>CAWUFW010010009.1:0-734378 GCA_963921515.1 Calotriton arnoldi
TTCGATCAATGCTCTGGTGGTATGTCTTGCAGATATGAGCATCACACATGTGTGTGCCCGTTTCCCTGGTTCGGCACACGATGCGTACGTGATGAGGAGTAGTCGCATCCCGAGGATGATGTCACAGATGCGGAACCAGCGTGCCTGGCTTGTCGGTGTGTACTGACTTTGTACCATTGTGTGTGTTCTGCTATGTTGTATTCCGCCTTCTTTTCCAACTCAGCTAATGTGCAATTGTCTGTCTGTAGGTTATGTTATGTTATGTTAGGTAATTTTATATAGCGCTCAGCTGCCTCAGCGAAGAGGCGTCCCAGCGCTGGTAGCAGTGTCAGAGGGAAGCTAGAGACTAAACCACGGGGAACAGGTAGGTTTTGATGGCCTTACGAAAGGATAGCAAGCAATCCAGGCGGCGGATCTGAATAGGGAGGGAGTTCCACAATTTAGAGGCTAAGTACCGGAAGGACCAGCCCCCAGCTCTGAGGCGCTTGACCCGAGGGACCGTAGCCAAGAATTGCTCAGCAGAGCGTAGCTGACGGGTAGGTACATAGGGGATCAGTAAATTAGCTAGGATCTCAGGGGATGAAAGCTTGAGTATTTTAAAGGTCAGGCATAATGCTTTGAATACGATCCTTTTGGCCATGGGTAACCAATGTAGACGGCGCAATGCATCCGTCGCGGAATAAGTTCTAGGGAGCCTCAACAAGACTCGGACGGCTGCATTCTGAACTCGCTGAAGACGAGTCACTTCTGCCTTGTTAGCGCCTAACATAAGTGAGTTGAAATAGTCCAGTCTGGATAAAATAGTTGCCTGGACTATCAACTGACGAGTAGGAGGATCGAAGAAACCCAACATGGGCCTCAATCCCCGGAGTAGGCCAAAGCAGGTGCCTGCAACCTTCTTGGTGTGCTCCTGAAACCCAAGGGTGGAATCGAGCCAGACCCCAAGATTTTTCACCACCGACTTAGGGGTGGGGGCAGAGCCCAAGGTTGCTGGCCACCAATGCATGCTCCAGAGCCCCTTATCTCTCCCCACCAACAGCACTTCTGACTTGTTAGCGTTGAGTTGAAGGCAGTTGGTGGTTATCCAATGAGCGACCGCAGCTAGGCCGCTCCGAAATTGGGAGACGCCCCGCTTAGGATCATCGGAGAGAGCAACCACCAGCTGCGTGTCGTCAGCATACGAGACCATGGTCAAGCCATGGTCCCTTGCCACCGCAGCGAGGGGTTGAACGTACAGGTTGAACAAAATGGGACTCAATGCCGAGCCCTGAGGGACCCCCTGCTTAATGGAATGGGCGTGGGAGAGAAAGGGGGGGGCAGTGACCTGGAATGTTCTCTCAGACAGGAAAGATCTAAACCAATCCAAGGCCAGGCCTACCATCCCAGCCTCCTCTAAGCGACGTAAGAGGATCCGGTGAGAAACCGTATCAAAAGCGGTGCTTAGATCGAGCAATATCAGGGCCGCAGTATGTCCCTCATCCAGAATAGTCCGCAGATGTTCGCTCACCGCTAAGAGCGCAGTCTCGGTGCTGTGACCAGGGCGGAAGCCATTCTGGGAACGATCCAAGACACCAGTATTGTTCAGGAAGCCTGAAAGAGTTATATTGGTATGAGCCTCGGCAACTTTAACAGCCCAGGGCAGTAGAGATATGGGACGGAAGCTTTCCGGCTTAGTTGGATCCAGCGAGGGTTTTTTCAGCAAGGGAACCACCCTTGCTTGCTTCCAAAGCAGAGGCACCACATCGGTGGTAAAAGAGGAATTGATAACCTGACGCAAAGGCGTGAGTAATACAGGCAGAGAGTCCCTAAATGGGCAGGCCTCATCGGATCCATAGGGGAGCCAGATTTGACCTTCTTGCTCAGGGTGAGTAACTCATCCTGGGAAATAGGGGGAATGGCTGCCAAGGTGAGAGTGGGGAGAGGAGCAGGTAAAGCCACGGGATCAATAGAAGATATAGGAAAGGATTTGTAGATGACTTCCACCTTCTTAACAAAGAAGGTGGCCAAATCCTCACTTTGTTGCTCAGACGTGATCACCGGGGTAGATGGATTTTTCCTGTTTTTGAGGTCACTCAATATTTTAAAAATACTTTTAGCGGGGTTCTTACTGGACTTGATCTCATTAGTGAAGTAAGCCGCTCGTGCCAAATGTATGGCCTTGTGGTAGTGCTTGATCGCATCCTGGTATGACTTCTTAGCCTCAAGGTCGTAATCCCTTCTCCAGACCCGTTCTAGCTTTTTACAGGTACTGCGCAGAGCGGCCAGAGAGTCATTAAACCAAGGATTGGAACTCGAGCAGCGACCCTTGGACCATTTGGCAGGAATGAGAGTGTCTAAGGCGAGTAGGATCCAGTCGCAGAATGCTTTATACGCTCGGTCAGGATCGTTGGCTGGGATAGGGGGGCAGAATGCCAAAATGGCATGCAGATCCTCCAGTTTAAGTTTATGCCAACAACGTCTAAAGGTGGCCTTAGGATCGGCTCTGGGCACTGGCTCAGATAGCGGGAAGAAAATGGAGACCAAAAAATGGTCGGACCAACACACTGGGCTGGGTGTCTTGACCAGAAGAGAAGGGATGTTAGAAAAAACAGGGTCGAGCAAGTGCCCAGCAATATGAGTAGGACCATCCACAAGCTGTCTTAATTGGCAAGCATCAAAGTCGGCGAGCAAGCTGCTGATATCAGAATCAGAGAGACGGTCAAAGTGTAAATTTAAATCACCAATGAGACTAAAATTAGTGGCTGTCAGCGCCAAGGAACCCGCAGCCTCAATAATAGCTGATTTAAATTCCGAGACCGGCCCCGGGGGGCGGTAGACTAACAGACCAGTCAAAGTATAGTGGGCGCTAAAAGAAATTACAAAACGAGCGCATTCGCACCCGGCCACATCCTCCTTGACAAATGAGCAGCGATGACGGGACTTAAAGATGACTCCGGATACCCCAACATGCCATGGTTGCTGACACCCCTCAGGAACCCTGTGACACCAGCCCAGATGCGCTACAATGAGGCACATGGTCGGACCAGGAGAGTGATCGAGCGGACATTTGGTCTCCTGAAGAGCCGCTTCCGCTGCCTGGACAAGACAGGAGGGGCCCTCCCATATGCCCCAGCAAAGGTGTGCAAGATTGTCATTGTCTGCTGCATGCTCCACAACCTGGCAGTGCGGAAGGAGTTGCCTCTCATCCTGGATGACGATGACCAACATCCGCCACCTGTGGAGGATCCTGGCCTGGGCCACGATGCCAGTGATGATGATGATGAGGGTGATGTCCGCACACAGCTCATCACCAACTTCTTCAGCTGAATGTGAGTATCCAGAGAGTTGTCATGTCAATGATGTGAGTTTGCATGATATGTGTGGGTGGTGCTCTGGTGCTGTTTGAGTGTGGCCATGAGCTACTTGACTGGATGCATGCAGCGATGTGTCCTTACAGGTAGTCTGTACTCCCCATCAGTGTTGACATGCTAACTTGGTTTTGTGTAGGTATCTTGTGACATGTATTGGGAATAAGTATTGCAGTTCTGTCCTGTTCTTCAGTGCTTTTGACTGTGTGTCATGTCTGTCCTTCACAGGGTGCTTACAGAGTTGTTTGATCAACTTGGATCCACCGACACCATGATTCAGCTTTCAGGGTGGCAGCAGTCGTTTCCCTACAGGTGATGTGCCACACACCCCTGGACTTTATTTCTTCTACACTTTTTGACTGTGTGGCCACTGCCACGTGAGATTACCTTGCATTTGTAGTGGAAACAACATGTTGCAAATGTGTAATAAACCTGTGCTTCACTTTGGGATGTGCGTTGTCTGTGGTCACACATCTGACTGACATTTGCTTACTGCACCTGTGGGCTAGTTAACACAGACTCTGAATAGGTGTGGTGTCTGTGCATTCCACTGTATTTCCTGGCAACATCAGTGTAGGCGATGAGTCCGATGGCCCTGGTGACTATATGTTGTGTAGCCCTAGTGGTGTGTCTCCCTCATATGTGTCACGTCGCCATGACTCACATGACGGTGTTGAACTTGCTGTGGCAGTTAGCATGCACGTTGTCATTTAGCAGATCATAATCTCCGTGACAAAAACGACGTTGGAATCACAACAGAGGCAAGTATGGTGTATTAGTGAGTTTATTACATACATGTGTGAGGATAGTGCACAGGATGGTGGGTGCTGTACATTGGTATTGTAATCCAAAGTTCCCAGATGAGTTGGAAGTCTTGGTAGCAGAAATGTCCAGAGTAAAGTCCACAATCATCTGAAACATTAGTCCCACTTAAACTCCCCATGTTCATGTGGGAGAGTTGTGTTGCATTCGACAGGGTGAACAGTTTGCACACAAAGGAGAATTTCCAGAACAGGTGTTGGGTTCCTGGGTGATGTACATGGCCAGCGGCCTCTCAGTTGTCCTTCCTCGGACGACCCCTCTTCTTTCTGGGGGACCCTCAGGTACAGGCCGCTGCGGTACAGAGGACTCTCCACCAGAGTCATCCTCCCTCCCTGTGGTAGTTGCAGTTGTTGGGGCACCAGATGTTGTGGGCACACAGGGAGGTGTGGACATGTTGGTGCTAATCTGGCGGAGGCATGTCAATATATCTCTCTGCACCGCTGTCAGTTCTTCCAATGTGTCCCACTTGGACTCCATGCCAGACATGTGTGTCTTCACACGGGACATGTGTGTCTCCACACGGGACATGTGGGAGTCCAAGCAGGCATGATGGGCAGCCTGCTGCTGTTGAATGTCCTTGAGGATCCCCACTACCTGGCTGACCTCTCCGGTGCTATTCTGGTATGCCTCAGCAATGCGTGCCAGTTGTGGGTCATCATGCAGTCCAGACCCCTCTGCAAACAGCGACCTCTGCCTAACACCCCTACCACCACCCCTGGACACACGTGCGGGAGCTGCCGTGGCACGCACAGGTGACCCTCGGCCCCCTTGGGGGTTGGTACTGGGGTTGTTGTCCATTGGTTCACAGTGGGCTGTGGTCCCTGTGCTGTTGTCATTGAGTGTCCTTGGTCTGTCTGTGTCGGCGGGGGTGGTCTGTGTGTTGGCAGATGTTGGAGGAATGGCTGCATGATGACTCCCACCGGAGGTGCCAGGTTGGTCTTCGCCATCCGATGAGGGCAGAGGCTGTTCCACACCAGAGAGATCAGGGTCCCCCGGAGCCTGAGACAGGGACTCCTCCTCATCTGCTGCTGTGTCCCCATCATCACCTATTTTTGGAAGAGACACACAATGTATGTTATGTTTCTGCAGGCATCACTGTTTCAAACACATGACAGTTGTGACTGTACCTCTGGATGCGGGCCTGTACATTGCATTGTCCTAATTTGTCACAGTCAGAGGTTGATATTGGTGTGGCTCATTGTCCTGCCAACCTGATGCATTTCTATGTGGATGTTGAGGTGTGTGCATGACCAGCATTGGTGGTATTTGGTTGACATCCGGACCTCCTTCTCCCCCAGCCCAGTTGTCCCACCATGAAGCATGCCACACTTGCAGTGGGTGCAGGTTGACTCTCAGGATGTCAGTCAGTGGTGTCCTGCTGTTGGTTGTTGCACAGTTCCCAGCAGGGCCTTGTGCTCCCCACAGCAGTACCCAGTGTCAGCCATCTTGTCAGTTCTTTTCCACTCCCTGTGATGTGAGCATGGTTCAGAGTGGTGTTGATGGGCCAATTGTGAGGGTGAGCAATATCTGTGACTACAACTCCCATCATGCTATTGCCTACACCCCCCTTCCCAGCATGCCCATACTTCCTTCCTTTTGACTCTGCTTCCCTGTAGGGTAGTGTGCCTGTGCTGACAGGATGGCTGAGAGTGTTGTCCTGGCGTTTGTTTGGCTACAAGTCCCAAAAGTGTCCCTGTGCTTCACACGGCATAACCCAGTGTGGTTGTTCTTTGTGGGATATTTAATTGGAGTGTGAGGCATTGCATTCTCCCAGGTGAGTTGTGTGGAGTTTGTCTTAAGGGGGTGTGTGAGAAAAGCTGGTGGTGACTATGGTCAGAGCTGTCAGTCCTCCTTCCCACCCAGCCAGATATCCCACCATGGAACGTGCTTCCATTGCAGGGAATGCAAGTTGTCTTTCAAGATGTCGTTCAGTGGTGTCCTGCTTTTGGTTTTTGCACAGTTCCCAGCAGGGCCTTGTGCTCCCCACAGCAGTACCCAGTGTCAGCCATCTTGTCAGTTCTTTTCCACTCCCTGTGATGTGAGCATGGTTCAGGGTGGTGTTGATGGGCCAATTGTGAGGGTGACCAATATCTGTGACTACCACTCCCATCATGCTATTGCCTACACCCCCCTTCCCAGCATGCCCATACTTCCTTCCTTTTGAGTGGACTTCACTGTGTGTGAGTGTGACAGCAATGGCAAGATGGCTGACAGTGTGGTCCTGTTGTTTGTTGGTGCCCAGTTCCCAGCAGGGTCTTGTGTTCCACACAGCAGTACCCAGTTTCAGCCATCTTGTCAGTTCTTTTCCACTCCCTGTGAGGTGTGCATGCTTCAGTGTGAGCTTTCTGGGCCATGTGGTTGGGGGATGTTGAGCTGTGACTACCACTCCCATCATGCTATTGCCTACACCCCCTTCCCAGCATGCCCATACTTCCTTCCTTTTGAGTGGACTTCACTGTGTGTGAGTGTGACAGCAATGGCAAGATGGCAGACAGTGTGGTCCTGTTGTTTGTTGGTGCCCAGTTCCCAGCAGGGCCTTGTGCTCCACACAGCAGTACCCAGTTTCAGCCATCTTGTCAGTTCTTTTCCACTCCCTGAGAGGTGTGCATGCTTCAGTGTGAGCTTGCTGGGCCATGTGGGTGGGGGATGTTGAGCTGTGACTACCACTCCCATCATGCTATTGCCTACACCCCCTTCCCAGCATGCCCATACTTTCTTCCTTTTGAGTGGACTTCACTGTGTGTGAGTGTGACAGCAATGGCAAGATGGCTGACAGTGTGGTCCTGTTGTTTGTTGGTGCCCAGTTCCCAGCAGGGTCTTGTGTTCCACACAGCAGTACCCAGTTTCAGCCATCTTGTCAGTTCTTTTCCACTCCCTGTGAGGTGTGCATGCTTCAGTGTGAGCTTTCTGGGCCATGTGGGTGGGGGATGTTGAGCTGTGACTACCACTTCCATCATGCCATTGCCTACACCCCCTTCCCAGCATGCCCATACTTCCTTCCTTTTGAGTGGACTTCACTGTGTGTGAGTGTGACAGCAATGGCAAGATGGCAGACAGTGTGGTCCTGTTGTTTGTTGGTGCCCAGTTCCCAGCAGGGCCTTGTGCTCCACACAGCAGTACCCAGTTTCAGCCATCTTGTCAGTTCTTTTCCACTCCCTGAGAGGTGTGCATGCTTCAGTGTGAGCTTGCTGGGCCATGTGGGTGGGGGATGTTGAGCTGTGACTACCACTCCCATCATGCTATTGCCTACACACCCCTTCCCAGTATGCCCATACTTCCTTCCTTTTGAGTGGACTTCACTGTGTGTGAGTGTGACAGCAATGGCAAGATGGCTGACAGTGTGGTCCTGTTGTTTGTTGGTGCCCAGTTCCCAGCAGGGCCTTGTGCTCCACACAGCAATACCCAGTTTCAGCCATCTTGTCAGTTCTTTTCCACTCCCTGTGAGGTGTGCATGCTTCAGTGTGAGCTTGATTGGCCATGTGGGTGGGGGATGTTGAGCTGTGACTACCACTCCCATCATGCTATTGCCTACACCCCCCTTCCCAGCATGCCAATACTTCCTTCCTTTTGAGTCGACTTCACTGTGTGTGAATGTGACAGCAATGGCAAGATGGCTGACAGTGGTGTCCTGCTGTTGGTTGGTGCCCAGTTCCCAGCAGGGCCTGGTACTCCCCACAACAGAGCACCATTGTCAGACATCTTAGAAGTGGCTTTTCACTCCCTGTGAGGTGTGCATGCTTCAGTGTGAGCTTGCTGGGCCATGTGGGTGGGGGATGTTGAGCTGTGACTACCAGTCCTATCATGCTATTGCCTACACCCCCCTTCCCAGCATGCCATACTTCCTTCTTTTTGACTCTGCTTCCCTGTGGGGTAGTGTGCCTGTGCTGACAGGATGGCTGACAGTGTTGTCCTGGCGTTTCTTTGGCTACAAGTCCCAAAAGTGTCCCTGTGCTTCACACAGCATAACCCAGTGTGGTAGTTCTTTGTGGGATATTTAATTAGAGTGTGAGGCAATGCATTCTCCCAGGTGAGTTGTGTGGAGTTTGTGTTAAGGGGGTGTTAGATTTGGGGGTCTCTAGTTGGCAGAGGTAGGTACCTTTGTCCAAATAGGGACCCTTGAGTCTAGTCAGGGAAAGTAGGTACACTCCCGAAATAACCCCTGCTCACCCTCTTGGTAGCTTGGCACGAGCAGACAGGCTTAGTTCAGAGGCAGTGTGTAAAGCATTTGTGAACACATACAGTAATCAAGTGACAACACTACAAATGGACACCACACAGGTTATATATTTATAAAAATAGGTATACTTTATATAGATTTATCACAAGACCATAAACGACAAAAATAATCCCCAATACTGTTAAGAATACTTAGTTCTGATCAAAAAGGCTTAATTCAAGGTTCTGTGCGAGTCGGTAGCCTCCTCCGGCTACGGCGATGTCGAGAACAAACAGAGTCTAACAAATCCAGCTGACCGCGTCGAGACGGGCCAACACAGCGTAGACAGACTCGGTCACAGTACCTTTTACTTGAAGCGGCAGGCACGGGCGTGCGAGCCGGATGGCTGTTCGTCGCGGTCGCGATGCAAAAATGGAAGCGTTGCAGGACGCGTTGTCCCTCGATGCGGTGCAGGCAGCGGCTCGTTGACGTCGTCGAGACGGAGTCGGTGAGACCAGGGCCGTGCGTTGCAGGGCGAGACGGTGCTTCGATGCGGTGCTGGCAGGTTGCGGTGCGGCGACGGAGCCGGATTCAGGAGCTGGCGTCGATCAGTCCGGACAGCGGTGCGGAGTCGGGCGGTGCGTCGCAAAGCGTGCGAGCGGTGCCCAACTCCGGTGCGGTCACAGGACTCGAACTCAGCAGCAGTGACCGTGTCGGTCGGACCAGTTCGATTCGGCGTAGCGAGCGTTGCAGGACGCGTTGTCCCTCGATGCGGTGCAGGCAGCGGCTCGTTGACGGAGTCGGTGAGACCAGGGCTGTGCGTTGCAGGGCGAGACGGTGCTTCGATGCGGTGCTTACAGGACACCGAGTCGGTCGTGAGAGTCGGTCACAGCTCCCTACCTCTGCAGACACTGAAACAGAGTTTCCAGCAGCAATTCACAAAGGGGGTGAAGTCCAATGGTCCTGGGACTTCGGTCAGGGGGCAAGCTCTCTTCCAAGCCCTTGGAGATCCTTCACAAGTTGATGAAAGTCACAGCAAAGCAAAAGTTCCTTTCTCCTTTCTTTGGCAGTCAGGCAAACCACTGCAGGCCAATCCCCCAAGCAGCACTTCAGGCTTAGGGATAGTCTCTCCTCAGTTTCTTCTTGGTTCCGCTCCTCAGCAAAGGTTTCTTCTTGTTCCCAAAAGTGATCTAATTTTCCTGGGGTCTGGGTGCCCCTCTTATACCCTGATTCTCTTTGTTCTCTGGAGGCAGAGAGGCCTCTGCCTAGTCCAAAACCAGTTCTGGTCAGTTCTGGAGCACTTTGTTTTTCTGACTCCTTCTTTCCTTTCAGAATGTGGGGCAGAGTGCTCAGCCGCCCGGCAGGAGGTGGAGCCAGCATTGTGGAAGGCAGGCACAGCCCTATTCAGACCCAGGTGCAACTCCTCCCTCCACTCTGGATGCAGATCTTTCTATTCAGCGCTGTGCTGACTCACCCTGTCTCCGGTAGCCACCCCCAGCCCCTGTCACTCAATCTCCAGACAAGGAATACACAACCTAGCAGAGGCAGGCTTGGATAGTTAGGCAAGAAAATACCCACTTTCTAAAAGTGGTATTTTCAAACACAGAATGTTAAAACCAACTTCACTAAAAGATGTATTTTATCATCCTGAGTTCAGGCATACTAAATTCGTTTTTCTACCATGTTCCCGGGGTCAGTTCTGACTATAAGGTGTAATAGTCAGTCTGCCCATTCTGGCCTATGGGGAGCAGGTAGCCTTGCAATAGTGAAAAACGAAAATGGCTGTAATTCAATATTAGGACATGCCACAAACACCAGGGCATGTCCTACCTTATACGTACAATGCACCCTGCCCTAGGGCCTACTTTAGGGGTGACCAACATGCAGTAAAGGGAAGGTTTAGGGACTGGTAAGTGGGTGCACTCACCAAGTCGACATGGCAGCCCTAGGCTGCACACAGGCTCTGCAATGGCAGGCCTGAGACACACTTTACAAGCTGCTTCTGTGGGTGGCACAACCCGTGCTGCAAGCCCACCAGCAGCATTGGATTTACAAGCCCTGGGCACACTCCGTGCACGGTACTAGGGACTGACAAGTAAACCAATCATCCAATCATGGAGTCACTAATACATACATCAATTTACGATAGGGAGCACTTGCACTTTGGCACTGATTAGCAGCGGCAAAGTGCCCATGAGCATCTAGTCCAGCAAAAACATATCGGCAACAGTGGAGGCATTACGAAAAAATGGAAGGGAGACCCACGCCAAGGATGCCAGGTCTAACACGTGTCCCCTCCAGCTGAAATGTGGGGAGAACTACCCTACCCCTAGGGAGTTCTCATCGCTAAGGCGGAAAAATCTGGACAGTCCATCAGCATTGGCGTGTTCTGTACCAGGGCGGTGTTCCACCGTAAAGTCCATCCCCTGTAGGGAAATGGACCACCTCAACAGCTTTGGATTCTCACCCCTCATCTGCATCAACCATCTGAGGGGCCTGTAGTCTGTCTGAACCCGGAAGTGAGTCCCAAACAGGTATGGTCTCAGCTTCTTCAGAGCCCAGACCACAGCAAATGCCTCACGCTCAATAGCACTCCATCTCTGTTCCCGGGGAAGTAACCTCCTACTGATGAAGGCTACAGGTTGGTCTAGGCCCTCCTCATTGATCTGTGATAGAACAGCCCCTACACCATGCTCTGAAGCGTCCGTCTGAACGATGAACTCATTGGAGAAGTTGGGTGCCTGGAGCACAGGCGCCGTGCACATGGCAGTCTTCAAGGTGTCAAAAGCTTTTTGACAGGCGTCAGTCCAAATCACTTTCCTGGGCTGCTTCTTGGAAGTCAGCTCTGTCAAGGGGGCAACAATGCTGCCATACCCCTTGACGAATCTCCTGTAATACCCGGTGAGTCCTAGGAAGGCTCTCACCTCTGTCTGGGTCTTGGGGGCTCCCAAGCCAGAATGGTATCAATTTTCGGTTGGAGGGGCGCCACCTGGCCGCTCCCAACCTGGTGTCCCAAGTACACCACAGAACCCTGCCCAATCTGGCACTTACTTGCCTTGATTGTGAGGCCTGCCCTCCGCAGCGCCATCAACACTTCCCAGAGGTGACGCAGATGTTCTTCCCAACTGGCACTGAACACTGCGATGTCATCCAGGTAGGCGGCACTGAAATCCTCCAGTCCAACCAACACCTGGTTGACCAATCTCTGAAAGGTGGCAGGGGCATTCTTCATCCCAAAGGGCATCACCCGGAACTGGTAGTGCCCATCTGGGGTGGAGAATGCTGACCTCTCTTTGCCCCATCAGTCAAGGCGATCTGCCAGTACCCCGATGTTAAGTCAAACGTGCTGAGGTACCGCGCAGCCCCTAACCGATCTATGAGCTCATCAGCTCTGGGGATGGGGTGGGCGTCAGTCCTGGTGACGGAATTGAGTACCCTGTAGTCTACACAGAACCGGAGTTCTGGTGTGGCACCAGGCGCGGCAGCCTTTGGAACCAAGACCACTGGGCTGGCCCAAGGGCTGTTAGAGGACTCAATCACCCCTAGCGCAAACATCTTGGAGACCTCCTCCTTGATGCAGGCTCTGACCCTGTCAGTCACCCTGTAAGCCTTGTGCTTCACAGGAAGACTGTCCCCAGTGTCCACATCATGGACGCACCAATGAGTGACACTGGGAACCAGGGAGAACAGGTCAGGGAACTGTCCCAACAGTTGGCGACAGTCACCCTGCTGCTCAGGTGTCAGGGAGGTAGAGAGGTTTACTCCCTCCACTGATCCATCTTGCTCTCGGGCTGACAGGAGGTCAGGAAGAGGCTCGGTCTCCTCCTCCATTCCATCATCTGTAGCTAAGAGCATGCCCACTTGGGACCTCTCCAAGTGGGGCTTCAGGCGGTTCACATGCAGGACCCGCAAGGGGTTCCTGGGAGACTGCAAGTCCACCAAATAGGTAACTGGACTCTTGCGCTCCACCACCGTAAAGGGGCCGGTCCACCTGTCCTGGAGCGCACAAGGCTCCACAGGGGCCATGACCCACACTTTCTGACCAGGTTGAAGCTCTACCAGAGTGGCATTCTGGTCGTACCACCGCTTCATCTCCTCCTGGCTGGCTTCCAGATTTGCCTCAGCAAGTTCTCTGAAACGCCTAGTCTGGTTCCTGAAGGCCAGCATGTAACTGTATACATCCTGGGGAGGTTTCCTGGGAGATTGCTCCCAGCCTTCCTTGACCAAACTCAGAGGTCCTCGCACCGGGTGTCCATAGAGGAGCTCAAAGGGACTGAACCCTAGAGACTTCTGTGGCACCTCCCGGTATGCAAACAACAGGCATGGTAAGAGGACGTCCCATTTACGCCTCATGGGTTCTTCCAGACCCATAATCATGCCCTTGAGGGTCCGGTTGAATCTCTCAACCAGCCCATTTCCTTGAGGGTGGTAAGGAGTGGTGAACTTGTAAGTTACACCGCACTCCTGCCACAGGGACTTCATGTACTTGGACACGAAGTTGGTACCTCTGTCAGACACCACCTCTTGAGGGAATCCCACACGTGAGAAAATTCCCATCAGTGCCCGTCCCACCACGGGGGCCGTCACTGTCCTCAGAGGGATGGCTTCAGGGTACCGGGTGGCATGGTCCACCAAGACCAGGATAAACCTGTTGCCCATGGCTGTCTTGGGGTCCAGTGGCCCCACAATGTCAATACCCACCCATTCAAAGGGGGTGCTGACCACAGGGAATGGCTGGAGAGGAGCCTTGTGCTTCCTCCCACTCTTTCCACTTGCCTGGCAAGTCTGGCATGTCCTGCAGTGAGTGGCGGCACTCCTGCGCATCTGGGGCCAATAGAAATGGGTAACAAGCCTGTCAAAGGTCTTGTCCTGCCCCAGATGTCCTGCTAACGGTACATCATGAGCCAACCCCAGTAGGAAGGCTCTGAAGCGCTGGGGTACCACCAGCACACGGGCTGACCCAGGCTCAGCAACCTTAGGCTCTGAATACAGGAGACCATTCTCCCAGTAAACCCAATGTGATCCAGACTGATCACCTGTTGCCTCAGACCCACGAGAGAGGGGCATGCGTTCTGCTCCTCGCAGAACTCTTCCCTGGAGGGTCCTCCTTCTTGCTGCCAATGGGTCAGCTCAGGTAGGTCCCCCAGTTCAGCTACCTGTTCCCCTGTAGGCTCCAGGGCATCCCCCTCAGGGTCTGCCTCCTCCTGGACCGTGGGAACTTCGGGGGCCGGTTTCCCGCGCCCCCTGCCTCCTCTCTCTCCGGCAGGCACCTGGGCCTCCCTCTCAGGCTCCAGATCCTCTTGAACACCTTTCGCTGCCATTGACCGGGTGGTCACACATGCCCAATCAGGCAAGCCCAACATTTCTAAATGCGCACTCCGCTCCACCTTAGCCCAAGGTGAGCTCTCCAAATCGTTCCCTAACAAACAGTCAACAGGCATGGCTGGCCTCATAGCTACTTGAAGAGTACCCGAGACCCCCCACTCAAAGGGAACCTGAGCCACCTTGCAGTGACTCTCTGTGTTGTCAGCGGCAACAACCGGATAGAATGCATCAGGGACAACCTGCTCTTTAGACACCAGGTGACACTTGACAGCTGTCACACTGGCTCCTGTGTCTCTCAGAGCCTCCACCCTATGGCCATTGATGGTCACCCACTGCCTGTATTTCTTAGTGTTCTCAGGCAGCGGGGTCCTAGGGACCATCTCAGAGTCTCCTAATGAGACAAGGGAAAACACTGTGGGATCCCCCCACCTTGGGCACCCAACTCCTCCCCCAGGGCTACACTAGCCAACTGCCGGGGGACTGCACCAGGGGGTGCTGGTTTTCCATGCAAAGGGCAACGAGGATCGTTTGCCTTGTGGCCAGGGGCGCCACACTTGTAACATACCAGTGGTCCCTGGTGAACAGGGGGGCCTGTCAGGGCCATTGGCTTCTTCTCAGGGGGAGGCTGGGAACCTTTCCCTTGGTTCCCTTGGGGTTTACTTTGGGGCCCTTTATGGAACTCCCTCTGTTTACCCTTGTCCCCCCACTCTTCTGCTGGGGACCCTGCCCACCCTTGGCGGAGTCTCCCACGTGACCCTTGTGGACCCGGGTACTCACCCAGCGGTCTGCCTCCTCAGCAAGCTGCCTAGGGTTAGTCAGCTTACTATCAATCAGGTGCTGGCGTAGCTCAGGAAAACAATTACCGGACAAGTGCTCCCAGGCAATCAAATCAAAGAGCGCCTGAAAATCAGTCGCTTTGCTACCCTTCACCCAACCATCCAAGGCTCTGCAAAAGAAGGTCACATACTCAACCCAGGTACTGCTTTCAATCTTACTACAGCTCCTGAACCTTTGCCTATAAAGCTCAGGGGTCAACCCATACCTAGTCATTAAGGCATCCTTCATGTGGCTGTACGAATTATAGACTTCAGAGGGCAAATCCAACAAGGTATCCCGCCCTTCACTGAGGAACCGTCCCCACAACCCCGCTCCCCAATCCTTCTCAGGGACCCGGTGGGAAGACATGGCTACCTCATAGGCTTTGAACCACTGCCCAATGTCATCATTTTTAAAAAACTCCTTCACCACATCTTTGGGAATATACACCCTAGCTTCAACAGGCACAGGCGGTACACTGCCACCAGAGGGAGTAATCTCTAAGCTTGTGGCCTTCAATTCCAACTCCCTCAAAACTTTCTCATGTTCAAACTGCATTTTCTTTTCCTCTAGGGCTAATTTCCTAGTTTGCATTTCGAATTCTAACTGCCCATTCAGCTTGAGCTTGGTCAGCTCCATTTCGTGCATCCTACTCTCTTTCCTGTCCTCCAACTCCTCTGGAGACAGTCCTCTGGCAGAAACACTGCTACCTACTGGGGAAGGTGGTCTTCTAGCCCCTAGACCCAATAGCCCCTCCAGCTGCCCTTCTGCATTCTCAGCCCCCTCCACAGGGGCAATCCTTGATTCGACCCAGGCCCTCAGCGCCTTTTGGAGGTCCTCCTTCCTGGAGAGCCCGGTCATGGACACTTTATACTTCTTGCAGAATTGCCTGAGCTGCTTGAGGGTGTAGCATTCTAGCCTCTCTTCTTCCCAATCACACTCAACAGAGGCTACTGATGCTGGTTTCTCCATAGTGACTGAACTTGGCATTTGCAAAAATAGGAAATCCCAGAAAAAATGCTATAGAAGTATGTGGTTGCGTTTTGGTCTGCACTCACTAAGTAGTGTTCACCAATCACTGTACATGAGTCACAAATGCAAGTCCAGAATCCTCACCGCTGACCACCAATGTTAGATTTGGGGGTCTCTAGTTGGCAGAGGTAGGTACCTTTGTCCAAATAGGGACCCTTGAGTCTAGTCAGGGAAAGTAGGTACACTCCCGAAATAACCCCTGCTCACCCTCTTGGTAGCTTAGCACGAGCAGACAGGCTTAGTTCAGAGGCAGTGTGTAAAGCATTTGTGAACACATACAGTAATCAAGTGACAACACTACAAATGGACACCACACAGGTTATATATTTATAAAAATAGGTATACTTTATATAGATTTATCACAAGACCATAAACGACAAAAATAATCCCCAATACTGTTAAGAATACTTAGTTCTGATCAAAAAGGCTTAATTCAAGGTTCTGTGCGAGTCGGTAGCCTCCTCCGGCTACGGCGATGTCGAGAACAAACAGAGTCTAACAAATCCAGCTGACCGCGTCGAGACGGGCCAACACAGCGTAGACAGACTCGGTCACAGTACCTTTACTTGAAGCGGCAGGCACGGGCGTGCGAGCCGGATGGCTGTTCGTCGCGGTCGCGATGCAAAAATGGAAGCGTTGCAGGACGCGTTGTCCCTCGATGCGGTGCAGGCAGCGGCTCGTTGACGTCGTCGAGACGGAGTCAGTGAGACCAGGGCCGTGCGTTGCAGGGCGAGACGGTGCTTCGATGCGGTGCTGGCAGGTTGCGGTGCGGCGACGGAGCCGGATTCAGGAGCTGGCGTCGATCAGTCCGGACAGCGGTGCGAGTCGGGCGGTGCGTCGCAAAGCGTGCGAGCGGTGCCCAACTCCGGTGCGGTCACAGGACTCGAACTCAGCAGCAGTGACCGTGTCGGTCGGACCAGTTCGATTCGGCGTAGCGAGCGTTGCAGGACGCGTTGTCCCTCGATGCGGTGCAGGCAGCGGCTCGTTGACGGAGTCGGTGAGACCAGGGCTGTGCGTTGCAGGGCGAGACGGTGCTTCGATGCGGTGCTTACAGGACACCGAGTCGGTCGTGAGAGTCGGTCACAGCTCCCTACCTCTGCAGACACTGAAACAGAGTTTCCAGCAGCAATTCACAAAGGGGGTGAAGTCCAATGGTCCTGGGACTTCGGTCAGGGGGCAAGCTCTCTTCCAAGCCCTTGGAGATCCTTCACAAGTTGATGAAAGTCACAGCAAAGCAAAAGTTCCTTTCTCCTTTCTTTGGCAGTCAGGCAAACCACTGCAGGCCAATCCCCCAAGCAGCACTTCAGGCTTAGGGATAGTCTCTCCTCAGTTTCTTCTTGGTTCCGCTCTTCAGCAAAGGTTTCTTCTTGTTCCCAAAAGTGATCTAATTTTCCTGGGGTCTGGGTGCCCCTCTTATACCCTGATTCTCTTTGTTCTCTGGAGGCAGAGAGGCCTCTGCCTAGTCCAAAACCAGTTCTGGTCAGTTCTGGAGCACTTTGTTTTTCTGACTCCTTCTTTCCTTTCAGAATGTGGGGCAGAGTGCTCAGCCGCCCGGCAGGAGGTGGAGCCAGCATTGTGGAAGGCAGGCACAGCCCTATTCAGACCCAGGTGCAACTCCTCCCTCCACTCTGGATGCAGATCTTTCTATTCAGCGCTGTGCTGACTCACCCTGTCTCCGGTAGCCACCCCCAGCCCCTGTCACTCAATCTCCAGACAAGGAATACACAACCTAGCAGAGGCAGGCTTGGATAGTTAGGCAAGAAAATACCCACTTTCTAAAAGTGGTATTTTCAAACACAGAATGTTAAAACCAACTTCACTAAAAGATGTATTTTATCATCCTGAGTTCAGGCATACTAAATTCGTTTTTCTACCATGTTCCCGGGGTCAGTTCTGACTATAAGGTGTAATAGTCAGTCTGCCCATTCTGGCCTATGGGGAGCAGGTAGCCTTGCAATAGTGAAAAACGAAAATGGCTGTAATTCACTATTAGGACATGCCACAAACACCAGGGCATGTCCTACCTTATACGTACAATGCACCCTGCCCTAGGGCCTACTTTAGGGGTGACCAACATGCAGTAAAGGGAAGGTTTAGGGACTGGTAAGTGGGTGCACTCACCAAGTCGACATGGCAGCCCTAGGCTGCACACAGGCTCTGCAATGGCAGGCCTGAGACACACTTTACAAGCTGATTCTGTGGGTGGCACAACCCGTGCTGCAAGCCCACCAGCAGCATTGGATTTACAAGCCCTGGGCACACTCCGTGCACGGTACTAGGGACTGACAAGTAAACCAATCATCCAATCATGGAGTCACTAATACATACATCAATTTACGATAGGGAGCACTTGCACTTTGGCACTGATTAGCAGCGGCAAAGTGCCCATGAGCATCTAGTCCAGCAAAAACATATCGGCAACAGTGGAGGCATTACGAAAAAATGGAAGGGAGACCCACGCCAAGGATGCCAGGTCTAACACGGGGTGTGTGAGTAAAGCTGCTGGTAACTATGGTCAGAGTTGTCAGTCCTCCTTCCCACTAACCCTGGGCAAAGCACTACGCTACGCTCGCGTAGTTTGCGAAGTTTGCGCTACTTCGCACAACGCGAATTGCACGTAGCACAGTGCAAACACGCGTAGCGTAGCGTAGCGTAGTGCAGCGGTCATTTTTTGCTTGCTCGCGGTCCTCAACGTCAAGTTGGCGACCCCGAGCAAGCAAAATGACATCCCGGCGAGACTTTTCCTCGTTCGCGATCAGCAACATCAAGTTGCCGATCGCGAGCGTGGAAAATAAACCTCCCGGCATGATTCTCAACGCGGGAGGTCAGGTTTCTCATTGCGAGTGGTCGCGTATGCTCGCGACCGCTCGCGATGAGAAACTACCAGTCCGCGTTGAGAAGCTGCCGCTCGAGTAAAAGTCTACTCGAGCGGCAGTAAAGACAGCTCGCACTGTGCAAGATGCCGTTCTCAATGATTGCACAGTGCGGACAAGCATCCGGCACTGTGCAATCATTGCGAACAGTGCACTACGCAGTTCGCGTAGTGCTACGCGTAGCTCGCGTAGTGCGAACTGCACTTTGCGTAGCTTCGCGTAGCGCTACTTCGCGAACTACGCCCAGGCTTACTTCCCACCCAGCAGATATCCCACCATGGAACGTGCTTCCATTGCAGGGAGTGCAAGTTGTCTTTCAAGATGTCAGTCAGTGGTGTCCTGCTGTTGGTTGTTGCACAGTTCCCAGCAGCGCCTTGTGCTCCCCACAGCAGTACCCAGTGTCAGCCATCTTGTCAGTTCTTTTCCACTCCCTGTGATGTGAGCATGGTTCAGGGTGGTGTTGATGGGCCAATTGTGAGGGTGACCAATATCTGTGACTACCACTCCCATCATGCTATTGCCTACACCCCCTTCCCAGCATGCCCATACTTCCTTCCTTTTGAGTGGACTTCACTGTGTGTGAGTGTGACAGCAATGGCAAGATGGCTGACAGTGGTGTCCTGCTGTTTGTTGGTGCCCAGTTCCCAGCAGGGCCTTGTGCTCCCCACAGCAGTACCCAGTGTCAGCCATCTTGTCATTTCTTTTCCACTCCCTGTGATGTGAGCATGGTTCAGGGTGGTGTTGATGGGCCAATTGTGAGGGTGACCAATATCTGTGACTACAACTCCCATCATGCTATTCGCTACACTGACTTCACCAGCATACACAGAATTCCTTCCTTTCAGTGAGCTTCCCTGTGAGGTGGTGTTCTAGTGGTGGCAAAATATCTAACTGTGTTTGTTGATTATATTTGTGCCACTGCCTTGCTGTATTTGTAGTTAGGTTTGTACATATCATGACACAGTTACATATCACTATGAGATGGCATGTATTGTGTTTATCTGACTGACAGACAAATCTTGGGGTGATTATCTTTTGGTTGCTGTGGATTTGCTAAGGGTGCATGGTTTGACTATCCCCTTGACAGTGATGTGCGTGTATTGTCACTCAATATTGTGTATATTAGTTGTGTACTCACCAGGCTCTGGGATGTTTGATAGTCCATATACGCTCACTGGTGGTAGGATGGCCCGCACCTTCTCCTCCCAGGGCCTGAGGTATAGTGGTTTGGCAGGAGGGCCACTGCTGGTGCGCTGACTCACGATGTAATCCTTCTTTAGTAGGTCCCTGACCCTCCTGCGCACATCATACCACCTGTTCTGGATGTCTTCCTTTGTGCGCAAACATGGTGATTGTGCGTTTACCCTGTCGACGATCCTCTCCCACATCTTGGTTTTCTGCGACATGGGGGTCTGTTGGACCAATGTACCAAACAACTGTGGCTCTACCCTGAGGATCTCATCTACCATGACTTCCAATTTACTGTCTAGGAACTTTGGATTCTTCTTTGGGGGCATGGTGATGGGTGGTGGTGGTGATTGATGTGTGTGTGTGTGTGCAAGTGAGGGTGTGTGAGTGTAGGTTTTGCTGGGTGTATGTGAGGGTGCTATTTGTTGAGGTGGTAATGGTGTGTGGCTTGTGTGATGGATGAGTTGTGAGTGTGTCTGTGGTTGCTGTGTGATGGTGTTCTGTGCTGGCAGGTCAGTTGAATTTGCAAAGGATCATGGTAGGGATTTGTGGCTTTTATATAGGTGGAGTTGGGGGTGTGTCCTTGTTCCATGTTTTTTTTCCCCTGTATTTATTGACTTTGTCATTGCTTGTTTGGCCCTTTTTTTGGTATTTTTTCCTTTGTATTTTTTGTGCATGTAGGAGACGTTCTTCTGACCGAGTAGGACGCTGCAGTTGTCTCGTGCGAGCTTCTCCGAGTCGTTCACGATGTGTTTCTGCTAGGTTTCATGTGCGGCGTACGCGTCGGTCGCCGAGTATTGGCTTCCTTCGGCTGGCTTTTGTATGCGTGTCGGTCGTACAGCTTGAGCTCCGTGCGACTCGGTCTGGTTTTCCACGCATTACATCGTACTGCGCGGGTCGGAGTTCGCGGGTACGTTTCGTTGCGGTTCATTCCTGGTACGTGTCGGTCGGTTCGATTCGCGTGGTTTCCCGGCCGGATAGCTTGTTTCCGTCCGGTTCGGTCGTTCGGCTTGTGTTCCGTACGAGTCGGTCGTGATTCACATGCATTTCATCGTACTACCCAGGTCGGGCAGCGCCGGTACGTGTCGGTCGGACTATATTGCCGTACCGAGTCGGTCGGTATGTTTTCCGGCCCGAATCGGAATCTGCCCCTCAGTACTTGCATCTCAGCAGGCGGAGTCAGAGAAAAGCATTAATACTCATATGCGGGGTGCAGGTGCTGAAAGAGCAGACATTGAGGACCCCACTTCAGAAAAGTTGTTTTGTATATTTTTTTTAACTGTTTACCGGGAGTCAAACTTAGCGTTACTCAACCATTAACTACATCATTCAACTCGAGAAAGCCAATAGCGCAAACTACTATAGCATGTACAGCTCAAAAGGAATAAAATGTGCATTTGAAGCACGTTTTTTCCAAACATATTGGTCAAAATCTATAAATGTTATAAGCAGTTATGAAGGCAAACCCCTGAAATATACCAATACTTCAGGGCCTGAGACCTATAACAAACATTACCCTTCTTCCCAATAATTTGCCAATCAAACTAAAATGTCTTTCATTGTTGTTTGGCCAGCTAATACCCTATCAAGCGAAATGTTTTAGAAAATAAATTTCCGCCAGGATTGCTACGATGCCCCCCTCCTGGTACATTATGTACTAGAATGCTCTATATTTGCCTTATTAACTATTATCCTATCATTAAATCCACACCTACACACAACATTCACACTCAGCCTGCAGACCTCACCTCCCAACCCCTGAGATACCAATTCATGTTGCTTCTGATCTCACTCACCCTGGGGCTAAACAGAATTCTGTAGAAATGCCACCTCTTTTTATTTCAAGGCCTAAGCTTTCTGCTGTCAGACCACAAACTGAGAACACTACAAACAAAAGTCTGTATTCACAATCTATTCACCCTGCAACCTGAATTCACTACATGTGCACCTAACTATCCAGCATAACATCGAATGCATATGTTTACTTACCTCAATATGTTTTGTTCTAATGAGTGGACGCGCTCACGGTGGCAACGTTGCCCCCGGTAGGTTTATTCCAAGTGCAGAATGTTCTCAACCCAACACGTTTCGGACCTCGCTTTTGTCACAGGTCACAGTTCATTCTCATGGACCATTCCAGTGGAATATCCCGAGTGTTTCCTGCATTTACTATAAATGCACTCTATAATTGGTAAAGTGAGCATAGGCATGACTTAGCCACTAAGAATAATTAACAATCCATGTATTCACATATTTTAATAAGGTTTTTTTTACAAGTGAAAGTTGCTGAACTCTAACAGTACGCCTGTGTATTCCAAACGTCAAAGGACCCACCCCACGTATGTGCAAAAAGAGTCCACAGACTTTTAAATTATGAATATGTATTCATCCACTGAAGGGGAAGAGGGTCCTTGCTCACATGCAAAGCATTGCACACATTGCTCCTAAGCTGTCTCATTGTGGGATATCCTCAATTGATTGATCCTGCATGTTTCCCTTCTCCAGTGCATTTTGCAGCCAGAAGCACCATGGCCTCGTCGGAAGACACCACTTCCAAGATATCTGTATTTTCTCATGACACTGAGGGGCATGATTCCAATTTAGATGTTCGGGAAGTGCAGAATGTCAAAGAGAAATTATTGGAGATAAAAAATCTCCATCACAGTCCATCATATGGAATGTTTTTTTTCAATTTGAAGGACCCAGAAAAAAACACTGAATGCCAGATGTTCCAATTGTTTACTATGTGGCTAATCCCTCAGCAAGAGGAAAAGTGACATGTATAGTTCTAGCATGTTCACATTGATCCGTCACCTCAAACCGAAGTGTTACCCTGCTTTTTGTGCTGAGAAGCACAAAAGGCATTGTAAAGAGAAGGGGTCATCCATATCCAGGTCAAAAACATATATGGAAGAAGATATACCTCCTAATGTGTTCCTTGATTTAGAGCAAAATATGGATAAATGTTTCCATGACTTGCCAAAGTACTGCAGGTCTTGTAAAGGTCTTATTTCTATGGATGAAATGCACGAAATCCTCCACTCCCAACTAATTGTCTCCCACAAGAAGAAGTGCATGCATTGATTTTTCGCTTTTGGTTCTTCTCCCAGTCGGTTATTCTCACTCCCAGATCTTCAAGTGTTTCTCTTTAATCACAAACATACAAAAACATTCAAAAGTGCTTGGTAGCGGCAGCTTCACTGGTCAGTATTTAGAATCCTTTCTATCTACTTTCTTTTCCCTTTTTGTTTTCTTAGTGTAAAGGAATATGCACCAAGATCTTGTATATTTTTGTTTTTCGACAATGGCTTTCATCACAGAAATCATATTTATAAAATAAGATCTAGTTGTAGTACATAGATAGATACTATAGACTATGCTCAAAAGCCAGGTTGACTGCACAGCCTGAGCCCAACCCATTGTGGCAACTAACACCCAATAAGCACTGCTGTAGTGGCCACAGGGCATGGCTTGTACAAAGGCCTTGAGCCCAAAAAACTGTTTAGGACCAACACCAACTGGGTATGAACTTTGGCCGTGCACAGCAGTGGTTTGCTGCATAACCAGGCTACTGATATGCCCTGTATCCGACTCACCACGAGGTGACCAGTACCCAATCTCCACAGTCTACGACACTCAACCCACAGAGGGTAACTAACCAACACTGTGCACGTCCGAAGGCTGTGCACAGCAGGGTTTTCAGCAGGACTTGGCCATGTTACCACTCCTCCAAGAGTGAAAGTATGAGCAGATTTTAACACAACTGTATTAACTATAAAGATGGTGAAGTCAGATGACAGATGAGAGTTCTTAAAAAATACTCAAAAGCATCATGATTATAAAATATACATGTTTCCCCCTTATTCAGTTTGTGCTTGGACATGTCTTTTTATTGTAAACATATCAACGTATATAAAGAAGGCAACTAAGAAGTGTTTCATTTTATACCAAATCATTGGAGTATATGTGTGAAGAATGTTTTGTCTTCCTAATTGACATGCCTGCACCAAGTTTCTGCCTCGTTGTAATAATTGCAGCAGATAGAGCAGATTATACATTTAGAACACATGGGGCCCTTGTTGGGATGGGATTGTCCCCAACATACTATAAACACATGTTTCCTTGCCCCAGGTGCCCACTGCATGTGAATGTGATATCCCGACCTTTATTTTAGCTGTGGCATCACACTAATCTAGCTGGTGCGCAAAACCTAGACATGTCCTTTCCATTGTGAGGTCCATGGTGTGTCCTGTGACCTGGAGGGATGCATCAAGTGTGCCGTTATATTGGGCAGAAAAATATTGTTCCTGTCCTGAGTGTAGCACATAAAGCAGGGCAGAAAAATATTGTTCCTGTCCTGAGTGTAGCACATAAAGTAGTGGCTGCAGGTTACTGTGTTTTGAGATTTATAATGTGACCAGACCTTTTTATTCGTATCAGTGTGGCCTTCTGATCCCTCGAGTATACAGTTCTGCTGTTAAGCATCTCCCCGAACCTTGTGCTGACATCGTCTGTGTATGTCAAGTGCATGCACTAGTACAGTGAGCTTGTGATGCATGTGTGTGTGCGTATGTGTGTGTGTGAGAGAAAGAGAGAGAGAGATATAGAGAGAGAGTGAGAGAGAGAGAGAGAGAGAGAGAGAGAGAGAAAATCTGAGTACTGAAACCAGTGCGATCTATGTTGGATGCTCCAAGTTTACCATGGCTAAAGATGGAGGATAAGGACAGGTTCCCCAGATAGTGGAAGTGTTTTGCCTTCATTTCTGTGGCTGTAGAGTGGAGATCCAGACACAGAAGTGTTGAGAATGAAGACAAGTCTGCCTTTAGAAACTCAATGGAGATTTTGTTAGCATGGGGCTGGTAAATTGTTTTTCCTGGGTACTGTCATTTGATAGATGGTAGGGTGGAGGGTGGTACTGTAGTTTCTGTTATCCAAGGTGAGGAAGTTTCTAGGTCAGGCCTACCCTTTTGCCATACTGCTTCAGAAAGACTAGTGACAGCCAGGTGCAGAGTTATCACATTTTATTGTACCTATGTGATGGTTGCTCCTGCTTGGAGACAGCCCCACTGCTATCTGCTGTTAGAAGCATCACTTTAAATTAAGGCTGTATCGAGAGAGCAGACTGAGAAGGACACTTGAAATACAACCACCCCAAACCAGTCCAGACATTTGAGACTGTGGATCCATGTCCTCTCTCTAGAAAAGGTGTATAGAAGAGGAATCTAAATGACTCCACTTTGTTCTAATCCCAAGTTCCTCTCAAGCAAGGAAAAAAGTGCACCACAGAGTACTTTAAGAGTTGCTGATGTCTACCTAACAGCTAGTCTTGTAGAAGTGAGGGGAAATCACCTGAAGTCTGCACTCTCTGCTGGAGGATGCCTCTGCGTAGACGTATGCCTGCCTGCTGTGTGCCTGGTTTTGCAGGAGAATAGGATGTCAAAGAGGAGATGCCCAATGTTTACAGCACCCAGACAGAGAAAGCTAATGCTATCAGAGAATGAAGTCACAAGCGACCTGAATTTCTGTGTGGGATTACTCCTTGAGAACTGCCCTAAAGTCTGTATCAACCAGACGTGGCTGTATCCACATTTCATTGCAGCCATGACTCTGTGTACCTGCCTGACCAGTCTGGGATGCCACAGCCAGCTGCATCTTGACCACTTAAGCCTGATGGGCCTGGGGGGCCGCAACTGCACCTCAGCACTGTCATACTGATTGGCCTAGGAGGCCATACCTGCTCATCACTGCTGTGAACCTGATTAGCTGAAGAGGCTGACTACACTGGCAAGGCCAGGCCATGATGCATAGACCCAAACTATATCCACTAGCAACATCAACATCAGAGAGAGGCTACAGCAAGTGAGGGCCGCACCTGTGTTGCTGCCTGACCTGTGATGACAGTTGACAGGCATTGTGTTCACTGCAAGTCGTGAGCTGAGGCAT
Organism: Calotriton arnoldi; assembly: GCA_963921515.1. NCBI lineage: Eukaryota > Metazoa > Chordata > Amphibia > Caudata > Salamandridae > Calotriton > Calotriton arnoldi. The sequence goes on from CAWUFW010010009.1 coordinate 25,503, forward strand.
GCTGCATGGAAGATGAGCCCTCACACTTGAGACTTTGCACCTGAAGTAAACCTGGGGTAAGATCAAGCCACTGAGTTGCACTTCTAAGCCTCATGGGGGTAGTTGTGATAATCTGCACCTATGCTTCATTAGTGCCTCTGCCACTAGATACTGGGAACTATAGCAATTAGATATCACCTAGGTAGGGAGATGACATAGACGTGGGAGGGTGTAGTGCAACCTGAAGAACGCAGCCAGGGATTCATCCCTGTATTCTTGAGCAAAATGGGGTTGTGAAGTATTTTAGCTCTGTTGTGTAATAAAAGTACTTGCTTTTCCGATACCACACGCACTGAGATGAATATTGAATTTACTGTGTCTGTTGGTTGATTGTTGATATCTTGCCTCCCACAGAACTTCTCTGAGAAGTCCTGGACTGCTTGCCCTCTGTATCCTGAAAGTCAAGTGTGAAAGAGGTTGTACTTGGCCCAGTTGGCAAAGCCATTGTAGGATGGACACCAGGACACCAGGGGCGAACAAACTCAACCGCCATAGTTGGTGTTAAGTAGCCCAAGTCTACCCTGAGCCCGCATCATTTTCCAGAAAATCTATTTAATTGCACGAAAGCAAAGTATGCACATTTTGAACACCCTTAGTATTGGTACAGTACTTAGAGGCTTACTCATCCATTTGCTCCCACCAGCTTACATCAGTAACAGCAGCAGAAGTGCAGTTAGCAAACTTACTACAAAATTAGCATACGCTTTATGCCACACTGGGATGAACAGCCTCAGTAGCTGCATCTCCACTGCTATGCAGTCATCTTCAGTTTGTTAGTGCCTCTTCTGTACGAACGTTCTGGCATGAACGCTAACATGATGCGATTATTGAAGATGTCAACAAGGCAGCAGTGCACTTCATTCTACATTCAATGGCCAGAAAAGTTACCATAATTTTTTTAACAGCACATAAGCCCAGATGAGACCTCATCCTCCCACTGAATGTCTTCACGTTCCTGGTCTATGCTTCTTAATGCTTCAACCAAAATGGACATCAGAGAAAGCAATGAGTTAATATCTAATTTACTGAACTAGACATCTGAGTAATGAAATCATCAATGGATTTTGCAGAGTTATTCAATCTTGCCCCACTCATCAATAGGCAAAGAAGCACCGTCTAAACCTGGGAAGGGCCGGATTGGCCATTTATCCCACTGGGCATTTTCCCTGGGGTCTTGAGCCACTAAAGATAGTTTTTGAAGGCCCAGGATCACTGCGAGTACCTTCAGAGGGATTTATCAACATCTGTGTGAAGTTGTCGCATGGGATAGAGATTATAAGCAGCACTTCATTCTGGATCGGGTAGTTCACTTAGTAAGTCTGGCCATGGGGAGGAGGAGAAAATTACCAAGAACATACACTCACATTCTATGATAAGAAGATTTTACTCTACAGTTCCCTTGTCTTTTTTCAGCTGCCTTTGTATCACTGCTCTCTGTTTTCCTATCCCGGGGAGGAAGGGGGGGGGGGGTTGCTCCTACTGTCCAGTCTGATATACTGGTGAGCTGGGGTCCCTTAAGGCGTAGGGAGGCCTCTCTCCAGATCCACTGCTCTGGGTACATCTGTCTCCAGCTGCCAGAAATGAACAGCAAGCTGATATGTTGTAAACCATACTTTTGACAATGAAAGTGAAACTATAAGTCCCACAATGCAGCAGCTTGGCAGAGAGAATAGCTGATGTAGTGCATTGTCAAGGCAGCAAGACAGTAAGGAACCAAAGCAGCAATTTCTTGCAGAACAAGAAGATCCTTCCACTGGCATTACATAGCAAAAGAATAATCTTTCTGCCACATTTTGAACTGCACACAATAACACTCCCCAGCATACGTCGAGTTCAAGTAAAGCTTCACAAATAACAGTGCACCATATCAGCACAATTAATAAAAAAAACAATTTCCTTTCTTCTTCTCAATTCTTTAATTGTGTAGGTCTTCAAGCAGCCTCCAACAGCCAACACGTGTTTCGTCGCACATAGCGAGGTTATACCGCGACTTTTTCAAGGCTATATCTTCTATGTGGAAAACCTAAAATTCGTGGTGGTACTTCCGACCCACAAAGGGTTTCAGTATTGGCAGCGTCCCCAAACTCTGTTTCTCTATAGAAATCCAAAAGATCTTGAACTGTCCCGTTATCAAATGCTCCAAGCCAAAATTTCAAACGTGCAGGACGCCGCCACTCGTGTGATGCCGAGAAACAGAGTTTGGGGACGCTGCCAATACTGAAACCATTTGTGGGTCGGAAGTATCACCACGAATTTTAGGTTTTCCACATAGAAGATATAGCCTTGAAAAAGTCGCGGGATAACCTCCCTATGTGCGACGAAACACGTGTTGGCTGTTGGAGGCTGCTTGAAGACCTACACAATTAAAGAATTGAGAAGAAGAAAGGAAATTGTTTTTTTATTAATTGTGCTGATATGGTGCACTGTTATTTGTGAAGCTTTACTTGAACTCGACGTGTGCTGGGGAGTGTTATTGTATTCAGTTGGCCCAGGCCTAGTTTGGGGACGTTGGTGGTTCTCCTCACCTTGCAGCACCGTCATCGAACTAAGTCACATCCTGCTATTTAACTGTGCTATTCTTCTTAGTGGCGCCTTTGTACCCAAACAGAATACCACTGTCCGGATTTTTACATTTTGAACTGCAGGCTGCTCCTGCCCTTCTCTGTCCCACCGGTGTTTACCATTGCAAACATTTAAGTTAAAGCACTCTGTGTACAGCATGTTCAAACAAGTCGGTATGCACTGCTGCTTACAAAACACTTGCAAGTGAGTGGTGCAACACCCTGGTGATGAAATATAGGAACTGTGATATTTGTATTTGACTGAACATTTTAACACAATTTGCAGGCTTGATGGAAATCCTACTAGCGCTCCTGGTCTGGCATGGGGCCTACAATTTATAAATGACTTTGCAAGTATCTCTAGAACAAGAGGCAGCAGTCCAGACTGTTGACCAATTATAAGAAGGTGGCTCGCCCTTCATGGGGTGTCAGAAAGGTGTCTGTTTCAATTAAACCACACTCTGTTGTTATTGATTGGTGACAGCTATCACAATAACAGCTAGAATCCTAGCATTCAATGTTGTTAGCCTTCTTTGTAGTGGTAACACAACAGTTGACTGGGGCAAGGAGGGAGGAGACTTATTGCAGAAGAGCTTGTTTGAAATGGAGGAGCACTTTAGCCGTGCTGCAAGATGTGGCTGGCAGGGCACATAAATCAAGAGGCACAGTGGTTTTGCGACTTGAAGTGCATTATCTGGCGGAAACACGAGCTGGCCTATGAGGAGAAGTGGGCTCATGACACAGTTACCATCTCCTTCTCATAGGAAGGCTGATGCATGATGTCATGCTACAAGCTGGACAGAGCCCTCTAAACTAATTGGCAGAGCAACAGTGGCATCAGCACTGGCTATCCAATAGCAGTGGTCTTCCATTGGTAGTATGATTCCCTGCCCGGCATCAGGTAACCATGCAGGCACTCCAAAATGAGGGCACCTGCAGCCCAAGAGCTCAGAGCTGTCTACAAATAAGTACTAGAGCTTGACAACATGCCCCTGGTGCTATGTGCAATACTCCACTAATCGTTACTTTGTAAAGGTCTGTGACCTATCGATGGCTGCATCCATCTATACCCTAAGTCTACTACATTGTACTACAGTTAAGCATAACCCCCTTTACGCAACGTTAACATGAAGAAGACCTCCTAAATCTGAGCATTTACTTGATTTTCATTGATAATGTAACTTAAATAGGCCACACTACCATCCCAGCATTAGGTCAGTGGCAAATTTGCTCCTCTTTCTGAAACCGTCCTTCCCGGGCTTCCGAGCGTGGGTTGGGGGGTCATGGACACTGCTGTGTACAACACTCCAGGTCTAATAAGATGCCCCGGAGACTGCAGGGAGACATGGACAGGCACACACGAATCATTCGAATGATAGTGAGCTTGCTTACTCGATCCTCTTTTCAAAGCCATGTTTTTCATGGTGAACTACTAATGTTTATTGTGGGATCTGCCAAGTTTCTCCTTAAATCTGAGGAAAAAGTTGTAGTTTTATTGATTCATCTTAAACAATAAAGGAACACTTCCACACGAAAATAAATGTTATTTGTAACTGTGAAATACTGAACTTTTAAATCAAGAAAGTGACCCTCTTTTAGGAAATATCAGTCAACGGGTCAGCATTATGTTACCTCTGTATGTGGAAGTTCCCTACCCAGGACATTCAGCAGCTCCTGTGGACAAAGGCTCTTTGGTTTTTGTGAATCACTGCAAGATTACTTTATACTTGACACAGCTTGGGTACCTTAGTGAGATGGATTAGGGGGCTCGAAGATTTCTAGCCCCTGTTTTCGCACAACTGTTGCTCTTACTTCTTGTGAGTGAAAGAGGTAAGTGACAGCAAAGCCCCTTTAACTTCATCCTGTATCCAGCTCACTCTATATCCAAAATGTCTGGTGGCAGGTGCTGTACCTGTGGCCTTTGCAGGATTTACATCGGTGTCCCTCTCCTATATACACTTTTTTAGGTCTCGTCTACGCAGCGCGCATGCGCTGCATAGGAGAGACCTTTAGTTATCGGCACAGCTTTGGGGGCACAAACGTGCACGCGTTGCATTGCTTGCAATGGTAACGCGTGCACGTCTGGCGATTCCCTTGCGGGAGCGCGCAGCGCCATATGGTCGCAATCATCGCGCCCTGCTGCACGCTCCCGCAAGGGAATCGCGCAGGCCCCCTCCCCTGCTGCCGCGCGAGGCGCGCGCTTGTTTACTTTCTGACGGAAATAGTCCTCTTTCTGTTTCGTCAGACTATGACCACCACCCCCTTAAAATGTTACAGCTAGGCCAATGAGAACGGTGTTTGAGGACTGCGACTCAGGCCTCGCTTCCTTTACCCATTGGATGCTAACGGCTTCACCCACAGCTAAGATGGTGACCGCAAAAAAACTTCAAGTGTGTGGTGCGCGGTTTAGTGTTTTGAAACGCGTGGCATGCCGGTAGAGTGGACTATGGCGGTGCTGCCGGAGGAGCAGCAGGAGGTGGTGGTGGCAGCAGCCGCTGCTGCTGCAGCCGGCGCTGCAGGGCCTCCCCACCACCTTCCCCGGTGCCAGTGAGTGCTGTCTTTGAGTCAGATGTGAAACCAGAGGTCATAGGCGGCGAAGATGCTGGGCCCGAGGGAGGAGCAGATATCGCTGGAGTGGGGGAGAAGCTATCTCCCAACAGCGTACCCTCTGCTCCGGAACATCCAGACCCTGAAACCCTGCGTACTGTGCTGGAGTTTCTGAAGAAGAGCAACCTGCGAGAGGCCGAGAGGACTCTTCTCCGCGAATTGAACCTTCCGGAGGGCTCACCGAGCTCTGTTTTGGGTGGCGAAGCAGGTGGGACCACTGAGCCAATTCCACCTCCTGTCAAAGGTAAGTGTGTTATCAACACTGCTGCACATAGCATGAGTCCCCGTTCCTGTAGAGTTCCTTCACGTACATTATCCATCAGCCTTCTCAAATGCATCGTGAATATTGTTTCGTTATCATCGCACCCCTAAAGTGTTTGGTTAGAGTTTTCAGAACTCTCAGCGCAGTTGTCCCACCAAACCGGTTCAGATGATTTGCTTTGTGCCATGTTGAATGCATACACGCTGCCTGGAAGTAGGTATGCGGGGGATGCTGAACCACCCCCAAAAATACCAAAACCAACACGATGGGAACAGTTATATGGGAAAGGCCCTCTTATTCCCCGAACTGATAAAAAATAAACCAGAAGTGGAGGGTGACTACCAAAACACGTAGTCCTTCCGTGGAGCTGGGTTGGGAAGTCCCCACTGAGCATTGGTGCATGTGTGACATTTGATCCCAGCTCACAGGAGGCCTGGGTAGTCTCCGTTGCCACTATTCTTTAAGTGGATAATCTTCAGTATCATTCAACTCGCCCTGTATAAAAAGGTTGGGTAACTATCTCTTGACCTTTTATGGCATGCATGCAGATTCATAACTCATGTTCATTATAGGTTCAGTACAAGGGCCTTGGAGGTTCTGATAATAGTACCTCATGTCGACCTAGAACAGACACACTGGCTCAATAAATGCGAATGCAAATATGAATTGGAGATACTTTATTTGAAGTGTCAAATTAGGCCCACTGGTGGAGAGCAGTAAGCACAGCCTCTCACCACCAACTCCGCACCGTAACATCTGCCCCCACATTCTAAATTCCATAACACATCATAATGAGTGCAATGGCATAAACACATTCTGAATACTTAACTGTGCAACATGAGATATGATATATATATCTCTAATTAAAATAATATGCACTACAATGCCAAGGAAAATGAAATGAACATTATGAATTCTAAATGAACAATAACCAATAAGAAAAATACTTTAAGTAATGACTCCACAAATTATTATTATTTCAAAATGTAATTCCCTAACTTCTTAGGCAACTTGATAACTCTTTTAGACTGGTGTTTTGCCTGATCTCCACCAACAACCTCTACATAAGAGGATAGCTCCGGAGAAACTGGAATGTCTGTCTCTGAGGAAACAAATGTCTGTGGATACCACTTTATTCCCCGTACAATTTTCATGATCGCCACTGGGGACACATTCTCCGATGACCAATTTCTACCACTGTTACTATTAGACACTTTTTGCCAAGACACATCACTTAAATGTGTACTGTCCATATTTATTTCTCTGAATGTGTTCTCTTGGCCAGGTTTAAGAACTACCATAGAAATCTTGTTCTGACATCCTTTTTTGTGCAACAACACTTCACTTCCTGACACTTAATCCACTTGCACAGGTGCAGAGAACTTCGATGTAACTTTGAGAATCAAATCTGGTTTAGAGATACGTAGCCAATCTCCCTTTTGAATAAGCTTTGGTTTTCTCTACCTCTCTCTACCTCTCTCTACACACCTCTCTCTCTCTCTACACACCTCTCTCTCTCTACCTCTAAGTGGCAGCCGGAGCCTGATACCACTGCTTGTCCTTTAAAAAAAAAAAAAATCATTGGCATAGCCAATAGGTCTCGCCTTTGGGGCCTTATAAGTGTTTAACCATGCAACAGTTAATGTTGTTGCTCCAAGGATATTGTGCTGCATAACTAAATACTTATAAGGTCCCAAAAGCGAGACCTATTGGCTATGCCAATGCTTGTTATACTTGTCTATTGAGCTCCCTGTCTTTTATACTATTCTGTGAATAATCTGAAACTGTCCTCTTCTACAGAGTCCTTTTGAGTAGACCATGACAGCTCAATTATTATTCTTTATCAATTAGAATACTACTTTCAGATCTCTTCCCATCCTCTTTAAAGGCACCTTAATTCTGATCATCTGCCTTTATAAAAGCAGTAAACTTTCTGTTTGAATATTAGTGGCTTACATTCTATCCGACTCTCTGCTCAACATGTTGCGTGATTTGAGAGATGTGGTGCTGTTCTACTCTCTTCCTCTCTCTTCTACTCTCTTCCTGTGCTGGCACACTTTTGGTTGCCATGCGCCAACACAGACATCCTCGCACTATAGTGCAAGGGTGCCTGTGTTGTGTGAAGCATAGTATCTGTAGTGCACCACGTCTCTTCCAGTGCAAAAACTACGCTTTAAGGCATTTACGACTTTGTATGTGTGCTGTATTCTACACATGCAGAGGGAAAAATGATGAGTGATTAAAACAGTTCTCCTCGTAATGCCTGCCTCAAGGAGGTCCAGGATTTTGGCAAACATCCATGTCTACAATTCATTATGGTTACTGATTTGTGTCAAAACCCATGGGCGGTTGCATGGGAATGCCAATGCACCACCCATGGAACACCCCTTGACGCAAAGTAAAGCTTTGCGTAAATTTGGGTTACAAATTACAAGCCAACGCGAACCATGTATTTTTAGCTCCAGGATGCCCATAAGGATAGTTGTGTGCCATATAATATGCTAAAATAAAGATAAATAAATAAACTGAAAACGTTCTGTTGTGACGTCCAAAGTCCACGAGAAATCCATATCGATACATTTTGATATATGAAGACTGCCATGCCCTTATATACCGCCAGGGCTTTGCCGCTATGCACCTCCGTTTCACAATCTTGCCCTCTTTAATGCCAGTTTGCTTGACAGTCTTCACCCTCATATGGTTTATATTTTATGCACAGTATGTTGATGTTGTCCAGGCTAAACACTAAGGCACCTTGCACCATTTTTGTCTCAGCACATGCCGAGTGTGTTAAAATAGACATCCGACTTGTACACATTCCATCCGCACTTGCCTCTTTTATTGCCGAAATGTCCCTGCTATGTGGTGCTGCTACCATACCTCTGTATCAATGAACTCTCGGTGATACGTGTTCTTTATTCAGACCCGTTTATCTAGTTGTTCTGATTGCTTTTTTTTCTTTTTTTATTTGTACAACAATCCTTTTCAGTTGTATTTGTCCAGCGCTCCGAAGAGTGCATCGGTCTAGTCCCCTGGTAAAATCAGCAAAAATACATTTTAGCATTAAAACCGCATTTCGTTTATCAGAGTAAACCCATAAAGAAAGGATGTGGTCCTGTATTTTGTACCATTTTAATTAATATTTGTATTTCCTTTAATTGGTCAAAAACGACTTAAAACACATTCATGTTAGTGTTGACTTCTTGAGATACCCAACTGGCCAATTTCCCCCCTTGAACGGTATATACATTCCTTTAGCTCAATTCCCAGACACCAACACCCTTTTCAAAAGACCCAGCTGAGCCTGTTTGACGAACTGGTTCCATGTGAATGGCACTCCGGTTTTCATCTGATACTGTCCAGCCCCGCCATTTGCAGAGAGAAGAAAACCCCCTTTGCAAGAAAGAAAACCAAATCACGTTTCTTTCCTGAGAGATAAGCATTCAGTCTGAATCATTCGAAGGATAATGCTTGTGGCAACACACAATATCTCTTTGGACACCTTGGGAACTGCAGCAAGTTATCAGGGCCAGGCTTTCGGTGCCACGGGCTTATCATGAAACGCGAGCTCTGCTGTTTGTAGCAGAGCACAAAGCAGTCTGCCTCGTGCTTTGTAAAGCGCCAACAGAATGCGAAGACAAAAACAAGAAGGAAGAGGACCGGAAGACATTCTAAATTCATTTCCAGCATGAAAGGGTGCAATAAGGTTGCGAACACAGGTTCTGATTATAAGTCGCCAAAGAGGGGAGTTCCCTATGGAATTCTACGCCGCCCAATCACAAGTGGGAATTCTACTCCACCCAATCACGAGTGGACTGGTGTTCCCGCAATAGGGGGTATATTCACAAGAACGTGTGATAACTACCGCAAGAGTAGCGTAACGCAACTTTCAATAACGCAGCCTATCACGGGAAAATAACCCCATGTCAACGTGGAATTCACAACAAGGCGGTACCATGCGATAGTCACCAGATAACGCGTCAAATGTCAGCGTGAAAATCAACGCAACCCGAAAAAATGCGAAACGCGAACGCGAGAAATCATGCGATGAGGCCAATCGCGGTACAAAAAGTAGCGAAAAGCAGCCTCAGGCCTGCAAATCCCACGCGTCTGGTGGGAAATTGCACCATAAAAACCACAGACACAACACACCAGAAACAAGCCAAAACACGTAGCAACATGGATGCACCCTGACCCAGCGCAGAGGGCAACGCGAACCCCACAACCCCCACAGACCACCAGCAAGGAACAACTGGTTCGGGGAAGGCCAAGGAGAAAAGGGGGAGGAAGACGGGGTGCAGACCGCAGGAAAACAAGACCAAGGCCACGGAGGCGACAGAACACTACCAGCAACTGACCCACAAGCAGACCACCTGGAATGCAGTCGGAGTGGCCAGGAGGCCAATCCAGGAGGCCAAGAGGCGCTGGCAGGACGTGACAACCTAAACCAGGTACAAACCCGCTGCGAACAGGAAGGCAGCAACGGCAACAGGAGGTGGCAGTCCAGCACCACAGGAGGAGCTGGAGGAAACCCAGGCCACAGTCATCAGTGTGGAAAGGGTGCAAAGAGTAGGGAGTACGGACACAGCTCGACAGGACCTGACACAACACCAACAGGGTGAGGATCCAACAGGGACTGGGGGGATGGGGGGTGATGGGCACAATGCCAGAAATGCACAATGAGGTGTAACACACTGCACACCCACAATTACCCAGGGACATGTCCCCTATCCCGTGGCACACTGCAGCACACACACATAGCAATCACAGCACATACCATGACAATGTGGCACAAAGTGCAACACCCACACTGCAGAACAGGGGACACAACTGGGTCCACCCAGGCGCAGAAACAGAACAATCACATTGGACAGAGCAGGGAACTGTGAGATGCACATCTACCCCTACAACCCCACATCAGCCATGTAGGCCAAATGTATACTGTCTCAACTCAAATAGCCACCACCGTCCAAACAGTCACAATGTACATTGCCACACAGTCTGCATGTCGACAAGAACAAGGCTGTGTACAACAAAAGTACGAAGTTCCTCTGTGATTCAGAATAAAGATGGAGAGAAGAACAAGGCGCCAACACAATGCCAACATGCACCTCCCCTTCACAATGCAGAGGGACAAACAACACCTCCAGCAGGTCAGAACAGACAACCCATCAGTGATGCCCGAGACGAACACCACAGCCCCGACACCAACGCCCTACAACAGCCCATGGACATCCCACACAACCCACCACCAGGACCAGGGCAGACAAGCTACTCAGAGGAGAACCCAGCCCCTGCAACAGACCACACAGCATGAAGCACCCGCAATCACAGCTGCCTCACAACACTTCACCCACCCACACATGGCACCCCAATGCCAGGTGGCAGAACTCCAAAAGGAGGTGGCCCAACAGGTGAGGGTGTTGCCGAACCCATGGAATGCGAACTAGAACACATACGTGGGTGTCCAATACCCTTCAGGGACCACCTACACCCCACAAAGGAGACCCACACCTCCACAGAGACACATGCACATATCATGTTGAACTGGCTACGGGCACGTGCGCCCGGCCCCTTTATTGGCAGGGCCACATGTACAGTGACGCCTGTGCTGGATGTGTGTGGGGTGAGTACAAGCCAGTCCGCACGGAGTGCTTGGTGCTGCCAACAACCTGAACAGTGGACACCAGTTTAATGGAAACAGAAAACACCAGCATAACAGAGTTAAATGCAGAGCAACATGGAGGGATCCGGAGTAAGGACAGAGGTCACCCAATATTCAGTCTGGAGGTTCCGTGAGTTGCAGTGCGCTGAGGTAGGGGTACTAGAGAAGAGCGCGCTCATGTGAAGAAATTGCTAGGATTGTGTCCCTTCGGGTTAGTCCTGATGCAGATGCAGTGGGGTGTGTTACACCTGCATCAACTTCCTCATCAACGTCCCAGGTCTCTCACACTGCCTGAGGTGACAGTTGCGTCCGCAGTCCACAGCGCAATACCCAGTATTAGATCCGAGTGTGTAGCTTGACTACCGCCACCAGTCTGCATTCCTGCCTTGGGGCTGTTGCCACCTGCCCTCCCATTGTCTGTGCCTTCTCCCGTCCGCACACTTGACACATCCTCCTCCTCATGGTCCCAGGTCTTTCCCACTGCATGAGGTGACATTGCTGCGCAACCTCACAACAGCACAAAACTCAATCAGTAACAGACAATGGCTTGCGGTGCACTGAGTCACTGGCAGCTGGAGTGCTGAGCAGGGTATCAGGCCGATGATGGCATCCACGACAGGTCTGAGCAACTCCGTAGGTCTGTCAGGACCACCCTTTCGACTCTGGCAGATGGCGGTTGGAGGTGGTCCTTGCGGTGGTGGCGTGTGCCTCCTGCGGTGATGCGACGTCCGGGCCGGGCAAGACTCGATGCCATGTGTGGGCCCTGGTGGCCCGCAGTTGGGGCCGGAGGAGGCGGACAGCGCAGGGCCACAGACACATGGCGTTGATGACCCCAAGACCATCGCTACAGAGGCCATTCAATGTCTCAGAAGAAGGGGTCCCAGGCCTGAGCAGCACAGAGTTAGTGGCCCCGGATGCACTGCGGCCGGCACAGGCACCCAGCCATGGGACGGTGACTTGCGGTGCAGTCAGATGGGCCATGCGACCTGAGCGGGTCCCCATCAATGTCCGAGGTGTATGTTGCAGAGGGTTTCGGGGGACAGTGGAAGGTGTCCTCCAGGGCATGATGCGGAAGGTCTGATGTTATCTGGAAGCAGCAAATGGAGGAGTGGAAAGCGCAACCCTCGTTTGCACCAACAATTCGGGATCAGCTACATGAGGATGAAAACTAGCCCCTAGTCCATAGACACAAACGCAACCAATGTACGACCAATGAGTGTCCATGAATGTCGGGGAACAAACTTAGTGGCACAGGTGCTGTGAGGGGATGCAGTCTGCGATGATGCCGGTACACATATGTGAACTTCAAGAATGCCAAATCAAGGCTCTGTGACCTACTGGACCGCAGTGTAGGCCGGAGTCAGCGGTCAGCAGTGGCCCACAGCCACGGGTCGTTGGCTCGCGAGGCACAGAGTTAGTGACACAGTGGCAGTTGTCGGTAGTGTTCAATCACCTCCGTGACGCTGATCCTGTTCCCTCCGGACTGCAACGTGTCATCCTCTTACGCCCCTCCGTGCGTGCGAAATTTATTCTGCCTTTTGAATTACCGATGTTCAGTTCCAAATCTGTGATCCCACTCGTGCGCAGCGTAGGCCGAGGGCAGTGGTCCGTGTAGGCCCACAGACACGTGTGGTTGTGATGCCATGCACAGACTTGTTGCCACCACATCGGAGGGTGTATTGTGAATTGTTCTCTGCCTTAAATAATGTTCACTGCCATGGTGTAATCAAGACTCAGTTCCAAATGTGTGACCTACCTGACCGTGGTGTAGGCCTGAGGCAGTGGTCAGCACGGCCCATTCACTGAGTGTCTCCGGCATGGGTTGGATGGCCCCACCGGCCTGCGTAGTTCAGGTTCAGTGGCACCAAGTGTTAAGGTCACCTCCGTGTATGTGACCCAGCATTCGTCCGGACTGAGCCGCATCTTCCTCTTACACCTCTCCGTGCGACCACTGGTGTAGACTCCGCCATTCGTGCTTTGCGACTAGGTGCTGGATGTGTGACCTACTGGTCAGCAGGGTAGTCCTGGTCCCTCACCCACGTGTAGCCGGCTGGCATTGAACAGGGTTAGTGGCACCACGTGTAGCAGGCTGGCCTTGAACAGGGTTAGTGGCACCACGTGTCGCAAGATGCCCATATGGAACTATGCCTCACTGATCGGGGGGGTCTGGTGCTGTGGCCGCTGGCCCGGATTTGGGGTCACTGCCATTCATGACTCAGGACACAGTTTCACATATGGGACCTGCTGGTCCGAAGAGTAGGCCGGGGGCAGCAGTGGAGTACGTCAACGAAAAAGGAATAAAGCGGGCCTGTGTCGTGGAGGCCGTGATGGCCTGAGGTGGCTGCCAAGGTCTCGGGCCTCGGGCTTGGGGCTTGCGCCAGCACGTGGTGGGCCCTCCTTGACACACGCCGGTGTCGGAAGGTGATCAGTGTGGCCTGGCTGCGCAGGAGCTGGCCTGACGGGTTCGTGGTCCAGCGTGCCGGGGTCCGGCAGGCGCACAGCATCGCAGGCAACTCCACTCACGAGGATGGCGTCGGCCTCGTGGCGAGGTGGGAGGCGCCGCCCTGGCAGAGACGTGGGTCTTTCCGGAAGAGGACCAGGCCCAGGCCTACGTGCTTTTTATTCACACCCCTACGCTGGCGTGGCGTACCCCGGGCCATCCTACTCCGCTGACGCTTAGGGGGGGGCGTAAGAGGCAACATTTCCGCGAGGTCCCCCACTGGCTGGGGTGACATGATGGCTTCCACTGTACACTACACTCCATACGCAAGCGGTGTATGTCGCCATGGATATGGGTGTGTTCTGCATACTGCGAGGTGTCCAGCACATCTCCGGCACTCTTGGCATTGTGTACTTTCCCAATCATGGTTCTACTGCATCCTTCACACATGCCTGGTTGCAACCTCTCCCCACATTTGGCTATTATGTGGCTGAGGTGCCATGCCGTTGCTGGCTCATGTTCAGGGCTTGCCCATGTGGACATTGTAAGTTGTTCTGTCGTGTCTGGTGGGTGGGCATATTGTTGTGCCTGTTGTATGTGATTTTGTGACGTGTGCATTGCCAGCGTTGTGAGTTGCATGGTTGTGTAGTTGAGGTGTGTGGGGTGTTCATTTGTATATTGCCAAGGGGCTGTGCATTTCCCTTGTTGCCATCCTGGGAACGCTGGTTGATGATGGACTGTCGGAGGATGAAGGTATCATGCACACTGGCTGTGTATTTGAAGGCGACATTGTTGGGTGTTCCACGGTGTTCTGTTGTTGCCTGCACATTGGTGTGAGATGTGTGCTTCCTGTTGCGGTGATTGTGTGCTGTGTCACCAGGGGGCACAGGTAGTACATGTGTGCTGTGTATTGCCGCCAACACGTGCGTGCATCCTGCTATGGCGTATGGTCCTTGCTTGGTCTGCAGCGGATCCTGCGCATTATGTTGTACGTATGGGGACTGGGGTACCAGGGTGTCGGTGGTGTCCAGGACAGGTGTGGGGGACTTGGATGTGGCTGGCTGTGAGACTCCTCCGACTCTGGCGGGTATTGGATGGGGGTCCCAGGGGCCAACAGGTGCAGCCACGCCATCAGCTTTGTGTGGGGTAGGATGTTGGTTGTCCACTGTGTTGTTGCCGTAGGCCTGTTAGGCGATGATGGTCAGGATGCGTAGGTTGGTTGTCCCTTTCAGCCTGTAGTGGACGGTGACATTGTCAGATGTTGGGTCTGTGCGCTGGTACGTTTCCTGGGGTTCTGCTGTCTTTGTCTGTGCTGCGTCTGTGGTGGTCTGGGAGGGGGGGGTGTTCCAGGTGTGGGTTGGGGTCCTGGGGTAGTGGAGGTGGGTGTTGTGGCCCTCTTGGGTGTCCGGGCCGCATGATGGGTGGCTCCATGGCATCTGTTGCCCTTCGGATGTGGCCCTGGGCTGTGCTCCCTTTTGTGGTGCTGGCTGCCGTCCGACTTTACGCCAGTTGAGAGCAGGTGTAGATTTCCTGGTGCTAACGCGCCTTATCGCCTGTTTTGTGTTTTTATCGCGGATGTGGCTGGTCGTTGTGAATGTTGAGGTGTGCTGTTGTCTCTGCGTTTGTCACGGGAACGCCTACTCTGCATCTCATTAGCGATATTTGCGGGGGTCCTCTTTGGCGATGTTTTTTGCGGCTGCTATCGCGGGTAAACTGGTGCTGTGGGCTGTTTACACCGGCTTGTGAATGGGGGGGTAAATTTATCACGACTTTGGCTGCGATAAAGTGCCGTTAATTCGGCGATAGCTACTTGTGAATATGCCCCTCGGTCTTCACAGGTGAGGGAATACCGCACCCTTTACCGAATGATAATTCTGGCTGGTAAAATCGCATGAAACTTTGGCTACAACCAGTGCTTGAAATGAAAAAATAGAAGTGCAGGCACTCTGTATTAGAGTACCTGCTTGTTACTGAGAAGTGCTGGTACCCTCCAATTAAAAGTATTTCATTTCTCTCGAGAAGTGTCGGTACACTCCCTCTCAAAATAAAAAAGTGCCGGTACTGGCTACAACAGCAGCCAAGTCTTGTCCCTTGCTCCACCTGACATTTTTTCTGCGCAAGGAAGAAGCATTCATTGCTCCCCCTGTCAGAACTAACCTTCCCTACTTTTCCAACTCACCTCCTTCTCCCTCCAGTTCAGACAGAAACGTCTGCTCCCACTTACCACACTTACCACAGCAGGTCGTAAATAGAAGCGTTAAACCACATTAAACTGGAAATTCCATGCAGTTTTCGCCCAGTAACAGGGTTGGACTGGCCTATAGGGCAATCAGATGGTGCCCAATTGGCTGGTCTGACAGATCAGTGTTAACCCTCACTACCGCACAGGATGTACTGTATATGTACTGAATCAATTTCACAAACCTCATACCGAAGCCAAACCTCCTTAGCATTTCGAAAAGGTAGGACCAATGTACCCAGTCAAACGCCTTCTCGGCATCTATGGAAAGCAATAAAGCTTCTTTGCTCGACCATTGTACTTTGTCTATGAGGTGGCATATTCGTTTAGTGTTATCTCTGCATTGCCGAGAAGGAATAAAGCCAGACTGGTCAGAGTCTATAAGACCCAGCATGAGGGGATTGAGGTGGTAAACTACAAAACTCGCAAAGAGCTTGGCATCGATGTTAAGCAGCAAGATGGGTCTATATGACCCACATAGTTTGGATCTTTACCCGGTTTGGCGATTACCAATATCGACGTTTCCAGCATGGAATCCGTCAGTGAGCCTGATTCGGAAAAATAATTGAAAAGATGTGTAAGCAGAGGGGGCAGGTCTTTATAAAAGGTCTTGTAAAATGAAGCACTGAAGCCACCCTGGCCTTGGGATTTTAAAGGCTTCAGCTGAGCAATGGAAGAGATCACCTCTTCAATGCAGATTGGCTGTTCCAGAGCAGCAGCCTCTGCAGGAGGCAAGGGACTGAGCGTTGCTTCGCTACGGTAGGTGCCAGGGTCATTGGCCAGACCCTCCGCGGAGGAGTACAAAGAAGCATAAACGGTCTGGAAGGATACAGCAATGCCTTCAGCATCTGTTGTTTCAGTGTTGGGGCCAGTAGTAGTGGATTTCACTGATCCAGCGTATTGCTTGCTGCTGAGGTGATGAGCCAACATACGTTTACTATGATTGTTGTCCAAGTAAAATCCAAGCTTAAGATGTAGCATAGCATACTCCGCACAGTCCAAATCTAGTTGTTTAAGCTGCAACCAAGTGTTCTCTAAATCCCTCCAGACCCTAAGGGCACCAGTTCTTTTATAGATAGCCTCTGGTTCAGAGACCCTCCTCTGGAGATCGCCCCTCTTGTTGCATCATCTACGGTTCTCAGTCGCAGAGAGAGCTATAAATTCCCCACGAACAACCAACTTCAAGACTTCCCAGACTGAGGTCAGTGGGTACTCATCTGGTAAGTTTACTGCTAAATAACCTGTAATCGGCATCTGAATCGCTTCCACCGTGCGTGGGGACTGTAGCATGGCATTGCAAAGGCGCCTGCGTGGGCCTTGGGAAGGGGAGGCAGGCAACCGTAGCGTCATAGATATAGGTGAATGATCCGAGAGAGAGCGGGGCTCCATGGTAGTGGCAGTGATGCAGTCCAGGCGGGGCAGAGAAGCTAAGAAGTGGTCAATCCTCGCATATGTCTTATGCGCGGCAGAGAAGAACGTATAGTCCCTGTCCATGGGATAGGACCTTCGCCACAGATCATGTAAGCCGCGGTCTGCAAGCCAGCTAAGAGCCCTGGGAGAGAAGGCTCCAGTTTGGGCAGCTTGCTGAGCGGAATGGTCCAAGTCAGAGTTCATCATCAAATTCATGTATCCCCCTATCAAGATAGACGCATCAGGAGACTGGAGGACCTGGGCCAGCATACTCATCAGGAAACTCTCTTGTTGTTAATTAGCAGCGTAAACATTTGCAAGGGTGAAGTAAAAGGCACCCACTCGCAAGTGAAGTGCCAGAAGGCGGCCCCTGATCTCCACCATCATGCTCAACACCTCCCCACGAAATTGCCTAGAAAAAAGAATCGCCAACCCCCCTTTCTTAGTGGACCCAATGGACCAGTATTGGTGTGGGAACCGCCTGGACTGCATCCTGTGTACATCTCTAGAGAAGAGTTGGGTCTCTTGAAGAAGGCAGATATCGCCTCCCGATTGTTCAAGCAGCGAGAGGATTGCAGCCATCTTAACAGGGTTGTTCAGGCCTCGGACGTTGAGGCTGATTAGTTTAAGTGACAGTTAGTGTGAGGTGAGTGCAAGTGGTGTGATAGGAGCCCCACACGGAGTGTATAAGATGTTGAGAAGTCTCAATTGGGGCAGTAGGTAAGTTCAAGGCCCATGATGTGACATAGTCTAGCAGAGACCGCGCATTGAAAAGGAGAGGGACAGACCCCATGAAACCCAAAACCCCAAAATATGAAAAACAGTTTGACAGTGATGATCGTAAACAATCCATCAAACATGGAAACCAGTGGCGGCTCCTCCGCTAGGGTGAAGGAACGTCAGCCCCCCGCCACCCTCGAAAGTTGAAAAATAAAACGATATTAAAACAAGGTATTATCTTTTATTTTTCAACTTGTATGTGCTGCGTCCTGGGAGTGGGGCCATCGTGGGGCAGTCAGGAGAGGGAGTGGTGGCCCGCACTGCTATCAGTATGCATGTGGGTTTGGCCAGCAGTCTCAGGATGGCAAAACCCACATGTGCAATGAGCTGTGTCCAACCCAGCTGCATTGCTGGGTTGGAGACAGCAAAGCACAGGCTCCCAATCTCTCTGGGAGTACAAATTCCCAGCGCTCATGCCAAACCTGACGCTGCTTTCTAACATGAAAGAAGCATCAGGATTGTCCGGAAGGGAGCCTGTGCTGCAGTGAGCGAAGAGAGGACAAGGAGAAGAGCAACGGGTGGCAGGCGAAAGGTAAGTTCTTTTTATTTTATTTTTTAATGTTTGTTATCATTTCACCTCCTTCCCTCCACCTTCTTGTTGTCCGTCGTCCCCCCTAGCACACACCCCACCCGCCGGGCAATACGCCTGCACAGCAGCCGCTAGTGATGGAAACATCAATATGGGAGTGGCATCAGCAGAAGCTTCCATTAGTAAGACATAGAGGAGCCTCGCCTCCCATCACACCACCCAAGACCCACCCACCAGGGCAAAATACCTCACATAACTACATATGTGTAAGGGATCCTCGGCATAAGCTTCCTCTCCGGTGAGAGAGCGAAGGACGGCCTCCCTTTCACAAGCTATGGTGTCCGGTTCAGAACGGAGAGCCTCTGAGTGGGGTTTGTGACGACTCCTGTGCCGTTTACGATGCCCCCCATGATCTCACGTGGAGGCAGGATGGGTATCCAGAGGGGGGTCCTCAATAACTAGGATTTTGTAAGCCTCAGAGAGATACCTGAGCTGGTGAGTCTTGCCTCCAAAGGAGAAGATGAGGAAGAATGGATGGCCCCAGGAGTAGGAAATACCAGAGGATCTCAGGTGGGTTGTGACTGGCTGGAAGTCTCGACGTTTTTGCAGCACAATCATCTCTAGGTCCTGCAATAGCTGGGGAGTGTGATCTCTAAACTGCAGTGGATGAGCATCACAGGCTTTGCGCAAGAGGGCCTCCTTAGTTTGAAAGTTGTGGACACACACCAAAACGTCCGCTGGGGGTTGCTTCACAGCCCTCAGTGGCCCTACTCGATGGCATCTATCCAGATTAATCGCCTCCCCAGTAGGGGTTCCCAAGACATGACGAAACAGCGCTTGCACATACTCCTTGAGATCAGACCTCTCCGCAGCATTCGGTACACTCCGAATCGGAATGTTATTCCTTCTGGACCTGTTTTCAAGGTCTTTGACATGCGACTGCAAATCAATCTGCTGCTCTGGAAGGAGAAATACCTCCTGCTAAAGGCTTTAAACCTCCTTGTAGATCCATCTTCCAGGGTGGCAACTCTTTCCCCCACCTCGTCAAGTCCTTCCTAACATCACGCAGTTCAGCAGAGAGGTCCTTCTTCACCGCCTGCAAATCTTCACGTAGCAAGGAGAAGAGGGACTCCATAAACGACCGAGTGATAGGGCCTTCGGGGTCTTCATCGCCACCCGCCAGCCCCGCATCTGCTGTGATGGACTTCTCACTCACGGCCGCGCCTGGGTTCCATGTAAGCATATCATGCACTGAACGGTCTTTCTTACCTTTAGTAGTGGACATGATAGGGAGATGTGCCAGAGGCACTATGGAGGGAGGAACCTGGAAGAAGGCCGTCGAGCCTATGCAGGTCCACCGATGTTACAGCGTTTTGTGGGTTATCACAATGTCAGAAAGGGTCAGCGAGGGTGCAGCCCAAGGAAAGTGTTGTGGGAGGCCTCCCACTCATAGAGCGCAAGCGAGGCAGTCAACCCCTCTCTCGCCAGATCCTGAAGCACCACCTACGTCCTTCTGGGGCTGTCGAACACCAAGGTAAAGGGAGAGCAATCCAGGATACCACAGCCAACGAGCCTGCACCAGCGTGGCCAACCAACGCCCAAGTCCTCGTTGTGTACCAGGAAGGAGGGCCGAGTTCTCATCTGTGAGGTCATCTCTCAACTGGCCCGCCAGATTTCTCACCCTCACAGATTAGGGAAAACACCCCCAGGGACAGAAGACCCATTTTATGTGGGTCCAGTTGCCAGCAACGAGGCCGTACTGCCACTCCGCCGAGAAGAACAGTCACCCAGGCCCTCGTCAGCAGCAGACTCGACTATGGGAACGCCCTCTACGCGGGAGCCCCGGCCAAGCTCATCAAGCGACTGCAACGCATACAAAACGCCTCCGCACGCCTGATCCTCGATGTACCACGCCACAGCCACATCACCCCCCACCTGAGGAACCTGCACTGGCTCCCCGTCGACAGGAGAATCTCCTTTAAACTCCTCATCCACGCACACAAGGCACTCCACAAGACTGGCCCAGCCTACCTCAACAGACGACTCCTCTTCTACGTCCCCAACCGCCAACTCCGCTCCGCCGACCTCTCCCTCGCCACCGTCTCTCGCATTCGAAGAACCACCACCGGCGGCAGATCCTTCTCCCACCTCGCCGCCAAGACCAGGAACACCCTTCCACTAAGCCTACGACAGACCCAAGACCTGCTGACCTTCAGGAGGCTACTCAAGACCTGGTTGTTCGACCAGTAGCAGCACCCCCCCCCTTTTTTTCTCCCCCAGCGCCTTGAGACCCTCGCGGGTAAGTAGTGCGCTTTACAAATTCTGTGATTGATTGATTGATTGATATCAATCCAGGAGTTGAACTGGAAAAAGGGGGGTGTGGGGCTCTCGACACTCACCCCGCTCTGCGCACCAGCAAACAGCGAGCCCCGGGTCCCTAGACAGTCCTTCTGTAGCAGCCCCTAAGTGATCGGGGCGTGTCTCTGTCTCTCAGCTCCCTCGTAGCTCCAGCTGGGGTCTTTGAGGCCCAGGGGACTGGCAGGTAGCCCAGGTGTTAAGTTTTCCTGGGTCGAGGGCCCGAGTCAAGAGAGACAGCTGTTCAGACAGCCTCCCTCCCCTCCAGTTTGGAGTCACCAGCCACTTAACCCTAGCGACTCCTCAGTCAAAAGGGCCTCCAGAGGTCCCGCAGGACCCAGGTCCTCCTGTGGGCCCGCCCAGCACGGAACTATATAGCAGACTCCTGAGCGGTACTGCTCGGGAGTCCCTCACCTCACTCCTCCAGCGTGGGCCAGTGAATGCACTGCGGGCTCCCTGTAGTACTTTCATACCGAGCAGCTGTCACTGTCCAGGAGCTCAGGAACAATCCACAGACCAGCTCCCGTCCGGGAAAGTTCTATCGGCTGCCCTCACCTTACGCCCTTTTGCAGGGCTTGCGCTGGGAGCCTTGTGAGGAGCTCTAGGGGAAAAGTGCTGCTGGTCATAGAGGGTTGCTCCGCTAGCTCGCTGCTAGACAGGTAGGCCGCTGTCTCCTCTACCACAGACAGCAAACCCCCATCTTGCCTTCTGTCATGGCCGGCAGCCCGAAAGGTCTACTCCAGTTCCAGCCAGCTCATGATGCAGAAGGGTTATCCTCAGCGTCGCCTACAGTGCCTCGCCGTTTCTGCCGCCCAGCAGGGTCTAAGAAAGCAGACTTATGTGGCACTCAGTCAGTTCTCTAAACGGTGCTTTGTCAGTGGCGAGGACGGAGAGGTGGAGAGACACGTCCTAGCTGCCAGCCATCTTGGCCACGCCCCACCGTTAAAGCTTTCAGAGACTGTTTTCAGTATGTTTTAAAAGTATGACACCAGCTATTTATAAAAAGAAGAGCATGGAGATTGAAGCGCCTGTACTTGTTGCATCTTTGTGAAGGAGCTGCATGGTAGTACCAATACTAATTTGAATGGAGAATAGCCAGCAGACTGCTCCCACCCCCTGCTCCCACCCCTCTTTTGTGAGATTTATTAAAGCAGCCTTCCATCAAGAACTGGCAGGTTGTCTTTTCTGATGCTTTACTTCATCGTCATCGTCAAGTCTATCAACACTTTTTACATCATGCTCCAGTCATTTGGCTAGTTAGTACATTGTTCATGCTTGAATTAAGTTGATGTCCTCTCTATCTGTTTTCTATCTATTCTTTCAAAGAAAAAACAGGCCCTGAATGAGCCGCCTAGGAACCTCTAAAAAGTGTTTCTGTTGATGCCATGACTCTGGTTGCTGGCCAAATTGGATTTTTTTCAACGTTGGAATAGGTGTTATCTTTTTGGTGACACACCATAAATGCTGATGTAAAATATATGTTAACTGTTAATATGTATATCTTGTGTGCTCTAGGTAGCCTTTTTCGGAAAGATTACTGAAAGTATTTTCCTATAGCTTCCGGGCATAATAGTTCTAGTGATTTCATTAGGGTTCAATTTGAGCCTTGCGCTGAACTGATGAGTACTGCCTGACGGTAGGAACAGTGTTTCCTTTGGAGTACTTCCTAATTTAGGACTTTGCAGGTAAAAATGGAGCAAACGATTACTGTGACCTTTTCAGACATTTTTAATCATGCAGTTACCACTAACTCTCGTGGTAATGGCTTTTCCAATAGTTGATGAGCCGTAATACAGGATTGATTAATTAAAATATCCTTACACAAGCAGTTTTATTGCTATACTGTGAATCTGTGCAAATAGTAAAATATGTGAAAGGCAGTTTGTGCTCATGTTTATTACCATTTGCACTGGTGTCTGCATGACCCCCGTCGAGTATCTTGAAGATGCATCGTAGTCGTATTAACCGTGGATATGGCTCATTTTTTTTCATTTGTATTGAACATTATTTCAGGTCCTGAAATGAGACGTGTTGCCTTTTCTGAATTTCTTGCTTTTGTAAAGTAAATGTCATGGTTAGCTTTACTGTAGTTTTGCAGGCATCCGTGCAACCTTCCCATTTACCCCCCGCACCCATATTTTGCCTCAGTCCTTTAATACTGGTCCTGTAATTCACAAACTTGCATGAGACACCTACAAGCACAATGTAAAAAAGTGCCATGTTAAGCAGAGCTTCTAACTTCACACACATGGAAGACTTAACCTAGTGTCATTCATCTACTCATCGTCGTCTGTGAAGTTCAACAGAATTTCTGTTCTTGTTGGGGTAGTTGGGTGGTGTTCTAGGATTTCACGCATGGGAACCTGCTGCTTGTAGGCCGTGGAGGTCCTTGGGTTTTCCCTCGAGGAGGTGTTGGGTCAGTAGTTGTAATTCTTGGTCACAGATACCTTTGCCTTTCCCCAAACACCAGAAGAGTCAGGAGATCTATTCTTCCAAATGATCCTTATCCTACCCCTTATTGCTGCTCGGCAGCCTGTCCTTTCCAATGGACATTGGATTTCTTGATCTTATGGTATTGTTCCTGCTCTGGTTATTCCATCATTGTCAGACTATGATTCACTACTTGCCCGAAGACCAGGCCTACAAACGCAAACATTCAATTTCGACTGTGCGACTTCAGCCCAGAAAATACAAGCTCAAAGACAACATTGTTAAAAGAGTTTCTGCTGTATAGATGGTCGCCGATAGGGGTGGGTAAAGGAAGGCTGAAGGGTAGGAAATTAGCAAGAAGTCAGAGCGAACAATCAGAACTGTTCTGGGGGCTGGGGGGGGAGTAGGACAAGAAGCAGGCAGAGGTGGAAGATCAGGGATGTTTGATTAGGGAGAGTAGGTGAAGGGCATTACGTGTGGGAAAGGCCCAGAAAAGCTGTAAGAATGGTACCGCGCGCAGTTGGTCACGCACAAGATGGCTGTCGAGTAACGGAGCTCCGCTCCCCCAGTCCCAGTCCTGCCAAGTATCACGCATCAGGTGTGACGCTCACGCATTTCAGTGTGGTGTTCCGCATCGCCGCACTGAAATGCATTGTCACGCATTTGGCCACCTGCCAGCGCGCGCCACCAGCGGTGCCTGTGCATCGGGCTCTGCTGCTCCCGAAAGATGTGCTGCGTTGCTGGCTGAGTTCCTAAATAGTTAAATCCATGTGCTCTCAGCTCTGGAGTGGCTGAGAGCGCTACAATGTATCATATCTGCCCAGCCTGTGTCGCCTGGCAACAATGCGGTAATTATTCTGGCTGCGGCGCCGCAGCTTTATTGACACACTCGACTCACTCACTGCTGCCGAGGGGGGGAGGAGGGCTGCCCTCTCAGCAGTCGATGCTACTGCTGTCAGTCACACTGTGGCACACCATGGGGGCCGGGATTAATATCCGGATGTGCCGGTCGAGTGCGTTACGTCTGGAGGAAGAGGAAGTGAGGCAGAAGCGGCGGGGGACTCAATCTGAGTCAGTCGACGACTCGAGTCTGCTCTCTCAATGATGGCCGACTGCCGTGCAAGAGGCATGATCGATCGCATTGCGGCGGGCGGCCGGCGGTGCAAAACACTACTCCTGCGGGCTCAGGCTGGTCAGCGGTGCCGGGGGGGGCCGGGACCGAGTGAGAGTCAGCAGCCTGGATTGAGAAGAAGAAAACTGCTGCTGCTGCAGAGTGCATCGATTCATGCAGCAGCAGTGCAGTCACGGACGGGACCGGGATTAGTCTCTGAACTCTACAAGTAAAGTGTTTAATACAGTCGATGACACTATACAGGTTAGCACGTGCATGCAAAATATTATGAAGGGTAGCAAGATAAAAGTGGCAACTAAATGGAAAGTAACTCTGTGGTTGAGGTAGCACTCAGATGCAGGTAGCAAAATATATATTTAGCAAGGCTGTGTACAGATGGTAGAAAATAAAACCTCACTCTAAAAACAGAGCGCGTTTGTCTACAGTTTGAAACCGGAAGCAAGTGATGTTGTAATAAAGAGTAAGATTTCTAAGCAACATCACTTTCCATTCTCGGCCTTCTATTTGGATATTTCCATCGAAGGTTTGGGTTTTGAAACTGCCAGCATGCAAAGTATTGTTGCCTGAAAACTAGGACTGGCTAAGGCTGTCACATATGACATTGGCCAGTTGTCAGTCATATGATCAGGAAGAGATGTTCTCTTTTGTAGCCGCTTGCCTCTCTTGACATGCGTTTATTAAAAAAAATAACAATAATAATAAAAAGCCCTGGAGGGGTTGGCTTTCAATCAACACCCGCAGTCCACCTCTCCTGCAGGGACAACCCATTACCATATAGTCCAGGGGTCACTGACTCGCGACTTCAGCAGGACCCTGCATGATCACAGGTGGGAGCCATGGTGGAAAGGGAACAAACACAGAGCAGGAGATGGCACAATAAACAACTGGGGGACAAGGGATAGGGGTCACGCGAGGCAGAAAGGCTGTGAATGTAGGAACAAGTAGTTCTGAGGAAAAAAGAAATAATAAGGGTAGACCAGCCAGAAGGTGAGACAGCACCTATGCAGAGAGGTAAGAACTGAGGAACCCTTTGCATTATTACAGCCCACCCTTCCCCTTAGTCCTACAAAGCACTGCGTCAGGTATTCACACCCACTTGCCCGTAACACCTATTACTAACTACATGAGTCATGATCCGAAAAAAATAATTTCACACAAATAGCATCGATCTGCAGGGCTGCTCTGTATGATCATCCTTCCGGAGTCAGTGAGCCTGAGTCCTGGTTTAGTTTTATCTCTGCAGTCTCACGTGATTTATCACAGTAGCAGGCGCGGGCCGCAGCCAGGCAGCTGCTCTGTCTGAGTCTCATCTAGTGCACCACTGAGTAGTTGGGTATTATCTTCAAGTCGGGTCAGTGCGTGACCATTAACAGGGCTCTCTCTTCAGTGTTCTTCACATGAGTGTTTTTTTTCTAATTTGTGCCGGCCTGCCCGGCAACACACTGACGTCACACACAGACAGAGACCTGTGTTGTTGACTTCAGTGGCTCCTCTGCTCACACATCCTGTTGGGGCTTGCTTGGACAGTCTCTGAGAGACCTGCCACATGAGACTTGAGGTCCAGGCCAGGGGTCCATCTTGTTGCTAAGCAATGGCCCGGCCTCATGATCATTTTACAAGGCAAGGGGAGGAGAGGCCCCACTGTCCGGTTACAGGAGGGAGCACTAGGGTTAGTGTCCTTTCATTTCTGGTGCTCTGCAGCAGTTTCAAGAAGTTCTTGGAGTTTCTTGTTCCTCAAATGGCTGTAATTTCTGATATTTAGAAGTTTCCCTCGTCTTCATTGCATGATTTTTGCTCGCGAGAAAGTGTCACTCATAGTCGTTGAAATGTCACTCATAATTTCACTCAAATTTTTAAAATGTCACACATGGCAATCTGAAACCTTGGCAGCTATGCAGTCCAGACTTCTCTTTCTTTCCTCATTCTGTGTTGATACCATCTGTTTTACATGGTAGCGGTCGATCTATGAGTATGGGGCGGCTCGGGCGATGAATCTTTCTGCTTGCTCAGCGAGCCCGTTTTTCTGTGGCCCACCCCTTTCTACTCCTCAGCGGCAGATTCTGCTCAGCGGCAGAGTGAGTTTTTCCTGCCCGGTAGGCTGACAGGACTGTGATCTCTCCTGCCCTCCCAGCTTGCTCTCTCTTCAATCTCTTGCTTTCAACATCATTTAAAATTTTATTTCAATATAAAACCTTTCAAGGCTTCTCTTCATTTTCATTTTCTACAGGTTCGAGTGTATTTGCTTCAACATTTAATGCTTCATTTACTCATTTGAATGTTTATTAAGGGCCAGACTGTAAATAGGACAACTGATGGTGATAGCTTGCAGCTGTATTCGATTGTCAGTTTATTTTCCTGGGGAAACACTGGAGTTTTGCACAATACATCAACTATGAGTTCTCCACTGCTTAATCTGCTCTTCTGTGTGCGGAAAACTTTATTAATATATATATTTATATATATTCTGCTGGTTACTATTGGTTGTAGTCTATCAATTTCCTTATGGGAACGTTTGTTATTTTTATCGTACACTACTATTTGTATTTTTCCATCCTTCGTACATTACCTCTTCAATATGGCAGAGGGTGGCAGCACTTCCTTGAAAAAAGGTTCTATAATTGCCGCTTCTTCTGTCACTCGTAAGGAGAGTGTTGTGGTGGTGGTAAGAGACCTAAAAAGGACCCCGTGTCCCCCAGAAAATTACCTCTCCCAATCCCCGTGAAAGATTTGATGAACGAGCTCAAAATGCTGAAACCTTTCATGTTAGACACCACCACCACGCTCCAATGTCTTGATGACAAATTGTCATCCCTTGAAGCAAGGGTCTCCGACCTTGAACTTCACTCCATGGAATTTCGGGACACTTCTTCAAAAGAAACTAGTGTGGCCAAGGAAATCGAGGTTCTCAAACGACACATCGAAGATTTAGAAAATCGCAACAGGCAAAATAATCAAAATAATGGTCTTTTGCATCTATACATTTTCAAGGTCACTTACAAAGACAGGACTACTTCCTTTGACTCTCCAGCGCAATTAAAGGAATTCATCCTTCGTCACAAAAGAGAAGCCATGGACACCGGTGGTTCCTGAAATCTTACTTCTGCTTTGATCTCCATTGTTTTTTGCTTTCACTCCTTTTGGGAAGGTCGTTATATTATTGTTTTTCTGTTTCCTTTTCCTTCTTCACCAATGTCTATCTATGTTGGCTTTTTCCATTTGTTTTTTGTTCAAATGTTGTCTTTTATCCAGTGGCGGACGGTAAGTTTAGGAGGGAGGGGGGTGGACGGGACACACACACAAACGCACATGCATACATACACATACACATACACATTCACAGCCATGCATTCACACATGCGCACACACAAACACATCCATTCACAACACTCATTACCAAACATTCATACATACACGCTCTCACCAAACATTAATGTAAAAAAAACATACACACTTACCTGCAGCTCTGCCACGGAGCTCCCAGGAGGCTCTGGACTGCTGTCTTCCCTGGGTCAGCCAATGAGGGAAGGCAGCAGTCCCAACGTCATCACAGAGTGGGATGGAGTCAGTGAGACTGCTGACCCCACCACACTCTGTGATGAAGTGTTACTGATTGACACTCGACCCTGGGTGCTTCAGGGCTTAAAACGTAAGCACCCAGGTGCAAGGCAATCAGTGACGCTACCCCTCATCACTGAGGGGAGGGCCTCAAGGACCTTTGCTGAGCTGAGGAGGTCACGTCCACAGGAGCTGTGACTTCCTCAGCCCAGCAAAGTTCAGCTCACACAGCCAGGAGCCTGCGCATTTAGTGCATGTGTGGCTCCTGGCTGCCTGACCTGAAAACAAACAGTGTCTGTCAGGCTCACCTTTGTTCAGCCCGATAGACACTGTTCATGAAGGGCAAAAGGTGGGGGGACAAGGCCCCTCAGCCCCAATGGACCAATGGATCCTTTGTTGGACGGTTCCTCTCAAGTGTCCCACCTTGATGGATACGTTTGTTTCATAGTTTGTTACTTAGGATTTGCATGTTTTGTTTTTTTAATCGTTACCCTCTGCTCCTGTCCCCCTTCTGCCTTTTTTCTCCACTCCGGTTTATTACTGCCTTATCGTATTTCTGCATTTCGGGACCTGGTACCTTGGCTGGTTCATCTTTTATAGCGTTCCTCTGTGCTCTCTCTTCAATTTCTTTTCTTTCTTCATCTCTTCTTATTTGGCTCGAGTCCTTTGGACTCGGACATTTTCTTCTGATATCTGATCTTTTGGTTCTTCTTCGGACCCCATTTCCCTTTTCCTTTTTCCTTTTCCATTATTACTTTCCTCTTTTTCTTCCCATCTTTTGGTTCATTCATATTTTTCTAGTCTTACTTTTCGTTTCTATTTCTTCTATTTCGTCTATGTCTTTCCTGGCTTTATTCTTTTTCTTTTTTATTATTTCCTCATTATGTTTATCTTCTGCTTTATTTTTTATCATATATCCTTTTTCTTTTTTTTTCTTACCTTTCATATTGCCATTCTGGTTTGCATGCATTTTTCTAACTGCATTATCTATATTTGTTATGAGGTTGATGTTATGTATCAAGTTTTACAATTATTTTAATGAATGGAATGTCAAAGGTCTCCACAGCCCTGTTAAAAGACAGAGAGTTCTAACACACCTTTCGAAATCCTCCTGTCATGTAGATTTGTTGAAGGACACCCAACTTCTTGAAAAAGATATTCACATGCTTAAAAAAGTTGGGTTGGTTCTGTTTACGGTTCTCCAGCTGTCTCTCATAAAAATGGTGTGATTATATTATTTCATAAAAGTCTATCTGTTACTGTTTTAGTACAACTCATTGATTCTGATGATAGATTCCTTCATTTAGATGTTACAATTAATAATTGTCCTTATTCTATTATTAATGTTTATGGGCCAAACGGTGTGGATGCACAGTTTTGGATTCAGTCTCTACCAAATTGTTATCTCACAAAAATGTTAAACTCATTCTTGGAGGGGATTGTAACCAATTGTATGATCTGTTCTTAGATAGGAAATCAGCTTGTAAGTATATTCCTAATGATACGCAAAAGGCATTTCATAGAACAATTTCTGATAGAGGTCTTGTTGATGCTTGGCGTGTTTTTAACCCAGATATTTTTAAAATATTTTTTCTTTTCCCTCACTCATCATTCCTCTTCTAGAATAGATTATATTTTCTCGACAAACACCTTACACAACATCTTATCCATGCTGAATTAGACCCTATCTTGATCTCTGATCATGCCCCAGTGATCATAGACCTAGAGCCCTCTCATTCCCCACACGTTCCAGTAGATGGCGTTTTAATAATTCGCTGTTGCTAGATCAATATTTTGTCACAGGCTTTGAACAGTTTATCATTGAATTCTTTCATAACAATACCACTCCTGATGGCAAGTTCCATCATGGTTGGGATTGCTTCAAAGCCTCTGCATGAGGACACATTATTGATTCTGTTTCCCAAAAGAAAAAAGTTGCCGCCAAGGAACTATCTCATCTCATCAACATATTAAAAAATTAGAACATGAAACTTATTCCTCATCCAATAAAATAGTTTTAGACCAACTTATTGGAGCTAAGCTCAGCTTTAACAACTCATCTATAAATAATGCTTGTAATGCTCTTTTGAAAATTAATGTAAAATATTATGGTGGTTCCAATAAGGTGGGCAAACTTTTAGCAAACTACCTAAGATTAAAAAACAAAAATCCAAAATAGAAGTTATCCGTGATGCCTCCGGTAAACAATTATTTAAAAATCAGGATATTATTACTCATTTTGCAGAATTCTATTCCAATCTTTATACTGAAGACACTCTTCCTTCTCAAGATTCCCTTGACACATTTTTCAGTATTATTTCTAAATCTCAAACTCCACGTATTGACTTTTCCTTACTTGAGGCAGATATCTCTTTAGCCAAAATTCACTCAGCCATTTCCAAACTTTCAAAGGACAAGGCTCCAGGACCTGATGGTTTTACCATTGAATTATATTCCAAATTCTCTCATCATCTGCTCCCTAAACTTCTTACCCTTATACAGCATTTTTTTTATTTCTGATACCCTGATTGACTCTTTTTCTGAAGCTATGATCTGTTTAATTCCAAAAAAGGATAAGGATAAGGACTTGGCCGATTGTAAACATTTTAGGTCAATATTAATATTGATTGTAAAATCTTTTCTAATATTCTGGCACTTTGTGCCAAAGATCTTGTCCCCTCTCTTGTCAGTGTTGAGCAGTCTGGCTGGGAGATTGGTGTCAGGGGGAAGGCCCTAAAGTGGCTCAAGAGCTATCTAACGGACCGAGTTACAACGATACAGGTGGGCAACATCGTTTCATGTAGTAGACCAGTCAGGATGGGAGTGCCGCAGGGCTCCATTCTGAGCCCGACTCTTTTTAATCTTCACGTGACCCCGCTGGCCAAGGTGATCAGATCCTACGGCTTTGATGTTGTATCATATGCCGATGATACTCAGATCTTGATCACTCTTGGCCCAGATCCGGCAGAGCCAAAGTTGCGATTCAAAGACTGCATGTCCCAAGTTGACAGGTGGATGAGCACAAATCACCTTTAATTAAACGGAGGCAAGTCCGAGATTGTGCTTTTTGGCAAGGCTCATGAGCACTGGTCACATGACTGGTGGCCCCTGAACCTTGGCCCCTGTCCAATCCCAAAACAGACGGTACGGAACTTAGGATTCCATATGGACAATAAACTATCAATGAAAAATCAGATCAACTATATAATTGGTTCCTGTTTTGGCGTGATGCGTAGTTTACGCAAGGTTTTTAAATGGATTCCGATGGAGGCCAGAAAACCTCTAGTTCAGGGATTGATCATCAACCGTATGGACTACGGCAATGCCCTGTTGTCCTCAATCAACGAAGACCTTCTTACAAGACTTCAGATTCTGCAGAACACCGCGGCCAGGCTGGTTCTCAACCTCCCGCCAAGATCCCCTTCGGCCCTTAGCCTGAGACTTCTACACTGGCTCCCTGTCAGAAAGCGAATTCGCTTCAAGATCCTTTGTTTAACACACAAAAATATGTACGGAAAAGGCCCGGGTTACTGGGCCAAAAAGTTAAGTTGGTACCAGCCTTGCAGGACCCTGAGATCCAGTAACGAATCACTTCTTACACCACTCAGAATCTGCACCACTAGAAATGGAGGAAGATCCTTTTCTTTTCTTGCACCTGCTTTTTGGAACAAACTGCCCTCAAACTTACGCACGATCACAAATCACAACTGCTTTCGCAGGAAGTTAAAGACATGGCTGTTTGACAACTAAACAAGCCGGCCTTTCAGAGCTGTCCGCAAGCGCCATGAGACTTTCGAATGATTTGTGCGCTGAATAAATGTCCCTGGTTTGATTTTGATTTGTTAAGGGCTGTAACATTTCAGATAACTACCGCACCTTTTAAAATATTATACACAGGGCTTCCCATTGCAAAACTCATTTAGCTGCGGTTACTTTGGATGCTGAAAAGGCGTTTGATCGTGTTAACTGGGACTTTATGTTCTGAGCCCTAAAAGGGCATGGGTTCAGACCTAAGTTTCTTCAATATGTTAAAATTCTTTACACCTCTCCTTCTACTTCAGTTTTTACTAATGGCTTACAGTCACATTATTTTCTCCTTGCTAGAGGAACAAGACAGGGTGGCCCCTTATCATCATTACTTTTTATTCTTGCTTTGGAACCATTCTTAGAATCTATTAGAAGATCCCAGGTTTCACTGGTTATACTCTTAATCAACTCAATATTAAATTCACTGCATATGCTGACAATATTTTACTTTATATTTCCAATCCTCATGCTTCTTTCCTGAATTTCTTCAGCTTCTATCTTGCTACTCTGCAGTCTGCAGTCTCCGGCTATCATCTTAACATTGATAAATCGGAAGTAATGCTGCTTAATAAATTTTGTCTCAAAGATGTTTTTTTTTTTTAATTTCTTTTCATTTAAACAATTAACATATCAAATAACACCTTACAGACAAGTTCAGACATCATTGTCGCAGTTTACAATTTTAGATCCGAAGTACATCTTCAGTCGGGGAAGCAATATACGACATTATATCCATCAGGTGGCAGTCAGTCCAGATCCGTACTTGGTAGAGCTCTAGGTGGCTCACATATGTCCCCCCTGTATGCATTCAATTTTTGCCAAATTTGTGACCATTTATTTGGGCATCCTCCTGAAATATATACAGTTTTTTTAGTGAACATGCAATAACCATGTCATTTTTCCAAATCATCTGGGATGGTTTTTCTTTCGCCCCGCATAGTTTTGCAATATTACGTTTGGCCACCATCATCCCCAATGATACCCACATCTTATTTTTGACGTTTAGATCTGTAGGGCCCCAGATGTTTAGGAGACATAATTTTATGTTGCAGTCTGTAGCTATCCCCATGACTTCTGTCATACAGTTCGTTACCCTCTCCCAATAGCTCTGGATTAACGGGCACTCCCAAAGTATATGTATAAATGTACCATCAAGCCCACAGCCCCTGACACAAAGTCCGTCCTGCCTAAAACCCATCTTCATCAATGTTGGCCCGAATAATATTTTCTATGTAGTATTTTGAGTTAAACAAGTCTCAATCTGGATGAGACTGCTGTTTCTTTTGGAGACGATAGTGCTTCTAGCCATTCCTCATCATCTAGCCCGGCCACATCGTGGTCTCAGTGCGAACGGAGTCGGAGAAGGGTATCGGGAGAATTATTGATCAGTTTTTTATATATGAGGGAGATTGCCTTCTCCGGGAGGTGGCCATCTAGTACCCTGTCCTCAAGCGGTGAGGATTCAGGCGGGTTGTCAACCCTAGGTATCACTGATTGCAACGCATGTTTAACCAGGAGATATCTGCAGTGTTCTGAGACCGCCAGGTCATACTCGACTCTCAGCTGGACAAAGGAGAGGACTCCTCCGTCCCTCCACAGGTCACCTACGGAGGATATGCCGATTAAGTCCCATTTGTCAAATCCTTTTGTGACTCTCAGATTCCCAAACTGGGCTCTGTCCCAGAGTGGGATGGCCAACGTGATTTTATCCTTCCACCCCAAGCTTAGAGTAGCTTCTCGCCACACTGTAACCGAGTGTATGGTAGGCCCCGTTAGTTTCAATTTGGAAGGAGTGGCATATAGCGCTCCCCTGTAATCCCCCCCTGGTAATAACCATCTGTCCATGCAAAACCCGGGATCTATCTGCAGCCTGTACTACACTGATTAATGGCCGCGAGAGGAGCTGCCCAATAATAACGACGAATGTCGGGTAGAGCAATACCTCCGTCGTACCACCCCCTCGTGAGCTTAGCCAGTGACACTCGCTGAGGCTTTCCCTCCCACAGGAGCTCCCTCAAAACAGAATCAATGGCTTTGAAATATGTTTGTGTTACCGGGAGCGGTGCATTTTGGAGGGAATAAAGGAAACGGGGGAGTGACATCATTTTGAACAAGGCAGCCCTCCCCAGGAGGGACAGAGGAAGTGATTTCCAATGTACTACATCACTTTTTAGATGCTGCAAAGGGGGAAGTAGATTCCGACCATATGAGAGTGTCAAGTCTCTGGAGACATGAATCCCCAGATATTTAAAGCTGGTGGGGGCAACGGTTATGGTGAAATCTCTGGGTAACGTTGTGAGTTTCCCGCTCAACACGTATAGGACCGATTTAGACCAGTTGATGGTGTAACCTGAGAATTCACCAAAAACCAAAAACCAAAACCCAAGAAGATGTGAAGCGCTCGGTTTAGAGAGGCTGCCGGTGAGGACAGGTAGAGCAACACGTCATCTGCATAAAGTGATATATGGTCCTCCCAGTCTGGCACCATTTCAGCCCTCTAGTGATCGGATCCCTCCTTATCCACATCGCCAGTGGTTCCAAGATGAGGGCAAAAATTAATGGGGAAAGGGGACATCCCAGACGAGTACCCCTACCCAGCTCAAATGGGGAAGACACTCGATTGTTGACCACTATCCGTGCCGGGGGGACCGCATGGAGGAGGCGCACCCAGCTCAGGAAGCCAGGGCCAAATCCTAGTTTTCGCAACACTGCTAACATATACGACCATTCAATTGTGTCAAAGGCCATAGCCGCGTCAAGTGACACTACCACTGAGTCCTCCTGAATAGTGTCTGCCCTTGCCAGTACTCCGTGAAGCCTCCGCAGATTGTGTGAGGTATTCCTGGATGGCATAAAGCCAGACTGGTCGGGGTGTACGAGTTTTGTGATCACCGTTAAAAGACGGGTAGCGAGTATCTTGGCCAATATCTTAGCTTCCGCGTTCAAAAGCGATATCGGCCTATAGGAGGAGCACTGGTGGCTCGGCTTGCCTGGTCTGTGGATTACCACGATGTTAGCCAGTCTCTGATCCACCGGGAGCTGCCCTGCCTCCCGACTCTCCTGGAACATTTGAACTAAATATGGTGCAATTTTGCTTGCGGTCAGTTTGTATAATTCGACCGGCAAGCCGTTAGGACCAGAGGCTTTCCACCCATGCAAATCGTGAATAGCTTTCTCCATCTCTCCAGTCTCTAATTCTCTATCCAGGTCAGATTGCTCATCGTTGGAAAGTCTAGGGAGAGGGATATCATGGAGCATTGAGAGCGCCTCAGTTTCAGTGTATTTCATACGGGAGGTGTACACTTCCTTATAGTACTTGGCAAACTCAGTGGCAATAGCTTGCGGGTCAGAGGTCAGGCCTCCATCTTTAGTGGCCAATTCCACAACTATACGACTCGCCTGGTCTCTACGGTCGAGCTATGCAAGGAGCTTACCAGCCTTGTCTCCCAGCTCGTAGATTCTACATTGTGTGGCTCTATGCTGAGTTTTGGCCGCCTCCCTTGCCACATCCCTAAACTCATTTTGTATCAATTTATGGCTTGTTTCTTCTGAGTCAGTCCCCTGGAGATCTTTTTCTAACGCTAAGATATCTATTTCCAACTGGTCGAGATCTTCACGCTTCTCTTTCTTGGAGGTGGCTATTTGGGAGACAGCAGTCCCTCGTATAACTGTTTTGTATGCCTCCCATTGCACCACTGCTGAATCCACTGAGTTCTCGTTTTTGTGAAAGTAATACTCCGTGGCACTGATTATTTGCTGTCGTATCTTGGGGAGTTTCAAATACCAGGGTGCTATTGGGGCCGTTTTACCTACAATGGGTTCCCCCACCTCGATCCGGGCCCACACGGAGTGAGTAACTTCTCTAATGTGAACCAACTGATCCTCAGGTGTTATTATATAGTCTATGCGGGATTGGGTTTTATGGGCCCCCGAGTGAAACGTGTACTGTCGCTCAGTTGGATGGAATGTACGCC
Source organism: Calotriton arnoldi (assembly GCA_963921515.1). NCBI lineage: Eukaryota > Metazoa > Chordata > Amphibia > Caudata > Salamandridae > Calotriton > Calotriton arnoldi. The sequence goes on from CAWUFW010010009.1 coordinate 61,288, forward strand.
ATGTATCGGCTAGGCCCAGTGCAGTCAGAAAATTATTAACCCTGGTACGTGTTGTTGGTAGTGTCTTGGGCGGCCATCTATCCAAACTATCTGAGACTATGGAGTTGAAGTCACCCCCGATAAAAAGTCTCCCTTCTGGTAGTGAAAGCAATAGGTCGCCTAGGTCTTTAAAGGCTGGACTTTGTAGTCCAGGTGGGATATACACCGAAACTAGATTAAGTGTGCGCCCTTCCCAACACCCGGTAATGGCCACAAATCTTCCCTGATGTCTAGCTTGGTGGAGCTAATCTCCATCGGAAAATTCTTCCTGAGGAGAATCCCCACCCCCCTGGAACCAGAGCCAAAAGCTGAGTGGGCCACCATCTTGAACCCCCAACGAGTCAAGGCCTGACATGCATTACCCAAAAGATGCGTTTCCTGGAGTAGGACGACATCTGACAGATGTCGTTCGATATATTGCAATACAATGCCTCTCTTGATCTTGTCCCCGAGCCCATTTACGTTCTAGGACAGCAATTTACATCCTGCTACACGTGGCGTGCCCATGATATAGTGGGTGTGCAGCTAAGGCCGTCCACCTGACGCCCGTAGGGGTACTCATGATAAACTTGCGACATTGGGACTTTGCAGTGTAGCGGATCCTACCTCAAATGTCAACAATCCCCGGCATGGAATGTAACCCAATAGTCTCTTGTCTGCAACGCAACAATAATAAACAACTTAGAACTTCTTTCCCCTCCCTGCCTTGCACGTGTGAGCGCCCAATAATGGCGTGGCAAGTGCGATTATAAGCTAGGTTGCATCGTGCACAGGCATCCCACCCCCCCAAGTTACCAAACTCTAACCCCCTCCCTGCCTCCCTGCATGACGGAATTAAAACCTCCCGCCCCCCAAACATGCAGAGTGCCTATCGCCCAACCCTTTAAACTAACAGGTGCATGCAACCAACCGGACACCCGATCCCTCTCAAAATACTTTCAGAAGTCATTTAAAGCAACACAATGTGGTTCCACCAGTTTCAGGCCTTGCCTTGATCAAGTGACCAATAGAATTGAATTCCCCCCCCCACATTATACTTGTTAAACATTGTCTAACGCTGGTAGACAGACTGAGTCTCTGTTAAGACCAATAGTTCCTGTGGTAACCTTGGTCCCCATTAAGTGAAGTCAAGATACAGACCAGTCTATTCCGTTCCTCTGGGTGATGCGCCGCCATTAGTAGATGTTTCTCCCTCGGCTCCTCTGCTGGCACCTTCCGCTCCGGGCTTTCGAGAACGGTTGTTTCTTCCCTTACCCACTCTGCGCCAACCCTCCAACCACTTCCAGGCCTCATCCGGGGTGGTGAAGAACCAAGCTTTACCCTCCGATTCTACTCGCAGCTTGACTGGGAATAACATAGCGTACTTAACATTCTTTTCTTTGAGTGCGCATTTGACTTCCAAAAAGCTACGCCGTTGCCGCTGCACTTTGAGGGTGAAGTCTGGGAAGAAGGATAACTTGCTGTTTTGGAATGCCAGCGGGGGTGAAACCCGGGACGCCTGAAGGATGGCATCTCTGTCTCTGTAGTTAAAGATTCTAGCTACTATTGGGCGAGGTGGGGCTCCCGGCTTTGGTCTGCCACCTGGCACCCGATGCGCTCTCTCAATCGAGAAAAAACTTGACAATGTTACTTGTTTTAGATAGCTGGTAATCAACTCCTCGACGAAGAGATCCGCCGCCGGCTCCTCTGCTTTCTCCGGAACCCCAAGTATGCGAACGTTGCTGCGCCGGGAGCGCCCCTCGTAGTCGTCCAACTGCGTTTCCAGCCGTGCCGTAAGGGACTGCAGGTCCTCCACTTTTCGTTGCAGGTCAGACGTATCGACTACTAGCGAGCTAGCCTTGACCTCCACCTCCTGCAATCTGGCATTCATGGAGCGCATGTCCGCTCTGATGAGGGACACCTCTGATGAGACGGAGTCCAACGACGCATGCATCGTTGTGATAGCGGTGAGGATATCCTGTAGCTTAGGTTCCTTAGGATCTGAGTCTGGTTTTTGCAACTCCGACGGGGCATCTCCATCCTTATGAGATGTCGCTGAGTTTTTGTCCCATGCATATTTTTCCAACTTGGCCTGCGCGGCCTTGGTATGGCGTCCTGCCATGGTCTGGGCCTCTCCAGATCAGCATGCACGGGATGGGCAGATGTGCGACGGATGTCTTTGAGGACCCCCTGAACTCAATCCGCCCAACTCGGGCACAATTATCCGGACTGTCCAACGGTCAAAAGTCCCGAAGTCGCCCCTCCCAGGGGCCGAGATGTAACTGCAGCAGGACAACCAGGCTTGGGGAGCAAGCTGCCGGGCCAGGAAGCGGGTTCTCGTCCTCCCGCAGGGCCCCAGTACGGAGCAATAGTAACAACCCCCAGGGTCAGAGGGGGGGGAAAGGGGAGCTCTCCCTGTCCTGACGTCCCCTCAGGAGTAAGGGTGCCCAATGCCACCGGCGGGCCCTCGCTGAAACTTTGCCGGGAATGAGGTCCGCAGGCGCATCGGGTCCGACTCCTGCCCACAGTCTAGGGACCGATGCGCGTTGGTTGCGAGGGTTGCCACCGCAATCAGACTCCGGAGTATGCCCCTTGAAAAACTGCCACACCAAAGATGGGACCCATGCAAAACGGACCTCACAGTTGACCTGGGCACCCCCTCGTTGCCCCAGGCACCCACACGGGAGCACACGATCTCCAGAGGCGAAAGTTCAATGTCTCCTTTCCCAGCCAGGCGACCACATCAGCACTTGAGTGTTCAAATACCGGATTTTAACTCACCGGTCCGTGAAATAGTTATTTCCCCAGTTCGCGTCCGCGCAGGAGGCCCCCAGACGCCGGGCGCACTTTTCTCTGGCCAACGGAATCCCACTGTACGTTACAGGCCTCGAACAGCAGGCCGGTGCAGGGGAGCTGCTCCCGACGGGGCTCCGCTCAGACTTCACACCCCGGCGGGCGCCACGGAACCTCGGGGAGAGCCTCCGAACTCGCTCCTCACTGCGGGACTATTCCGGCCTCTGCAGTCCCAATAGGTGCCGCACGGCCGATATTGAAAGTACGCAGCGTCTTCTTTGCCTCGGGCCCGGCCACCCCACCCCCACCTTGATCGCCTCGAGGAGGCTCCCGGGCTGGACGACAGCTAGTGACGGCTCCTGTTGCTGGATTTCGCCGATTGAGGGGTCATTCAGCTCTGCAGTAGATCCCGGACCTGGCGCTGGCAGCTGATTGTGATTTCTTCGGATGATGAGACGGATTTATTAGGGATCGGGCGCGCTCGGTCAGAGCCGCTCTAGAAAGCGGCCATGTTCCTCGACGGTTGGCCACGCCCCTCAAAGATATGTTTAATAATGCAGGTTTTGTTTGGAACTCTTCTAAAATTTAATGTTTAGGAATTCTTTACTCTTCCTGTATCAAAGACACTATACAAGCTAACTTGGTTACTCTAAAACATAAGCTCTTTATCTTATCTGCTCAATGGTCACCCTTATACCTTTCCTGGTGAGGTAAATTGGATACAATTAAAATTATGTTTTTGCCTATTATTACATTTTACTTACAAATGCTTCCTCTCCGGTTACCCATCACGTTTTTCAGATCGATTGATGATCTTCTATCCAAATTCTTATGGAACAAGTGCCCAGCTCGAATCTCTCTATACAAACAAAAAAATTACAAATCATCTGGTGGTGTCAATTTTTCTAATTTCACTCTATATCATTCTGCTTTCACCCTTAGACAGATTCGGTCTGCATTGGGTATTTCACCTTGCATTTCCCATCCACTTTGGCGATATCTTGAACCTTTGCTAATTTCTCCTTTTTCTTTTCTCCAATTTTCTCTTATGGCACAGAAACCTAGATCTACGGCTTCTCCTTACTGAAACACTCTAACAACCTTGTTAAAATAATTATTTCTCAAATTTATACATCTTCTCAATTGTTGCAGTTCATGGATTTCTTTGGAGGAGAAGAGGATTTCTTTGGAGGAGAAGATGGCGGCGGGCTAAAGTGACCGGTCGGGAGCTCCATGCTCTCCAAGCGGAAAACATCGCGAAGCACTTGATCTAAGGAAATATTGCGCTTAGAGAAAAATGGAACTAATGGAGCTATGCTGGCCACAAACCCAACATTCATTTCTGTTTCGGATTCGGAGTTAAAAAACGTACTTGCCGAGCCTCGTGGGAGTGGAGAGGGTGAGGAGGCGGTGTCAGTCGGCTGTAGTGCGCGGAGTGTCCTCTTCGGCGTGTGGGCTGAAGCTCCGGAGGCGCAGCGGAGATACCGCAGGGCGGCCGACAGAATCTCCTTCCGGGGGAATCTGGGAAGGGTGATCACGGCTATCAGCGGTCTGGATTCCCCGTTGAAAGCAAAAACGAAAGGTGGGCCAAAGGAAATCGGGAAAGCGGCAGCACACGCTACAAACATAGAAAACGAAGCTGGAGGAAAGGAAGGGGAAGGAGAAGGAGAGCGCATGAAAAGGGTAAGCAAGCCAGCGGGGGCCAAAATTTCAAGTATTAAATTTCTAGCTCGGGACAAAGGCAGCTTGATATTATCTGAAGAAGAGTGGGGGGGACACTTAAATACCACCTGTTCTTCAGAGTTAGACACAACGGCAGACTGTGACACAAATAGAGGTACAAGTTACTGTTTAAGGATGTGGCAGTTTCTTGAAAACACCTCGTATGCTGCCTCTAAGCCAAGTATAGCCCCCATAAGCACTAAAAAGAAGGGAAGAAAACAGGTTACGGTTACAGCACTCCCCCATAGAACTAGAGGGAAACAAAACAAAGGGAGAGGATCAGGTGCAGACTTAGGGCTCAAGGCTAAAGTTACCCCCTCTCTAAGATCATTTTTAAAGTACAAGTGCAAGAACAAGCACAAGTAGGTCAAGAAGGCCACAAAATTGTACCCTTCAATAAAATACACCCTGTATTTACCTCCTTTGAAAATAAGAGTGAGGACAAGGTGGCCGAAATGGAAGAAGGCACACCTCAAGTTCAAGTAATAGAGGGTAACATAGTAGAAAAGTGCCAGGCATCATTTATAACTGCAAATGAAATTGGAGACAATCTAGAATGTAGCATGCAACAACCTAAACCCTCAGAACCCCCCTAAAACTCGACAGAAAAAATGTTGGAAAGAATGTTAGAAGAAATGAGGGCTAAATTTGCGATCTCCGAGGAAAATCAAATTAAAATACAGGAGGCTTGTGAAACATTGGACACTAAATTGAATGTACTAGGGGAGAGAGTAACAATAGTAGAGGCAACAGTAGAAACCCTGAGTAAGGAAGTAGAATTACATCAGAAGGAAATTAAAGCTCTCAAGTCGAACGAAGGTAGCCTTAGAGATAAGCTAGAATCCCTGGAAAACCAAGCGAGGAGGAATAATTTAAGAATTTTAAATGTGCCAGAAGGATTGGAAGGGGACGACATTAAAAACTATGTAATCTCTCTGTTAGAGGAAAACTTTCCCTGGGCAAAAGCAGCTGTTTTAGTGGAAGATATACAGAGGGTACATCAAGACCCTTTCGATAAAAATAAGATGAGGAAAACCCCGAGAAAAATTTTGATAAATTTTAAAACCTTCACCCTCAAAGAAATTTTTTGGGGTGAAGCCCTGAAAAAAGGCTCCTACAACAAAGACGAGTGGTCATTCACAATTCGGTCAGATATTTCAAAGGCAACACAGGATAGACAGTGGGAGCTTGGCCAGCAGGTGCAACACTTAAGATCTCTAGGTGCAACAGTCCAGATGCGTTTCCCTGCGGCTCTGAGAATAATGTGGAGGAATAAAATGTACAACATCAAAGAGCCAAAAGAGGTTGAGCACTTCCTGGAACAAATGCGAGAATAGCAGCAAGAATAGAATAGTTGAGTGGAGAGCATGGAGCTCAAAAAGGGCTATTAATACTGCCCAGTGAAGAAAGGAGGGAGGCTTCTCCAGGGTGGGAAAAACCAATAAAGATAGATGGAAAAAATAAATGCACATGGGTGGGGAGCAAAATAGGGGAAAAAAACAAAAGAGTCCTCACAAAGTAAAATGAAGGAGATACGGACCGGGAAGAAGGTAGGAAGACCTCAGTGTCAAAAAGAAAAAGCGATGAAGAAAGACCCAGTAGTAGTTAATATCCTTTCCTGGAACGTTAACGGCCTCAGAACCAAGAGCCGTAGAAGGAGAATACTCGAATACCTGAAAACAAAAGATAGTGAAATTATAATATTACAAGAAACACATCTCCTGAAAAAGGAATGGGAAGAAATAATAAAGAATCAAAGATGGGTGGACTCCTATGCCTGTACCAATCAAGAATGCTGTATCAAGGGGGTAGCTATATTATTTAAAAAATCTCTTAATGTAAGGATTGAGTCATCCGAGGTAGACAGGAAAGGAAGATGGGTGATAACAAGAGCAAGAATATTTAATAAACAGTACACGATTGTTGGTTATTATGGGCCTAATACTGATGACCCAGAACCTTTAAAAAGATATATACACAATTACTAACGGCCTCGTCCCCAATAATCATGGGAGGAGATTTTAATATAATTCTAGACCCCAAGGTGGACCGTCTTCCGGTTAGAAAAGAAGCTAATCTTTTAAAAATGAGAGAGTGGCTAGGAGTATGCATAAGAGATTTGGGTTTAGTTGACATCTGGAAGGTGAAAGGAGATAAAGGGCAACGCTATACTTTTCAGAATAAGAGATTAGGGCATTCATCTAGAATAGATTATTTCTTGTTGGATACAAATTTAATTGATGGCACTCAAAGAGTAGAACACCTGCCAGCCCATTTATCCGATCACTCTGCGGTCCTGTTAAAACTTCAGATGAGACATGCCACTGCACCTCCAAGGTGGACAGTCGATCGTACAATCTTAGCGGATCCTCAAAATGTAGAAACTCTTAAAACAGAGACTGAGCAATTTTTTCTAGTAAATAAAAGGGCACTTCCAGGCAAGTTGCCTGGGATGCCTATAAGGCAGTAATCAGAGGGAAGATATTAAGCATTGCGGCATATAAATCTAAAAAAATGAAACACAAAATTAGCCAAATGGAAGATGGTATAAAATGTCTAGATACACAATTAGAAAAAGAAATTTCAACATTAGAAAGAAGAAGAATAGAGACTGAAAGGAAAGCAAAGAAAGAAGCCCTCGCAGAAATCCTGGAGAGTATAGTGAAAGAAAAATGGGAGGCAAGTAAACTGTCCCATTACGAATATGGAGAGGGGTGCAGTAAGATGCTGGCCTGGAAGACAAAAACAGATCAAACAAGAAACAAAATAGCAGGTATACAGACTGGGAATTCTGCAGAAATAAGTTCGGAAGATACTGTGATCATGCAGGAATTTGTGAAATTCTTTGAAGAACTATACACAGAAGAAATTATTCCAACATTAGAACAACTTCATGGCTACCTTGAAAAATTAGATCTCCCATTACTAACACAAGATGAAAGAGAAGAGCTGAATGATAAAATTACAAATGAGGAAGTAGAGGAAGTCATTAGAGGCTTAAAAAAAGGAAAGGCCGCGGGTCCGGATGCCCTACCTAACGAACTATACACCAAATTAAGAGATGTCCTGGTCCCCCCTGACAGAGTTGATAAATGAGATTTTTGTAGATAAAGGAGATTTCCCAGATTCATGGAATGATGCAGTAATTAATATTCTTTTAAAACCTGGAAAGAATCCGGTGAAATGCGAATCATACAGGCCTATATCCCTCCTAAACTGCGACTATAAGATATTCACGCAGATTATGGCAAAGAGGTTAGGTAAAGTTGCGGATTCTCTAATTAACATAAATCAAAAGGGCTTCGTGAAAGGGAGACAGATCCAAGAATTGACACACGAGGTAATAGGAGCAATAGATATAGCTACACAAGAAAAGATGCCCCTATCCATTATTACTTTCGACGCAGCCAAAGCATTCGATAGGGTAAACTGGTCTTTCCTGAACAGCGTTTTGGAAAAATACAAGCTGGGGGAAAACTTTCAGGAAATGGTTAAGAGACTATATAGAGATCCAAGGGCCAAAATCTTAGTTAACAGTGACCTCACAGAAATGATAAAGATCAAGAGAGGCACGAGACAGGGGTGCCCCTTATCTCCTTTGCTTTTTAATTTATATATCGAACCTTTAGCACAAAATCTCAGAAATAACCCAGCAATATCCCCTTTCTCTTACCAAGGGTGGGAGAAAAAAGTCGCTCTTTATGCGGATGACCTAATGATCTTTACGAGCAATTTGGTAGGGTCTCTAAACACTATAGAAAAAACTCTGGAGCAATATGGGAGAATCTCTGGATATATGATCAATCAGTCAAAAACTGAAATCATGGAATGGAACACCCATAGTAATAATCAACTAGTAAAGGAGAGAATAAGATATCTGGGTCTTGAACTGGTTAAAGATATAGATAAAATGGCCCAGATAAATTTTAACAGGATTTTTGTAGAGGTGAGAAAACTACTTAAAGTATGGGGGGTCTTCCATTGACATTTATGGGAAGATCGAATATAATAAAAATGTCAATTTTGCCTAGATTCACTTACATTTTTAGTTCAATCCCATTAGAATTCAAGAGAGAGTTAATAAAGAAACTACAAGGGGAGCTAAATAGCTTTATATGGTCATCAAAAGGGACAAGAATTGCATGGAAAAAATTAAGGAGGAAAAAGAACAAGGTGGGATAGCAAGCCCAGACATATTAGAATACTATAGAGCTTTCCAGTTCAAATACATGAGGGTTTTGTTAAATAATTATGAGCTATACCCCGCCTATCTGCAAGCTATGACTGGTGTAGAAGGAAACGTTTTATACAAATTTGGGCATCCAAAGTACTTTAAAAAGATTAAACTGAAGGTTCTTATGTCAGCAGCAAAATTATGGTACCACATAAGAGGTACACTGAAGATACCATATTATAGTGAATATGCTCCTATATGGGACTCACCAGGGACCCCAGAGTGTCTCAAGGATAGACTTGCAACTGCCTTTAAGGCAAGCAGGAATACTCAAATGGGGTCAATTGAAATCAGACTACAGTATTATCGATTGGGACCAACTTATGAATATAACGAATGGCACTTTATCTAAATTTAAATTCTATCAACTTTCAAGTTGGGTGAAGTCTCTAGTAGATCGCAAAAAGGAAACAGGAAATTGGAGAAGGAAATGCAGGAGAGCGAGACTTTAAAAAAGAAGTCTCACGATGGTACTGGGCCCTTATATCAGCTGGAGAGGAGAACTTCACAATTCCAGATGCGACCTGGGGGAAAGATCTGCCGACGCTGGATGTTCAAAAAACATGGCAAGTATCTATGGAAAAATGTTGGTTCATTGTAAAATCTGCTGCTTTAAGGAGAAACCATTTATTTACCACCCATAGAGCCTACTGGTCTCCGAAGAGACTATCCAAGTTCATCGGGCAGAAAACGAAAAACTGCCCCAAATGTGGAAAGGAAAAAGCAGACGACTTGCACATGTTTCGGCAGTGTCCCCAGCTCGATAAGTTCTGGCATGAAGTGGGTAAGGTATTAGAGGATCTATTAAATCGACCAATTGAAGTAAGTATTGACCTTGTTATATTTGGGGTGGGTCAGATAGAAGAAAGAGTAAAGAAGCTTAATAAGAAACAAGAAAACCTACTCTTTTTGTTAATATTACTTGCCAGAAGGGAAATTTGTGTTAAATGGATAAGTCCCGTACCACCTACACATTGGGAATGGCTGGCATCCATCCACAGGATAAACAGGTGGGATAGAAGTGGGAGACCCAGTAAAAAGTAAAATTTTTGGGAAATCTGGGAACAGTTTAATCAGTCCAATCAGTCACCTTAAGTACACCTACTTGAAATCATGAATGCATAAAGTCCTATGATTATGCGATAGCAATAAAGAACATGCAGACTGCTTGTTTGAGTAGACAGGTTGGCTAGCTCCCCCCCTCGGAAAATATTTATTGGTAATGGAAATAAAGGGACTCTTACAAAAAAAACAAAAAAAAAACAGTGAGAAACTCCCCAAACCAGATGCGAATAAATGGGGTAGTGAAGGGTCGGAGCCAACAATGTAAGGGTCCCCGAAAACTCCATATACAATCTATTGCAGAATGAGGACTAAAAAAAAAAAAAAAAAAAAAATTGTTGCAGTTTACTCCTATTTGGTATTGTCCCTACATTACTATAGCTCATAAGGTTCTTAAATGATCTCCTTTGTTGACCAATGGTCTTATCTCAATATCCCAAACATTCATGACAATCGATTCCGCTCTTTCCATTAATTACACTCCCATTTTCATATTCCTTTTTTTCTGACTAAATATGGCCCTCTCTTGGATATTCTTAGACAAGGTGTCGTAGACCCTTCTTCAATTTCTTCTCAACCATCCAACTTTCCCACATCTCCTCACAATTTTTCTGTCAAGGTTAACTTCTTTTATATATAAGCAGATTTCTTCTTAAGACTCAGATGGGACTAAATCTAAAATTGAGGAATCTTGAGAACAAGATTTTCAGATTCCTTCTTCATACCCTTATGGAACAAAATATGGCACAACATTCTCGTTCTGCTAGTACCACTCAGACCATGTATTTCTTTTATGATAGGTTGTTTTTAACTCCTTGTTCTCTTTTTAAAATGAAAGTATTGCCTAACAATAATTGCTAGACTTGCCATGCCTCTCATGCAGATCTTCTTCATATGTTCTTCTTATGGCCAAAGGTTCTTTCCTTTTGGAAACAGGTTTGGCACAAATTATCCCAATAGCTTTCTATTACTGCTCTTTATACCATTCTTCATGTTTTTCTCAGAGGTTGTTCGGATATTTGGTTGGGCAACAAGGTTAAGGGTAGGTTGGTTGATCTTCTCCTGGTGCTTGCCTTTCAAGTTATTACTTCCAATTGGAAAAGCTCTAGCAACATTTCTTTTCTTACATAGTGGAACTTGATTTGTCATAATCACAGATTGGACACCGCCCATTCACCCACATTGCGAAGTGCCATCTGTGAGAAGTTGGCCTGGTATATGCTGTTCACTAATTAAAGTGGACACCTTGCACCAGTCCAATTCGACTCTTATGGTAGGTAGGTTTAAGACAACCTTTATAGAAAGCTATCCTAGTGGTAGCTGTGGAGAGCAGCCTTCAGGCTAAGTCTTGGAGGAATGTAAAGCAGCTTGTTTTACCACACAATCTCTTGAATCACCAAATGAAAAGGCAGCACACAGGTATATATATCAAATATATATGTATTTATTAATAAACAACTCTCTACTAATCTCTTTATGAGATTAGAAGTCAGGAACATATGTACAAATCAAATGTTATCAAAAATAAGTTAGCACAAGTAAATATCACAATCTTATCTTGGCTAGACCGTGGTCTAGAGCACATAGAATCTAGGGACCCCCAAGAACCACCCCAGGTAGTTGTAGGAGACCCACAGGGGACGGACGCTGTGTTCAGACACTGGTGCGAGTCCTGTACGAGTCTATGCGAGAGAACGCGATTGAGTTATCAAAGTTACAGGTCCCTGGCGTGTTCGAGGTGAACACACCGATCGGTCAGTACGAGTCGAAGGACGCGGATACTGATAGAGTTACAAGGGAGTTGGACGCGATGTGTCTAACACAGACGCGAGCCCAGTACGAGCCAGTGCGATAATCGCACGGGGAGAATAGGAGTTTTAGGGCACTTCTTGGGTAGCTACAAGCAAGCCACTTACAGGGTAAGTAGTTCTAGGGCCCACACCCACAGGAGCACCGTAGTGCTGAAGTTACCTCACCCAGGGGAGCCGGGTGCATAGGTATCCTTTGGTGTCGGGTCGCGGCGTCGTTCTCAATGGGAACCAATGAAGACTTGCTGCTTGCGACGACAGAAGAAGTGTCCGTTGGAATCCAAGCCTGGATTTGGAGGGAGGAAGACCTGAAAGCAGAGGGGACAGGATTCACAGTCACTTGGCAGTGACTCTGGGCAAAGAAGATGAATGCCCACCGTTGTAGACAGCTTCGGGTCGTTCCCGGGTGTCTTGACTCTTCAACCATGTGGTCCAGGCAGCATCGGTGATGACCAGGAGCTGGATTCGGTGTGTACCACGACGTCTGCAGCTTACTGAAGTGTCGGCGACTCGATTGGAGCCAACAAGCCTTGGTAGCAGCAAGTCTTGTGGAAAGCGTAAAGAGTCAATGGCGCAGACCAGCAAGGTCTGGGGGACTTACCCAGCAAAGGTAGGTCAGGGCAGGCCTGGAACAACCAGGGGAGTCCTTTGGTTTTGTTGTAAAGTCTTCTGGGGACCCACAAGCCGGCTGGCAAGGGATCGCAAAAATGCCTTGGGAGGATCCACTCAACAGGGGCCCACGGTCACTCGGGACGGAGTAGGCCTCTGAATTCGAGAGGGATCTCTGCTAGAGGCTGGGACCACACGTGGTCTAAAGCACAAGTTCGTAGAACGTCATGAAGGGGTTGCACTTGACAATAGTGCACGGTACCCAGGGGCTGCGGTTCCTTGTCGCTCGTGGGGTCCACTTGCCTCAGCTTTGCTGGGGACTCACGATGGCCTTGGAGAAGTCAGGAAATCCTCTTCCTGGGCTGCAGGGACTTCGGGCTCTGGCGGGAGCGGCGTCGTTTGCGACCGTCGTTGTAGTTTTTGGTGCCTGCCAAGCAGGGGAGTCACTCCTTGACTCCAAGGGAGATTCTTCAGTCTTCCAGAGGTAGTGGAACGTCGAAGGTCCAGGATTGTTCTTAAGAGCGTCGTCCAGGGAGATATGGGTTGCAATGCACAGGTTCCCCCTCTTATACTAAAAGGAAGGGAGGGACTAGCTCTATGACCCCACCTATGGGAGGGTCAGGGGAGTGGGTGGCTACACCCACTTCCCTTTGTCCAGTTTCACACCAGAGCAGGGGCAGGTAGCTCCTGAGCCGGTTTGAACTGGGGTATGCACAGAGGAGCCTTCTGCTCCCCCAGTGCAGGACTTCAAAGCACTCTAAGAGTGCACCCACCCAGCCCCAATACACTAAACCCTGTCTGGGAGGTGGTCACACCCCCTTGCGACAGGATATCTATTGTTGGGCTTCCTCCACTGTGAGTTTCGGTCATCAGCAGGAGGGCAGCCCAGTGTCGGTGACTGGTGGCATCCATCTTGTGATGCCAGGGCTCTGGAAAGAAGTTACCGGTTAGGCCGGTAGTGTACATGTCTCTCCCTCTAGAAGGGTGGAATGCTACCCCCGCCGCCAGAACTGGCAGGGGGTAGTATTCCAAGATGTTTGACACCAAACACGACATGTTTCCGTGCAGCCATCCCAAAGTTAGCATTTAACGCGAGGTTATAATGCGCTTAAGAGTATATGGTCAGGCTGCACTACAAACAGCATCAGAGAAGGATCTCTGAATGCTGCAGAGGGGCTCTGCTCATGCAGGGACACCCTCCCACATAAGAACCAAGCACTCTGCCTTCAGGATTGATAAGGCCTGCCATAGGAGTGACTTATAGGTTTGTATGTGTGTATGTAGGTAGTGGTGTAGGTAGCCCATACCACAGTAAGGGGTGCATGCACCACCTTACCCAGGCTGTAGTAGCAGACCTGTGGTGTCAGATTTAGTCTGCTTCCCAGGGGTGGCATAATACATGCTTCAGCCCCTGGTAGGCCTGTGAAGTACCTATGCCCTTGGTACCTAGGGTACCATATACTAGGGACTCATAAGGTACCACAGTATCCAATCACTAGTGCACCTAAAGTGCACTCCAAGTTGTTTAGAGAGAACAGAGAGGCTGGGGCCCTGATTAGCAGGGACCCAGCCCGACTATAGCCAGAAACCAGTGTAAACATCAGAAAAAAAGTGGGGGCAACATAAGAGGCAGATCCTACTCTCCTACACAACCCCCCAAACGCAGGGACACTAAACTAACCTTGACCAGTTAAGTCTTCGTGCTCTAAGTGGAAATACCTTGAGAGTCCATCTGCATGTTGGGTCCCAGGTCTATGCTCTACTGTATAGTCCATCCCCTGTAGGGAAATGGACCACCTCAAAAGTTTTGGGTTTTCTCCTTTCATTTGTTTAAGCCATAGGAGGGGCTTGTGGTCGGTCTGAACTATGAAGTGAGTGCCAAACAAGTATGGCCTCAGCTTCTTCAGGGCCCACACCACAGCAAAGGCCTCCTCTCTATAGCTGACCAACGTTTCTCTCTAGGGGTCAGCCTTCTGCTAATGAAAGCTACTGGCTGATCTTGACCTTCATCATTCAGTTGAGACAGTACAGCTCCCACACCCAGCTCAGAAGCATCTGTTTGGACAATGAACTTTTTGGTTTAGTCTGGACTCTGTAAGATGGGGGCAGTGCACATGGCCTGCTTTAGGTCTTCAAATGCCTTCTGACAGCTAGCTGTCCACTGAACCTTTTTTGGCATTTTCTGTGAGGTTAGATCATTCAAGGGGGTCACTATAGATCCATATCCCTTTACAAACCTCCTATAGTACCCAGTCAGGCCTAAGAAGGCTCTCACCTGTGTCTGGGTGGTGGGAGCAACCCATTCCATTATGGTTTGGATTTTGCTCTGTAAAGGCTGAACCTGGCCTCCACCTACAAGGTGGCCCAGGTACACAACCTGACTCTGCCCTATCTGGCACTTAGTGGCCTTGATAGTGAGGTCTGCTTTCTGCAAGGCCTCCAAAACATTTCTGAGGTGGACCAGGTGATCCTGCCAGGAGGAACTAAAGAGAGCAATATCATCTAGATAAGCTGAGCAATAAGTTTCCATCCCCGCCAGAACTTTATTCACCAACCTCTGAAAAGTGGCAGGTGCATTTTTCAATCCAAAGGGCATCACCACAAAGTGGTAGTGCCCACCAGGGGTTGAAAATGCTGTTTTGGCTTTTGCATCATCAGCTAATCTGATCTGCCAGTAGCCAGCTGTTAGGTCAAATGTACTTAGATACTTGGCTGAGGCCAAAGTATCAATCAGCTCATCTGCCCTTGGTATGGGATAGGCATCAGTCCTAGTGACTGCATTGAGGCCTCTGTAGTCTACACAAAACCTCATTTCTTTCTTACCACCCTGGATATGAGGCTTGGGTACTAGGACTACTGGGCTAGCCCATGGGCTATCTGAAGGCTCAATCACACCTAACTCCAACATTTTCTGGACTTCAGTCCTGATACAGTCCCTGACATGATCAGGTTGCCTGTAGATTTTACTCTTGACAGGCAGACTGTCCCCAGTGTCCACCTCATGGGTGCACCAGGTAGTCTGACTAGGGGTCAGGCTAAACATATGTCTGTACTGCTGCAGAACTTGTCTGCACTCAGTTTGCTGATGGTCAGTGAGGCTGCTTGCCAAAGCAACACCATCTACTGACCCATCATCAGGGTTCTGTGAGAGAAGGTCAGGGAGAGGGTCACTCTCCTCCTCCTGGTCCTCATCAGTTGCCATGAGCAAGCCCATGTCAGCCCTGTCAACATATGGCTTTAATCTGTTGACATGGAGCACCCTCAGGGGGCTCCTGGGAGTTCCAAGATTCACCAGATAGGTGACTTCTCCCTTTTGTTCAACTATTGTATGGGGGCCACTGCACTTGTCTTGGAGTGCTGCTGGGGCCACAGGCTCCCACACCCACACTTTCTGTCCTGGCTGGTACACAGTCAGCACAGCCTTTTGGTCATGCCAAGCTTTTTGTAATTCTTGGCTGGCCTCCAGGTTTTTGGTTGCCTTTTTCATGTATTCAGCCATCCTGGAGCGGAGACCAAGTACATTGTCCATCACATCCTGTTTGGGGGGCTTGAGAGGTAACTCCCAGCCCTCTTTGACCAAACACAATGGACCTCTTACAGGATGCCCAAACAGAAGCTCAAATGGGCTGTACCCAACCCCCTTCTGTGGAACCTCTCTGTAGGCAAACAACAGGCAGGGAAGAAGAAGGTCCCATTTCCGCCTAAGCTTCTCTGGGAGTCCTTTAATCATTCCCTTTAGGGTTTTGTTGAAGCGTTCAACCAAACCATTGCATTGTGGGTGATAGGGGGTGGTGAACTTATAGGTTACACCACACTCCTTCCACATTGCTTTCAGATATCCTGACATGAAGTTGGTACCTCTGTCAGAGATGACCTCCTTTGGGAAACCCACTCTGGAGAAGACTCCAATGAGGGCTCTTGCCACCACAGGGGCTGTGGTGGTCCTCAGAGGAATTGCCTCTGGGTACCTGGTGGCATGATCCACTACCACCAGGATAAATCTGTGCCCAGATGCAGTTTGAGGGTCAAGGGGACCAACAATGTCAATCCCTACCCTTTCAAAGGGTACCCCCACCACAGGTAGTGGTATCAGGGGGCCTTTGTTGTGCCACCTGCCTTGCCACTGGCTTGGCATGTGACACAGGAGCGACAAAACTCCTTTGTGTCCTCTGACATATGTGGCCAATGAAAATGTGGAACAAGCCTGTCCCAGGTCTTGTTTTGGCCCAAGTGACCTGCCAAAGGGATATCATGTGCTAGGGTGAAGAGGAACCCCCTAAACTTCTGAGGTATGACCAACCTCCTGGTGGCTCCAGGGGCTGGATCTCTACCTTCAGAATATAGGAGTCCCTCATCCCAATAAACTTTATGGGACCCACTAGCACTCCCAGCAGCCTCAGCAGCAGCCTGCTGTCTGAGGGGTTCAAGAGAGGGGCAGCACTGTTGCTCCTTACTCAGATCTTCCCTAGAAGGGCCCCCTGCCCCCAAGAACTCAACCTGATCAGGCTCAAGTTCCTCTGGGGCAGTTCCTTCTTCAGGGTCTGCTCCTCCTCCCTGGGGAGGGGAATCTGTGATCTGAGACAGAGGGAAGGCACTGCCTTAACCCTACTGCTCCTCCTCTTGTGAAGCATCTGGTCCATAATTTCAGGATCCAGAGCTGATTCAGTGTCATGCATTTTGGCTTGTGACCTGGTCACAGCAAATACCTCTGCAGGGATGCTCAACATCTCAGATGAGTCCATAACTCTACTTCAGACCAGGCTGAAGTTTCTAGATCATTGCCCAATAGACATTCTACAGGGAGGTCTGCACTGACTACAACCTTCTTGAGGCCAGTTACCCCTCCCCAGGAGAAATTCACAACTGCCAGACTATGGTTGGTCCTGACATTGCTTGCATTGGTCACCTGGTACATTTCGCCCAGGATGATCTGTCCAGGGTACACAAGATCCTCTGCCACCATGGTGACACTAGCACCTGTGTCCCTAAATGCCAAAGCCTGTTTGCCATTTATTACAGGCTGCTGTTTGTATTTGCCCAGATTACTGGGTCTTACTAGGAAGGACATGTCAATGTCTCCATCACAAATCAGCATTGCCTGAGTGGGTACTCTGACTAGGTCAGCGTCCACTTCAGAACCCAGGGTCAACCCTACTACACCCTTCTTCTGTGTACCACCTCCACCAGTAGCTGGACTAGGGGGAACAGTTGCCTTAGGGGCAGGAGTGGTGGTGGTTTGGTCTTTGGACTTGTTACAGTCAGAAGTCCAGTGCCCTTTCTGTTTACAGAATTTGCACCAGGGCTTCTTTTGGCCTTTTCCCTTGTTGGATTGTGACTCCCCACCAGATGCAGATTTTTGGGGCCCTTGTGAAGACTTCTGGTCTGTTGACTTATCCCCACCTTTCTCAGAGCCCTTAGAATCCTGCTTCTTGGTGTCACCCACTTGGTTCTGGGTTTTCTGCCTCACCCTGGTTCTGACCCACTTGTCTGCCTTCTTTCCCAATTCTTGGGGAGAGGTCAGATCGGAGTCCACCAGGTATTGATGCAACAACTGGTTCTGGCAATTATTAAGGATCTGTTCTCTCATCATTAGATTATACAATCCCTTGAAATCAGTAACCCTACTGCCAACCAGCCAACCCTCCAGAGCCTTGGTTGCACAATCTACAAAGTCAGTCCAGTCTTGAGTCTGTGCCTTCTGGGTGTCTCTGAACTTCAACCGGTACTGCTCAGTGGTTAAGCCAAACCCGTCTATCAGTGCACTCTTCAGGACTTCATAGTCATCAGCATCCTCTTCTCTAACAGTGAGGAGCTTGTCTCTACCTTTATCTGAAAAGGAGAGCCACAAGATTGCTGCCCACTGCTTTTGGGGGACCTGTTGTACTCTACAGGCCCTTTCCATAGCAGTTATCCACTTATGGATATCATCCCCAGTCTGGTAGGGAGGAACAACCTTGCTCAGGTTCCTACGGTCTGGAATATATTCTCTGCCTCTAGGACACTGTTGCTGCCACCAGGGGGTTCTAACCCCTCTTTTCTAGAAGCTCTCTGGAGCTCAAAGGCTTCTCTATCTAATGCCAACTGCTTGGTTTTGAGGGCAAATCTTGCTTCCTCATACTGCAGCAGTTTGCACAGTCTTTCAGAGGAGGTCTCTCTTCTTGGGAAGTAGGAGTTCCTCTGCTGGACAAATTCTCTGCCAGAGTGATAGGAGCGGTCAGAGTCCCTAGAAAGGGACCTATGCCTCTCCTCCACTGTGTCAGTTCTCTTAGGGAGAATTCCTCTGTCCTTTTCAGACCCCTTGGGGCCTGGCCCTACAATCACAGAGTCTTGGTCAACTTGATGTTCATCATCTTACCCAGACACTGTAATTGACCCACCCCTGATTCAGACCCATTAGCTCCTAGAGCTAATCTAAGATCATCTGCTGTCAGCAGATCTATCAGGTGTAGTGTGGAGGGACTCTGTCCTATCTTCAGGTGCCTCTCAGCACACATGGCTTTCAAGTCAAAGAAAGTCATGTCCTTATACTGAAGCTGGGTGGATCCACTGGGTCCATCCCTTAAGGACATTCTAGTGTTGTGCAGTGTTGTACTACCTACACTAATTTGTGGCCTACTGATCCTAGCTTGAGCTGTAGAAAGGGTGTGCTATCCCTTGGCACACAGCTCTAAGTTCAGTAGAACTTATTGATACTAAGCTTGACTTTATATGTACCTTGAGTACCTATAGTGGTTTTCAGTTAGTAATTCAAATAGAGATTTTCTGGTAAAACAATAGCAAGCTGGAATCCCACACGCTGCCACCAATGTGAGAAGTTTGCCTGGTATATGCTGTTCACTAATTAAAGTGGACACCTTGCACCAGTCCAATTCGACTCTTATGGTAGGTAGGTTTAAGACAACCTTTATAGAAAGCTATCCTAGTGGTAGCTGTGGAGAGCAGCCTTCAGGCTAAGTCTTGGAGGAATGTAAAGCAGCTTGTTTTACCACACAATCTCTTGAATCACCAAATGAAAAGGCACCACACAGGTATATATATCAAATATATATGTATTTATTAATAAACAACTCTCTACTAATCTCTTTATGAGATTAGAAGTCAGGAACATATGTACAAATCAAATGTTATCAAAAATAAGTTAGCACAAGTAAATATCACAATCTTATCTTGGCTAGACCGTGGTCTAGAGCACATAGAATCGAGGGACCCCCAAGAACCACCCCAGGTAGTTGTAGGAGACCCACAGGGGACGGACGCGGTGTTCAGACACTGGTGCGAGTCCTGTACGAGTCTATGCGAGAGAACGCGATTGAGTTATCAAAGTTACAGGTCCCTGGCGTGTTCGAGGCGAACACACCGATCGGTCAGTACGAGTCGAAGGACGCGGATACTGATAGAGTTACAAGGGAGTTGGACGCGATGTGTCTAACACAGACGCGAGCCCTGTACGAGCCAGTGCGATAATCGCACGGGGAGAATAGGAGTTTTAGGGCACTTCTAGGGTAGCTACAAGCAAGCCACTTACAGGGTAAGTAGTTCTAGGGCCCACACCCACAGGAGCACCGTAGTGCTGAAGTTACCTCACCCAGGGGAGCCGGGTGCATAGGTGTCCTTTGGTGTCGGGTCGCGGCGTCGTTCTCAATGGGAACCAATGAAGACTTGCTGCTTGCGACGACAGAAGAAGTGTCCGTTGGAATCCAAGCCTGGATTCGGAGGGAGGAAGACCTGAAAGCAGAGGGGACAGTGTTCACAGTCACTTGGCAGTGACTCTGGGCAAGGAAGATGAATGCCCACCGTCGTCGACAGCTTCGGGTCGTTCCCGGGTGTCTTGACTCTTCGACCACGTGGTCTAGGCAGTGTCGGTGATGACTAGGAGCTGGATTCAGTGTGTCCCACAACGTCTGCAGCTTACTGAGGTGTCGGCGACTCGATTGGAGCGAACAAGCCTTGGTAGCAGCAAGTCTCGTGGAAAGCATAAAGAGTCAATGGTGCAGACCAGCAAGGTCTGGGGGACTTACCCAGCAAGGGTAGGTCAGGGCAGGCCTGGAGCAACCAGGGGAGCCCTTTGGTTTTGTTGGAAAGTCTTCTGGGGACCCACAAGCCGGCTGGCAAGGGATCGCAAAGATGCCTCGGGAGGATCCACTCAACAGGGGCCCACGGTCACTCGGGACGGTGTAGGCCTCTGAATTACGAAGGGTTCTCTGCTAGAGGCTGGGACCATACGTGGTCCAAAGCACAAGTTCGTAGAATGTCGTGAAGGGGTTGCACTTGACAATAGTGCACGGTACCCAGGGGCTGCGGTTCCTCGTCGCTCGTGGGGTCCACTTGCCTCAGCTTTGCTGGGGACTCACGATGGCCTTGGAGAAGTCAGGAAATCTTCTTCCTGGGCTGCAGGGACTTCGGGCTCCAGCGGGAGCGGCATAGTTTGTGACCATCGTTGTAGTTTTTGGTGCCTGCCAAGCAGGGGAGTCACTCCTTGACTCCAAGGGAGATTCTTCAGTCTTCCAGAGGTAGTGGAACGTCGAAGGTCCAGGATTCTTCTTAAGAGCGTCGTCCAGGGAGATCTGGGTTGCAATGCACAGGTTCCCCCTCTTATACTAAAAGGAAGGGAGGGACTAGCTCTATGACCCCACCTATGGGAGGGTCAGGGGAGTGGGTGGCTACACCCACTTCCCTTTGTCCAGTTTCGCACCAGAGCAGGGGCAGGTAGCCCCTGAGCCGGTTTGAACTGGGGTATGCACAGAGGAGCCTTCTGCTCCCCAGTGCAGGACTTCAAAGCACTCTAAGAGTGCACCCACCCAGCCCCAATACACTAAACCCTGTCTGGGAGGTGGTCACACCCCTTGCAACAGGATATCTATTGTTGGGCTTCCTCCACTGTGAGTTTCGGTCATCAGCAGGAGGGCAGCCCAGTGTCGGTGACTGGTGGCATCCATCTTGTGATGCCAGGGCTCTGGAAAGAAGTTACCGGTTAGGCCGGTGTGTACATGTCTCTCCCTCTAGAAGGGTGGAATGCTACCCCCGCCGCCAGAACTGGCGGGGGGGGTAGTATTCCAAGATGTTTGACACCAAACACGACATGTTTCCGTGCAGCCATCCCAAAGTTAGCATTTAACGCGAGGTTATAATGCGCTTAAGAGTATATGGTCAGGCTGCACTACAAACAGCATCAGAGAAGGATCCCCGAACGCTGCAGAGGGGCTCTGCTCATGCAGGGACACCCTCCCACATTGGAACCAAGCACTCTGCCTTCAGGATTGATAAGGCCTACCATAGGAGTGACTTATAGGTTTGTATGTAGGTAGTGGTATAGGTAGCCCATACCACAGTAAGGGGTGCATGCACCACCTTACCCAGGCTGCAGTAGCAGACCTGTGGTGTCAGATTTAGTCTGCTTCCCAGGGGTGGCATAATACATGCTTCAGCCCCTGGTAGGCCTGTGAAGTACCTATGCCCTTGGTACCTAAAGTACCATATACTAGGGACTCATAAGGTACCACAGTATCCAATCACTAGTGCACCTAAAGTGCACTCCAAGTCGTTTAGAGAGAACAGAGAGGCTGGGGCCCTGATTAGCAGGGACCCAGCCTGACTATAGCCAGAAACCAGTGTAAACATCAGAAAAAAAGTGGGGGCAACATAAGAGGCAGATCCTACTCTCCTACACCATCAAAAAGGACTTGTTATGGACTCCTTCTACTTCCTACTTATCTTATCATAACATAATAGACACTAGAACTGTTGAGGTTTCTAGACCTCCATGAAGCCCTATTATATCTTAATTTCTTGCTTTTTTTTTTTCCTTCATATCTTTTAGCACACCTCCTTTTCTCATGTTTTGGCTATTGCAGTTTCTCCTTTTTTTTTCTTTCCTCTAACACATTAGTTTTTCTTTTCTCCCCATCTCTTTTTATTGCTCTCTTCCCTGTAGCCCAAACTATTAGAATATATAAAATGCTACTTGTTATATATTGAAAATGTAATTCCTTTGGATGCATTCTGAGATATGTTTTACTTTATAGAGCTGAATATTGTATTGTATTTAGCATTTATTTCTCCCATATATCTCTTTGGACTATATCTCGATTATATCTCATTGTTCTGTTCATTTGTACTATCTGTACTTGTTCTACATTTTCAAATAAAGCTTTTGAAAGTCAAAATAATCTGTAAGAATGAATTGAGACGCTAAGGGGTCGATTCCGATCTCGGCCAATAGGGCTCCGAATCGGATTCGGCTTTACCGGATCCGATTCGGACGCCCTGTTTCCGACCGAGTCGGACGTGCGTCCGGGCGAGCGAGTACAATGCGAGCGTACGCGAAATCGCCCGACCGACTCGTTCGCGGGACCCAACCGCTCCGACCGACTCGCACGGACACGACTCGCACCACGCAATGGAGACGTTCCCGGCCGGGTAAGTACGATGCGCGCCGCGGGCAGTCCGACCGACTCACGCCGTCCGGCTCGAAAGTGCAGTCGGAGCCGCACTTTGGGGGTCCGTGTCGGACCCCCCTGTACGCCTAGCCGCGCGAGTCGCACACAGGGGGGAACCATGGGTCCCCCTTACCTATGCGTGTACGGCACGACCCGCTTCGACGCGTACCCGCTATAGGGGGCGCCCTTGTTCGCCTCGCACCCATTGAGTCAATGGGAGCCCACGTACGCGTTGTACGACCGGCTCCCATTGACTTCAATGGGAGTCCGACCGAATCGAATCCGATAGCATGCGAACGCATCGTACTCGTTCGGTTGGACTGCTAGGGTCCGATTCGGTCGGAAATCTCTCCGGGTCCGGCTCGGTCGGAGAGATTTCCTGCCCGAATCGGAATCGGCCCCTGAGAGTCTACAACAAACGACAAAATACCTTCACCAAATTAAGTTGAGTCACATTTTGTGGCAGCCAAGGCATCTATGCCAGTGCCCCTGCAAACTGATATCACAGCCGTATCTAGCACACACAATGCCATAATTAATGTGTTACTCAATTATAAACCTTCATTGAGTCTCACGATTAAAATACGGCCATTACTGCTTGCAGGAGAATGCAGACTCCTTCTGGGAAATTATCTTTCTGTTGGGGCAAACAAAATAGGAGACGTTTCCTTTGAGCAAGAAGTGAAGACAGTATTATTGTGCTGCTGAAACTGTTGTGAAAACACCGCAAACAAATCATCATTAGCAGTATGTTTTGCTAGAGATAAGTTGCATTCAGCATTTTTACCCTGAGAGATAGATTTTGGTGGCTAGCACAAAACGATTTGATAACAAACATAAAGATTAAGAAACGAGAAAAAAGAACGAAAAGCACTAAAAAAAATGTTGCCTGTTTTACTGCAGCCCCAAGGGCAGTCAGCTTATGCACCATCAACTTTTATGTGGATATTTACCCTGCTAGCCAATAAAACAAAACTGACACTTACCATGGCAACCTCTTCCAGGCACATGGCACTTTTTCTCCATTTAGACTTATACAGAAAGCCATGTAGAGGTTCATCACCTGAACATCTGTATGTTTTATGATGTATGACAAGAAATACGCATTAGAGAAAATGGCATATTTACTGCAAGTTGCAATGATTTAGGAACCAATTTAATGAATAAAGAATTGTGTGCAGGCTCGAAGTGCATGGCTAGCTGTATACCAGCTAAACCTGTGTTTCATGTGATGTACGTTATTAACATTCTATTTATTAAAATTATTATTCCCTATATTGCTCGAGCTCACGGACACCAAAAAGGGCTTCCTGGCGCTGAGGGGACCAAAGAAGGTAGACTGTTATGATACACAAGCAAGTACCACAAACAGAAGCTAACGACGTGGGTCGGTTCCCAATGATACTATGCGCTTCATATGATTAACATGTTTGACCTTTCTTGAGGGAGTCAGACACAAGGATACAGTACTTCACTTTCAATCGTGTGACATGTCCAGATGTTCTATCGAGGTAGGCACACTGTAGACATCACTTTTCGGCAGCCGCGGTCCTGCCGAGGGAAAATTAGTTATTTATTTAATTTTCCCTCTGCATCATCCCTCGAAATCCCCCATACCCGGCCCCACCGCTGTTACCTGCACGGACCGCGGCTGCTTTTTGGGCTGCGGCGACCTGTTCACACTGCATAGCCCTCCCTTATAATGCTTACTCCGGTGAATTTCAAAGGTAAGTGAAACTGTGAGTGACGGCACAGTTCATGCATTCTGTTCTTTTTAGGGCGCCGTGCTCTTATCCTTCTGATGTCACACGCCATCCTTTTACAACCTATGCACACGTAAATATGCATTTGCATGTATATTCATATGTATGGAAATACAAAGGGGCAGATTTACAAGCCCCTTGCGCCACTTTTGCGTCACTTTTCCCATGTTAAAAATGACGCAAAAGTGGCGCAAGGGGCTTGTAAATCTGCCCCAAAGTTCATATGTATGCAATGCAAAGTTGACGTGGCTCCAAATGTTGGTGTGAGAGGACTGTTATTTAACTGTGTAATAATTCAGCTTATGTATATGTGGAATGGGGTGCAGTGCATACAATTTCATGTTTTTGAGGTGGAGCTTATGTGTATGATGCATACTACCTTTACATTACGGGTATGCAGTACAGCTTCAGATACACTTATTTCAAAAATCGATTATTTCCCTTTCTCTCCCCAAGTTATTACCCCAGGCTAATGCACAATACAGAAAAGTTGTGCCCCCATTACAATTCTAATGGCAGAGTGCTGTTCACAGAGCGTCATATTGCGAGTGCAGTGAATTGGTCCATTTTATTCTTTTTCATTGCTTTGGTGAACCTATTTCACAGACCTGCACTCCACACACATTCCTTCCCAAGCACCAAACTAAGGGGCATATGTATCATTCCAAATTGCGATCGCAAACACCAAAATTCGCAGAATTTCGGTGTTTGCGATGCAAGTGAACTTAGTGGTATGTATTAATGAACAACTGCCTCGCAAAATTTGCGATTCCCTATTTTGCGATTGCATTTAAGGAATCGCAAATTGCGATTCCTTAAATGCAATGTAAAAAGTGCAATTTGGCCTTAAGGAACCTCAAATTACCACCAACTTCAAGTTGGTGGTAATTTGCTGATTTCTGGAAAAATGCACTTTTGCATTTTTCAAAGTGCAATGTGGCGCACATACATGCCCTTAGGGCATGTATGTGCACCACATGTGCACCCATGCTTATTTCAGGGGTGCAACAGGGTGTCCTTTTGACACCCTTGCAACCTGAAATTGCATTCTCAATTTGCGATTCTCTAATTGCTAATCGCAAATTGAGAATGTCTTCCATTCATTCCTATGGGCCTCTAGGCCCATAGGAATGAATGGGAAGGGTTTCCTTAATTGCGAATCGCAATTTGCGATTCGCAATTAAGGAATATGTAGGATTCGCAAATTGTTTTGCAAATCCTACATACATCTCGTTTTGCGATTCTCAAATAGCAAGTCTCTAAAATTCGCTATTTGAGAATCGCAAAACCAAACTTTCATACATATGGCACAAAGGGCCTGATGTACAAAGACTGGTCACAAAGAGTGCCTGCAAATTGCGCAACTACGTTTTGTGACATGCCTCTGATTTGCAATGTTATCTATCTACTTACAGGTAATGCCACAAATTTTCTAGTTGCAGGTAGCTCACAAAATGACCTGCCAAATGAATATTATGTAGGCAGGTCACTATTTGTGATCCCCTATGATTTACTACAAACATGGGGATAATGGTCTGCCAGACTGCCATTCCCAAATGGGAAACAATTTTATAAAGTAGCCTCTGTTCCTTAAAGGAGCCGGTGGTACTTTTAAAAAAAATATTCCTGGGCAAAATTTTAATTATTCTGAAACAATTGGAGTAATGTTGGAAATTTTACGTTACTCTTTTGATGTAAAACTACCAAAAATTACAGGTTTACGTCTATTCAATCAAACAGGATTTATAAAGCGTGGTTATTCACCCGATAGAGTATCCAGATGCTTGCAGGGCAGGAGGCTTTTTCGAACAGACAGGTCTTGAGGGCCATTTGGAATTCCAAAACTGAGGTGATGGTCCGGAGGTGCGTGGGGAGGCTGTTCCAGGTCTTTGCTGCGATGTGGGAGAAGGAGCTTCCTCCACTTCTGCTTCGGCAGATTTGGGGAGTATGAGCAATTGAAAGGAAGGCAGAGTGTAATCTTCTCAACGGTTGGTGGAAGTTCAGGTGGTTAATGTAGGTAGGTCCTTGATTGTGTAGGGCCTTGTGTACGTGGATCAACAGCTTGAATTAGCATCTCTTCTGTAAAGGGAGCCAGTGGAGCTGTCTGAGATGGGATGTGATGTGGGTTCATCAGGGAAGGCCGAGGATGAGTTTGGCTGTAGCCTTCTGTATGGTCTGACGACTCTGTAGGAGGTGTGCAGTGATTCCTACATAGAGGGTGTTGCCATTGTCCAGTCGGCTGGTGATAAAGGCTTGTGTCACGGTGCGACTCGTGTGTAGGGGTAGCCACTTGAAGATCCTACAGAGCATGCGCAGAGTGAGAAAGCAGGCAGAGGAGACGGCGTTGATCTGTGATTTCATGGTGAGCTTGTTGTCAATGATGATTCCAAGGTTTCTGGTGTGGTGGGAGGGAGTGGGTGCAGGTCCTAGGTCTGATGGCCACCAGGAGTCGTTCTATGTGTTGCTGCTGTTGCCAAAGATCATCTTGTCTGTATTCAGCTGCAGGCAGTTGTTCTTCATCCAGTTGGAGAAGTTTGTCATGCATCTGTGGAAGTTGGTTCTGATGGTGGTGGGGTCGTGGGTGAGTGAGAGGATGAGTTCGGTGTCATCTGCGTAGGAAATTATTTTGAGACCGTGGGATCTGACGATGTTGGCCAGCTGGTCATACATACATTGAAGAGTGTGGGGCTGAGGGATGAGCCCTGGGGGACACCGCAGGTGAACTCCTTGGGTTCAGAGGTGAAGGTGGGAGGTATATCCTCTGGGTTGTTCCGGTGAGGAAGGAGGTGATCCATCTGAGCACGTCCCCTTGGGTGCCGATGTGTTGGAGTTTTTTGATCAGTGTGTGGTGGGATTTGGTGTCAAAGGCTGCCAAGAAGTTGAGAAGGATCAAAGCTGCTATTTCTCCTTGGTCGAAGAGGGTTTGGATGTCGTCGGTGTCTGTGATCAGGGCAGTTTTGGTGCTGTGATTGCTGTGGAAGCCTAATTGGAAGGCATTGAGTAGCTGGTTCTGCTTCAGGTGTGTCATGAGTAGATTGTTGATGACCTTTCCAGTACCTTCGCTGGGAATGGGACCCGGGAGATTGACCAGTGATTTTTTAGTTCTCTGGTCGGAGGAGGGTTTTCTGAGAAGTGGTCTGACTTTGACGTGTTTCCAGGCATCGGGAAATGTTGCAGTGGTGATAGAGGTGTTGAGTAAGGTGCTAAGTTCCTGGCCAATCCTCTCCTTCTCATTCATGTAATTGTAATAAATGTAGCACAAAAATCCTACCATGGGAGCACAGGAACAATTAACGTATTTAGCGCGAGTGGCTGCTGGCTACTGGTGTTTAAGTTCTGTTGCATTTAGTGTTATATTCTAGCACCAAATGCATCCTCATGTACATTTTCGTTGCTATGGTGCATTTTGCGCTATGAAATTAACACTAAATGCTAGGTTACGCTCCACACGTAACTCTGCATAATCTCACATAATTTGCTGCAATTTCACGTAAATACGTGACAGCAAATTACGTGAGATACACCCTCCCCTAAAAAAATGTCTTGCTTTTGGGAACAAATTGTGGGAACAGGCGATTGTCCTATGGGCAGCTTCCACTTTGGTATTCCCCGTCACCTCCTTTGAGAAATAGGTAAATTAACAATGGTTTGTGACCACAGCTGCAGTTGCAAACTATTGATGCATTGCAATCTGAATTGCAATTAGCTAGGAATACCACTTTGTGATTTAGAATAGGACATAAAACCTCTTTGGGAGTCGGAAATGCGGTTCAGTACACAGTAAAAAGAAATGTTATGGTCCTAACCATAATGATGTTGCAAATTGCTGAGTTTGTGGTTGCAAAATGGTTTTGTATATCTGCCCACAGCCACTTTGATCCCAAAATTGCACAATTGTTTACATTGTCCCTTTTTTCGGCCCAATATACTTCAACATCAAGGTAAGACCCTTATATAAGCTTTGCACTTTCCAAAGATGTGCATTTGGGGTAGGTTATATTTTTGCCTTGATTCACATGCATTTGTCTGGTTAAACTAGTTATTGAAAGTGAAAGAACCTTTGCTAAAACCTGCCAAGCTTTACAGTTATGTACTTTTGCATGAGTCCAGGCAGCTATTCTCTCCAAACAGTGCTCGCTGGATTAGGCAATCGGCACCAAGCATATCATATGAATGTCCTGAGCCCTTTTCCATTTAGGCATGGATGGCCTATGCATTTTTTCCACTTGGTAATCTTGAACACAGTATCAACCTACATTTTCAGGCAGCTAAAAGGTATTTCAGCAACAACCCAGACAGGTTACAAGACAGTTTTAGGATTTTATATAGAAATGCAAAACATCAGAGTGATAGATTTTGCCAAGGAAAATTATTTTTGTAGATACTATTTCTTATAATGAATCTCACATTCTAGCTAAGATTAAAGATCTTTTGTCCTCTTGGTCTCCGAAATATATTTCCTGGTGGGGAAGGCTCCAAACTCTCAAGATGATGATAACGCCGATTATTAACTTCTTATCCTCAATGCTACCTGTGAGGCTGTCCTCATCCTTTTTCCGTGAGATTGACCTACTTACCTCAAAGTTTCTATGGGGGGACAAACGTGCTAGAATTGCATACAAACATCTTAGGAAGCCATCGGTCTTGGGTGGTTGTAATCTTCCAGATTGGAATTTGTATCAAATTGCTTTCTTATCGTCTCAGGGTGCTCTCTGGTTTTTATCGAATTCACACCATACTCCTCCGTGGATTTATATTGAACAAGTGTTGTGTTCTCCTCTATCTACCCCCTCTTTTCTCACTGCCTCTAAACTTGTGTTACCTCATTCAAGCCGTATTATTTCTGACACAATTAATGCTCTGAAACATATAGATAAAAAGGTTTCCAACCCCATTCATAAATCGAGATGGTCCTCATTATGGTATAATCCTAAAATTGTTACTGATATCGATCCTGCCACAATGTCTTCCTGGGCTAATAGAGGTCTTACGTTGGTCAAACATCTTTATGATTCCAGTCATGATCCTCTTCCCTTTTCTTCTTTGGCCAGTAAATATAATCTTAACAATATGGATTTCTACTATTTCTTGAAATTAAAGGTGGCCCTCTCTAAAGTGACCCTCTGTACAGATTCGGTTACTATTTCACTTCTGTCTATGTGGTCTCGTTCAGGTCATACTGCCTCGAAAATATACAAATTTTTATCTGCGCCACTTCCTTCACAGGCTACTATTACACAAGATAAATGGGCACATCATTTTGATAGTGATATTTTTAAACATATCACACAAGAGTCATGGCAGTTAATTGGGAAAGTTTCATTACGAAATAAGATTGCTCCTTCCCTTACGCAATCTAAAAAAATTTCGATGAATCTTCTGCATTGGACCCCTGCTCGTTTACATAAACTGAAGCTGAGGGATGGGGATCTTTGTTGGAATTGCAATTTGGTCCCAGGCACTTACCAACATATGTTTTTTGAATGCTCGTTACTACAACCCTTTTGGGATTTAGTTCAGAAACACTTATCACAAATTTTTGACATTCCAGTGGAACTTTCATTCCCTATGATCTTATTGGGTCCATGGGCCGCATGTTCCCCTCTTCCTCTGGATGATACGGATATGCAGCTATTAGATCTTCTTATTTCAATTGCTGTCAAAATTATTTTAACTGAGTGGAAATCCTTTAATCTACTGTCCTATCATACTTGGTGGGCTTGGGTATCATTTCTCCGTGGGGCCCATACTTCGGTTGAAGAGAGACACTGTACTCCTTCCATTTCCAATACTATCTGGAGGTCACTGGATAACTATATGAAGTTGTCATCTCAGGGGTTGGTGGCCCAATATCCCTTTGTCTCTATTGCTTAATTTAATTTATTTTTCATACTGTAGCAGGTGTCCCCATCTACCCATCTATCCATTTATCCATCTGTATTATTTATTTATCTGTCTATCTACCCATTTATCTATCTAGCTATCGTCCCCTTTCTCTTTCTTTCTTTCTTTCCTTGTTCCTGCTTTTTATTCTCTCTTTCTATTCTTTCCTTGTTTCTTTCGCTTATCCTGGCACTTTTTTGGTATCTATGCAATACAACTAATTTTTTGCTATTAATCCAGTATAAGATACTCTCTTTATATGACGTATTGAACCGGTACTATGTGTGACTTCCTTATTTTCTGACATAAATTTTACCTTTGTGTATATTTTTTGTTAAACGTCTTAATTATCTATTGACCATGTTGTTCTGTTGTATTGCATTTTATTACAACTATATGAACTCTTGCTTTTTAAAAACAATAAAGATATTGAACAAAAAAAAACAAAAAAAAACTTCTTCAGTCTACCCTTAAACAGTACAGCTACGTATTTTTATAACCAGTCTTTCTTGATTTTTTCTACTTATTAGTATACAAAATAAAAGAAAATATAACACTGTGTCACACTTCTTAGTATACAGCCTGCCATGTGGTCTCCTGTGTAAATATTCACTTTTTTATACCTTTTATAGGCTTGTTGTTATTCTTATGTTCCCTTATGAAGAATACAATCAAAGAGAATCATGAAAAATGCATTCAAGTTCTAAATAAAAATAAACACTACATGTAATATGAATCAAGATCCCGCTACAGCAACTTCCTCTCTTACACCAATGCTTCGCCCCAGACAGAACGCCCCATTTATGTTTAATAGCTCCTAAAAATCATGCAATTCTTACTGCAACATTAAAATCAGGGCACAAGTCAGGGGTACAAGTGAGTAGACGGCGTCCAGCCACTTTTTTTCACAGGGTGGAGGTCATCTTCCCTACCAAGAAGTTGGGCTCCAAAAAAATATGCTGAATTTGTCTCGGTGTAGGTTTCAGACACCGGGACACTTTCAACAGTGCCTGCACATTGTCTGCTTTCTTTCAGAGCAACAACGTGCAGGCATGGAGGGGTCTTTCATATTTTCAATTCCTGTTGGCCCATGCCAAAGACCAAACTTAAGGGACCATCAAGCCTTCTTTTGTTGAATATCCTGGCTGGGAGCTATCTGGAGCCTCGCAGCTAAATGCAGTCGATGGGAAACAAAACAAACAGGTTATCACTTCACAGGTACTTAAGAGAGGCGTGCTTTTGACTTTGTTCAGTCCCTTTATAGACGAGATTTCTATGAAAGATAAGAATGTCAGATGTGTTGGTCTGTATCAGTATTTACACAAACAACAATTTTAATACCACTATTTTGTGTAATTGTCTATTATAACGCTACTCATCCCAATGCATGGTTCCAGAGAGCTTTACATCATACGTAAACATACATTGACAATAAATCGTATGTGTGTAAATCAATGTACAGGATGTGTCACGTAAGACAGTGAGGGTTAGAAGGTGTAAAAGTCACATGCCCTTCATAGCAAACTGTGCTACATTAGATGGATTACAGTTTATGAACTGAAAGTAACAAAAGGATCTTTGTGTTAAAAGCAATAACACATTCATATAACTCCATAAAATAAAAATCTGTCATCTGCATGTTAAATAATGTGCTTTATGGAGACACATTAACCCTCTATGCTACTTTGATTCAAAGCTGGGGCTTGTCAAATCACAGCTCTCTCCAGCAAATGTGTTAACTTCCAGAATTATCTTACCATTATTAATCTCTGAGATTTACTGGCCACACAAAGATCTAAGCAGCAGGTGCTTTAACCCTACATGATATTTTAAAATGCAGACTTTGCAACCAATTAAGTAGAACATATTTACTGCCACATGTCTCCTTGCTACCAATTACTTTGTGGCAGAGTTAAAAAAAAAAAGTAGAAATTGTGGTCCGGATTTTGTCTTGGAGTTGCGTCACTTTTTTGGCACAACCCCAACGCAAAATCCTGCTTGTTAAATTATGTGATGCACTCAAATGTACTCGTGATAGAACTGCTAAACATATGTCTGAGGTGTTAAGATCTGGTGTCACTTGCTGTGGTGTCACTTCCTGTGAGGTCAGGAGTTGAGATGTCACTTTCTGTGATGCCATGTGCGATGTCATGCGCCGTGATGTCATGTGGTATGATGCCACTTACATACTACCTAACTTGGTTAGTCTCCCCACTTCTTTTTTTTAGTACTTCTTCCCTGATTAAAATAGTGCATATTCGCCAAAAGTGCAAATGTCTCCTGTCTTGAACGTATATGCTATTTTAAACAGACTGTTTTTTACGAACAGTTTCTGTTACGGGTATGTGCAGTTAGCTAAGTTCATTTCTGTCAACTTTTGTGTTGCAGAAGCCACAAAAAGTTAGTTCTGCAGGAGAAAAAAACCTGCAAAACCGATTTATGCAAGATAATTCATGTGGGAAAAAAATCACAAAACATTTTATTTAGAGAAAAGGTGATACAGTGGTATGTTGTCGAATTGCCACTTCATGAAATTGCAGAGTTGTACATTTTGCAAGTGAAATTTTCCTCAATACAACACCTCCCTTTATACGGAAAAATGCCTTCTCCTCATTGACTATCAAAGATTCTCAGCAACGAATTAGAAAGTTTTCGTTTTTTTTCATTTTTGTAGGGTGCATGACTGATTTGCATGCTTAATGTTTTGGAGAAGGAAGCCTCCATTTCTCGCCTGCTTTCATTCGCCATTCATTCATTTAATTCATTCCTGCTTTCATTCATCTTTTAGTTTATGGTCAAATTATTAAACAATGGTTCGATCATTTACAAATCAGAAATTTGAGGCTCTCACATTTATCAAGGTTGTTAAATTGATTAGCTTTTGCTCACAAATAAACACCACGAATCAGCTTTACAGCTGATCAAAATGGAATACATTTCCCTCCTTTAATTCCTGCACATTTATTAAAAACATACACAGCCAGCAAAATTTGGAATATTTTGTTTAGAGCAGCTATTCTGTTTCCTCCGGGAAAACATCGCAGCTCACTTGTTACATGCTGATCCCATGCAATGTAAGATAATTGCATTGTGTATTGATATCCGGAGATGCGACTTTCAGCGCAATTCTGCTTTCACGCGAGTTCAAGATAAATTAGAACAGTGCACTTGTTTCACTTCAGTGTTAGAGGAAAATAGTGTATATTGTGCTTCTCAGCGCTTCCTACTCAGTAATTGGACGGTGAACAATTTTGCAACATGAGCAGTATTATATATATCTCACCAGTTATTCAAATTTTTTGCACCGATGACTGGGCAATTTTGCAGTGGAATTTGTGCTGGGGACGCATCAGGGTGGGCTTTCCTTGCGCAGCTTAGAGGTAGCGCCTGTTTTAGGTGCCTGCAGGGTGTAAAGTGAATTCGTTTAACCAGGTATTTCTCTGAATTGGTGCTTTATTTCTAGAAAGTGCAGTTCAGAATTGGATCCAGGCAAATCTGACACACTGTTTCAGAGCTGCACTATGGCCCAAGATGGCATTTGACAGTGGTCCGTCCGATAGTAAAAATACAGCGCAAGAATTGCCCTGTCACAAATCCACGTGTCGCAGCTGAAACATATGTAAACCAGTGAATGGATGCTGTTTTAAGGATTAATAAATTGCTGACTTTCGTCTCTTGTTGGTTAATTTTTGGCAGGCGGCACATGTAAACAAACGTGATGCAAGTGATCACTGTATTACAAGAGACAGTGGTCACTACCAAAGGAACATAATATTATAGGCACAGAACTACCACTAGAGCTGTGTTGGTATACATCCAAATGGAAAGAATTGTGTTTATTCAAACATCCAATAAAAACAGAAGGAAACAATATAAGTACAATCCAGTAGGTAAAAGTGGCGGGGTATGGAAATCACCAGATTTCCAGACCTCAGGCATTCGCTTCCAAAGTGACTTTCAATGATACATATTTACAACAGTCACAGTGCGAGAAACATCCCGTGCTCCCCATAAATCATAATCACATCATTGGAGTCAAGGTATGGGTGTCGGCGACGTTTCGATCCCAACAAAAAATGGGGGGGATCCTCATCAGGACAAGGAGATCTATATGCCTGAGAGATAGCCTAAATGAGGAAAGGGATTGAGCAGGGTGGGAGGGTTGGGGGGAAGAAAGGAGTGATGGGGTCCGGGATTACAGGTTTGTGGAAGGGGCAGGGTAAACAGAAAAGGGGAAAACAGAAAAACGGGTCAAGGGGGGAAAAAGGAGAGAAGAAAAAAGAGAAAAGAGAAACAGGTTAAAAAGGGCGGATGGGTAATAACCAAAAATAACCATGCATGTTGTGATAAGGGGGGTGGCCAACGGATGACTTAACAGTACCCGAGAGTGGCCTATACG
The DNA here is from genome assembly GCA_963921515.1 of Calotriton arnoldi. Lineage (NCBI taxonomy): Eukaryota > Metazoa > Chordata > Amphibia > Caudata > Salamandridae > Calotriton > Calotriton arnoldi. Next base: position 96,015 of record CAWUFW010010009.1, read on the forward strand.
TAGTGCAAAGCCTGCTTGTACAGTATTCCTTCAGCGAAAATAGAAGCGAATCTCACGTACATAATGAGAACAATGGTCGGCGCTAAGGTGAACAGGGAATAACATTAGTGAGGCCATGCAGAGTGGAATGGACGTTCACAGTTCTCAGCTGTGTACTTGCGAGGGTGCAAGGCAAGTCCTGATAGTGAGATGTGGTGAGGAACTGACCTGAATAGGGATACACAGGAGTGGAATTAATTTCCGTGTAGGTAAGGTCCTCCGTGTCGGAGTCAATCTAGAATAAAATATGAGTCATAAGCTGGTGCTTCGGTGGTGGAGTAACAAGTGTGGTATGTGAATACTAGTCTCAAAACTTACTGCCAGCGGATGTGTCAGAAGAGCAAGAAGATCAGTAAACGGGTCAGGAAGCAATGTCCTGCCCGAGGTACCCTGGGGCCCGGGCTCGGAAATGCAAGTGATCATTGAGCATAACCAGGGCAGCATTACATTTGGGAAATGTCCATTTCTGGACCTTAAAATGATGATAATGCTTAAATGAAAACAGACCTCTGTGTACTGGGTACCAAAATAAAACCTGTGTACTACAGGATAGCTCTTAGATAGCAGCAACCATTGATGATATTTGTAAATGTTGATGATAATGTAATTTCAAGGAAACAAGTCTACTTTGACCGATCCCAGCGGTATGAGGGATGAGGAGCTTAAAATAGAATATTTAAGTATTGTGTAAAAATAAATGAAAGTATGTGGTATGTTGAATCAGTGTGTGCACTGTTGATCCAGCGTTGGGACAACCCTCTTACCATCTTTTATCCGATAGACTTTTTTCGCCTACTGAGAGGTAAAGGGAGTTAGCATTTAATCAAACAATCTCATTAACAGTGCAACTCATTTACCTACACAATAAAGACCAGGAATCAGTGACTATAGTGTTATGTTTCATACAGGTACCCCGATACAGGCTCCGATAGTAACTGACCCTTTCACCTATATTTACCCTGCCATTACACTACATTACGGTTCTCGGTACTGACCTTTTACCTAGTTATGGTACTGCATAAATGACTTGGGGTTTTCTCTGAAAACGAGCCTCATTCATTATGCATGAGGATTCTTGGAATCTCAGCAGGACTACCATCTCCTGCATAATAACTATGTATAAGTGTCATTCCTTCTGTCATCCTAGTCCGACATGACACAGCAACTGAGGGTACCGCTTTGGGTATATAAACACCATATCTTCACTGAGGTGGGAGAGGAGAAAAAGGACTTCCATGCTGAGGTTCCTGCATGCAGACACTCCAGCTCGCAGTGGTCTGACATCCCTCGCGTGGTGTCCATCTCGAGACCAAGACGGGGTCCTACAGTCTCTCACTTCAGGTAATGGGGTTGGCTTCAGCCTAGGGGTATTCTTGGCTCTACACCTAGATACATGCTAGGTACACTTAGGGACATCTAGTTAGGGTTGCATTGTAGGAGTATGCATTGTTACTGAAATGTATTTATATACCTACCTGAATTAATTGTTTTAGCACTATGGTAGGAATCTACCATCCTTTTACTCTGTTGGTGCTTGTAATCATTTATATCTGTTTCTGTCTTATGGTTGTCTCAGCACACCTATTTTACACTCGAATGACGAAGGTTCAATAAATGCTTATTGAAAAACGTCCCCACCGTTTTATTCTGTGTACCGCTCTGAGACTAAGTGAGCACGAATGACTGAGCGAAAAGTACTATACGGTTTCCACAATCCCTGGTGGGACAGAGTTGTCATGTTCAATAGTTGCCAAGAACTATTCTCTCCTTGGTAAGAGGAGTTTACAGTGACACTGTGAGCTAGCTGGTATACAGTCTAACATACCCAGTGGGGGTGTCTGGAATCAGTCTGGACACCAATCCCACAGTCTATTGTCTAAACGCGCAGATCCTATATAGGTTTATAGGAACTACACGACAATAGTTAAGAAGGTTTATTAAAATTAGCAGTCAGGTTAAGGTAAACAAATCTCAATACCATGCTGTAAAGATACAGAATAACAACTGCATAATCCAACCTCCTAAAGAAGTTCAGGTGTACCAGAATAAGGCAGACAAGAAGTTCAGTCACAGCACTACAAAGGATCAATACCAGAATTTGCTGCTCAGAGAAGAGTTTCTGGCAGTGCAAAATTTGTAAAATAATATGTGCCAGGGCCCTGACTAGGAGACCACTGCAGCTTGCACCACCCATTGCCCCTGTCATCACTGGCAATGACGGTACCAAAACAACTACTAACCATCTCACTCCTGCAAGTGTGACAGTCCTGACTATTCCAGGTCTTCAAAGCTATAGGAATGGCTGGGAAGGCAGGTATTAGTAATTTTTTAATGTATATTGTATTTATAAACAACCGTTGTTGTGCTCCTTTCTAAATTAGAAGGGCAGTGCCACTATGTGGCAGACTGCCACAAGCGCCAGTGTTGACAATTAAGTGCCAGTGCCAGGCACCGGAAAACACTGTCTCAAATTAAGCACTGGTTTCTAGTGCTCTCTACTATACATGGGTGATGTCTAAAATTATCTAAATTAAGTCCAAGCTAAAGAGGATGGTTTAAAACCTAAAAGGATCTAAAAAAATCAGGGAAATACAAAAAATGGAAAAATGCGAGGCAGTAGGGGAGGTGCAGTAAGGTGTCAGCATTTCAGAAGCTCAGTCAAGAGTCTTCTTGGGACAGGGAAATGAGTGTTAGACTAAGCCACACTTAGCAAGAGTCAAAGGGAATAAGCATAGAGGTCTATACCTCTCAAAGTCCAAAGGAAAGTGCTGTATCCTCAGACAGTGTGCACACCAGTTATTACAGCGAAAGTCTCCAAAGCAACACCCCTCTGTTCTCATCATCAGGGGGTTAATTGTCCTTTTGCATTCTCACGTTGTGAGCTGCAACATTCACCAAATATCTAAAGCCAAACCTGGGAACGATATTTTACTTGATTACCTGAGATTCCTTGCAACATTAATCAATAGAAACTTTCACTTGACGCTCTGGCTCTGCACGTTCTCTGTCAAGGTCTTTTTCTCAGGCTCTTTTTCTCACTAGTACAGTGCTACATCTTTTTTCCAGCTAACAAACCATGTGAATGTACCAGCAAATAGAAAAGACACTCAAGCAGAATATCGAAAACAGCATTTTGTGCTGAAAGAAATACTGGCCTGGGCATGACAAGTTTAACATATGAAATCAATGGTGCACATTTATTGTACATGTGCACATTCAACCACAAATGAATGGAAAATGTCAGTACAATAGATTCAAGTTACACGTTACATACAGATCAAATAACTTAAGTACATGTATGTAAATGTGACAAAGAACTACATTATAAATGCAAATATGTAACATTTGTGCACATATTACGTAAGTGTTTCTTGTTTCTAAAGTAAATACGATTTAATAGCGTAAAGATGACTTCATTTGATCACCTAAACAATAAATGTTGTTTAATACAGTTAAGGCAAACAATATATATATATACGTCTCTAATCCTACTGTGAATTCACTCCAATAGTGAAGATAAATGCAACACTTTACATTTATATCGTTAGGACACACAGAGTACATGGGTTAAGTGCACGTATGTATTGTGTATTTGTGACCTGTAAGGAGCCTAAATTACGCTGCTCCACTAGGTAACGTAGAAAATGTTTATTAAAATATACTGTACCTCCAGGCTTATAAATTGATTTACCTAAAATTCACAAAAACCCAGAAACAGCAACAACTGTATGTCAGTATCCATGCGTTTTGAGTAGATTGAATAATCTTGAGAAGGTTCAAACTGTTTGTGGAAAGCTGCTTGATCAGAGTGTATTGACAATGGCCCATCCGTGCAGCGAGTTTCACAAAGTGTGCAACATCCCTGTGCTTTAATAATCTCTTGCTTGAGGGGATGTTGCATGGGAGACATTATCTAAAATGGGAACATGGGCAGAATCTGCAAAAAAAACAAAGGGCATCGTTCTGAGAAACCAGATAATCCTGATTTGAGAAAAATCAGTTTACAGCTGAATCAGGATTCCAAGTAGTGAGAAAATGTCATATGCCCAGATATCACTAATGTCCCATGGTTAACTGACCAGCCCCAAAACACTCCCACCCCACAACCAAGGTCATTGGTAAGGCACAAACAATTTTCGTTTATGGGTTAGGGGGTCGTAAAACCCCCAGCCATATTTATTCACGCATAAAAATTACACAAACATTTTCATATTATGCACAGTAACCCACAAATTTTATTTACAGGAAATAAATGCCTCACCTTAACAGAGACACTAATACAGGTATTTCTCCTAACCATAACTAAAACATCTTGCTCCTGTGCATCCTCAAAAAATGCTTTGAGTGAGATCATGACTGGTCCCAATGTCCCCTGCTCTAAAAATCATGTGCCCAATCAAAATGGACCTGGTTGGGTCCCTCCTTAGGGGAGGACGCCCACTCACCTATCTCCCATACTGGGATACTACTGTGCAAGGGGCCATCTGCCCGCTAGGATACCTACCTCTGGCACCCCTTATACCCTTCATTTCCCCCTCCCCCCAGCTTCAGCCCAGTGCACCTGCGCGGGTGGTTGGCCAGTAAGGACCGCATGCAAGCGACTGCTCCAAACGCCCGCGCCCCTGCAACCTCATTTCAACTCACTGCCAGCACCTCTTGGAAGGTCCCGTGACACTGCTGTTATCTTGGTCTAAAAGGAAAAGGATGCCATACATGGACCCAAATTGTCCCACCAAACATGACCTCACCCGCCACAGGCCAGTATAGTTGACCTACTAACTGCACACCCCCCAAACACGTTAGCGTGGGCGATGAATCAACCAAGCCAGCAGGTTCTCCAGGAACATTTTATTACCAATCTTGACAAGTACGCCCTGTCCTGCAAGAAAAAACGCTCACCTTTTAGCAACCATGAGGTATTGCTGACAGCCTAGTTGACCTGAACAACTTACCAATCTTATTATTTACTTCACCAAGTCGTTGAGTACCCTGAACAACTTACCACCTTTCCATTGTAACCTGGGAATGATGTTGGCCACACTAGAATGGCCTGTATGAATTTCTTTGGAAGTCAACTAATCTCTGATACTGCCAGTTCAAACAAGTTCCTCCTACTGATCCCCTCCAAGTCATTGCCTGCCAAGATGCACCACAATGATCACTGGGGGTGTACACCCTCTGGAGACAGTTTGTTTAAAGCAGACCTCAAATGGGCCAGGCGCAGCCTGCCTTGACCACAAAAGGTCAACCAATATTGAGCGTTCCTTGCCCTGGCTGCGAAGCCACCTGCGGAATAATAAGCCTTTGTGCACTGAACATAAGAATGGCCCAACACCAGTACTTCTGAAACCTCTGTTGCCCCCACTTTCACAGGAGTCATCAAGGATTAAAGTGGCTGACTCAAGTCTTTACGCCTTCCACCTGTGTCAACAGGAGAATAGAGAAAGGGGAAGAAGAAATTAGCAGCAGGCCCTACAAAAGTGCAATCTTACATAATGCTTGTATCAATCAGAAGTCCACCCGCCAATCCTTTGTATCACTGGACCCATGAGCCCCATCACTGTTGCAGCAGTCCCTATCCTAAAAGAATGTGACCCATATTCAGTGGGATCAAAACCCGCAGGCCTCAGGGCACAGTGAAGTATCTTACAGAACTGGAACCTGGTCAAAGGTGTCCCATCCCCATGCAACAGCAGAGGGCCCACCCCTCTACCCGGGGTCGGTGTACCGGAAAAACCTTGCGATTACATAGTGGTCAACATTCATTACCTGGAACTCTATGCAAGAGGATGTGGTCACCCCTACCAGTCTGATCCATCTTGAAGCGGAGAATCGTGATCACCGGGAGCCATTCAGCCACTGGATGTCAGCATATTGCAAACCCCTATAGGTGTCTCTCTTGTTCTTGGCTATTAAGTCACCCACACTTAAGGCCCCATAAAATGCCAGGGCAAAAGCAGTCTTAAAAAAAGGCAGACCTCATCCTGTGACCTACAAATGCTCTCAAGAGTGGACATGATTTTTGCTAGCTTCCCCGCATCAATGGGGCACCTTGCATCAGGTTTGGTCTCCTCCAGACGCTGCCAAGCAACCCCTCATGCTCTCTGCACGAAGAAAGCTTTTGTCCCATCTGTGTGCCCAAGCATCCTTGCAAAAAAGGATATCGTAGCAGTGTTGCACCTGACGTATGCAGCTGACCATCCTTCATCCCTTAGAGGTCTCAGGAATGCCATAAGTGACTTAAGAGTTAACCAGTCCCCCGCCTCCTCGTGCCCCAGGAATCTGCAATGTGCACTAAATGCCCCTCATAGGGGCTCCTCGTCCTGGGCTCTTGCATGGCTGCCACGAGGTCTGATAGGCTGGGGCACCAAGCCACCACAGTTACTCCAGGAAAGGTGTAGGGAGCTCTGCAGCTCCTGAATGATGGTACCTGAAAGCCTGCATCTTGAAAGGAGATAAAGCACCAGCTGCATTGTTCAGTACACCTGGGAACTGCTTGGCTTTAAACAGTACATTCCATTTTAGACAGAGCAACACCATCTCCTTCAAAAGCCTAAGGATCATTTTACACTTTGCTACCTGTTGATTAATGCAATCCACCACCGACATGTTATCTGACCAGAATATTATGGACTGGTTGCGGAAGTGTTCTTGCCAAATGCTGAGAGCAACCAGAATGGGAAAAAGCTCAAGGAAGCCGATATTTGTGACCAGCCCAGACTGCACCCAATCCCTTGGCCAACACTCAGCACACCATGCTGGACCCAGAATAGCACCAAACCCCTAGCTGCCAACTGCATCTGTGAACAAGCCTATCTCTTCATTGGTCCTGGGTGGGCTGGGCTAAACGACCATCCCATTGAAAACTCACAGGAACACTTCCCAGATCCTCATATCCTGGCAGACGTCACATGACAACCTGGTGTGGTGGTGCTTCTCCTTCAAGCCAGACATGGCCTGCACAATTGACCATGAAATGGGGTGGCCCATGGGAATGATACCCAAAGGGAAATTCAGCTGACCAACCACCACTTTCAATTGGTGCAAGGTAACCTTTCTAGCCCCCAGACATGCGTTTAAGGCTTGGGAAAAAGCGTTAGCCTTCTCCAAGGGTAGTCTTGAGACCGCAGCTACTGAGTCCAGCTCAATCCCTAGGAATTTGATGGACATTGCAGGCCCAAAGGTCTTACCTTGTGTCAAGGGTACCCCAAAGATTCCCATAAGCTCCCAAAAAGACTGCACAGCCTCAGCACACTCAAATGTCCCGGAGGTCCCAAAAAACAAGAAATCATCCAAGTAGCGCAAACCCCACTGATGCTCCGACTTCTGCCTGAAAACCCACTTGAGGAAAGTGCTGAATTTCTCAAAATAGGCACATGAGACCGAGCGGTCCATAGGCATGCACTTGTCTAAATAGAAGGAGCCCTGTGTACCAGCCACACTCACCTGAAAAACAGGTACTGCAGGAACGAAGATAGTCCCGTCACTCACCCCGTGCTTTGTCCCCTCATGCCCCAAAATGAACAAACTGACAAGGGCGGAAAACGCACCGGGAGAAAGCAGGAAGATAAGAAAACAACGGAAAGTATGGGTCGACACTGGAATGCTCTCTTCGGGATATCACGGAACATAGTCACACCACAAGCGTCCTTTTTTGCAGGGAAGAAAAGAACAGATAACAATTAGCACAAAGAAAAAGTTTTGAATAACGTCATTCAATTTTTAGGTGACAAAGTGGAAAACTCTTTAGGATTAGCTCACCCTTTTTACATCCAACCAGGGACTCATAGGAAATCAGAGGCAGCTTCACCATTGGACGTTCCGGAAAAAAGAGAGAGAGCAAGTAACAGGTCCGTATCCACAAAAGGTTAACTTCCGTGAACGCCAAGGAAATAGCGGAAAAAAGCTGCAAGGCAAAAAACCCGCACTCGAAAACAGGGGAGAAAACGGGAAAAAAACAGATTTCCTTGAAAGGGGAGAGGACTCAAAAAAGGTCAGTGCACTGCATAAACACCGGGAACAGGAACAAAGGGAAAACTGGTAATTTGGACCCCGACAATTACTGACAGTCCAAATCCTTAGGAAGGAATGAGCCTCCAATGCACAAAAACAGGGAAGGCAAAACAGTCCGTAAACCAAAAGGAACAAATCCAAGGAGGTCCAGGCATGAAGAGCAACGTAGAGTCAGCAGTAACCGGTAATGGCATGATTCCTTTCGGGTCAGGAACCGGATGTGAAAACAAGCAACGAGGAGCGGGAAGGCGGCTCTTACATACTTGTTGTCACCGCCCATGGAAAACACTGTGGCTGCGCCAAAATATGTTCCAACAAGGAAAATCCCAGGAAGGAAGGTGCGATTCATTAAAGGGGAAAGAAACGAAAACAGAAATCCCAGAAACAGGATAGTGAAAGAACATAGACGGTAAGTAAATACCCAGTCATACAAGAACATCAACCCAATCATAACCCCTAAAGCAAAGGGCGGGACTCAGGCCGTAACACCCTCAAATTGAAAACCGAGCAAATGGAAGTCTTTTGGTGCACAGGGAGCAAACGGAAAACTGACTCTATGTCTGATTTAGCTAGTAGAGTTCCTGGCCCCAGCTCCCTGAAACATTTGAATCATCTGGTCTAGAGAAGAATACTTGACAGCACAAATCCCATCAATAGCTTCATTCACCAACTGACCCCAATGAACTGTTAGGTTATGTATTAATCTGAATTCTCCCGGCTCCTTTTTGGGGACTACCCTAAGGGGAGAGCAAATAAAGATCTCGAGCCCGACTGACCCATAGGGATCCGCAACCTTCCACAGACTCATCTCTTTGAGGATCTTAGCCTTGGCAACTCCATGATCAGATCTTAGCGACTGCTGATTCTTGCAGTAGGGGACACCAACACACATCGCTGCTGGGATTCTAAAACCCTCTTTGAAACCTTCATACAATGCCTGAGCTGCCATGGGATTATCGCACACAGGGAAGCATATGACCATTGCCATCGCACACAGGGAAGCATAGGACCATTGCCTGCCAGTTAACCAGGGAGGGGGCTTTGAGCAAAAGAAGGTGATCAGGTTTGAATTTTGGCCCCCTGTCCTTAGACTTTCTGAAGCACTTGGACTCTGTGTGCAATGGCAAGCCACAGAATGAGCAGCAATGCTTGAACTTGCAAGTCCTAGGGGGCTGTGCACAGGATTGTTTATTAAAGTCCCAATATGAACCTTCCCCGGCCCGCACTGCCAATTGACCCTGAGCCCGCTTGAAAGGATTGACTGGGAGGAGCATCAGGGTGTTGAGGCTTCATAAAACGCAGTTAAGTATTCACATCAATGTGGTCCCATGCTAGAATGGGCCTAGTGGCCTTGATTCTCCTGAACTCCTTGTCATAATCCCTCCAGGCCATGCCACCAAATTCATCATTCACACACACTATTCTATTCTGATAGCATGACAGTTGGGCTCCCATATTAGGACAACGTTCAACAATAATAGCCTGAAAAATCATGAAGCCTTTCACCCAATTTATCAATGTTTCCTCAACCTTCTTTTTGAAGGGCCAATGGCTGCAGTCCCTAGAGTGGGAACACTCCTTACACCGCTTGTCCTTCTCCCTTTTGGGCCTATCCACAATCAGCTCACACATATCCAATGAACTCCCTTTCCAAATTTTTTCTTTTATGTCCATTGGCAAATGCCTGCACAACTGTCATGCTCAGACCGCACATCCCCCAAACCAATACCGGCAATGATGCCCCCGTACCTGTTGGCATGGATTCCTGAGTGGGGAGTGCAGCCCCTACCATCACTGGTCCCACAGGAGGCCTGCTGCTAGTAAGCAGCGTAGCAGGAGGCGTATTCCCCTGCACAACAGGGTTAAGTGGCGGAGTCCTACTGGCCTTGGCCACTCCCTGACTCCTTGATGGAGCAGTAGTCCCTTTTACCACCAGGTTAAGTCACACCAGCTAGCGCATCCCCCCTTTAGGGGAGTGGACAGCATCCCCACCTTAGAAATCCAAGCCAACCCACTGGCTAAGTTAGCCACTTAATCAGGCTGGCCAGAACCTCCAGTCAGAGTAACCCCAATTGCCATGCAACTGTTACCGTTCTGCACGATACTACCACTGGTCACAGGCACAACCGTGGTGGAGACACTACCCTGTGACAAAACATCACCAACAGTACCCACTACCTGGGCTTGCTGAGCGACCTCAGCACCCACAGCCAACCCCATCTGGACTCCCCGGCCCCTGCCCCACTTCTTAACTGGGGGAAATACTGCTCTAGGTCCCACCCCTGGTCTCCTAGGCCTTTTCTCTGGCACCCCCGGTTCGCTAGGCTGCCCCCCAGTCGCCTGCGGCCACAACAAGGCCAGAGCCACATCCATTGTGTCCATTCTAGCATTAACGCCTCCATATCAACATCGGCCCGCGGGCGCTTGGAACCTCTCTTCACCCCACCAGGCATACTAGCAAAGGCTTACCACAAAAACATGCACAAAACGTACTGTGCAAACCTCTAAATCTGTCAAGTCTACTAAAGGAATCTCAACACCAAACTACACAGACCCCTGTCGAATCGGGCTTGTAGCCTAATTTCTCCAACAATCAAAATGAGGGGTAACAACACACCAAAAACTACCAGTCTGGGTCTCAAGTTGCCCAAACACTTGCCAGCACTAGGCTCCAATTTCCCAATCTAATGAAAGAAAAAACCCGCTGGAAAAAGGGGGACCATAATGCCAGACACTTACAATTGGAAAGAGACAGGAGAGAGACACAGAATCAAAACCAGAATCACTCTTCGTGAATCTGCAAACAAGTGAAGCTGTGTAATTACATACACCTACTCTATACAAAATTGCCCCTCCAAAAAGCACACACATGAATAAAACAATTGCTACCTGGATAAACCTTTCCACCAATGCTGGGACTTGAACTCTTACCTCAGATGAGCTAGTGACACAATTCAGAGAAAGCTCCCCCCCAGCTACACAGCTGCTCAAGCAAATTATTATAAAATATGCCCCAAACTTTAACACAAAAACCACGAGGCCTCCCTGTGCCCTTTCACCGATATCGTCTCAGCAGGACCACCCGGGTCGGGCGAAAAAAGACTATTGAGACTATGTGGCTCCTGTCGTACGGCTTTATACTTTCTCAGTAAAAACTGTGTGTTTGTTGTGACAACATACACATTGGCATGGTGAGAGTCTGATTCCTCGCACCCCCTCAGGAGATATTGGCCTATAGTCCGGCTAGCTCACAGTGCACAATCTGCACCCTAACCTTACAGGGTAACAAATGTGTGTGCAACCTCAGAACATGACAACTCTGACTCCCCAAGGAATGGTGGTAACAGATCTTGAACATTTTAGTTCAGACCCTCATGCATACCCAAAGGAAATACTCAAGAAATACACAACCTGCAGCTTCACTATTTATTGAAACAGTGAGATTCTTGAGTAGAATATGCGTGATGCAATTAATAATAGAACGAAACATATTACCACTATTAGCAATACCAGAATATTGGAGAGAATGAATAATTCCACCATTGTGCTAAAACAATGAATATATGTTGGCATATATGTAGTGTAATATAGTATAATGTAGTGTGCTACTACCTAACCCTCCCTAACCTAGTTTGGCCTAGGGTGGGTCATATGCCAAGAATTCCTACCGGGTGATCTAATTCCCCATTACCTGAGGGCAAGTGTAATCAGGCTGTCTTTCTTGGTGTAGAGAATCACGTCCCTCGTGGAAAGGACAGGAATCAGCTGAGCTGGAATTCCGACGTACCCGCAACCTCGAAGTGTCAGCAGAGTTCTCCTCTGATTTTAACAAGGAAATTAATTTATATATAAAATAAACAATGAAGTCTTTTTCAGGCCGCAATTGTTTATGTTAGCTAGATAGCGTAGTCACCTACTGAGCAACAATAAGCCGTGACATTTGTGCAGTGAACTCTATACATATTTCTGAATGTTCAAGGTGTCATGATAGTCTGCCTATGAAGTTGATATGTAAGCAAATGCAGTTTTGGGGGAACCTATCCTGCACTGACACGTAAATAAATGCATGTCAAAAGTCACAGTGTTGTAGAAAGAGGGCAACGTAAGAAATACAAGCATAAAGATGTCATCATTTCAGCTAGGCCACGTGCCACTCCCAGAGGGCCATCGGCTGTGCCGAAAATGCAGAGATAATGCAGCAGAGCGTGTGGTGAGGAGACAAGGATGTCGACCTGACAAAAACAAAAAAGAAATCGTTGTGGCGCTGCTAAAGGGCATTTGTCCAGTCCGAGGTGGTGAGCGGGAGTAAGAGGCACGCCCACCGCCTCATGGCACCTTTTATGGGCGGGGTGCCACACTAGGCGAGAGAGACCAGAAGCACTTGAGTGCTTCTGGGGCTGCACCCCGGCCAGCCAACCCAGCCCGGCCTTCCACAGAAGGCCGTGGCACTATCCGCCGCAACCCCCTTTCGGGCCCCAACTTCACCCACATATGGGCAACTGGAGCCTTTGTCATATATTTTCTCTGCAAAAAATTCAGAAACTAAATATAGGAAGAATTTATGCATGGAAAATAATATTCAGAGATGTTGCTTATGAGGTCAAGGATACAACATCATGGCACTACAGTAGTAGGTCAGAACGGCACCTCTTTTTCACTGTTGAACTTTAAAGCCTTAGAGTTCTCCCAGAGCACCAAAATCATAAAATATATATGCTAAAAAAAATTGTATTATCATAATACACGCTGAGACGTTGTCAGGAATGAACCTCAGATGTAAACCAGAAAAAACCACACAGATCATGTGAATATGTTCATTGTGAACCACATAAAGGAGCCAGTAATTGTAAACTTCCTCCGATGTTTAGAGTAATTTTTCGACTACCATGAAACTCACAAATAAATACTGAAATAATTACAAATTTACCGGAGCAGCTGTTTAAATGTATACATACTGTACGTTTGTGCATGCTTAAAGTAACAAGAATATGCATTTGCATCTCTAAACTTTTTTTCTACACAGAAAATTAGTTTTCCCCTTTTTACTTCCACCCACAACAATTTTGGGGGTATTTTATCCACTTTCCCACTCTGTCTATACCCTTGACAAGTGTCATTTTTGAAGCATATTTGGGATAGAAAACTACTTAAGTGCATGCAAATACATGAGTGAGTTTGTCAATATTTCCATACTTTTGTAGGTGTTTTTACCCAGAATTGGCTTACTGACATGCAATATTTTTACCATAGTGGTATAATAGTAGATGTCAGAACATTGAATTGTGAGTGCAAATTAAATTCCATAATAACTAAACCTCATTTTTATCAAACCCAAAAGATGAGTAATGGCCACCATAGATCAATACATCTTACATGCTCAACAAAGTTATCTACAATAAAAAAAGATCAAAGTGGCAAAAAGGTACTCCAAAATATCAATGGCATTCCTGATCTGGTAAAGGAAATGTTTAACATCTTTCACAAATTGACTACTCCAGATGTACTAAGAACACATTGTTTGGAAACCTACTTCATGATGAGGACTTTCTACATTAATACGGTTCAGCTATCTCAATATTGGTTCATCATAATGATAATCAGAGTTTGACTTTTATAAATTTAGCAGTTGGAATTTATTTTATATTAGATAACTGAATGAAATGTTATATCCTCTTTAGCTTATCTCTACCTTTTATCCTTCAAAAAATGCCACACAATTCTAAAGTCAGTAAGACTGGTAAACCACAGATAGTCAAAGGTTTGTTGCACCCAGATAGATTTGGAGAATAATGAGATACAGTCTTGTTTATTAAACAAGGAAGGCACGGTCAAAAGATATACAAAGCCTTTTCTTGAAATGGTATATGTATTTTGTCATCTGATAGTTTGCAGTGAAAAATTAAGTGATCTTTTTAAGCTGAGGAAGATGGACACTCCATGAACACTGTGAATAACAAGCTTTAACTACCTTTAATGTCACTACTGGGATTGTGGATTTTCAAATAATAGAGAATCCAAGATTATCAAATGCCCTAAGGGGGTATCACAAAAAAGGATACAAGCCCTCACACACTAACCTAGTTGGCATGTTTCCTCATTGGGCTGCTCCTCCTTCATCTTTCATATGTTCCAGGGTGAAGGAGGAACAGGGCAATATCAAAATAACAAGCATTTTCAATGCAATCGGTCTCGCCAATTTGTGAGATTTTAAGATATTAGCATTGTAAATGAAAATGCCTTTTATTTATGTGATTTTTAAAGCAACACATATAAAAGGCATTGTCATTTCTAATGCTAATAGCTTAAACTCTCGCAAATGCGAGACTACTTTAATGGTGGCCACGCCCCCTTTCTTTAGACGTTGCTCGCTGTATTCAGGTTACAGTGAGCAGCGTCTAAAGAAAGGGGAGCGGCCAACATTAAAGTGAAAGCGCATATGGGGCGCTTTTTCACTAAGTGTAAAAATAAATAAACAAAGCTTTGTAGCGTTGGCGCTAAAGTGAAAGAGGTTGCGCTGTAAGTTAAATAAATAAATAAATGCATGACTAATAACAATATAGAAGGTGGCAGTGTGCTGCGACGTCATGGGTTGAATAGGGAAGATCATTAAAGAAAATAGTTCTCACCGACTGGATGAAGCACACCGTGTAACACCTGATCAGAAGTATGGGGACAGTTCACGGTTAGTATTAGTGAGAGGCTATTGATCAGTAGTAAAGAGATGGCCCTCGATAAACAGGATTGGAAAAACTCTGCTAAATACCTCCCATATTTGGTATAAGAGGCATTTGCTTACTTCTATTGGGTGGTAGTCTTGATGTAGCTGGAAGACAATAGCAGTATGGAAGAAGCGGTGCCACACGCATGGTGGCACAAGACACTTTTGCTATTCTCTCAACAGATATAACCCTGCCCTGGGGCAACGGAGTACCTCTTAAAAATGTCAGCCCTGCTTCAGTTTAATGGCCGTGGCACAGCAGGAACTTTTGACATGTTTGCATGCAGGACCATGTAGTTGCTGCCTTTGCCACATTCCTCCATCTAATGAGCAACTTTCATATTTCAACAAAATGTGTTTTTAGTGTTTTAGTAAAACGAATTGGCACTAGGAGTAAAACAAAAGTCCTGGCTCTCCGCTTTAGCTAACAGCTTACCTTTCACCTCTTAACTATTGTATTGAGGTCATATTTATGCCCTGATGATATTGATAATATAACCGCTGGACTGGAAGAACCAGGTTTTGTATGCACCAGAAGACAAACCTCCATACATTTAAATATAATTCAAACAGCGCACAAAGAATGATTCTGTGTTTCTCACAAACACGGTTTGGTACATGGTCTTCTCGGTCTTCGTTTTTTCAAGGCAGGATTTCTGAAGAGTTCCCAATGTTTTATATCTATTTAGAGATTTGATGCCATGAAATTTAAAGTGCTACTTACTTAGGGGCATATTCTCAAGGACTCATCGCCGAATTAGCGGCACTTTTCCGCCACGAAAGTGGCGATAGATTTATTGCCCTATTCACAAGCCTGCGCTAACAGCCGACATCGTCAGTTTATCTGCGATAGCTGCCGCTAAAAACATCGCCAAGGCTGACAGCGACAACTAACGCTAATCATATGCAGAGTAGGCATTCCCGTGCAAAAACTCACGATGACACCACTTTGCGATATTCTCAACGACCAGCCAGATCGGCGATGCGGTACAAAAACAGACGATAAGGCACGTTAGCAGCAGGGACTTAAGATCTGCTTTTTTCTGGTCTTAAGTAGGACGAAAACCTGCAGTATAAAGGGAGCCCAGCCCAGAGCCACATCTGAAGACCAACAGATGCCACGGAGCTACTAATCATGCAGCTTGGAGACCCAAGAGGGCCACAACACCCACCGCCACCACCCCCAGGACCACTCCCACCCCCAGGACCACCCCCCCCCGGACTGCCACCGAGGCAGCGCAGAACAAGACAGCGGACCTTCCGAAAATGCACCAGCCTCAGAGACTTAACGCCAGAGGATGTCATTGCCCACTACAGGCTCAAAAGGACAACCATCCTCCGCATCCTGACCCACATTGCCCACAGGCTGATGCTACCAACACAGCGGACAACCAACATCCCTCCGCAGACAAAGCTGCTGGCTGTGCTGCACTTGTTGGCCTCTGGTACCTTCTAACCAACAACTGCCAGAGTCGGAGGAGTCTCACAGCCAGCCCTATCAAAGTTCCTCACACCTGTCTTGGATGCCATCATCAGCTTGATACCCCAGCACCTTCACTTCCCCCACACTGCGCAGGAACAGCTGGAGACCAAGCAAGGCTTCTACGCCATAGCTGGCTTCCCGCACGTGTTGGGGGCAATTGACTGCACACATGTCCTACTTGTGCCCCCTGCCGACACTGCACACAATTACCGCAACAGAAAGCACACGCATTCCATCAATGTGCAGGCAATAGTGGACCACCGGGGACTGTTCAACAATGTCGTCGCCAACTTCCCAGGCAGTGTGCATGATTCCTACATCTTCTGACAGACCATCATCAACCAGCGCTTTCAGGATGGCACCTATGGAAATGCACTGCTCGTTGGTAAGTACCAACGGAACACACCACACACCTCAACTCCACAATCATACAACTCACAACTGTGGGAATGCACATGTAACAAAATCACATACAACATGCCAACCAACATGCCCACCTACCAGACATGACAACACAAGAAACTGTGGTAACAGGGGCCAGACATGTAGACAAACCATCCACAAAGGCATAGCCCCTCTGCCACACAATTGCAGAATGTGCGGAGAGGTGGGAACCAAGAATGTGTGAAGGAGGCAATGGACCCATGAATAAGAATGTACACAATGCCAAGTGTGGCGGTGATGTGCTGGACAGTCTTGAGTATGCAGAGTACAGACATGTCCATGTGAACATATACTGCTGGTGTTTGTAGTGTTGTGGACAGTGGACGCAACCATGTTACCCCAGGCAGTGGGGAAGACCTTGGACATGTAGCTATGTCGCCCCCCCTGTAAGCGTAAGCGTAGTGGGCTGGGCCGGCGTACGCCAGTCCAGCGTAGCAGTGTGAATAAATAGCCCAGGGCTCTGTGAGGGGTTCACTTCCGGGATGGCCACCAAAGTAGCTACTGCGTGTGTCTCTGTGTCCGCCATATCCTGATCATAGGCCTACACACACGTGGCCGACCACCTTCAATGGCTAAATTTACACCGGCGATGAGGTGGCTACGTCACACGCCACCCGGGGCACATCTCGTCATCGCCTGCAGGGGCGTGTCTGCCAGGGCGGCGCCCCTCACCCTGCCACGAGGCCGCCGCCATGACCGGTGGTGCCTGCGCGATCCTGTGCGCCTGCTGCACCCCAGCCCGCTGGTCCCCAGACCCGTCCGGCGCCCAGCGGTGATTGCCCACCCCTGCGCACCCAGGCCTCACTGCTTGCCTGCTGCCACCGGCGTGTCTCCAAGAGGGCCCACCACATGCCGGTGCAATTTTCAAGCCCGAGGCCCGCGAGCTTGGCAGCCTCCTCAGCCGATCGCTGGCTTCCTTGCAACAGGCCCCCTGCGCACCCTGTGGCACTGCACTGCGGAGGTCTGTGTGTGCTGACTGCTCCCTCCGGCCTACACTGCGGTCCAGCAGGTCTCAGACAAATCCATTCCTGTCCGTCCCCCAGGCCTACTGCATCATCGCAGGCTGTACACCCGCTCAGCTCTTCAGGTGGGCCTACCTCAGTGCACCGCAAGAAATCGCCACGTGGCAGTAGGCCCGTGCCAGATGCAGTGCGTCAGGTGCCACTCCCTCTGTCGACCACAAGTCATCATCCCGTGGGGCTGCCCCACAAGTCCACCTCCAGCAGCCAATAGCATGTCCTCAGTAACGCCACTGGAGCCCTTCACAGTCACGGGGCAACCCCTGTCCCAGGCAGGCCGCTGGAAAGCCTGGGTGGAACTTTTGGAGACGTACTCCGAAGCGCACGGCATCCCAGCGCTGCGGCGGCGGCCCATGCGTAGGCGTGTGAGGAGTGTGAAGAAATGGCCCGGGGCTCTGGGCGTGGTTCAGTTCTGGGCTCTGGGCGTGGTTCAATTCCGGGCTGGTCACAAAAGTAACTATGGCGTGTGTCTCTGTTGTAGTGTCGGCGCCACCCGGCCCTTAATCGACAATCTTGCAATGTAGCATGCACCCGGAGGGCGGGCTCTCCCGAATGGATAAATAAAGGAGCGCAAGACTGCTCAGGGTCTTGGCTCATACATGCCAACTGTTGTGTGTGTATCTTCATTGCCGCAGGTTAAGCCAAAGGCCTAGCCTCAATCGCAGCGTGAGTTCAGCCAGGCCTGAACTCCACACCTGTGTCCGCCCTATCCTTACCATAGGCCTACACACATGTGGCCGCCCACCTTCAATGGCCAACATTACAGTGTTGTTGTCAGGCTTGCAGACATGTGCAGACAGGCATGACAATGGTGTGCCGAAGGAGTGCAAGTGATGCAATGCGCAGCGCACACAAGTAAATAGGCTCGGGGGAGGGAGGAGCAGCTGTGAGGCTACGTAATACACATTGATCCCGCACATTTGCCAGAAGCAATACATGGCAAACATGAATCCCAAAGTCACACAAATCACACACCACAATACTTGTAAGTCTGCCAACACAGCATGCAGAACCACCAATTTACACTAATCTCACTTACCTCTCACAGGTGATCAAGGATATGCACTCTGCCCGTGGATGATGACACCCCTCCGAGCCCTGAACACCCTGGCCCAGAGGCAGTACAATGTGGCCCACATTTGCACCAGGGGCATTGTTGAGCACACATTTGGAGTGTTAAAGTCACGTTTCAGGTGCCTGGACATCACAGGTGGAAGACTCCTGTACAGCCCAGAAATAGTGTGCAAGATGATCATTCCATGTTGTTTATTGCACAACATATGTATACGCACCAATGCCCCATGGAACCAAGTGCCAGATGCACCGGACGATGATGAGGAAGATGAGGCAGGTGGACCACACCCCACTGCAGCTGCAGCAGGAATAGCCCGAAGGAACACAATCATTAACAATTTCTTCGCATGAGCTCGTCACATTGTGACTGTCCTTAGCAATCATGGAACAGTACAAAATGACCACATGAACAGCATGTGCAAATAAATTCATTGCAACACACATTCCCTGTGTACATGTCAGTCCTCTGCATTAGCACATCACTCTGACAGGTGTAAGTGCAACATTAAGTGCTAACAATCTCACAAATAGCAAATAGATGGTGGGTATGTCACCTCTGTACAGAGAGGCTGTTCAGGGTGTCACGTATTTGGAATGCCATTTCAGGGTGTCAAATGTAGTACGTAATCCCACTCATCAGCGTATCACATGTGTACATAAACATGACATGAAGGCTGTCATTGGTGTTCAGAAAAAGACAACAGGGTGTCATTTGTCGTCAAATATGACATTTTAGGTGTCATTTGGGGTCAAATATGAAATTGCGGGTGTCATTTGGGGTTAGACATGAAATTACGGGTGTCATTTGGGGTCAGATATGAAATTGCGTGTGTCATTTGGGGTCAGATATGAAATTGCGGGTGTCATTTGGGGTCAAATATGACATTTCGGATGTCATTTGGGGTCAAATATGAACCACCCTGATGCAGAGATGCACCCTGTGACTCAAGTCCCACAACATGAGCAACATGGACGTAAGGGGGATGGGGGCACAGTGAACACCTCAGCAACTTGGGAGATGTACACCAGCCAAAAAGCCAGCAGGAATACCTTACGTAGAGCACACCAAGGTGTCCCCTGGACATATGTGCCATGTACAGATCACATGTGTGCATGGATGTCATCCATCAATAGTAGTGAACAGTGTCAGCTAATAAGTGCAAGGTGAGAAGTCACGCGCCCCCTCACAGCTACCTGTACCCATCACCGTCAGACTGCAGCAAAACACCACTGCTACATCAGAGCATGCAAATTAGACCGTGAGGGCACGTACATGGCTGGTAAGGGTTCAACCGTGCCGGAAGGCGAAGCAGTGACATCCCCCCCACAAAAATCCACATCACATTTCCAGAATGCAAGCAGATGACAAACTAACATTAGGGATGAAAGCGCCTTTGTCTGAACTAGAAGGCGGTAGCACATCTGCATCTCCGACCTTGGAATTGCATGCGCCCAGCACCCCCTGAGAGATACCATAGCAGCTGATGACGACTCCCACGCTATGCACAGCGCTAACCAAAGACCAACGTATACACACCCCACACACAGAAGTCCTTGCTCGCAGTTCTCTTGCATGGAAAGACCTTCACACTTATGCACAGACCATCCCAGGAGTCCAACCGCTGCACACTCAAACAAATCATTGCTCCAAGCTGTGGCATCCACATAACTTTGACTTTGACTTTTTTACACACAGCCCTATTTCCTACATTGACGTGGGGCTACGTTGGGAAATTGCGAGATTGTTGTTTAGGAGCAATGAGGCCACAGCTAGTTCACACATTCCCAGTCATCTCACTGCCTATCTGGGTCACGGTCAAACATGCACATTGATATCAGTTCCCAGGGAGTACCTTTTTTTGGAATCACTGCCCCTATATTCATCCATACTTTCATACTTGCTTGATCATAGACATGACACATCTGTGTGAATTAGAATGTTTTAATCACATTCGGTGGAGTGTTGAAGCTGGACCAGTACATGGCCATGCAAACCCCATTTTACATTGTTGCCCCGTGGAGGGCCAGCCAGAGTCCTTTAGGGATTGACAAGTTCATCGGAAGAGGAAGAGTATAGTCCGCAGTCTGATTGCTGTGTCATTGGTGACCAAACCAAATATGGCAGTCCATGTCGAGGGCCAAGGTGAGTGTTGCAGAGTGTATCGGGGGACAGTGGAAGGTGTTATTCCAGGGCATGATGCAGAGGGCAGAACCAAACTGAAACAGGCCATATGGCGGAGATGAATGCTACTGCTTCCTTCTTACCACAAAGGCAGAATCATCCACATCATCGTCCTCTGATGTGTGATGTGCCTCACATGTGGGTGGTGGTGTTTTGTCTGCAGCACTGTGTGGCACTGACACATCAGGGGCCGGAGGTGGATTGTCTGCCACACTGTGAGGCAGTGGCACATCAGAGGCCGGAGGTGGATTGTCTGCCACACTGTGAGGCACTGACACATCAGGGGGCAGAGATGTGGATGGAGTAGTAGCAGCAGCATTAATCTGCGCCAGGCCTTGTGGCAGCAATGCCATGATGAGGATCTGCAGGGCATGGAAGATCCCAGCTACATCTCGCTGGTGTGCAGCCGTGGCAGCCATTCTTTCCGCCTGAATCCGCTCCCTGTTCTCCATAATCCTCCGCATGTGTCCCAACTCCCGGCTGACTGCGCTGGAGCCACTCTGACTAGACAGTTGTTCTTGTCTCAGAGTCATGACTCCAGCGATGTCAGCCATGGCTTGTTGGAGAGCATGGAGCGGACTGTGGGTGTCCGTTAGGGACTGTAAGTGGTCCCTGATGGGACTTAGACACCCACGTATGGCAACTAGTTTGGCTGCCATGAGGTCAAACCCCACCCGCACCTGATCAGCCATCTCCTTCTGGCCCTCTAACACACGGCGTTGGAATGCCATGTGTTGGTCGTGGGGTCCTGGGAGACAGCCGTGGTGGTGGGTGCTTCCTGCTGTGTGGTCTGTGCAGGGGGTGGGGTCTCCTCGATGCAGCTGGGCTGCCCCGCTCCTGGGGGTGGGGTGCTGAGGGTGTCCATGAGCTGTTGGAGGGCGTCGGTGTCGACGGTGTGGAGGTCCTCTTCATCATCAGTGAAGAGATGTACGGTCTGCTCTGCAGGAGGTGTTGATTCTCGCTCTGCAATATAAAGGGGAGATGCAGTTTAACAGTGTGTTCCATATATGTTCACGCATTGGACAAGTTTACAAACAGACTGCATGACAATGTACATTGTGACTGTTTGGGAGGAGATGCCTATTTGATGCGGGACAGTGGACATTTCTACACCATCAGGGATGTGGGGTTGTACTTGTACATTATCATCTCACAGTTTCCTGCTATGCCAAATGTGATTGGCCAGTTTCTACACACAAGCGGCAGCAGTTGTGTCCTCTGTTCTGTTGTGAAAGTGTTGGAGTTTGTACCACATTGTTGTCAATGTTGATGTGCTCTGATTCTGATGTGTGTGTGCTGCATTGTGGGAGAGTCGCCCCTGCAGCTCTGATTTTGCTGGCCCTTATCCCTTTCAGGCGGTGTGCCTTTCACTTCTGTGCTTATACAGTGCTGAGATGTTGCAGACTTGGGTAAATTGGGCTCTTGGTGGGAGTTGGGACTCTTGGGCATGGTTTGTCCGCAGATGTCTTGTTGAGGTCAGGGGTTGTTTGTGCACGTGGATGTGTCAGAGTGTGACCTGCTCCTTTACGGATGTGGTCCACACTCAGCCACCTCAGTGTCGTGGCGTGCACCATGTCATGATAATTGGACTGCAGCCATGCTAATCGTCATGCAGTGTCACTTGCATTGTCAGTGTGGCTCACGGACCCGCAGCTTTGCTGGGTTTGTTGTGAGATTAGTGATGTGTGGGGAGGGCCCCCTCTGGGCACATTGTCGACGGGGGCCTACTTGCTGTTTCTATGTGTGCTGCAGTATGCCAAGGAGATCAGGGACATGATCCAGAGTCATTGTGGGTGTGCACTGTGCTATACTTAATTGTGCATGTGTGCCATTGTGCCCATCTCCCCCCGTCCCCCCAGTCCCTGGTCGTAACTCACCCTGTTGCTGTTGGGTCAGGTCATGTTGAGCAGTGTCCGGTCCCCCAACTCCTGCCACCGTCTCCCCACTGATGACTGTGGACACCATTTCCTCCATCTCATCCAGCTCCTGCTGTGGCGCTGGACTCCCACCTCCAGTCTGCATTGCTGCTTTCCGGTTGTTAGCGAGTTTCAGCTTGGTTTTACGCTTCACATCATTCCAGCGCTTCTTGCAGTCGTCCACTTCCCTTCTCTTCACTCCGACTGCATTCACCTTGGCCAAGATGGACTGCCATATTGCATTTTTAGTTGCCAATGACACAGTGGAGGTGATGAACAGTTGTTGGTGGTGTTCTATCACCTCCGTAATCAGGATCTTGTTTTCCTGCGGACTGAATCACAGGTTCCTCTTCTTCTTCTCCTTGCCCTTCTCTTTCCCTGAGGTCCCTGGCTGGTCCTCCGGGGGTTTGTGGGGTTCTGGTTGGCCTCTGTAGTTGCTCCAGCTTCCTCCATGGTACTTCTCAGTTGTTTGTTTGTTTTTTTGTTGGGTTTTTTTTGCAGCTTTTATGGTGATTTTTCCCGCCTGACGTGGGAATAGCAAGCCTGGCGCTGCTTATCACTGATATTTTTATCGCTGTTGGGCCCATCGCCACTTTTTTCACGTTCGGGTTTTCTTTTTTATCGGCGTCCCGGTAATTTTAACACGGACATTTGACGCGTTATCGGGATACTATCGCCTGTTGCCGGTGTGTTGAGAATACGCCGTTGACACAGCGTTAGTTTCCCGCGATAGACGGCGTTGTGTAAAATTGCGTTAACCTAGGTTGGCGATAATTATCGCCCGTTCTTGAGAATATCCCACTCAATGTTTTATATCTATTTAGAGATTTGATGCCATGAAATTTAAAGTGCTACTTACTTAGTAGAGTCCAATACTATTCCTATGGGTTAGCTCTTGTTGAAAAAAGTAACCTGCAGGAATGTCATTAACATGCCCACAAAGTAGACCCAAAAGAAATAAGTTTTAAACAAAAAGTAAGATATGTACCTTTTCGTTGTACGAAGTGCTTAGAGGTAGACTTGCTTTCTGCGTCCTGCAATGAAGTTTAGGTTTTACACAATCTGTTACTGTGGAAGGTAAATAGGCTAGTTCTTAAAATGGTCTTCCAGTGCTCCAATGAAAGACAAAATCAGTAATTGCTGATGAACAACATTCTGAAAAGGTTTTATGGAACGAGTGTAGTTTTCTTCCTCATAAACCTATGTATTTCATACAGCATCTGAATCCCTTTTGATTTACATTTAAAGCATTGGAGGCCACAGTCCTGATCTGTGTGCCTTACCTCTCTTGCTACGGTTTGTAAAGGAGACAGTAAGCAGTACTTAAAGCTATAACAAATAGTGGAAGGTTGTGAATCAGCTTTACGAGGCGTCACCGGTATGGTACGGCTACTAACAATGGTATGGGGACGCCCTTGCAGTGGCATAACGAAACTTGAGGGGGGCCCCCTGCAAGGTACTTGGAGGAGCCCCCCACCGGACTCAATCAGGAGCTCTCCGGCCAAAGTGCTGTGCTGAGGGGGCCCTCTGGAGCTAGAGGGGTGCGGGGGCCTGTGTTACACCCCTGCGCCCTTGCTCAGTAGTGTTGTGATAGGCTCTTGATCAGAGGCATGGAGACATTTTCGATCACTATAGCTGGCCCACGAACTGGAGTCCAAATGGTCACTGTGAATCACGGGTATAGAGCGGACTCTTAATTAGAGGGTTAGGATACAGCTTCCAATTAGCATTTTCTAGTCCAAACTGCCACGTTTCCCTGATCCATGCGTGACCAGCTACTGCAGTCA
Source organism: Calotriton arnoldi (assembly GCA_963921515.1). Taxonomy (NCBI): domain Eukaryota; kingdom Metazoa; phylum Chordata; class Amphibia; order Caudata; family Salamandridae; genus Calotriton; species Calotriton arnoldi. Next base: position 120,690 of record CAWUFW010010009.1, read on the forward strand.
CAAGTTTTCTGACGTTCTTCCACTTGTAGTCATAGTTTTCTAATGTGATAAATAAGACTACACGCTCCAGAATGCAAAGGAAAAGAAGCACTGGAGCACCTAATCAGGCAAAAGCCTGGGAAACTTGGAAAGACTGGCTTTCGATAATCACTAGGCGTGGCTAAACACAATTTACCTAACAAACTGTCACGTACTTTGCTTGTCCTTTCGAAATATAAAGTTAGCATAAGTTGAGACAAAGTACAATGCCAGAGTCTTGAGCCTCTGTAACAGAGGCGATGGCTAATAAGGGTGCACACCCAGTGGTATAAATGAGTACAGTAGACGGACAGCTGCCGTGCCCCGAATGTGATACAGCACAAAGCAGAGGTCCTCTGAGCCTAACCAGGCTGACAGCAAGCTCTGAGCACTTATCCCCACCGTTGGGGGTGAAGACGAAGCACATGCTGAAAACCATGCATGCTAAAGTGAAGGTAACTTCAGGGCTCTCCATCTCTATGGTCCCACAACGAGCCACCAAACTTCCGGCCAGCAGGGCCAACCGCCCTCAGCACCCCGGGATTTGTAGTCTTAACCTAAGCACAGACCAGGTGCATGAGCATATCCGTAAAATCGTCAACGCGGCGGCCATTTTCCAAATGGTTCAAAAACAACACAGTGTCCATTAATTAAAACAAAAAGTATTTCACAGATGTATAAACTGGGATTAGTGTGTTGTATTCTCTAGTTTTCAATGAACAAATTCTTTGCTGTTTATTGTAGGGAAATATTTCCAGTTTCTCTTTTGTGAATAAAACAAAATTCTGTACTATGCTGAGCAGCGGTCGAAATGCATTAAACGAGTGTCCATGTAACCTTCATGTTGAGTTCGTGCTATATAGAAATACCAAAAAAAAACACCTGACTTGCAATAGCCAGATGGGAGGAGCGAAGAGAGGCCATCACACGCTGTACTGTGTGATGACCGACCAAAATGCTCTCTGAGTGGAATCGCCGGAAAGAGAGCTAAGCACACAAAGGAGAGACTTTAACAGAAATGCACCAATTAGAAGCCAGCATTTCTGAATGCCAAAGATAGTAACCAATGGCAATTGGTGGGTTTGCCAAATCCCACAGAAGAGATATAACAGGTCGATCGAAGGTCGACCTAAAAAGGAACACTTTATCATTAGGATGGTTAAATGCAGAGAAGTCAAAGGTGTGTCAAAGTATTTATCAGTATAAAACTATTGCTAACATATATCTTACCTGTTAGCTGTTTATTTGAATGGGTGAATATCTCTAAATGTTTTAGGAGTACTAATTCTTTTGTGGTTGCAGAACGGTAGCATCTTTTTGTAGCACTGATCTTTTGAGTCTTCTCCTTACTTCTCATGTTCTCAAGAGAGAGGGTTCAATTAATCACCTGTGACTTGGTTTCTGTTCCTTGGCTTTGACTCATTCTCTGAAGTAAAGCTGTTTATAATTCATGGGTTATTCCACTTAATAAAAAGAATCGAAAAAGCACCTAATCATAAACCATTGAAACATATTCCAGCAAAAACACTATCTCTGACACTGGCCCTTACTATAACCCTACACTCTAACCCACACTCTACAGGCAAATTACTATGATCTTTTATATTATCTATACTTTGCAATATGTGAATTTTGCTGAAATTATATTTTGCCTGCATTAGATTATGTGGTCTGAGAGATACCAGGGCCGTAAGAAGATTGACTTAGCATATACTGACTTTTAGCAATATTTTTTGCGTTGTTCATATCCTCCAAATTTTAGATAGAGCCTAACTCACTGTTCGAGTTGAATTGACCATTTATCTGATTCCAGTTCAATCAATTGGACTGACAGAATAAATGAGTCCTTAAGGAAGCTGCGTTACCAATAACTATCTTGCGGCATTACCAATAATTATCTTGCTGAATTTAGCAGGAGCAACTTATTTTAAGGACACCTGACTCCATTCGTGATTTCCTTCAATGCCATCACTTTCTAAGTTCAATAATTACTTGGACACAGCAGATTCCATGACTGTTGTCATGGTTATTCCTTAATGGTCATTCCTTAATTGTCATTCCCAAGATGAGCATTACACAGTGAGACCGATAAGAACATCTGGCTCATGGCTGTTCCCCTTGGCTTATACTTCCTGTAACAATTTGCTTCTTCAGTGAGAGATGTCTGCCATGTCAATGTCCTCTTGTCTTTTTTCTGCTCTCTCATCATGTACTCTCAGCCTTTTCTGACTCCTCCGTGTTTATTGGATTGTTATGACAGCTGGGAATCTGCTACCAATTATGTTTATGCTGATAGTGGGGGAGCCAGTCACATGATAAGACGAATGTGTAGACCATTACAGCTGCAACCTTTGTGACTATAGCTACTCATTGGCCAATATGGGGTAAATCATAGGACCAATGTTTTTATTTTTTTTACCTCAGAGTTTTATATAGCGCAAACTTGACCTGAAGGTATCAGGAATCAGAGCGCTTTACATGAGCACCAGTTGCGTTACACAAGGACACATTCATTTTTGTTAGGCACGTGGAGATTAAGTGATTTGCCCAGAATCACAGGATGTTGAGCGTCATTGCCGAGAATCGAACCCGGTTACCCAGATTTGAGATCGAACGCCCTAGCCGTTAGGCCACATCCTCTCCCCATGTTGCTGTTCTCCATCACAAATGAACCTGCAAAATGGTACCAGGATATTGTGGACTAAATATTGTCTGACTAAATATATTGTGCCCTAAATCTCCCTTATAAAGATATCACCCCACTGGAGTTAATAATATAAAAACAACATCCAATAGGATGATAATTCTGAAAAAGATATTGACGATACAATGTTTATGTCAGACTATGTTTTCATCAACAATAGTTTGGAATACATTTAAAAAGCTGCTGACCTTGCAGAACATGGGCAGGGGTTTTGTTCTCATGCACAGGTACCTAGGTATAGTGATGTGATTTGCAGTGGTCGGTGGCTATGCATACACAGTGTATGGTACTGATGGCTGCTAAGTTGCTGATGAGGGGTGAAACCCCGAAACCGGTCCTAGGATACTTGTTTCCAGTCCAGGGAGGACCTGGCCTGGTAGTTCGGGCTGGACTGTTCCCATTGGGCACAGTGTCAAGACTGATTTGCATATGGCTGGGTTGAAACTGGAATGGCATGGGGAGCAAAAAAAGGATGGATTTAGGCCCAGATCTCTGTACTGGGGTGAATGTAAGACATTGTTCTGCATTGTGTCCATCAATTGTTCTTTTTGCATTTGTCACCCCGAGTGGGACGGGTATGCCCAGAAGTGGGTCCCCTGCTCTCCATGCCACTGGAGTCAAGCTATCCTGGCTGATGAGAGGTGAAACCCTGAAACCGGTCCTAGGATGCTTGTTTCCAGTCCAGGGAGGACCTGGCCTGGCAGTTCGGGCTGGACTGCTCCTCCCTCCCACCTCCCCATATATGGCGGCCGCTGCGCGGTGAGGAGAGCGACCCTGACCTTGCCAGGTAGGTCGCTCCCCCACCACACAGCTCCGCCTGTGTTGTCCTGTCCGCTGCTGCTGCTGGTAAGTTTGCCCCTCTGCTTGTTGTCTCTGTGCCCTTTGCCTGCTGTCCCCCTCGCTGCCCCCGGTTTCTGTGCCCATTTTCCTCTGCTTGTTGCCCTTTTTTGCCTTCTGTTCCCCTCATGTGCCCCGATTCTGTGCCCGTTTTGCCTTCTGTTCCTCTCGTGTGCCCCTGATTCTGTGCCCGCCTTGCCTTCTGTGCCCCTCGTGTGCCCCTGATTCTGTGCCCGTTTTTGCCTTCTGTTCCCCTCGTGTGCCCCCTGATTCTGCGCCCGTTTTGCCTTCTGTGCCCGGTTGACCCCAGTTACCTCGCCGCTCCCGGTTCCCGCCGCTGCGTCCCCTGCGGCCCCGCCCCCCTCACTGACCATTCGCTGCCCCGGCCTCCCGCCTCCCAGCTGCTCCTCCCTCCCACCTCCCCATATATGGCGGCCGCTGCGCGGTGAGGAGAGCGACCCTTGACCTTGCCAGGTAGATCGCTCCCCCACCACACAGCTCCGCCTGTGTTGTCCTGCCCGCTGCTGCTGCTGGTAAGTTCGCCCCTCTGCTTGTTGTCTCTGTGCCCTTTGCCTGCTGTCCCCCTCGCTGCCCCCGGTTTCTGTGCCCGTTTTCCTCTGCTTGTTGCCCTTTTTGCCTTCTGTTCCCCTCGTGTGCCCCGATTCTGTGCCCGTTTTGCCTTCTGTTCCCCTCGTGTGCCCCATATTCTGTGCCCGCCTTGCCTTCTGTGCCCCTCGTGTGCCCCTGATTCTGTGCCTGTTTTTGCCTTCTGTTCCCCTCGTGTGCCCCCTGATTCTGCGCCCGTTTTGCCTTCTGTGCCCCTGATTCTGTGCCCGGTTGCCCCCGGTTACCTCGCCGCTCCCGGTTCCCGCCGCTGCGTCCCCGCCCCCCTCACTGACCATTCGCTGCCACTGCCTCCCGCCTCCCAGCTGCTCCTCCCTCCCACCTCCCCATATATGGCGGCCGCTGCGCGGTGAGGAGAGCGACCCTTGACCTTGCCAGGTAGATCGCTCCCCGACCACACAGCTCCGCCTGTGTTGTCCTGCCCGCTGCTGCTGCTGGTAAGTTCGCCCCTCTGCTTGTTGTCTCTGTGCCCTTTGCCTGCTGTCCCCCTCGCTGCCCCCGGTTTCTGTGCCCGTTTTCCTCTGCTTGTTGCCCTTTTTTGCCTTCTGTTCCCCTCGTGTGCCCCGATTCTGTGCCCGTTTTGCCTTCTGTTCCCCTCGTGTGCCCCATATTCTGTGCCCGCCTTGCCTTCTGTGCCCCTCGTGTGCCCCTGATTCTGTGCCCGTTTTTGCCTTCTGTTCCCCTCGTGTGCCCCCTGATTCTGCGCCCGTTTTGCCTTCTGTGCCCCTGATTCTGTGCCCGGTTGCCCCCGGTTACCTCGCCGCTCCCGGTTCCCGCCGCTGCGTCCCCTGCGGCCCCGCCCCCCTCACTGACCATTCGCTGCCCCTGCCTCCCGCCTCCCAGCTGCTCCTCCCTCCCACCTCCCCATATATGGCGGCCGCTGTGCGGCCGCGCTGCTGGCGCACCGACGTCCGCGCCTGGACTGCGCCAGAACCCCTGGTCCTCGCGCCCCCGCGGCCACTACGACGACCGCCGCCGCTACGATGCCAGCACACTCCACGCTCTCAACCCCGGACGGACCCACACCTGCTTCAAGGCTGCCCCAAAACGCACTCATGGTCCCTTCACCTGCCGGAACTGCAGCTACACCAGCCTCAGAGCCGCCGAAGCCCCCGCCAAGGAGCTCAACCACCTCTGATGCATCCTACTGAACACCCGCTCCGCACGCAAACACGCCGTCGAGCTCTGGGACCTGCTCGACACATCATCACCAGACGTCGCCTTCCTGACAGAGACCTGGATGAACAACTCCTCCACACCCGACATCGCCATAGCCATCCCAGACGGCTATAAAATCACCCGCAGAGACCGCACCAACGGAGTAGGAGGAGGAATCGCCATCGTCCACAAAACACCATCAGGGTCTCGACCTCCACCGACGACACTCTCTGCACCACCGAACACATGCACTTCCAGATCCACACGGACCCCAACACCACCCTTAGAGGCACCCTCGTCTACAGACACCACGGACCCCGACCCCAGTTCAGCGACTCCATTGCCGACTTCATCAGCACGCACGCCTTGACCTCCACTGACTACATCCTCCTCGGAGACCTGAACTTTCACCTCGAGAACAACAACGACAGCAACTCCACAACCCTGATCGACAACCTTGCCAACCTCGGACTGAGACAGCTCGTCACAACGCCGACCCATTCCGCCGGCCACACGCTAGACCCCGTCTTCTCCTCAAGCTCCCACGTCTCCTTCAGCCACACCACCGAACTCCTCTGGACCGACCACCGCTGCATCCACTTCACCTTCCAGAAACCCACCACACATCACCGCACCCAACAGATCCCACGCCGCTGCTAGAATAAAGTCACCGAAGACCAACTACAGGCAAACCTCGCTCTCAGCCCACCCTCCGACCCCTCCAACACCGACGACGCTGCCCGCAACCTCAGACGATGGATAGACGACTGCGCCAACACCCTCGCCCCGCTGAAAAAACCCACCTACAGAGACACCAGCAAGAGAGCCAGCTGGTTCACCCGGAACTCCTAGCATCCAAGTGTACCTGCCGGAAACTAGAGAATAAATGGCACAGTGAAAAGACACCGGACAGCCACGCAGCCCACAAAGACTCCATCCGCAACCACCATCACCTCATCAGGTCCGCCAAGAGGATCTCCTTCAAAGACCGCCTCGACAACAACGCACACAACAGCAAGGAGCTCTTCAACATCGTGAAGGAACTCTCCAACCCCAGCTCCAACACCAACGACATCCCGCCGTCGCAAGCCCTGTGCGATTCCCTCGCCACCTTCTTCCACCGCAAGATCGCCGACATCCACGACAGCTTCAACACCCAGACAGCCCCAACAGACACCGACACACCAGACTCGCTGCACACCATCGACCACGACCCCTTACCAGCCTGGGCCAACGTGAACATCGATGACACCATCAAGACTATGAGCACAATCCACTCCGGCTCCCCGTCAGACCCTTTCCCGCACCACATCTTCAACAAAGCCAGCATCCCCATCGCACCCCACCTGCGCAACGTCATCAATCTCTCCTTCAAGACTGCGACCTTCCCAGAGAGCTGGAAACATGCCGAGATCAACGCCCTACTCAAAAAACCCAAGGCGGACCCGAGAGACCTCAAGAACTTTCGGCCCATCTCCCTGCTTCCGTTCCCAGCCAAGGTCATTGAGAAGATCGTCAACAGAGAGCTAACCCGATACCTCGAAGAAAACAGCATCCTGGACCCATCCCAGTCAGGGTTCTGCAACAACCACAGCACCGAGACTGCCCTCATCGCCGCCACCGACGACATCAGGACCCTGCTGGACAACGGTGGGACCGCAGCCCTCATCCTGCTGGACCTCTCCGCCGCCTTCGACACTGTCTGCCACCGCACTCTACGCGCATGCCTCCATGACGCAGGGATCCGAGACAAGGCCCTGGAATGGACCACCTCCTTCCTCTCCGGCAGAACCCAGAGAGTCCACCTCCCCCCATTCCGATCCGAAGCCTCTGAGATCATCTGCGGTATACCCCAGGGATCATCCCTCAGCCCGACACTGTTCAACATCTACATGGCCCCGCTCGCACGCATCGCCCAACAGCACGACCTCAACATAATCTCTTACGCCGACAACACTCAACTGATCCTCTCCCTCACCAAGGAACACCTCACCGCCAAATCCAACCTCCACGAAGGAATGAAGGCCGTCGCCGACTGGATGAAGAGCATCCGACTAAAGCTGAACACGGACAAGACGGAGGTCCTCATCCTCGGCTCCAACCCTTCAGCCTGGGACGACTCCTGGTGGCCAACGACACTGGGGGCAGCCCCGACACCCACCGACCACGCACGCAACCTGGGAGTCATCCTCGACTCAACGCTCTCCATGGCCAAGCAAGTCAACGCAGTCTCCTCCTCCTGCTTCAACACCCTCCGCATGCTCCGCAAGATCTACAGGTGTATCCCGACAGATACAAGAAGAACAGTCACCCAGGCCCTGTTAGACCTGGCACCATTGGCGTGGGTCTCCCTTCCATTTTTCGATGTTGTCTCCTCCGTTTTGCTGGTGTTAGATGCTCTGGGCGCTGTGCCACTGCCCTTCAGTGCCACAGCGCAGATGCTCCCTGTGTAAATATGACATGTGAATTGGTACATCCCTGATTGGCTTATTTGGTTTACCTGTTAGTCCCTAGTAGCGTGGCCTGTGTGTGCCCAGGGCTGGTAAACCAAATGCTGCTGGTGGGCCTGCAGCGCCGGTTTGCGCCACCCACAGAAGCAGCTTGGAAAGTGTGTCTCAGACCTGCCACTGCAGAGTCTGCGTGCAGTCCCGAACTGCCATCTTGGCTGTGAAGTGCACCCACTTCCCAGCCCCTGAACCTTCCCTTGGCATCATGTAAGTCACCCCTATGGTAGGGTGCATTGTATGTGTAAGGTAGGACATGCCTTGGTGTGTGTAGCATGTCCTGGTAGTGACTTACACCCAATTTCGTTTTTCACTACTGTAAGGCTACCTGTTCCCCATAGGCCAGAATGGGCAATTTTGACTATTACATTCTATAGTCCTAAATGACCCCAGGAACATGGTAGAAAAATGAATTTAGTATGCCTGAGCTCAGAATATTAAAATACATCTTTTAGGAAAGTTTATTTTTATATTCTGTGTTTGAAAATACCATTTTTAGAAAGTGGGAATTTTCTTGCCTAAGCCTTCCAGTGTGCTCTGCTGTTATGTGTATTGGCTGTCTGGTTTTGGAGGGACAGGGCAGGCTGAGCCAGACCAGGGTTGAATAGAGAGATCTGTGTTTGGAGTATGGGGAGGGGTAGCTCTTTGACTTGAATAGGGCTGTGCCTGGCAAGGTGAATGATGGCTCCACCTCCCACTGTGCGTCTGATAGCAGACCCCCTCTCCCTGAAAGGAAGGATGCAGCCTGGTAAACAAAGTGCTCCAGGACTGAACAGAACTGGTTCTGGCTAGGCTCAGTGACTTGTAGCTTTTGAGAACAAAGACTTTTGGGGTATAAATATCTGTGCTGAAACCCCTACAAAGTGTATTGCTCCTGGACATCAAGACGAACCTCTGTGCGTGTAACTAAAGGAATCTGCAGGAGGTGACTATCCTTGTGCTTGTATGCTGTTTCTTGGATTGGCCTGCAGTGGTTACCATTGGACTTTGAAAGAGAGGGAAAGGACTTTTGGAGAGACACTTTAATTCATCTTGCTAAAGCAATCACCCAAGGGCTAGAAGAGAGCTAGCCTCCTGTCGAAGTCTCAGGCACATTAGACTTCACCATCAGCCCTCTGAATCCTCCCAGCAAGGACTTCTATTTGCAGGTGAGGCTCCTGTCAAGGAACTCAGGACCTCTAGTTCTACTGCAGAGAACGCGGGTTGAAATCACCGCTAACGCACATTTGCGAGCCGCTGCAGCTGAGAGCGCTGTCAGGAATCATCGCGCTGCTGCCGCTGAGTGCTCGCAAATCCAAGATCATCGCAGCGTACCAACCGTGTCGCATCCCAGCGATCGGCGCACCACGACATCGCACCAAGAGCGTCGCATCCCCGCGATCGGCGCATCACGACATCGCAGCGCGGACGCATCGCGGCCGCCAGCTCCCCCGCATTGAAACCCGGCTTGTCGCTCCCGAGCAAAGCACCATTCTTTGGCATCGCAACCAGCTCACAGCACGCATCAGCAGATCGTCGCATCGGCTCCTCCCTCGTGGCAAGGAGTCATCGCACCAACGACCTCGCGTGCAGAAGCGCACCGCCTCGCTTTCCCTCGCATCTGCAGATCGGCGTATCACCTCCTCCCTCGCGGCAAGGAATCAGCGCACCATCAGCCCCGTGGGGAGAGCATCAGCGCTACAGCTTCAGTGCAACATTTTTACTCCTTTGCCTTGCCAATCCAGGTACTTTGTGAGTAGAAGGGTCGCAGAGACCACTGCCTTGAACTGAGTTCTTCTTGCACACTTTTAACTATTTTTGCAGCATTCCAAGAGTAATTCCATTTTTATAGTACTGTGGCTTTATGGTCGTTTTGGGTCTTGTGATAAGCCTATATAAAGATACTTATTTTTGATATACCTATTCGTGTGGTGTCCCTTTGTAGTGTTACTCACTGTGTTACTGTGTATGGTCATAAATGCTTCACACACTGCCTCTGAGATAGGCATAGCTGCTCGTGCTACGTTACCACAGGGTTGAGCAGGGGTTATCAAAGGGTGTAGCCCTCTCACTCTGACTTAGGAAGAAGGGTCCCTACTTGGACAGTGGCCAGCCATTGCCAACTAGAGACCCCCATTTCTAACATTGGTGGTCAGCGGTGAGGATCTGGACTTGCATTTATGATCACATATAATAATTATAGTGTACACTACTAGTGAGCGCAGACCATAACGCAACCACATACGTTTTTGAGTTTTTCTGATTCTATTTTTTAATATTGCTAGTTATTGCTACAATGGGCAAGCCCAGATCCAATGCCTCGGAGGATCTCTCCTGGGAAGAAGAGAAATTAGAAACCTACAATGCCAAGCAGCTCAAATATTTTTGCAAATGCTTCACAGTCCCTATCACGGGTCTCACTAAAAGGGAGGAATATTACAAGGTGCTGAAGGCCTGGCTAGAAGCCAGGGACGCCCCTAAGAATATGGGAGAGCCTGTGGAGGGGGAAGAGAATGCAGGAGAGCAGCAGGGCGAAGTAGTAGATTTGGTGGGAGATAAAGCAATTTCCAGCCCGGGCACTAGTGTGTCCGCCAGGGGTCTGTCCCCAGAAGAGATGGAGGACAGGGAGAGAGATAGGTGGCATAATATGGAGATGGCTAGGCTTAAAATGGATGGTCAGAGGGACCTAGAGAACAAGAAGTTAGAATTTGAGATTATGAAAATGAAGCTTGAGCATGAGAGAATATTGAGGGAGTTGGAGATTAAAGCAAAGAGTGTAGAGATCTCCCCCTCTGGTGGCAGCATACCTGTAGTGCATACTGAGAATAGAGTGTATATACCCAAGGAGGTTATTAAGGATTTCCACAAAAGTGAAGATATTGGGCAATGGTTTGCCGCTTATGAATTAGCCATGGTGTCCCACGGGGTCCCTGAGAAGGATTTGGGAGCGGGGTTGTGGGGACGCTTTGTGAGTGAGGGGAGGGATACCTTGTTGGACCTGCCCCCAGAAAGTCGAATGGTTTATGGCCACATGAAGGAAGCTTTGATGACCCGCTATGGTTTGACCCCTGAGATGTATAGGCAGAGGTTTAGGACCTGCAAGAAGCTAGAGGGTACCACGTGGGTTGAATATGTGTCTTTTTTGCAGAGCAATGGAACGCTGGGTAAAAGGTAGCAAAGTAGAAACTTTTGAGCAGCTTTATGATTTGATTGCATGGGAGCATTTATCTAGTAACTGTTTTCCTGAGCTACGCCAGCACCTGATTGATTGCAAGCTGACTAACCCTAGGAAGCTTGCTGAGGAAGCGGACCGCTGGGTGAGCACCCGGGTTCGCAAGGGTCCAGTGGGAGACTTCGCCAAAGGTGGGCAGGGTCCCCAGCAGAGAAGTGGGGGGACAGGGGTAAACCGAGGAGTTCCAAAGAGGGCCCCAAAGTAATTCCCAAGGGAACCAAGCAGTGGTGTCCCAGCCTCCCCAAGAGAAGAAGCCAGTGCCCCGACAGGTAGGCCTGTTCAGAGTGGGCCCCTTACTTGTTATAAGTGTGGTCAAGTGGGCCACAGATACTATGATCCCCAGTGTCCTCAGAGGGATACTAGTGCACCACCCCATGTACCGCCCCGCCAGCTTGCTAGTGTAGCCCTGGGAGGGGAGGAGATGGGTGCCCAAGGTGGGTGGGATCCCGTAGAGTTGACCCTTGTCTTATTAGGAGACTTTGAGATGATCCCTAAGCCTGCACTGCCTGATAACACTAAGAAGTACCGGCAGTGGGTGACCATCAATGGCCATAGGGTGAGGCTCTAAGGGACACAGGAGCCAGTATAACTGCTGTCAGCTTCCGGTTGGTGTCCAAAGAGCAGGTTGTCCCCCATGCATTCTACCCAGTAGTGTCCGCAGACAACTCAGAGAGCCAATGTGAGGTGGCTCAGGTTCCCTTTGAGTGGGGGGGGTCTCAGGAACTCTTCAGGTGGCTGTGAGGCCCGCCATGCCTGTAGACTGTCTGTTGGGCAATGATTTAGAGAACTCCCCGTGGGCTACGGTGGAGAGGAAATCTCACTTAGAGATGTTGGGTCTGCCTGAGTGGGCGTGTGCTACCACCCGGTCCATGGCAGCCAAGGAGGGTGTTGAGAAGGACCTGGAGCCTGAGAGTTTGGCCCAGATCCCTGCCTTAGAGAGAAGGGGCAGGGGGCGCGGGAAGCCGGCCCCCTTGGTTCCCACGGCCCAGGAGGGAGCAGACCCTGAGGGGGATGCCCTGGAGCCTACCAGGGAACACATCACCGAACTGGGGGACCTGCCTGAGCTGACCCATTGGCAGCAGGAAGTGGGACCCACCAGGGAGGAATTTTGTGCGCAGCAAGGAGTTTGCCCTTCTCTTGAGGGTATGCGGCGTCAGGCTGCAGCCCAGGCAGCAGGTGACCTGTCTGGTTCACATCTGATTTATTGGGAGAACAGTCTCCTGTATAGTGAGCCTAAGGCTGCTGGGCCGGGGTCAGCCTGTGTGCTGGTGGTACCCGAGTGCTTCAGAGCCTTCCTACTGGGGTTGGCTCATGACATTCCATTGGCAGGACATCTGGAGCAGACCAAGACCTTTGAGAGGCTGGCCACCCACTTTTATTGGCCCCAGATGTGCAAGAGTTCAGACACTTATTGCAGAACATGCGAGACTTGCCAGGCAAGTGGGAAGAGTGGGGGGAAGATCAAGGCCCCACTCCAGCCCTTTCCAGTTGTGAGTACCCCATTCGAGTGAATGGGCATTGACATTGTGGGGCCTCTGGACCCCAAGACAGCCATGGGCAACAGGTTCATCCTGGTCTTGGTGGACCATGCCACCCGGTACCCTGAAGCCATCCCGCTCAGGACAGTGACGGCCCCCGTGGTGGGACGTGCACTGATGGGGATTTTCTCCCATGTGGGGTTCCCCAGAGAGGTGGTGTCTGACAGGGGGACCAACTTCATCTCCCAGTACATGAAGTCTCTGTGGAAGGAGTGTGGGGTAACTTATAAGTTCACCACTCCTTACCACCCCCAAGGTAATGGTCTGGTTGAAAGGTTCAACCGGACCTTGAAGGAGCATGATCATGGGCCTAGAAGAGCCCCTGAGGCGTAAGTGGGACGTCCTCTTGCCATGCCTGCTGTTTGCCTACCGTGAGGTGCCACAGAAGTCCTTAGGGTTCAGTCCCTTTGAACTCCTCTATGGCCATCCGGTAAGAGGGCCTCTGAGTCTGGTCAAGGAAGGCTGGGAGCAATCTCCCAGGAAACCTACCCAAGATGTATTTAGCTACATGTTGGCCTTCAGGAACCAGACTCGGCGTTTCAGAAAAATTGCTGGAAGCCAGCCAGGAAGAAATGAAACGTTGGCACGACCAGAATGCCACTCTGGTCGAATTTCAACCTGGGCAGAAGGTTTGGGTACTGGCCCCAGTGGAGCCTTGTGCGCTCCAGGATAAGTGGACCGGCCCATTTGAGGTGGTGGAGCGCAAAAGTCCAGTTACCTACTTGGTGGACTTTCAATCTCCCAGGAACCCCTTGCGGGTCCTGCATGTGAACCGCCTGAAGCCCCACTTTGAGAGGTCTGAAGTGGGCATGCTTCTTGCCACAGATGCTGGGATGGAGGAGGAGAGTGAGCCTCTTCCTGACCTCCTGTGCGCAGGAGAGAAGGATGGGTCAGTGGAGGGTGTCGTCCTCTCCCCCACACTGACCCTTGAGCAGCAGAGAGATTGTCGCCAACTGTTGGGGCAATTTTCTGATTTGTTCTCCCTGGTGTCGGGTGTCACTGATTGGTGCGTCCATGAGGTGGATACCGGGGACAGTCCTCCTGTCAAGCACAAGGCTTACAGAGTGACTGACAGGGTCAGGGCTTACATTAAGGAGGAGGTCTCCAAAATGTTTGCCCTAGGGGTGATTGAGTCCTCTAGCAGCCCTTGGTCCAGCCCCGTAGTTTTGGTACCAAAAGCTGCAATGCCTGGTGCCACACCTGAACTTAGGTTCTGTGTGGACTACCGAGGTCTCAATTCGGTCACGAAGACCGACGCGCACCCCATCCCCAGAGCTGATGAGCTCATAGATCGGTTAGGGGCTGCCCGGTACCTCAGCACGTTTGATCTGACGTCTGGGTACTGGCAGATCGCCTTAACTGATGGGGCAAAAGAGAGGTCCGCATTCTCCACACCAGATGGGCACTACCAGTTCCGTGTGATGCCCTTTGGGATGAAGAATGCCCCTGCCACCTTTCAGAGGTTGGTCAACCAGGTGTTGGTTGGGCTGGAGGATTTCAGTGCCGCCTACCTGGATGACATTGCATGTTCAGTTCCTCCTGGGAAGACCACTTGCGCCACCTCTGGGAAGTGTTGATGGCGCTGCGCAGGGCAGGCCTCACAATCAAGGCCAGTAAGTGCCAGATTGGGCAGGGTTCTGTGGTGTACTTGGGACACCAGGTGGGGAGTGGCCAAGTGGCGCCCCTGCAGCCCAAGATTGAAACCATCCTGGCTTGGGAGCCCCCAAGGACCCAGACCCAGGTGAGGGCCTTCTTAGGACTCACGGGTTACTACAGGAGGTTTGTCAAGGGGTATGGCAACATTTTTGCACCCTTGACTGAGCTGACTTCCAAGAAGCAGCCAAAGATTGTGAACTGGACTGACACCTGTCAGAAAGCCTTTGATGCCCTCAAGACTGCCATGTGTACAGCACCCGTACTCCAGGCAACCAATTTTGCTAAGGAATTTGTTGTCCAGACAGATGCTTCAGAGCATGGGGTGGGGGCCGTTCTGTCACAGATAAATGAGGAGGGACTAGACCATCCTGTACCCTTCATCAGTAGGAGGTTACTTCCACGTGAACAGAGGTGGAGTGCAATTGAGCGTGAGGCATTTGCTGTGGTCTGGGCACTGAAGAAGCTGAGACCATACCTGTTTGGGACTCCCTTCCGGGTTCAGACAGACCGCAGGCCCCTCAGGTGGTTGATGCAGATGAGGGGTGAGAATCCCAAGTTGTTGAGGTGGTCCATTTCCCTACAGGGTATGGACTTCACGGTGGAACACCGCCCTGGTACAGAACACGCCAATGCTGATGGTCTGTCCAGCTTTTCTGCCTTAGTGATGAGAACTCCCAAGGGGATGGGTAGTTCTCCCCACATTTCAGCTGGAGGGGACACGTGTTAGACCTGGAACCATTGGCGTGGGTCTCCCTTCCATTTTTCGCTGTTCTCCTCCGTTTTGCTGGTGTTAGATGCTCTGGGCGCTGTGCCACTGCCCTTCAGTGCCACAGCGCAGATGCTCCCTGTGTAAATATGACATGTGAATTGGTACATCCCTGATTGGCTTATTTGGTTTACCTGTTAGTCCCTAGTAGCGTGGCCTGTGTGTGCCCAGGGCTGGTAAACCAAATGCTGCTGGTGGGCCTGCAGCGCCGGTTTGCGCCACCCACAGAAGCAGCTTGTAAAGTGTGTCTCAGACCTGCCACTGCAGAGTCTGCGTGCAGTCCCGAACTACCATCTTGGCTGTGAAGTGCACCCACTTCCCAGCCCCTGAACCTTCCCTTGGCATCATGTAAGTCACCCCTATGGTAGGGTGCATTGTATGTGTAAGGTAGGACATGTCTTGGTGTGTGTAGCATGTCCTGGTAGTGACTTACACCCAATTTCGTTTTTCACTACTGTAAGGCTACCTGTTCCCCATAGGCCAGAATGGGCAATTTTGACTATTACATTCTATAGTCCTAAATGACCCCAGGAACATGGTAGATAAACGAATTTAGTATGCCTGAGCTCAGAATATTAAAATACATCTTTTAGGAAAGTTTATTTTTATATTCTGTGTTTGAAAATACCACTTTTAGAAAGTGGGTATTTTCTTGCCTAAGCCTTCCAGTGTGCTCTGCTGTTATGTGTATTGGCTGTCTGGTTTTGGAGGGACAGGGCAGGCTGAGCCAGACCTGGGTTGAATAGAGAGATCTGTGTTTGGAGTATGGGGAGGGGTAGCTCCTTGACTTGAATAGGGATGTGCCTGGCAAGGTGAATGATGGCTCCACCTCCCACTGTGTGCGTCTGATAGCAGACCCCCTCTCCCTGAAAGGAAGGATGCAGCCTGGTAAACAAAGTGCTCCAGGACTGAACAGAACTGGTTCTGGCTAGGCTCAGTGACTTGTAGCTTTTGAGAACAAAGACTTTTGGGGTATAAATATCTGTGCTGAAACCCCTACAAAGTGTATTGCTCCTGGACATCAAGACGAACCTCTGTCCATGTAACTAAAGGAATCTGCAGGAGGTGACTATCCTTGTGCTTGTATGCTGTTTCTTGGATTGGCCTGCAGTGGTTACCATTGGACTTTGAAAGAGAGGGAAAAGGACTTTTGGAGAGACACTTTAATTCATCTTGCTAAAGCAATCACCCAAGGGCTAGAAGAGAGCTAGCCTCCTGTCGAAGTCTCAGGCACATTAGACTTCACCATCAGCCCTCTGAATCCTCCCAGCGAGGACTTCTATTTGCAGGTGAGGCTCCTGTCAAGGAACTCAGGGCCTCTAGTTCTACTGCAGAGAACGCGGGTTGAAATCACCGCTAACGCACGTTTGCGAGCCGCTGCAGCTGAGAGCGCTGTCAGGAATCATCGCGCTGCTGCCGCTGAGTGCTCGCAAATCCAAGATCATCGCAGCGTACCAACCGTGTCGCATCCCCGCGATCGGTGCAGCACGACATCGCACCAAGAGCGTCGCATCCCCGCGATCGGCGCATCACGACATTGCAGCGCGGACGCATGGCGGCCGCCAGCTCCCCCGCATTGCACCCGGCTCGTCGCTCCCGAGCGGAGCACCATTCTTTGGCATCGCAACCAGCTCACAGCACGCATCAGCAGATCGTCGCATCGTCTCCTCCCTCGCGGCAAGGAGTCATCGCACCAACGACCTCGCGTGCAGAAGCGCACCGCCTCGCTTTCTCTCGCATCCACAGATCGGCGCATCACCCCCTCCCTCGCGGCAAGGAATCAGCACACCATCAGCCCCGCGGGGAGAGCATCAGCGCTACAGCTTCAGTGCAACATTTTTACTCCTTTGCCTTGCCAATCCAGGTACTTTGTGAGTAGAAGGGTCGCAGAGACCACTGCCTTGAACTGAGTTCTTCTTGCACACTTTGAACTATTTTTGCAGCATTCCAAGAGTAATTCCATTTTTATAGTATTGTGGCTTTATGGTCGTTTTGGGTCTTGTGATAAGCCTATATAAAGATACTTATTTTTGATATACCTATTCGTGTGGTGTCCCTTTGTAGTGTTACTCACTGTGTTACTGTGTATGGTCATAAATGCTTCACACACTGCCTCTGAGTTAGGCCTAGCTGCTCGTGCTACGTTACCACAGGGTTGAGCAGGGGTTATCAAAGGGTGTAGCCCTCTCACTCTGACTTAGGAAGAAGAGTCCCTACTTGGACAGTGGCCAGCCATTGCCAACTAGAGACCCCCATTTCTAACAGGCCCTCGTCAGCAGCAGACTCGACTATGGAAACGCCCTCTACGCAGGAGCCCCGGCCAAGCTCATCAAACGACTGCAACGCATTCAAAACGCCTCTGCACGCCTGATCCTCGACGTACCACACCACAGCCACATCACCCCCCACCTGAGAAACCTGCACTGGCTCCCCGTCGACAGGAGAATCTCCTTCAAACTCCTCATCCACGCACACAAGGCACTCCACAAGACCGGCCCAGCCTACCTCAACAGACGACTCTTCTTCTACGTCCCTAACCGCCAGCTCCGCTCCGCCGACCTCTCCCTCGCCACCGTCCCTCGCATCCAAAGACAACCACCGGCGGCAGATCCTTCTCCCACCTCGCCGCCAAGACCTGGAACACCCTTCCACTCAGCCTACGACAGACCCAAGACCTGCTGACCTTCAGGAGGCTACTCAAGACCTGGCTGTTCGACCAGTAGCGGCACCCCCCCCCCTTTTTTCCCCAGCGCCTTGAGACCCTCGCGGGTAAGTAGTGCGCTCTACAAATTCTGTGATTGATTGATTGATTGGGCACAGGGTCAAGACTGATTTGCATATGGCTGGGTTCAAACTGGAATGGCATGGGGAGCAAAAAAACGATGGATTTCGACCTAGATCTCTGTACTGGAGTGAATATAAGACATTGTTCTGCATTCTGTCCATCAATTGTTCTTTTTGCATGAGTTTGCATTGATAGCACCTGTCTAACCCTGTTGAAATGTACTTAGGTTTTTGCACACCTGACATATATTTTGGCTGTTTTATCCTCATTCAAGTCTGCCATAATTTTATTCAATTTTGCAACTCATTTACTTCACATTGGATCAAGGTTTGGTACTTACTGGTGGAAGCTGGCAGGTAATATAAACAGATCATTATTTTAGCATCAATGGATGTAGAAGATATGGATTATTGGTCTTCTAGCTGATCAGTTCTTTCTGGTCTTTCAGTTATAACACTGATTAAAAAGTAGTGCAAATGTAGTAGCATAATGTAGCTTATGTCTTTTCGAAACTTTCAACAGAGGAGTAATAGTTCTCCTCAGTTGTAGACCTTAGAGAACCTTGGTTTTACATCTGAATTGGAAGCAAACAACTCAACTATGCCTCTGAAACCCAAACAGGACTGGATGCACAAAATGTTGAAATTGTTGCCATACTCTCCCCAACATAGCTATCCTCATATTTATAGAATTTCCTCTCAGACCTTATTCGGAGGTGGGCATCCCTTGGGCTACAATAGGCAGAGGTTTTCATGCTATTTTCATGATTTTCATGGCGGTTCAGGGGAACGCTGCATCAGGAGGCCAAATGCACATTCAACAACTGCCCTTGTACACCTGTACAAAGTACCCGGTGACAATAGTATTGCACCTATTTTGGTAACAAGTATGCTATATATGTCTGGCTCCTCACATTGCACCTCAATGCTGTGACACCCAATGAAATAGACATAGCAGGGCAGTCATTGAATGGGATACTCAATGCACTCTCACCCACTACAGATGTTCTTGATTTGGGTAAACAAAAGTTTAAGACTATGTTGAGACAGCTGACAAGCTATGATGAGGTTACAGGGTTTTACCCTTGACAAGGGTCATTGTCTTAATTCAGGCTCCACCAAATAGTAATAGCATTAGAATAACAATTTTGTAATATTTGGGGTTATGCACCTTTTGTTGTTTATTTTTAAAGCAATTGGGTAGGAAGGAGCATGGGGAGATGGTGCATAAGGAGCAACGGACGAGAGAAATTAAATCATAAATCCTACAATGTGGAATTGTTAATATTATGTGTATTTCAACTTTCTTTTAATTTTGCAAAGTTATTGAGTGTTATTGATTGCACCCCTTCGGTTCAATATTTCTCATGGAAACAGCTAAAAAGCAATCAGTTAATTTATATTCTTACTGCTATTACAGGTTTCTCTGATATATGCTGCATTACCCTTTACTATTGCACCTCTGTTTTTTATATTATCTGTCGGTATACTCTGGCACTCTGGTTATACCTGAAGAGTAAAGGCAAAAATAACTTAAATACTTCCGGATAATTGATAGCAGTCTGATGTTTAGGTATTTTAAGTGTGTTGAAGGTCTCTTGATTAGGTCTGATCAAGTTAAATAGGGGATACCTTCAATTTGTAACCATATCAAACTTTCTCACTGGTTTAATATATGATATATTTATATCTCAAACATATTTATACTTCAAGGTCCTGATAGTGCATTCGAAACATGAAGTTATATGAGTCAGGTTCAAGGTGGAATCCTTATCAGTGCTTTGACTATGAATTTGGATATAACAATAGAATGCACCCATGCCTGTCTTTCCCTGTTTAGCTTCCAGGCTTACTTTAATTTCCTCAATTTCTTTTGTTATCTCCTTTCTGTATTCAATTATTTTCTTCCATATTAAATTAGTAGACATGCTTTGCTAAACAATATTTGTTTATGATTTATTAAGAACACAACTTAAGTAGGGAGGTTGTTCTTCCTACAAAAAGATCACCTAAGTAAGTTTAATTAAGGCTTGTCATAGTTTGTTAGCTGCATGTATGTGGATTGAATGATGGTTGCTATGCAATAATGTGACTGGGATCTTAAACAGAAGCAAGTACTGCAACTACAAATAAAAATATATCATTCTCTGGTTTGATAATAAATGTTGGAAGTCTTGCGCAAGAAAATCAATATGTTCAGTTTCTAGCTTATAAAGAACATATAGGACAGTTACAGGATTCCTTCATGAAAAATGTTTCTTTAGCTTTTGATTTATTAAAGAGGAATCATTATAATCATATCTTATACTACATATTTGTCATATATGAGGCATAGATCAATTTTTGGAGTTATTACTTTGCACTTCTGAGAACCAGTACATGCATTGACAATGATGAATAGTATTTAATTATGTATGTTATATTTCATAACAGATTATTTGTAAATAGGAATATTTATGTGCCGACTGTTAGCCGGTTTACATTAGTTTTGGATATTGTCTGTTCTGTCCATCTCAAAATCCTGACCATGGCCCTCAGGACTGGAAACTTTAATATCTCGGTTGATACCTTGCTTGGGAGACTGTAGAATTGTTTATTTAGAAAAAGATAGAATTATTTAATGGCTAACAATCTTTCAGGTGAGGCTTGTGGACCCTTGGCATATAAAGAACACAGAGAATTTATGTATTTCATTTGTTTCAAAGAGACATCATAACTTATTCAGTCTGGGCTATTTAAATCACCTATACAACTCTTGAAATTATTGAGGCAATTAAATATTTACCAGATACAATATGAGTTTATTATGATTAATATGAAATTACTCTCTTCCCTACTGTAGTTGAAAGATTTCTTTTCTTTGAAAAGGAATCTGTTGCATGCCACCACAGGGCTTTTATCATCTTGTTAAGACATTGCAAGAGTCATGTAAAGTGATACCGCTGTTTGAACCTGAGAAGAGAGCCAATGTCACCTAAAACACTACACGTCAGACTGCAATGAAGGCAAAATATCAGGGTGCATCTTCAGTTTAAGGGTGAAACCTCAAATGAAATCTGGCTTAATCAAACCTGATTTGACAACTTAGTTAACTGAGACTCAAATCTTGCTGGTAGATACAGACACTTAGATTTAGAATGTTGAAAGTTTAAAGACAAAAAACGTAATGCTTAAAGCTTTTGCTGCTTCATTTTATTAAATTTAAGTGAATTAAATTGTACATGAAATTGCAAATTACACAAAGTGAGAAGATTGGAAAAGTGATACTTTTAAAATAAAAATTAAATCAAATATATATAATTCAACCTGACAAATAGAAAAATATCTCTCAATATCAAAAGTCTTTGAGGACTTTTAAAGAGAGTAATATTAACAACTAGGGAACTCGATTTCCCTAGGGTTATGCAATTCCTTAACATAAACTCAAAAATTATTTGAATGCATTCAGTTTCTCAGTCTCTTAGGTGCAATAAACAAAACTGTCCTACAAGATTTATAGCTGATTTGTTTCATACACAGATGCATCAAATGGCACCAAAGCTTCTAGTTCTATTTTGAAAACTATACTTTAGAGAATATATTCTTTATCAAAGGTCAATAAAAGCTAGTTTTAAGACCAACAAAGGGGAAATAAGCCGACAAGTGAGTGCCTACTGGTCAACTTCAGTCAATTAAGATATCACATATTATTTATTTATTTCAATGCTTTAAAAAGCATTTCTCATCTCCTTTTGGTTACTTCAGAGCACCAGATATCTTGTCAGAATAGTATACTTCTAGAAAGGATGGGGGAGGTTAGAGTCTGATAGTGTGAAACAAGAAACTTGCCATATGTTCTTCAGTTGTGACCTCGCCTTGTCTATGTGATGTTCAATTGAAAGAGAGATTGGAAAGTTAGATTTTCAGGTGTTTCCTGAGGCTCTTCTAATTTGATAGAACACTCAAGTTTTGACACTCCACAATCTAGCTCCCACCAACTCCCAAGGATGTGCCTCTATATGCCAACCACTTGAAGGCTTGTTGGTTGGTTACTTTAAATGTTTCAAGATATTAAGATATCTTTCCATATAAAATTCAGGAGTATCAGTAAAGGGGACAGTGGCGGCTGCTGTGACTCACGGGTGGGGGTGTAGTCATAGGGGGTTGCAGGGGGAGGGTCGCGCAGGGACGTGGGGGGTCACGATTGCGAGAGAGATTGAGCATAATTTTTTTTTAAATGTACCGTGCTGCCGGGTCTCACACCTCTGCTCCTGCTCTCCTGCCTCCGACTTCAGGAACAGGAAGCAGGCAGCCAGGCTCCCTCCCCTAAGCCAATCACAACCCTGCAATGCAGCATTGTGATTGGTCTGAGTGCTGTGACATGGCGCTCAGCCAGGGGCTGGAGGGGTGGGCATATTCTCCATGCAGGCTGTAATGGAGCCTGCATGGAGAACAGGGAAAGTGCGCATGACTGGTTTGGGCGGCCCGAGAGGGCCGACCAAACAGTCATTGTACACTTAGGAGTGGGCAAACCACTCCTCCCCTGCCCTGCTCTGAGAGCATAGCAGCCCCGCCCACCTGCCCGCCCTCAAAGCAGCACAAACATAAAATGATAACAAGTGAAAGTTATTATCATTTTATGTTTTTGCTTTTCGTACTGCTTGAAAGCAGTGGAGCGACGCTCCTCCGTCATAGCAGAGGAGCCGCCACTGAAAGGAGGTTAGCTATACCTAAAATATTGTTTGCACTTGTAGTTTACTATTTATTGATAACCCTATTGAAAAATGTGACTTGATGGTTTCATTAGATATTGCTAAGCATTTGTTAATGTATTCTGGAATTATCTGTGGACAGATTAGACACTTCTACATTTGGAGAACAGTGCATCAAAATGTGTCTTCTATTATATATGAATCCTATTTCTTCTGTATATATTAATAATACTTAAATAGAATGAACCTAACTAGACCATGCATCCCTCTAGGGTGTCCCCTATCACCACTTCTGTTCTCTCTAGCAGTCAAAGGTTTTATTAATTGACTTGATAATAGCAGCAATTTCCCATGATCTTATTTAATGCCAAAAGATAAATATGGACTATCCTACAGTTTTTGAAATATTGCCAAAATATGATGAAGTTACAGTTTTACCAATTAATAGAGTGAAAATGCAAGTATTACAGTTTCCAAGATGTTCGCAGCTTTTAATATTGACCTTAAGCTGTTGCTTGCTATGACAATGGTTTATTTGGAGATAATTTTGACATCAAGTATGACAGAAAAGTCTAACTTGAAGTATCTTGATTTTATTGATAAGGTTTGCTTCAAATTTACATTGTCGACCAAGTTACACTTGTCAGTTTTAGCAAAGAATAACACCAATGATCATTCTCACATTTCTGCTGTTCCAGCTACTCCTGTTCCAGCTACTAGACATAATTTCTTCTTTCATTAAGTAGTTAGCAATTTACTGTGCAAAAGGACAATGGCTCTCTTATCTATAGCGTGTTTCCTGATAACAATTGCAGCACTTCAATTACTACATACTCTTAATTACATCTGAGGTCTTGCAAATTTTTAACAACATTTCCATAAGATGGTTTGGTGGTATATTGTCATCCAATAAAATCCTTAATTTGTCATGGACAGTAACTGTCACGCCACACACCTGGAGTTCTTTTCTGTGGCGACGATGCTGGACCTCCACTCACTCTTGGTGCAGCGTCCGACCGAGGGAAAAAGAACACCATGTCGAATACTATTCCAAAAGGGTAGGGGGGTTGGGACAAAATAACAAACAGAAAGAGACTTGCAGCTCCTGGAGCAGCTACAGGGACATCCAGGGCTTTCCTGATTCTTTCTCAGGCTCTGCACGGCTCTCAGAGACTTCAGTCTGGGGGTGAGTGGGTGCTGGCACTAAAGGACAAAGAAATACACATTAGCTACCATCATTAGTTAACATGTATTCTCATGGGTGTCTACTTTTGTAATCATAAAACATGCTGCGTTACTCACATAGCACATACACACTATTACAGCATAGGATGTATGCCAATGCTCTACTCCGGCATAGAGGGATAATAAACTGCTAGACTGGGGCGCTCAATTCCAAGAACTTATTGGGTGGGGATGAATCTCATGTTAAGCTTCGTTAGTTAGGAAGATGCGCAGGTATCAGGAGAGTAGCGGGAAAGTGTCCTGCTTTCTCGAGGAAATTAAGCCATGCATTTCCATGTGTGCTGGGTGCGGTTTAAATACCGTCGTAAAATCAAGATGGCCGCCTGAAACGTACATCTCACAAATCTAGCAAGATTTCGAGAGCACGAGACGGGAGGCGGGAGGGGAATGCAGCATACCAGGGCCCTAACCAAATGTGTGCCGGAACCAAATGAGTGCATGCAGTCGAGGCCGGCATGACTCGCGGGTGGTGGGGCGGTGGGGCTCGCGTGGGGGTCACCCGGGGGGGTTAATTAAATAAATAAAATAAACTTACTTTCCCGGGTCCCACGTCGTCTCTGGTCCTGACCTGCTCTCCTGACTCCCTCCACTCCCCTAAGCCAATCACAACACTGCAATGCCAGCATTGTGATTGGTCGGTACGGCGTTCAGCCAGGCGCCTATGGGGAGGCCATTTGCTCCATGTTGGCTGCATTGCAGCCTACATGGAGAAAGGGCAGAGTGCGCATGACTGGTTTGGGCGGCCCCAGAGGGCCAACCAAACAGTCAGCGTCCTCAGCAGTGGGCAAGCCACTCCTCCCCTGTCCTAGAGCAGACCCGCCCACCCCCAACCAAACCCTTTTGCTTTCTCGCAGTGCGAGAAGCAGAAACATAAAATGGTAGTTATTACCATTTTATGTTTCTGCTTCTCGCACTGCGAGAAAGCAGTGGGGCGACGCTCCTCCGCCCCAGTGGAGGAGCCGCCCCTGTGTGCATGACAGTTTGCTAGGCCCAGAAAAGCCCCAAGGGAGATAACTTCAAGACGGGAGCAGGCCCTGGAAGAATCATGTGTGCACAAAACTTGCGGAGGAAGGGCAATCAGGTCCCAGTGAGATGGGATCAACTGGCACGCACATGAGGCAGGGCCCTGGGGAAAGAAACGAGGGCCCAAAGATGTCCCAAGGCACAGACAGCACAGGAAGAGAAGCCCAGGGTCATGACACTAACCTGTAGCAATCATTCATGTGTTGTTACCATACTTGGTACACAGAGTTGTCAGAATGACTGACATATTTTTATCTAATTCTTTCAATTCCTGATTTACTGTAAGAATATTTTTAATGGCCAAAAGCATTGTGCCAAAGGACACCTTTATTATGTGGGGAATTTAAATGAAGATTATATTCTTAAATAGTCAAGCTGTAATTTCCAGTAAAAACAAAAAAAGGATTACACTATGTAGAATTATGGTTTTTCATGGACTTGTTGCCCAAAGTCAATAATTGTTGACCTTGATGAAGGTAGATCTATGTTTAAAATGTATACCTATAAAAACAGGTATATCAACTATAAACAGTATTTGGCCATACATTTTCCTATACTGATTATATGGGCACCAGTTATCTGTGAAAAATAAGCATTACTTGTAAGGTGCCGTCTTCCAGTCTAATATAATTATTCCTTGTGGGGAATTGGGAAAAATTCTTATTGGACGAGCCATCAAAAATGTGTTTTTTAGTTGCTCACACATGTTTATTAAATACTTGGAATAAAATGCATCCAGCTTAGAGAATTCACAAATGTATCTTTATCCCAAGGATAAAAGGGAATTCTTGAGCCTTAGACTCCATAGGTGAGGCTTATGCGAAATGGGCCTCTGTGCAATCTATTTGGGCTGATACTGATGCATCAAAAAGAAAAGAGAGTAAAGTAAACTACATTCAGAATTAAAGGACACATTTCGTATCTGAGAGGATCATGTGGTACATTTTGGCTACTGGGGGATTGTGAGGAAGCCCACTATTGGCACTTCTCCACCAGGGCATTGAGCCAAAGGTGTCTTGCCTTTTCTTACAGTTTGTGCATTTTTGCTAAACTTGCCCTTGTTTTTTTGTTCCCCTTTATCTTTACGTAACTTGCTGACTTTTTGTTAATCATTTACTTACTTGCTGTGGTAGATTGGCAGGCCTGGAACAATTTCTTCAGGTCTATGGACACATTTGCCAGCCTAGCTTGTTGCTGAATCCTTTTGTACACATAAGGTAGCTTTTACAGAAATGTCTGAATATTTATCTTCCTCAGAACAATTAAACTTTGTTTTATTTGCTTCACTGTATGTGTCATTTAATACAAACCAGTGCTTAATTTGTAAAATAATGAGTGCTGGTGCCCAAAGCGCTGCTCAGAGGCCCCGCCGGTGCTATTAAATGTCAACCCCCAAATACCAAGACTGCGCAGTGTTCAATATACCCCAGGCCTGCCTGCCCCTTTATCTCACTCGTGGAGGGCCCTGCTTTCTCCCTTGGTGACGGTTGTTCCGCCTTTCTCTTCCTCCATCTTTCCCGTTTGCATGTTTCTCCCTCTCTTACTCTTGGGAAATATCTGATGGGGAAAAATGAATGCCAGTAGTAGATGAGTGCCGGTGGGACCACCGGCAACCACCGGCTAAAATTAAGCATTGAATTGCAAACTAGAGTTGTGACTCAGATTAATGCAAAAACCACACATATGTAATTCAAATAAAGGATGCATTACAGTGGTATTAGTGACTGAAAAAGTAACTGGAAATATCCTCATTTGCATGGACTAAAGCGATCTATTGATTAAAAAGAAAGCCAATACAGAAGTATTAGAAGAGAAAGAAATGTATTTATTTGAAAAAAAATACAATACTGGGCAATAATTGCAACTTAGACCTTGAATGCACATAAACAGTGAGGGTTCCGCTGTGGCAATCGGCAATGGGCTTGTCTGTTAGGTAGTTCATTTTCCATGCGTGGTGTCTGCTGCAGTCATTCTTTTCCCTGCGACTCAGTATGATATCCATGCGCTGCAGTCTAGTTAGGAAAGATAGATATGCCTCTGCTGGTGGCGATAATAAAGCTAACGGAGACGATTCAAATATTTCGCCCCGGACAGGGCAATGTTTAAAAAGCACATTCAGCAATTTCCGTCTAGTTCTTCAAAAGAGCTGTCTCGATTGCCAGCAATAACGGCACTTGCCTCTCTCTCTTCTACACCCTTTCTAAGCCAGCTCCAAGCGGGTACAGGGAGCGGCGACAAGTCACTTCATCCGCCACTTCATTAAACGCGGGCTCTTACCCTGCGCACGAGGACATGATACAGCGGCGAGGCTCGTGCTGCTTCCTGCCAAGGGGAGACGCTTCGACTCAAGTAGACATTTTCCTTTCATTGTGTGGCAAATAAGTGGAGAGTGAAGCGACGCACTATTGTTGGCATGAAGTGAGCGCGGCGAACGGCTGTCTTCTCCGTCACAGTTGGAGGCTTTAGAGCGAAGAATGGTATGTATGGGGCCTCTGTTGATACCTTTCTTAAGAGGCATCAAATTACCCTTCAGCTTTCGCTATGCACACTCATTGAAGGCAGACACCAGAGACAGCTAAAATTGTTGGTTGGACACACGTACACATATTGCTTGATGACAAAGATTGACGGCCTAATGACAGGACCAGCAGCGCCCGTGACTCAAAATACCTCATGACCTTTAACCTTGATTCCCTGGAAGAATCCGACTCCGTATAATCGTTCGTCTTATCACTTCTTTATCCTTATAATCACGCAAAAGTACAACACATTGGAAAAACAACTCCAGCTCAGTCTGTGTTATGTCTTATTTGCACAAAAAGTAGTTTGTTCCCTTCGTCTTGCATCTGCGACTGTTCAGAATACTTGATATGTTTTAATGTGTGATTTCTGAAAGGTATTTTCTATCTTCATCATATTTGTAAATGCAGACCTCTAGCGGCTTATGATGGGCCGTGGATTTTCAAGCCTGTGCCGGGATCTAAAAGCAGCCCACCCTCACTTGGCTCCTAGAGAGCAAGTCTGATCCTCCAGCGGAGGACTTTTACGTGCTTCGCATCAAGGATTCCTTTTCTCTTTAAGGTGGCTAAACAATTCATTTCACGACACGTCTCAAAATATATAGGGGGATATTCACAAGAACGTGCGCTAAACATCTCCAAAAAAATGTTAACGCAACTTTACACATCGCAGTCTATCGCGGGAAAATAACCCCGTGTTAACGTGGAATTCACAACACGGCGGTACCATGCGATAGTTTGCCGAAAACGCGGCCAATGTCCGCGATACAACCACCGCGACAGAGATAAAAACACAAACCCCAACACCAAAAACGTGCGATGAGCCCATTCGCGATGAGGAAAGCAGCGATAAGCAGCGCCAGGCCCGCGACACACACACGGCAGGCGGGAATAAGCACAACAAAAGCAGGAAAAAGGAAGACAAACCAAACAGAAAACAACAGCGAAGCACAATGGAGGCAGCCGGAGCCAGTACACAACCCCACAAGCCCCATTGGCAACAAAACATTGTACATGGCAGTCCATCGTGGACAAGGTGAATGCAGCCGGAGAGCGGAGGAAGACAATGGAAGAAAACCAGAACAGCTGGAATGATGCGAAACGCACAAACAAGCAGAAACACGCCAACAACCAGAAGGCAGCAATGCACACCGGAGGTGGGAGTCCAGCGCCACACCAGGAGCTGGATGACATGGAGGAAATGAGTGTCCACCACATCAGTCTGGAGATGGTGGCAGGAGTCGGGGACCGGAAACTGCTCAAAATCAACAGACACAACAGCAACAGGGAGAGGAACGACCAGGGACTGGGGGACGGGGAGATGGGCACAATGGCACACATGCACAATTAAGCACAGCACAACTGCAGACAAACCATGCCCAAGAGTAACAACACCAACCAAGAGCACAAGTCACACAACTCGGCAATATCACACCACTGTACAAGCACAGAAGTGAAAACCACACTGCCTGAAAGGGAGAATGGTGAGCCAAATCAGAGCTGAAGGGACATCTCACACACAATGCAGCACACACACATAGGAAGCAGAGCACCCCAACATCGAACACAATGTGGTACAAACAGCAACATTTACACAACCGAACACAGGACACAAGTGCACGTGCTTGTGGCCTGTAAATGGCCATACACATCTGGCAAAGCACGAAACAGGGACATGATAATGCACAAGTACAAACCCACAGCCCTGATGGGGTAGCAATGCATGTATGGCAGGGACCCAGATAGGCCTTGACACCGACAACCTGTCTTTTCCTTCCTGATGCAGCGGAGCGGGTAGGTGAGCCGGACTGCTCTGAGCGGGAGCAGGTGAGTATGGATTACACGTTGAGACTATGCCTGGTCACAAGCTTTTAAGAGAGATAAGAGGTGCTGGGAATTGCTGACAAGTTACCGCTGGTCTTTGGGAAGGGTACGCTGACTCTGATGTTCTGTAGAGCTCTGCACTAAGACATAGCTTGGGCGCTGTAGGCGCTCTTAACACACCGCACGATTGGCATAATGTCGGAGCGCATGGTGAAGGCGCCAGCAGCTACGCAGGCAGGTCTGGGGCACTTTTGAGTCTGTTGAATAACCT
Source organism: Calotriton arnoldi (assembly GCA_963921515.1). Taxonomy (NCBI): domain Eukaryota; kingdom Metazoa; phylum Chordata; class Amphibia; order Caudata; family Salamandridae; genus Calotriton; species Calotriton arnoldi. Next base: position 150,063 of record CAWUFW010010009.1, read on the forward strand.
TGTCAATGATACCAATTTCACGACTATGGGCTTACTTTAACCTGAACCATGCCCACTTTCACTTTTAATGCTCTAGAGTCATGGCCTTAGCAACTAAACGTTGTGCCTACAAGCCCACACCCAACATATTTTGTTGTTTGTTTTTTCCTTTTAATAAACAGCGACACTACGTTGAGTGTCCATATACTCCGCTGCGGTCTGATGAAGCAGCACTTGAATCCTTAAGAGGTGAGCTGATACACACTCACCATGTTGTTCAATTACTCTAACTGGTTACACAGAGGTTTTATATTCTAAATACAAATGAAGGCACACGTAGAATGTGATATGCATGAAATCACTTTGTTTTTATCACTTGTATAGATTCAAAGAGGTTGTGTACGGTGAAACACACCCACTTGAATCAATAGGACCATGTACCAATATTTCCATTTGGTTTTTTGATCCTTTTTGTTTGTACTCTAGGTTGGCTGCTTTTGTCCGGGGCAACGTCCTACCAAGAGAAGAAGTGGTATGTAGAACCACACCACACACTGTAGATAGTTTTCATTTAGTCACTAGGTCCTGAGGAATCGCCAACTGATCTATTAGAGACATTTTATAGAGCGAGAAACATGTTGACCACTAAGGGGTAGAGCGTAATTTTTGTCAGATTAAAAACAAAATAGTCGCCCTCCTTCTTCTTTTTACTTTTTAATCAGGTTGTGACCTCTCCAGAATAAAAATAATTATAGAGGATTCCCTTACCTGTTTTAACCCACACATCACATCTACATCTTACCAGGCCCCTAACACCCACAGCACCTATACGGCAAGGAACAAAAGATCTCCGATAAAGAGCCCCTTTATGGGTGCCCGTCGAGCATTGTAGCGCTGGCTCGATGAGGAGCAGACCCATATGATGAAGCATGACACCTAGCTTGCTGGGTGTGTGAGGGTCCTAGTTCCGAAAGTAGGTATTCCCCACCTCCCCACCACTCTGAGTACTAACCAGATGGCAAACTTGCCACCCAGGAACACCGTACCTCTTTTGTCTTCTAGTTCTACCCAGGGCAAGTACGGTGGACCTTTATCAAGCCCTCATTGTCCCCCTTGTTGTTTACTACATACAAATCAACACTCATCACAGTTGGAGACAATTGCGTGTCAGTACGGCCAAGAGAAGTGCCACGACATGCAGACCAATTCAGCAGCATGTCTGAATGAGGAAAGTTGGAAAGCGCCCATGTCCACCCCAGGGGAGTCCATCACCCACACAAGTGAGTGCCAACCCATGTTGGGTGTCCGCGCATGGATCAGGAGTCCAGGCCAATGAAGCCATGTCCTCTGTCGTCTTGGGACATGTGACCAGATCCCCAACATGCAACCAGGCGTCGGGACATGTGCAATGGGTCACATTCAGCTGTGGCTGCAGGTACGTTGTCACTCGTCCATGAACGCGAGTGCAGCAGCGTAGGCCAACACTTCCAATAAGAGCTCGTTGTCGACTAGATCTAACATGTCGGCGACGTAACCTATCAGCTGTCCCGGACAGATGTGCTGACTCCAACCCCCTGGCCCTAATTGGCACTAAAGCCCAATAGGGGAGCGGCTCAATGTGGTCACTGCACACGACGAGTCGTGCAATCTCCCAGGTCCAGTTGCCAGCATGCATGCCAATCATCCAGGCATGCCATAAACGGGCATCACGGTGACACTCCTGGTCGTGGGCCAACAGGGGGCGCACACACATCACATGTCGAAATCCAGTTCAGCTACCGTTACGTTGGAGAGGCAGACATCCATGTTCCACTCGAATATGCACGAGCGACAATGCAACACAGGCTGAACGCAGGTGACGTTGGCAAGGCGGAAGCTTAGCAGGTAACTGATCCGCAGCATTGCCAATGGCAGTGCCCCCAGTACATGCAGCAGACGTGCACGGTGCCGGTCCACGTGACTGGGGTTGTGCATGTGTCCGGGATGGTCTGCCATTGCGTCAGTGGCTCTGCTTGAAGCGGCACTGTGCTGACCCGCGCCAGTCCTGTGGATGAAATGCCACAGCTCGGATCAATGAGCAGTGTCTGTGTGCAACGGGTGCAGGCCTGGGATGGGGTGGGAGTACGTGTGAAGGCCATTTCACGCACGCCAACTACGACCAAGGACTCCTGTGTGTGGGATGTGTACACGTTGGTCTCATGTTGGGCAGTGCGTAGTGTGGGAGTCGTCAGCAACTGCTATCGTATCTGTCAGGGGGTGCTGGGCACATGAAAGTCCCAGCTCGGAGCTGCAGATGTGCTTCCGCATGATAGTCCAGACAAAGGACCTTTCATCCCTACAGTCAGTTTACCATCTGCTTGCATACAGGAGATGTGCAGAGCCCTGTCGTGGGTGGGGTGGGATGTCTGCGACCCAGGGAATCATGGATGATATGCCGAGCACGTGGCACATGAGCGGCCTCACTGTGTGTTACGTTGCCTCACAGCTGCTCCCCCCTCCCACGAGCCCCCACACTTGTGTGCGCTGCGTGGTTGCATCACGTGCACTCCTACGGCACACCATTGTCATGCCTGTCTGCTCGTGTCCAGCGGCATGCCTACAACACCGTGATGCTGGCCGTTGAGGGTGTGCAGCCACGTGAGTGTAGGCAAATGGTCTGGACAGGGCGGACACAGGTGTACAGTCCATGGCTGGCTGTGATCGCGCTGCGATTGAGGCTAGGCATCTGACCCATGCAGCCGCAGGACTGATACACACAACACTTGGCATGTATGAGCCAAGACCCCGAGCGGACTTGCGCTCATACATCTCCCCGTACGTGCGGCCCGCCCTCCGGGTGCATGCTACATTGCAACATCGACGACTGTGGCCCTGGTGGCGACAACACTCCAACACAGAGACACGCTTACCGCACTTCCTGCTCAAGGCCAGACCAGAGCCACGCCCTGAGCCCCCTGCCAAATCAGCACACCCCAGTGCTGACCTGACGTACGCTGGCCCAGCACACGCCGCTTGTGCATGCAGGGGGGGCGGACGAAGCTACATGTCCAAGGTCTTAGCCACTGCTGAGGTGACATGGTATCGTCCGCTGAACACAGCACACTGCGATGTTGCAGGGCTCGGGCCCATCATGCTGACATAATGACCACACGGACACACTTGCTTAGATGGTGTGAATGGCTACGGGCACGTGCGCCCGGCCACTTTTATTAGCAAGCTCACATGTCGAGTGACACCTGTGTTGGATGTGTGTACACCAGCCGTCATGGAGTGCTTGGTGCAGTCAAAAAACGACAACAGTGTACATCGTAAAAGACACAACCATTCAACCATAAAGGCACCATGACTTGAGCTGCACAGAGTTAGTGGCCCCGGATGCACAGCATCCGGCACGGGCCTACCGCCACGGGACGCTGACTTGCGGTGCACTGGGGCAGGGTCACGAGAGCAGAGCAGGTTCTTGTAGATGCCAAAGGAGGGTGTCGCGGAGTGTCTCGGTGGACAGTGGAAGGTGTACCCCCAGGGCATGATGCAGAGGGCAGAACCACGCTGAAACAGTCACTATGGTGGAGATTAATGGAACAGACACATGTCGAACACCAAGTCCGTCCCAGCCAGATGATGATGCAGACAACCCCCAGGCCATGGACTCAGACGCCACCAAAGTTCAACCAGACAGTGCCCATGACTCATTGCGCACAGAGTTAGTGGCACCAGTGCAGATAGGGGATGCCGCCTGCGATGAGGCGTGTCCAATGGTGTGAACTCCTCTATGAATTACCCAACACACAGTTCCGCATGTGGGACCTAATGGACCGTAGTGTAGGCCTGAGGCAGCGGTCAGCAGGGGCCCTCATCCAAGTGTCGCCGGCTTATGTTGGATGGTCCCACCGGCCTGCGTAGTTCAGGGTCAGTGGCACCAGGTCAGTTGTTGCTAGTGTTCGGTCACCTCCGTGACGAGGATCCGGCTTTCATCCGGACTGACCCGCATCTTCCTCTTACTCCTCTCCATGCGTTCACTGGTATGGACTCTGCCATTCATGAATCACGACTAAGTGCTGGATGTGGGACTTACTGGACCGCAGTGTAGGCAGCCGTCAGCACGGGCCCACAGACACTTGTCATGTGCTTGCGATGCAGGGTTTGGGACACTGATCGAAGGGAGTTCAGTGATATAAACGCGACAATTAACATTTGGTCACTGCCATTCTGAACTCAAGACACAGTTCCACATGTGGGACCTACTGGACCGCAGTGTAGGCCTGAGCCCTCATCCAAGTGTCGCCGGCTTGCGTTGAACAGGGTTAGTGGCACCACATGTCGCCGGCTTGCGTTGAACAGGGTTAGTGGCACCACGTGTCGCAGGCTTGCGATGCAGACTTTGGCTTCACTGATCGGAGGGAGTATACTGATGTGGACGCTGCCACAGACTTGGGGTCACTGCCATTAAAAACTCCTGACTCAGTACAACATGTGCCAACAACTGGGCCGAAGAGTACACCGGTGGAGTATGTCTATGAGAAAGGAGTACTGTGGGCCAGCATAGTGGAGGCCAGCGAAGGTCGCGAGACTGGGGCTTGGAGCTTGCACCGGCACGTGGTGGGCCCTCTTTGAAACACGCTGGTGTCGGCAGGTGAGCGGAGCCTCCTTGGTGCGCTGGGGCAGGCATGACGGGTCTGGGGACCAGCGGCCCGGGGTGCAGCAGGCGCACAGGGACGCAGGCCCCGCCGCGCATTGCGCCGGCCTTGTGGCGGGCTGAGAGGCGCTGCCCTGGCAGACACGTTGGCCATTCCTAATGAGAACCACGCCCAGTGCGACAGGCTTTTCATTCACACCCCTACACAGGCCTGGCGTACGCAGGGCCAACCCACTCCGCCCACGCATACAGGGGGGGGGATGTAACGAGCGACATTTCCGCGTTCTGCCCCACAGCCTGTGGGGACATGGTAGCGTCCACTGGCCACTACACTCCATGCACCAGCAGTTAATGTCCACATGGCCATTTCTGTGGTTTGCACACTGAAGTCTGTCCGGCACATCCACGCCACACCTGGCATTGGGTAGGTTCTCATTCATTAGTCACTTGCCGCTCTCGCACATGCCTGCTCCAAGCCTCTCCTCACATTCTGCTATTGTGTGGCTGTGGTGCCATGCTGTGGCTGGGTTGTGTGCATGGCAAGCCCAGGTTCCCAATGGAGTCGTGTTGTCATGTCTGGTTGGTTGGCATGTTGTGTGGCATGTTGCATGTAGTTTTGCTGCGTGCCCATTGCCAGTGTCGTGAGTTGCATGACTGTGGAGTGGAGGTGTGTGGTGTGTTCATTTGGTACTTACCAACGAGCAATGCATTTTCATAGGTGGCATCCTGGGAGCGCTGGTTGATGATGGACTGTCGGGAGATGTATGAATCATGCACACTGCCTGGGGAGTTGGCCACAACATTGTTGAGGAGTCCCAGGTGTCCACTATTGCCTGCACATTTATGGAATGCGTGTGCTTTCTGTTGCGGTAGTTGTGTGCAGTGTCGGCAGGGGGCACGAGGGGTACATGTGTGCAGTCGATTGCCCCCAACACGTGAGGAAATCCAGCTATGGCGTAGACGCCTTGCTTGGTCTCCAGCTGCTCCTGCGCAGTGTGGGTGGAGTGGAGGTGCTGGGGTACCAGGCTGATGATGGCATCCAGGACAGGTGTGATGAACTTGGATAGGGCTAGCTGTGAGACTCCTCCGACTCTGGCAGTTGTGGGTTGGAAGGTACCAGAGGCCAATATGTGCAGCACAGCCGGCAGCTTTGTCTGCGGAGGGATGTTGGTTGTCCGCTGTGTTGGTACCGTCAGCCGGTGGGCGCTGTGGGTCAGGATTTGGGGGATGGTTGTCCTTTTGGGCCTGTAGTGGGCAATCTCCTCCTCTGGCGCTGGGTCTGTGCGGCTGGTGCGTTTAGGGTGGGTCCGCTGCCTTTGTGTACGCTGCGTCTGTGGTGGTCCTGGGGGTTTGGGCGGGGCGGGTCCTGGGGGTGGTGGGGGTGGCGGTGGGTGTTGTGGCCCTCATTGGTCTCCGAGCTGCATGATCATTGTCTCCATGGCATCTGTGGGTCTTCAGATGTGGCTCTTGGCTGGGCTCCCTTTCATGCTGCAGGTAGTCGTCCTGCTTAACACTAGCAGAAGGCAGGTGTTAATTCCCTGCTGCTACCGCAGCTTATCGCCTGTTTTTGGTTCGCATCGCAGTTCTGGCAGTTTGTTGTGAATGTGGTGTAGTGGTGTTTTTGTGTGTTTTTGCACGGGAACGCCTACTCTGCATCTCATTAGGGTTAGTTGGTGGTGTCACCCGTGGAGGTCAATTTTGCGGCAGTTATCGTGGGAATACTGGCGATGTCTGCAGTTTGCACCAGCTTGTGAATGGGGCGTTAAATCTATCTCCACTTTTGATGCGTTAAGGTGGCGATAACTCGGCGATAAGTCCTTGTGAATATGCCCCATAGACTTTTCAAGCAGCTCTGCAAACAGAGATTCAAGCAGCTCTGCAAAGAGAGAGTCTTCAAATAGCTCAAGGCTTCCGAAATCCAAATGTGACTCTATTATGAGTACAGCGAGTGGCATCCTAGGAGGGAATACCACTCACCCCCAAACCTGGCAGGCTGCCAGTTCTCGCACCACCAGGATTTTCCTAGTGCAGCAACACTGACCAATATTTTACCATCCGGAGAACCTGGCAGGTAAATTCTCAGGAGGCTTAGACCCAATCTGCATGCACGAGCACCATTTTTGCCCCGCAGGAGCCCCTCGTACAGCATGGGGTGAGTATGAATGACTCCTCTCTGCCTGGTTCGAGCATCCTCATGTCCTGAAGCCCTCCTGACCCTCCACCTCCTTTTACCACCTGCACCGATTGGCACAGAGCAGGGAATTCCATGCATAATTTGACCCGGGAAAATTGGATCTGTGTGGTTCGCCCTTGTTCCTTCAAGATTAACTTGTAATTGCATGGCACGGGGAGGGTGGTACTGTACAATACTGGCTTTTACCAGCGTAATATTTGCTCCAGTCACTAGTATACAACTCATTATCGGGGTCTAAATATTATTTCATACATGCTGTTTCTGAAAAACACTGAATCATGCAAAAGCACATGAAATACTATAATCAAGAGGCTAGCAGAACCTTCTTTCGTTGAGGGTGGCCCAATTCAGACTCATGGCAACTCATTTATTTTTATCAATTGGATTGTTCCTGTGTAGAAATGGCAAAGAAAGTATGCAACGCACACACAAGACAATTTAACAACAAATTAAATCTCCTGCAAGAAACCGTTTTAAAGTCTATCATTCAGGGATGCCATCAAAGCACTGATAGATGATGAAACAGACTAAACATCACTAATATAATAGGACGCAACACCAACTGAAGTCCACCAGATAAACACCTATTTTTCTTTCTGTAAAAACCAAAAATGTCGCACTCTTAATGACACAGATCATGCATGACATATGATGCACGCAGGGCTGCCCAGGAGGTACATGCTCAATGATTTCAGTTCCATCTTGAAGGTGGTGAGCACTCACAGGTAGGTGTTTGGCAGATGTCACGTGCGACCTTATTCCACACTAGTGAGAGACAACCCAAGATGGTTTAGGGGTGAGTTTTCACTTCCTAAACTGCTTTTTTTTAAGCTGAGGCGATCTTGCGGGTAAACCATGTTCTCCACCTGAAATGCTTACCTTGCCTGTAGGGTGACTCGAGGCATTACATTTGTTTGCTTTTGAGACCAGACAGGTGGCCTTGTGGTTGTACCTTATTAATTCAAAATTTTAAATAGAAATAGCATCAGTTCATTTTTAACGCTTGTAATTGCATCAATTCTAAATTGTAGTGTGTTCCATGTAAATGAATGAAGTGCAGTGTTGCTGTTGAAACACTTCAAGTGTTGTTTAACATATAAACTAAAGATAACTGTAACAGTCCTCAACACATCTTAAACATGGTGAAACTATATAAATGTAATGCTAACAGCTATCCATATACCCCAAACCCTTAAGCCTATACCTAAAAACCTAAACCTTCATCCTTAACGGCACAGGCTGCATAGGGTGCGTAGTCCAGAGGAGAGCCTCCCGGCGGGAGGATTCGGAAGGAGTACGCACGTCTGCTGTGGAGTGCTGACAGTGACCGGCAGTGGAGGCGGGGGCGGCAGGGGCAGCGGCTTGGGAGCAGTTCAGCAGCTCAGCCCCCTGACAGTATGTTACCCCCCTGACAGCCCCCTGATAGAACGTTACTGCCCTGCACCTACTGCCTGCTGTCTCGCGCCTTACCTCCACTGGGATTGAGCAGAGGGGGCACAGTGAGGCAAAGTTGGAGCAAGAGCAGAGAGCAGTTTGGCCCCCCTGCAGTGCACTTCTATCAGGGAGGAAGTTGCATGTGTCTGGAGCAGCTCCCGGGGGGGTGACAACAGCAGTAACAGCAGTAACAGCAGGAGCGGGGGCAAGAGAGCGCAGCCACCGTTAGGGGGTGGCAGCGGAGTGTGTGCCCGGTGAGTCTGCGGAAGCGACCCAACTAGGTTGTGGGTGGCTTGCAGGCTCTCCTGAGTGCCCTGCTCTCTGCTCCCCTGCCTCAGGAGGCTGAGCAGAAGGGAAGAAAAAGCTACGGGCTCGCAGAAAGGAATCTGGTGAGTCGAGGAAGGGGGTTCAAGGAGGCTGGAAGAGACTAGAGGTCTAAAGAAGGTGGACAGTGGATAACGGCACTTCAACTCAAAACAAATACATATCATTCAAATTTTTAGCTATGCAATCAGGCAGGGTGAGGAAGGCATTGGGAGAAAAAGTAGTTACTCATAAAATACTCGCCAAAAGAAAAAAAGGCGACAAACCAGCAACAGTAAATGGTGGAAGTTCTATACTGAAGAGCCCGCTAATCTCACCTATTGCGTCTATGTTTGAAAAATCAATGTTAAACAGAAAAACGATGCAAAACTCAAGATTTCACTATTTAAAGGATCCCAGTTCATCTCTCTGTGCTACACCTGGAGAAACATCAGGTCTGATGACCCCGCTGGCACCCCAAAAAATCGTACAACGGATACATCAAAGGGGGGAAGAGCTGGTTCAAGACCCTACCCTAAGGAAATTAACATCAAATTCCAATTTAAACTCCATTGAGACGCAAGATCCGAGCAAACAGATAGTGAAGCTAGAGATTCAAGACAAGAGCAGTCTAGCTGGAGTAATCTCACCGCATAGTGCCATAATAACAACAGCAACAGTACATGCTGCGCGATACGACATCAGTATCAATTCGGAATATCAACATCATGAACTTCTACCTGCCGCTAGTAAAATCTGCGGGGAAAGCACGCCATGTAGTTCAGCTACAACACATAAGCCCTACGATCTGAATGCATTAAACAGCTGCTCCTTACAAACTGCTGAGCATGGACAAGAAGTTAGCCTAAATGACTTGCAATCAAACATAGATGATCAAGTACACCTTTGGTCAAACCAAGGTCTATCTCTAACTGACTTGGAAGACTCAAGGGCGAGTAAACATGTGGAAGGTACACAGGAGATAACGGTGGAAGGAAATGAAGAAGAGGAGTTGGTCGCTTCATGGGCGAGCAAACCTGTGGAAGACACACACGTGGTAAAGGTGGAGGCCCAAGGAAGGGATGAAGAGGAAAAACAGATGTTCAGCCCAAACCACACAGGAGGAAAAGACAAAACATCTGATCTTAGAGCCAATTTTCAATCAAATCTAACGGAGAAATCTGGAGATTCACCTGAAAAAGGGGCAAGTAACATCAAAAGCAATAAAAATGGGCAAACAGAATTAATTCCATCAGTACTCCAAGCACTACAAATGTCGACAGCTACGTTGATAATGCAGTCGGATAAATTGGATATACAAATAGATCTTATGAATATCATCGCATCATATGTAGCTGGAATAAATACAAAACTTGAAGATTTAACAAATTTAATAAAAAGAGTACAACCAATTTACTCACCACGGGAATCAACCTGCATATGTGGACCAATAATAGACAAATTAGGTTTTCTTCCGACAATATTGGAACAGATACTTTGCTTGAATAAGCACTTGGTCTCGCCGGCTGCGAATTTAGAGACTGCCCATACAATAAAATCAGAGGTAATTGTAAGTCAGAACCATGCACAAGCACCTACAAATACAACTCAAGAACAAAAGAAAGAATTTCAACTTCCCACTGCTGAGGCGGTGGATCTTATAAGAACTGATCAGAATGTCACAACAGAGCAACCTGAATAGAAGAGGCCTCAATCTAGAAGGCAAAAGAAGAAGGAAAGGAAAGCAAGAAACAGAACGAATGATCCTAAACCGCAGCAAGGCAATAGAGTATATTCCATCTTTTCTAAAACAACAGCAGGTGAGCCCCAAGAAGAATATCGTTCTGGAACAACACTGAATAGTGTTATAAGTAACGCAAATACTTCTAGTGAAGGACTCAAAGGCACATATAAGGAAAAGGAGGTAACGCCCAGGAATTACATTAATAATAGAACTTTAATGGAAATCGAGGACTGCTCATCAGCATCATTTAAAGATCCCATGAAAACCGAGTCAAAGGGTAAACTTGTAGTCGCCACAGTAAAGCGTGAAGAAAGTAATAGAATATATAAAGAGTTAGACAGTGTGGCAAGCAAAAACAAGCCTGAAAAAAATGACCTGTCCTCACCAACGCGGCCACAGTTACAAGAAAACAAGAAGGAAGTAGGAAAAGATAGGGTCATCACAGAGGGAAATTTAAAAACTCCAAGAAAGCATGCTGCAATGAAGCCAGATAATCTGTTAAGTACTCAAAAATTAAGAACGGATCTAGTGGTAAACAGGGAACCTACTAATACTTCTAATTGGAAATCTGTTACTGGGGCAATTACATACGCTGAGAAAGTAGACACAACTTCTTTACCTCGACATCCAGTAAAAGAAGTGGCAGATCAATGTATTCCAGTAGTATCGCAAAATCCTATACAAATTAAGCAGCAATATCCCTCTTATGGTCATCTAAGTATCTGTATTCCCAATCAAATTAAATCTCAGTCTAAGAATATGGAAGACAAAGATATAAGAAGGGGAATAGTATCTAGTACCCAGGTAACTCACCAGTTAATATGGACCCCAGAATATGAAACGCAGGGCAATTATGATATCTTAAATAGAGGCAATATTATGAAACTTATGGCAGAAATTCAGGAACTAAAACACATACAATTGGCAGATCTTGTAGCAGTCCAATTTCTACCAGGAGATAATAATACAACTAAAGAACGAACATTAACTACGTGGCAGACGTCAGAGTTAGCACAGTTAATACTAAGTAGCTCGGATCAATTTTCAGCCTGGGGAATTCAAATAATAGCACCGGTAATACCTCATTATCCATTTCCACTGAAAGAAATTGAAAAGCAGGATTCTAAAAGGAAAACAAATCAAAAGGTAGTTTCCGCACAGGTTTATTCAATTCTATATAACGCAAAGGGTAGGAGTGGTACAGACCAGATTTCAGAGGGATTAGTCACAGAAGTACAAAGGGAGACTGAACGAAATCAAGATCAATGGAACTGGCTACCCAGTATACTAAGCAACAAAAGCAGTGTCTGACATAAGAGAGTTATGGTTACCAGCTCTGAAACAAGTGCTATACACATTATCTTGGAACATAGCTGGAGCCAGGCGATTACTTGAGGAGGGCCTTCCACTTAAGGAGTGGGCAGATTGTGATATAATAGCCCTGCAGGAGACTTGGTCGCAGGAAGAGATTCCGATAACAGGTTTCACCCACTATACAGTAGCTGCGGAAAAATGCAGGCAATATGGTCATGCAATAGGCGGATTGATAGTATACGTGTCCACAGCTATAAAAATAACAACGGAACAGCTGAAATCTCTGGATCCCAGTATACAACTTGTAAAATTCTCAGATCAACACTCAAGTAAAGGTAATACAATATTATTAATTAATTACTACACACAACCGAAGGCTCAAATAAAAAAGGAGAAAAATGCCCTTCTAACTAAAACAATATCAAGATTACGCTGTCCTGGGGGGCGCTAGAGGGCGCCAGGCAAGATGGCCGCACGTTAGTGTAGCTCTGCCAGGCTGATCACCAATCCGCCTATTATCCGCCTGATCAATACTGCATCTCTGCTGCAAAACGTAGTGCTGCAGAGCGATACTCCCCCCGCGGCTGGTGGGGACCTGGAGGACGGCTGGGGGAGCCGACAGCGCGGTGAACACTGCACCTCGGAACTTGGCCGGTGCGTAGCAAAATGGCGGCTGCCGTTCCTGAGAGCTGAGGAGCGGACCGACTGCGGCACCAACGGGCGAGTGAGGGGAGAGGGTTGCCGGCTCGCGGTGCCCTACTGTGGAAGCGGCGCGATCTGGGGCTCTGTCGCTGGTGATGGAAGTGTGCTCCTCGCTGGGCCGCTTGTGAACAGCTGCCGGCCTGCTGCGGAGTGCGGAGCCCTGCGTGGTGAGGCCCCGATGGCGAGGAGAGCACCCGCGACGGCGGACGATCCACCCCCCCCTCCCCGGCGGGAGTGCGGACGGCCGCATCTGGCGAGTACCTGATCCAGGCGCAGCTGCTGGTCGAGACCCCGTGTGCGCTGCCGAAGAGAGAAGTGCCTGCTGCGGGCTGCGGTGAGTGGGGCACAGCTGAGCTGGGGCCTGCTGCTGCGGAGGCGGGAGTGGGCCGGTTCGCTACGCTGCGGCCTGCGAGCTGGGGCCTGTGTGTGGGGCTTGTGGTGTGCTGCAACTGATGGGTGCCGGCGGCCACCCCGGGGGGACTGGCCTCGGACTGGAGCGCTGAGTGTGGGCCACGAGAGGGACGTGGCTATCTGGGAGCCCCATTCCACCGACTATCCGACTATCCTGCTGTGCACCCCATGGCCCACCTGCGGAGGCTAGGACCATAAGAAACGGACCCTGGGGCACCCCCCCGGCATACCCCGGTGAGATCGGCTGATGAGGACTGGTCCGGGCCCTTACTGAGACAGTGCGCTGGTATAGATGGGCCTCTGCTACACTATAAATTAGTACTATCACGAGGGGACTGCATCTGGGGGCTATGTCTGGCTGCTGAGTGGCTCGGAAGCTATCGACTGCGGTGCGCACGCCCCTGGGATCTGACTGGGGAGTGTAGCATACAAATTCCGGTACACGAGGGGTGGACATGGGGAAAACGGATAAGACACAGCCTCGCCTCACGTTTGAGGCGCGAAAAACTACGAGGCCGCAGCAGAGGGCCGCTTCGGACTCTGAGGCGGATGCCCCGGGAGAGGGAACCTCCGTGCTAGAAACAACCTTGCTCGCCATGCAAAAGAGTCTTCAGGCTATCGAGGGGAACATGGCGGCAATGAACCATAGGCTGGACCACGTGGCATCCCAACTGGAGAAACAAAATGCGAGAATGGGGGAGATAGAGCAGCGTGTCTCCACAAATGAAGATGGCCTTAGTGAAGTGGCGGACAAGGCCCTACACATGGAAAAGGTCCTGGCGTTGATTGAGGCAAAGAACGAGGACTTGGAAGCCCGGTCGCGCCGCAACAACATTCGCGTCACGGGGCTGTCGGAATCCACCAACACCGGCAAGATGGAGACTTTCATGGAGTCCATGTTCAAAGACATCTTCGGCCCCGAAAATCTCTCCCCCATGTTCATAGTGGAGCGGGCGCACAGCTCGCTGGCGGCGCGACCGGCGCCGGGAGCTCCCCCCCGCCCTGTAATAGCCCGCCTGCTGAACTACCGAGACCGGGACACTATACTGAGACTGGCGAGGGAGAAAGGCACTATCCAACATCAGGGAAACACGCTGTCTATGTTTCCGGATTTCACTGTGGCCGTTCAGGCAGCACGACGAGAATTTGGCCCCGTCAAAAAAGCCCTGCAGACCGTGGGTATTCCCTACGCCATGCTCTATCCGGCCCGTTTACGGGTCGGCCAAGATGGAGACAGCAAGATCTTCACTACTCCCAAAGCAGCAATGGATCACGTTAAAATGTTGAAGAGGAAGAGAACAGCGCCAGCCGCAAATATGGACGACAAGGAACAGTAACTTGGTGCCTGGGGTGTCATATGTCTCCTGCCACGGTGGGGGTGTGGCTGATAGGCTTAAATGGCTGTCGCTGCGTCCTCTGGACCTTGCTGCGGTTGAGCTGCACTGTGCCTCAGCAGTCACCCATGTTTCGGGGTTGGACACTTGGGGGACTTTGCTGTGTGATGTCCCCTGTGCGACGTGCCTAGCTACTTTTGATGTATGCGATGATTAATGTTCTGCATTCCCCTAGAGTACCCCTTTTTTTTGATGACACCACATAGTAATGGCAGTAGGTTAGATGCAAGCTGTTAGATGTATGCTAGTAAATCCTTGCACATTTCCTATACCTGATCCGCCTCCTCCCGCTTTCTGGGAGGTTTGTAGCTCTCTGGTTTCCCCCACATGGGTGTTCCCCAAACAGGAATTTACATATGTTGCTCCCCATGTAGGGGACTGTTTTTGTTGGGATGGGATGGCTTTGGCATGTTCGGGTCGCTGAAGTGGGTGGGGGGTTATGGGGGGTGGGTTAGGTGGGTTACTAGGTGCTCCTTTCTTGATACCATGGCGTGCCCCTTCGGACGCATCTATAGTCTCTCTTTCACACTACCTCGTATATCAGACCATACCATACCATGGGAGGTAACGTAAAGTTCCTCACCTGGAATGTGCGCAGTTTAAATAATCCTAAGAAGATACGGTCAGTGTTGGCACAGCTAGACAGACTTCAGGCCCAGGTAGTATTCCTACAGGAGACACATCTTACTCACCTATCGGAAAAGAATGTAGGCTCCCGATGGGCTGGGCTGAGGGTGGCTTCCTCCTACTCCTCTTATGCCCGGGGGTGATGATTTTGGTGAGGAGGGGGTCCCTTTCACCGTGCTGCACACAGAGACTGACACTCAAGGCAGGGTTGCGATTGTCCATGGGCGGCTTGGGGGCATAGAGGTCCTTTTAGTAAATGTCTATGGCCCAAATGTGGACGACCCTTCTTTTTTATTGATGTTTGGCGCCGCATCTCCAAATTTTCATCGGCGGAGTTGATTTGGGGGGGGGATTTTAATGCCTGCCTGGACGACCAACTGGACAAACAGGGGTGTGGAGCGCAGCGTCATAGCCAGGCGACTGAGGCAATCCTGGGGTTTCTGGATGCAGGGAATATACGGGATATATGGCGAGTGAGGCATCCTGGTATGAGGGAAAGTACATTTGTGTCCACTGTGCATGGATCTTGGTCCCGCCTGGACTACTGGCTCCTTTCTGAGATAGCATGTACCTGGGTGCTCGATGTACACCACTTAGCCAAAACCTTGTCGGACCACTCCCCCGTGCTCTTGGAGCTGCAAGTCCCAACCTGTGCTCGCCCCCCGTTTCAGTGGCGATTACAGCCCTCCTCACTTACGGACCAAGTGTTCAGAAGTACTGTTGGCGTGGCCATCAGCGACTTTTTTAAGGAAAATGCTAGTTCAGTCGACAGCCCTGGGACACTATGGGAGGCATTTAAAGTTACTATTAGGGGTACTTGTATGGGCGCATAGGCCGGGGTTCTAAAAGCTCTACGACGCCGTATGAATAAACTTACTGATGAGATATCTGCTTTAGAACGCGAATACACACAACACCCTACTCCAAGTATACTTGCTACCATTCGGGGGTTGGTAACTGAATATAATGACACTGCGGATCAGGAGATAGCGCACAAGTCAAGACGCTTCACGGCGCGGTATTATGGGGAGGGAGGCCGTCCAAGCCGCTCGCTGGCCCAGAAGCTAAACACGCCTTGGACTCCGGTATACCTTACGGAAATGCTGGACTCGGGGGGAGTGCCGCGCTATACCACCCCAGAGATCAGTGAGGTGGTGTTGGATTACTATTCTGACCTGTATGGACGGCGTGGGCAGGTGTCGGCCACTGATATGCATGCTTATCTAGATGACATAGCTCTAGGCTGGCTATCACTCAACCAACGTGAATACCTCACCCTACCTTTTGATGTGGACGATGTGAAAAATGCCATCAAGTCCTTGCCCACCAGTAAAGCTGCCGGACTGGACGGGCTCCCAAGCGAGTTTTACAAGGCTTACTCTGACGAACTGGCGCCTAGGCTCCTGGACGTCTTTGCGGAAGCATATGAGAGTGGTACGCTCCCTCCATCTCTAAAAGAGGCCCTCCTCGTTATGCTCCTTAAGCCTGACAAGCCAGCTAACAGCTGTGACTCCTATCGCCCACTCTCCATTATAAATATTGACGCCAAAATCCTGGTGAAAATGATCGCCAGTAGACTCCAGCCCTTGATCCCCAATCTGGTCCTCCCGGATCAGTCCGGCTTTGTCCCTGCCCGCTCTACCGCCCACAACTTGCGCACTATCTTCTCTACTCTACATTATTTTGAGGCCGACTTTCAGGCAGCAGCGGTGCTGCTTGATGCAGCCAAAGCATTCGATTCTTTGCAGTGGGAGTTTATGTTTGCAGTATTGCTCAGAATGGGGCTGCCCCCCTTCTTCCTGAAATGGATTCGCCTTTTATATGAGGCACCGGCCGCACAAATCCGGGTCAATGGTTGGATATCTGCCGCATTTTTCATCCAACGGGGCACTCGGCAGGGCTGCCCCCTTTCACCGATGCTCTTCGCGCTCGCTCTTGAGCCGCTGGCTTGTAAGCTCCGCCAAGGCCACGCGCGGGCGGCACTGCGGTTTAGACAGCGCCCTTTGGTAGTCTCAATGTACGCCGATGATATGCTGCTGTATGTCCGGGAACCCGAAACATTTCTCCCAGAGGTACTTCGGGAATATGTGAAATTCGAACGATTCTCAGGGCTCGGTATCAACTGGGCAAAGTCAACGGTGCTGCCTCTTACAACGGGCACGCGTCGTATGGAGCTGGATTTTCCTTTAACTTGGTCCACCGACCCGGTAAAGTATTTGGGGGTTTGGCTCCACAGGGATCCAGAGGTGGTCGTCTCCGAAAATTATGGTAGGGCACTAGTACAAATTACCGAACGAACTGCGCGCTGGGCAAAACTCCCTCTCTCCTTGGCGGACCGCATAGCAGTAGTTAAAATGACGATACTGCCCAAACTTCTTTATTTATTCATTAATATCCCTATTCGCCTCAATCTGGCGCTGTTTCACTCCTTCCAGTCTGCGCTACTCTCCTTTGTATGGGGTGGTAAGAAGCCCCGGTGTAGCTGGGAGACCCTAGTATTGCCATTCGAGCGGGGGGTTTCGAGGCCCCTGACCTACGCTTGTATTATCTATGTGCACAGGCCCAGTTTGCCCATTACTGGTTCTTCCCACAACGCTACCAACCGCATGTTGCTATCGAAGCTGACGCAGTCCACCCAATGACCCTGGCGATGACAGCCCTGTCCGGGGGAGCGGGGGACCACGAACTGAAATTAACCCTGCACTATGCACGGCATGGGCGTGGAAAATACTTGCTACACGTGCACAATTGCCGTACCTCTACGCCCCACGGCTACCACTAGCAGCACACCCGGATATCTCTGCTGCTAGAGAACCTGCAGCTCTTAAGGTATTGGGCGCGGTGGGGGTAACCCAATTAGGGGATCTCTACAAGCAAGCCAGTTTCGATCTCTTGCTGACATACAGGGCGGTAGGGACCGGGGGTTCATGTTTGGGTTTACTTATGTGCGAGTGAGGCAGGCAATACGTGCTAGTTACCCTGATTACCCTGTAGAACCCACGCCGTTGTTGGCACTGCAGGCGGTGCTAGCGGGCGCAGGCCGCACTGGTCTAATAACGAAACTATACACTATGTCCCTCAGAGAAAGGGAACAACTGGACACCCCTGCGTACAACAGATGGGCCGCCTTACTTGGGACCTCGCTGACACCGGAGATGTGGAGGTTCTGTTGCATACTTACTGGCAGACTCACTGCTAATTGCAATCTCCGCATCATCCATTTTAAATATTTGCACCAGCTATACTACACCCCGCTGCAATTGATGCGGTTTGGTCTGCGGGATAGCTCTGGATGTGTGAGATGTGGGCAGGGGGATGCGGGCTTCCTACACCTTGCATGGTCTTGTAAAAATGTATATGGCTTTTGGGGTAAAGTTACTGACCTGCTCACGAAGGTTGTGGCTGAAACTGTGCAGTGTACACCTGAGGGTTGTCTATTGGGCTGGGTACAGTACTTAAAGCCTTGCAATCGCAAACTGGTGGCAGTCTCGACCTTGCTGGCCAAGAGAGCTGTGGCGCAGTGCTGGGGCTCTAGACTCACCCCAACCCTACATAAATGGGTTCGAGACTTACTATATTGTAAAGAACAACTTGGGACATACGCGGAGGAATTGCCTGAAGCCTCTCGCCCCAAGGACTTTTGGGCTCCACTTACTGTATATCTCCTTACAAACCCGGATATGTAATGAATGCTGTAACTGATGTTTTTTTTTTAACTGTGTTAAATCTTGGGATTCACAAGTGATATATGAATATAACAGAGATGTGATGCGATGTCGGGGTTGTAAAGTCGCCTACAAGTGCCACTGGGGGAGGGGGTTGTGGGATCTGGGAGTTTCTTTTCAGTTATTTGTTCTTCCTGTTCTCAATCAAAAAATTGTGCTTGTAATGACTCCACCGCTATCTCTATATGGCCTCCTGTGCGAGGGCCCAATGTGTACTTTACAACCTGCTCAATAAAAAAAAAAAAAAAGATTACGCTGTACTGAGCCCACATGGAATCTAATAGTGACAGGAGATTTTAATTCCAATCTGATATTTACGCCGGATGATGATGAAATCTTAACAGCAGATAATTCATTCTGGTGTGTTCCACAGCTACATTATGCTGGGACTTGTCGTGTGGACCGTATTGGTCAGCAACTAGCAACAGATCTTGAATTCTAAGGTATGCGTGTGCTTAACGGAAGAATGGACGAAGATCGCCCGCCGGAAAAAACGTATCACGGCACAAGGGCGCAATCGATGTTAGATTTTACACTTATAACACTTCCTCTGATGCCATCATTAGCTCGCTTCTTCATAGAGTACACCACCTTGAGTGATCACTCAATGCAGCACGTCATTTTTAATCTAAACATGCCAAGATTTCATTTTACTAATACACCAGAGGGCGAAATTACTTCAATAAATCTAAAACGTCTGAAATGGACAAACACAACCAAAACAGATTTGTTTTTAACAATAAAGGTTCTCCTGGCAGAACAAACAACAGAACCCATGAACAGAATACAAGCTTGGTCGCTTTTTCTAAATAAATTAGCAAAAATAATGAAAGAACCCGAAATCAGGGTTAAAAGATACGATCAAACGAAAGATCTACCAAATGATCTACAAATGCTAAAAAGAGAACTAAGAAGAGCACAAAGGAATTTGCGCTTAGACAAATCCGAGGGGATAATCTGGGAAACATTTCGACAACTGAGAAAACAATTTAAAAAGAGAATGTGGGAATTTAAAAAAGTGAAAGCAGAGAGTTTCTGGTCCAAACTAATTTACAACGTAAGACATTCAAACTCGAACAAATTCTGGCAGACAATAAATAACTTGTCAAGACCTCAAAATGCATTAACATCGTATATACAAGAGCAGGAATGGGTCAATTTTCTCAGGGAGAAATTTAAACAGAAACAACTTCAAGACGTGGACGATTGCCAATCGCTGACTGTGACACAGACAACTGAGCATGAATTGATTCCACAGATAAATCAGTCATTTTACACAACAGAGGAAATAATAAATATAATAAACAAAGGTAAAAGTGATGGAGCTCCTGGCCCGAATGGCATTCCGCAAGCCTTTTAAATATGATTCGGAGTATTGGAGCTCGCACTTAGAAAAACTTTACACTGATGTAGAAATTAATAATCTAGTTCCAGATAGTTGGCAGGGATCAATCATAACCCCTATTTACAAAGGAGGAGACAGATCCAACCCTACAAATTGTAGGCTAATTGCCTTACAGGACGTCGAAGCTAAGTATTTTGCCTCACTTATCCTTAAAGATCTGGTTGACTGGCAAGAGAATGTAATTTAATTCCAAAAATCAAACAGGATTTAGAAAGGGCATTTGAACAATCTCCAATATCCTGTCAATTTCACTGATTGCTGAAAAATGTAAAAACAAGAAACAGGACCTACATCTGTGCTATATAGATTTAAAAGCTGCTTTTGACAGCGTAGACCGGAAACTAATGTGGACTAAATTAAAATCCTGGAATATACCGGAGACAATACTTAGGGGTCTACTGCTGTTTTATACAGATACTTGGGCTCGTGTGAAGCTTGGGAATGGAGCTAGAATTTCAAGAAAGGTGTATACCACCATGGGTCTAAAACAGGGGTGCGTGTTGGCCTGGCACCTATTTAATTTATTCATCTCAGACCTATCTGGAAAGCTCGATGAAATGAACTCACATTCACCGAAGTTGGGCAAACTAAAATTGTCGCATCTTGCCTACGCAGACGATATTGTTCTTTTGAGCTTAACTAAGGTGGGTTTGACAAGACTATTAAACGAACTCTCTGAATTTCTGTCTGTAAATAAATTGGAACTCAATTTATCCAAAACTAAATCAATGCTCATTACAAACTGAATAGCCTCTTATCATAACATCAGACTAAAAGGCAACTTAATAGAGAATGTATCATGCTACAAGTATTTGGGATTTTATGTAGATGATAAGTTATCCTTTAGAGACCAGAAAAATTATATGACGCAGCGAGCGGGGGCCCTAACATTTGCCCTTAAATCACTTGCAAAGAAACTGGAGGGACCTTCATTAAGACCTCTACTGATGACTATTTCTGCTAAAGTACAGACAACACTATCACACGCCAGTGCCGCTATGCATGGGAAGGACTCAAAAACTCTAAACAAGTTAATAACAAGTATTTATAAAAAGGTTCTACAGCTCCCCAAGACCGCCTCACCAGCGCAAATGCGCTTAGAATTTGGGCTATTGAATGAAACATTGGGAAGACTCTACACATACATAAAGGTGTGGTATCAGATAAAACAAAATGTAGAGGAAAATAGTCTCAACAAATCTCTATGGCTGGAATTGGAACAGGAAAAAACTTGCCAGCCTATAAATTCTTGGAACACGCGCTAAAAGTTACTTGTACTACTGATCTTTGGACTAATAATATGCCCTATCCAACATTAAAGCTAGCACTAAACAAAGCCTCAAAGTTCCATTCGTTGCTGGTTGATAAAGGCATATTTTCTAAAAGATCTCATTCTTGGACAGTGATCAATAGTTATAAAATACTGAAACAAGCGGCCTATTTGGACTCCACTTTTTCTATTCATGTAAAAAGAAAATTAATGGCATTGCGGTTTGGAAAGTTGCCCACTCTTGCGGACGCCCCGCAATGGAAGCATATGGAGAACCAAAAATGCCGGCTTTGTGGCAATAAAAAGTAAGATTTGGTTCATCTTGTATGCCACTGTAAGATACTGCAACCAGCGCAAATTACCTTTTTACGGAGAGCGTTCTTGGACAGAGGACAGCTGTGACACTTTTAAACGAGTCATTGCTCCAGGGTCAGGTACCGGACTCCTTTAAGGAGGCCATCATTATTCCCCTCCTAAAAAAGCCAGGAGCTGATCCAAAAATTCTAGCCAATCATCGACCAATTTCACTGCTTCCTTTTCTAGCCAAATTGCTCGAAGCACATGTGGCCAAAAGCCTCTCAGCCTTTCTAGAGCAGTCTGAATATTTGGATGCTCATCAGGCAGGTTTCCGCCCAGCCCACTCCACAGAATCAGTGATACTATCAGTATTGGACACTCTGAGGGGAGGAGCGGATACAGGTCTCCTCAAGCCCTGGTGTTATTGGATCTCTCCGCTGCCTTTGACACGGTCGACCATAACATCTTGATCGACCGTGTCAGGGATGCGGGTATCGAAGGAATAGCCCTGGAATGGACTAGATCCTTCCTAACAAATCGATCTCAGGCGGTTCAGCTTGGCGGTTTTACTACCCCCATGATTAAAACTACTTGTGGAGTCCCTCAGGGATCTTCACTTTCCCCTCACCTATTCAACTTATATCTACTTCCCTTGATTCATGCATTAAAAGAAAGGAATATCCAAACCTTTAATTATGCTGATGATTTTCAATTGGTATTTTCCATCAACGACTCCCCGGCCTCCATCTACGAATTCCAGTCAACCATGCTGTTCATCCGTGACTGGATGAACACAACCAATTAAAATTGAATCCAGACAAGACAGAACTGATCCTCACGGGAGGTTCACTTAATCCCTGGAGCTCCAAGTTCTGGCCTAAAGAACTGGGACAACCCCCGACCCCATCTAATCACGCTAAAACTCTGGGAGTCGTGATCAATAGTGACCTCACCATGAAAACCCAAATAGGATCTGTAATTTCTGCCTGCTTCTTCCAATTAAGGAAAATAAAGAAAATAAGTAGATTTCTTACTCAGGAAGCAAAACTGCAGGCAGTTCTTGCCATGGTGATTTCGCATATTGATTATGCTAACTCCCTATATTTTGGAATCCCGGCCTATCTCATTCATCGTCTCCAACTGATACAGAACCAGGCGGCCAGACTGATTCTACAGGAAAACAAACGTCAACATATCTCTCCCCTTCTGAAGAAACTACATTGGCTCCCTATAACACAGAGATGCGCATTCAAGATGGGATGTATTATCTTTAAATCCTTGAATGGAAAAAACCCCAAATTTATTGATGGCATGATTAACAGATACAATCCAACTCGCAATCTGAGATCCGCCCACATGCACCTCCTGGCAACCCCTCCTTTAAACAGAAACGATTTGGTGGATCCAGGTTTTCTACACTGGGTCCAAGATACTGGAACTCTATGCCCCTAGAGATTAGATCCTGTACCGACTTCATAACATTTCGTAAACTTCAAAAAACATGGCTATTTAAACAGGCTTTCGCGTAACTCGTGGATTTCGTATATCATCTGAACAAACCTGCATCCATCACCTTCCTGAGGAGCGCCAAGAAACCAATCTGGTGTACGAGCGCTATACAAATTAGATATAACATAACATAACATAACAGAGGAATAAAATCGTGTAGAACCGCTATTATAAGAGGACTGGACTCATCCGATTCCCAAATGAACTGCAAATTGATAACGTTTTATGCATTCATGAACAAGAACTGAAAGCAAAAGTATCTTAATGAGACAAGCTGGAGAATATTTTAACAATTGTGTATATCTTATGATGTTTTTAGAATAAAATAATGTAATTTTTAGAAATTTTTTGAAATTGTGTATGTAAAATTGTTAAGGTTTTAATTAACTGAACAATAAACTATTATTATTATTATTAATATTATCCTTAACCCTTTATGATTAAACATTTATCCTTAACTGCAACCTTGTAACTAAATCCCTATAGCCTTAACAATAAACTTTATCGCATTAATCCCTATACCACATACCTTAACCTTATACCAAACCCCTAATTCCTATCCTTTTAACCTATACCCAAACTCTTTATTCCTTACCCCTAACTCCTAAACATACACACTTAATCCTATACATCTATCCATTAAATCCTTAAGCATAGAACCTAAAACTTGCAGCCCAAAGTCCTAAACTTTAACCCTATACTTATAACCTCATTCCCATAACTCGTTAACTTTATATCATAAAACATTAACCCTACACCTTTATACCAATGTACCTAATCCTAGACCCTTAACCTCAGTACTGTTAAAGTCAAACATTAACGCCTTAACCCTATACCCCAAACTCTTATGATGGAGCAAGGACTCATAAATGAGACTTGCTTGGAGGCAATCTCCTCACAGTATTAATATATTAAAACTTTGTATTGTTATACTAACTTTTACATACACGACATAAATAGTTATGAAGCTTGCCTATGTGTTCTAACTAACAAATAACGCTTGTTTGTTCTAAAATGGCCGCTAAAACGCGGGAAACTCTTCTGCGCATGTCTCAACCATATCACATGGTATGACGTCTTACTTTGCTTGGTGGGAAAATCCTGCTTCTGCGCAGTGTGTTCTAAAATGGCTGCTCAATGTTTTCACATGCTACAGCTTGCTCTCATATTATAATTAAATTGTCGTTTCCTTAACGCTACTAATGCGGGATAGAATTTTAAAATAAATGGGAATAGAGTAGAGAGAGTGGGTATACAGTGAAACATTTTATTTGTGATTTTAATATTTTCTTCTTGTACTTTTATTAGTTCGTAAACTTGGGCCTGGGGTTGATGAACTGAAACTCGAGAGACAATGATTCTGCGCATGCGTCTTGCATGTCTGCCAAGAAAGAAGGATGAAGTCAATCTGGACGTCATCCAAGGCCATGACCTGATGGCCGAAATTGCTGTACCCATGTCTTTCCTGTTGAAAATTTGAAACATTGTACATGGAGAATGTATAATTTTGTCGTGAGACGGGTGGGAAATAAAGCCAATGTATTAAATTTGATGGGCGGTATTTTAAAAACAATGGTCTTCAGAATTCGAACTAAAATCATATGGTGTGAGGATCAACCCCCTGTCCCTGTCCAATCAGAAGTAGTGGTCCCATATTTTTGCAACATTAATGGGAGGTACATGGGCGTAGAAGGGTATAATAGATATAGAATTAGCTAATTAGCTAGCTTCTAGCTCCAGACTGCCAAGCTGATCGATTGCAGACTGAATCGCTGTCCAGAGAGGTCCTGAGGAGGGGGCGGTGGAGTCCATTAGAAGGAAGGCACGGGAGAATTGAGGAGAAGCGAAGTATCAGAGAGGGGAACGACGCAGGCATCGTAGGTAGAGAGGTCACCGATCCTGTCCTGAACCAGGAGGAGGTCTTGCTCTTCATTCTTCCTGGGTCCCATCTTTTCCAACTCCTTGGCCAAGGGGTTTGGTTCTCGCACTTTAGGTAAATATATGCAACCTTTAGTTGTGCTGCTGTCTCTATCTTCTCCTTTTCTGAGGGACCGCCATTAATCGATAAATTGATTTCTTGTGCTTCATCCTTGATATGTGATTAAGTATCATGCAACTCTGTATTTTACTCTGCTAAATCTTTTGATAAACATTTTAAAACTTCCTGACTCAGTGATTATTTCAGGATTTATGAACTGTAATGAATGTCACTCATTTTAAACTTCCTAATTAACAGAGGATCCATTGGTAAGTTATTACTCTTCAATCGGAAGGTAATTGGTAGCAGGGATTTTGATAAAGAGTAACAACTGACACCACCAGCGTGAAACACTAGCGTAGTATGAATGTATGGGCCCCAGTGAGTATCTGTTGTATGAATGCTCGTTGCTAGTATCGCGCTGGATCAGTTTTCTGGCTAGCAGAGGATGGTTAGGATTCTACTTTGTTAATTGGGTAATGAGAATTGTATTTTTATGAATTAACACCTGTTATTGTTTAAATGTTTTGTTTTATGTTGTCCAGAATTCCCCGGGGAGGAAAATTGAATAGCGGGTGGTAAGTGGAAGCCATACTGCAGTGAGGTTATCTGTCAGGCAGAAATAGTACTGAAAAGTTAGGTAGGGCTATCAGTACTTGTTAGGGACTCTATGCGTGTGAGTAATAGCAAAAGGAATATGCTGGTGAAAATTTGATGTTATATCACCTAGAAAGGGTAACATTGAAGAAGTAACAGGTATTTTTGATGCTCAAGTGAAGAGTAAACGGAAGGGTTTTACTCGTAGTTTATGTTTAGTAAACGGAAAGGGTTTACTAGTGTGGACGAAAACTATCTTTTTCAATTTAGAGAAACTGACACGATAGCGAATGTTTTATGTTTGTTACTGAATTTTAATTAAAGTCGTAGAGAAAAATAAAGTTTTGCGTATGATTTGTAAAGGGAGGGTCAGCTGCCGGAGAGGGAGTTGACGTCACAAAGCGCCGCGCTGGGATTGGTTGAAACCGCGGGCGTGGAAGACTCTTGTAAAGGAGGGGTCAGTAGTCAGGAGTAATACTGACGTCAGAGGTGCCGCGCTGGGATTGGTCGAAACAGCAAGGTACAGAAAAGCGCAGATTGTAAAGGAGGGGTTGACAGACTAACGTCACAGAAAGGCCGCGCTAGGATTGGTTCAGAGACAAAAGTAAACAGGAATTTGATTGGTTGCTAATATAGAAACAGAAATCCTAGTGGATAGTAGAGATTACATGTTAAAACGCGATCCAACTTTAATAGGAACTCGTCCGGATAGGAGATTCCTAGATTTTGCAGAATATAACTTTATACACCGAAGATTAGATAAAATGTACGGAGAGAAGAGGAAAATGACATTTCTACAACAGATTAAGAATTATTTAAAAAAGGACAAACCAATCAAAACTAGAGAAGGAATTATCATTCCACCAGCTAAAACGCCCGCTTCATTCATGATGATGGAAAGAGGTTATCATACTTGCGTATGGTTAGAGAATTGGATAGAATATACCAAAAATGATGGAATATTAAAATTTCCCGAGAATGGTACCTTTAATGGAAGGATTCTTCAAAATCTGAGATTGAGGATGAATGATTTAGAACCCAGACCTAGATTAACTCAATACGAAGCCTTAGAGGAATGGGAAACCGAGGCATTTGAGCGTGATCGATCCAGGAGTAATAGGGGTTACCGAGGATTTTTCCCTACGTACCAAAATGAGTCAAGGGACGGTCAGATGAAACAGTGGAGAAGAGCGATGCTTACAGAGGGACTGTATCCAATATTGACAGAAGAAGAACTGTTAGGGAGCAAATGCACAGAAAAGACAAAACACTTAAATAGGTGTGGAGATTCTGAAGATGAATTTATGGAAGAGTTGTTAAAGAACCCACCACCATATCAGGAAGGGACAAAGGGATGTACTCCAAGTGCACCACCGTTAAAAACCCCCTTGGTACCGCAGGTATTGCATGATTTCACACCTAGTAGGGTACTTCATGATAAAGAAAAAGAAGCCCTAGAGAAGACCAGAGCAGAATTAATACAGAAAATAACACAGATAAAAGTACATCCTGACTCTTTGACCATACCTGTAACAATTGGTCCAGTAGTTCCATTATATAGTGACAAGGTAAACTATCCCCAGCCGCTAGTTGCGCCTACTCCTGTGAATGTTCCTAAACCTGAAGCAGTAGTAATGGTTGAGGATCATTTTAGTGATTGTGAATCTGTGATTTCATTAATGGACTTGCCCATTCGAGATTCTGTAAATAGTACTCCCAGAAGGACTACACCTGGTTGTTCGAAAGATATAAACCTAATAACTTCATCGGGAGCAAAAAGTGTCACTGTAGTAACACCCGAAGACTTAGAAAGGTGGGCACAAGGATCAGATCAGCAGTGTACACCTCCAAAAATTTTGGATATTTATAAATTAAAAGTTGAATTAGAAGAAATAATAGCAGGAAATGTGGGGTTAGATCGCCTAAATGCTTACGATGAAGAAGAATTATTGTTCATATGCAGAAGTATCACCAGAAATGTAAAATTATTCCATGAGAAATTATCAGATTTAGCTTTGCAAATGGGAATTGAAATAGGGAGATCAAAAGTGTTGCAGAAACCCTATAGAGCAGATTTTTCAGACAAAGATTTAGACAACATGAATGCCTCTGGAAGAAAATTACAAGTAAAAGAATTAATGACAGTCCTGAAAAAATGGGGAGACCTAGATAAATGGAGAGTTAGATGGGCTAAGAAGAAGGAAGAGGCACGATCAAGTAGGACAGCCTCTGAATATTTAATGAAGGAAACAGGGAAGACAGATCAAATGTATCCGATGCGAGAAGTTCCAGGAGGAGGATATGTACATGTCCCATGGAGCAGACAGGATATTTGATCATTTACGAATGATTTCCCGAAGTTAAGAGAGAAACCAATTGAATGGTACAAGCAGGTTGAAAGGTTTGTGAAAGTGTCAAAGGTATTGTTGAAGGACTTGGATGGTCTGTTTGACATAGTGGTACCTGCTGATTTATGGACAGATTGTAAAATTACAGTTGATTGGCCAAGTGAAGAGTATCCCAGAGATCCAAAGACAGGTGCCCCGTCAAGTGATGTGATGAAAAAGTATCAGCAGGTAATAACTTACCTGAAAGGGAAAATACCACCAAAAGAAACAGATTGGGTGAAAATAGACAGAACTACCCAAGAAGCCACTGAATCGGTACACGCGTACTATGAACGTTTATTGCAGGTATTCAAACAGTATAGTGGATTTGAGGATATTGGAGATAAGAACATGAGTCAGTTTGTTTACCGATTTGTTTATGGCCTGAAACCAGAGATTTGTCAGATGATTAAGCAGCACATGTTGTGTTGGCAAGGGAAACCGATCAATGAAATTTTGAAATATGTGAAATATTGTGGAGATGACATTGAGGATAGGCACAAGAAACTGCAAGAGAAAGTGATGTGGGCTCAGGTAAAAATGGCCGAGAAACAGGGGATTAATTTGGATAATCCAAGTGAAAGTCAGGGAAAAGATTCTGGATCAAATATGGATGCTGGGAATGGTGGAAAAGTGAGAGGACGAATGAGCAGAGAAGAAGCTAAAAAGAAATTTCCTTGTCATGGATGCGGAAAATTGGGGCATTGGAAGGATGAATGTAAAAAGATACGGAATAATAATGGCCCAAATCAAAATTTTAATCCACAGACGCAGAATGACTCACAACAGGGTGTAAATCCTCAGAGTCAGTTACCACCAGCACCTGTACAGGGTAGTGTAAGCAGAGCAAAGCACGGTACAGACATCGGATATCAAGGAGGAAGTGGTAAGAATGATTATGTAACCTCACAGTTTCTTTTACAGGACGATTTCTGTCAGTACAGTTCATGACGGTGCCTAGGAGAGGGGAAGAAGGAGTGCGTACTTGGCGCATCCTTACCGGTAGATCAGTCAGGTCCATATGTTGAAGGGAATGTGAAGGGTAATGATATTACTTTTCTTTTGGACACTGGTGCTACCCGGTCTACTGTGAGAACAGCAGACATTCCAGACCTTCCTCTCTCTGGAGAAGCTATCCAAGTAGTGGGAGTAGCTAATCGAAAGATTAGAACTCCTCTTACCAAACCAATGGAAGTTAAAATTGGAAATTTTAGAGAAATGCATCAATTTGTAGTGTGTGATTCTAGTCCAGTAAATTTATTGGGCAGAGATTTGTTGTGTAAAATGAATTGCACAATATTCTGCACACCGGATGGTGTGGCAATTCAGACCCCTAATGAAGATCATGTATATAAATTCATGATTGCGAAACAAGGTACAGAGGTAGATGAGATGTTCTCTTTGATCACAAAAGACGAGTTGCCAGAAGAATTAAAAACTACAGTGAATCCCATAGTCTGGGATTTTACGGGAAAAGAAGTAGGACTTATGGCCAATATAGACCCAGTTAAAATTACTGTGAAAGAAGGTGCAATTTTCCCGAATACTAGGCAGTACAAAATGAGTGCAGAAGTAAAAGCAGGAGTTATTGAAGAAATCGACCAAATGGTAAAACAAAACATACTAAAAGAAGTAATAAGTAGCCCATGTAATTCACCGATAATGGGTTTAAAGAAGCCTAGTGGAAAATATAGGATTGTCCAAGACCTGAGGAAAATAAATAAGATTGTGGAACCTTGTTGTCCTATAGTGCCAAATCCAGCAGTAATTCTATACCAGATCCCTTGGCGTGCAGGATGGTTCATTGTGATTGATTTGTGCCAGGCGTTCTTTTCAATACCATTGCACCCAGATAGCCAGTATCTTTTCTCATTTAAATTCGAGAATAAGGTCTATGTATGGAATCGTGTTCCTCAGGGGTACACGAAAAGTCCTTCCATTTTTAATCAGATATTGAAAAAGTGCTTAGAGAAACTAGTGATGCCGGGAAGTTCAGTTTTAGTTCAGTATATAGACGACTTGTTAGTGGCATCTAATACTAGAGAAGACTGTGTTGTGGACTCTATTGCATTACTGAATCTTTTGGCCGAAGAAGGGCATAAGGTCTCACCTGAAAAACTGCAGTTTTTTACAACAACAGTTAAGTATCTAGGACATCAAATTGAGAGGGGAAAAAGAAGAATAACCTCTGAAAGAGTAAAATTGATTAAGAAAATGCAAATGCCTAACACCCAACGGGAAGTGAGAATGTTTCTTGGGGTGGTGGGTTATTGTCGACAATGGATACTAGGATTTTCCTTGTTAGCAAAGCCCCTAATACAAATGACAAAAAAGAAGGCAAAGGACCCAGTTGAATGGAATGATGAAAGCTTAGCAGCCTTTGTAAAATTGAGAAACGCTTTGTGTGCAGCACCTGCCTTAGGCATGCCCGATTATAAGAAAGAGTTTGCACTATTCTGTCATGAGAGAGAAAATTGTGCACTATCAGTCCTAACTCAGAGACATGGTCTGGATAGACGTCCTAAAGCATATTTTTCTGCTACATTGGACCCAGTGGCCACTGCGTTGCCAGGCTGCTTAAAAGCAGTAGCAGCTACCTGTTTGAGCATTGAACAAAGTGAGTCAATTGTAATGGGACACCCAGTCAAGGTGTTTGTTCCACATGCAGTTGTGATTCTATTGACAAGAACCCGAACTCAGCATCTTACTCCTAGTCGGATGACTAAATATGAAAGGATAATTTTAGGTGCTGAGAATGTGACCATGGTAAGGTGCACAATAGTAAATCCTGCTACCTTACTACCAGATCCATACCATGAAGAAGTTAAAGTTGATGAAGAAGAACATGATTGCTTACTAGTCACAGAATTGTGTACAAAACCACGTCCGGATATTGAGGAACAGCCCCTCAGAAATCCAGACAGGAAGCTGTTTGTTGATGGTTCATGCCAGAGGCATGAAGATGGTAAACTGACTGCAGCATATGCAGTATGTGAATTAACTGGAATAGTTGAAGCATCCTATTTACCAGGAGTAAAATCTGCACAAGTAGCTGAATTGATTGCTTTGATAAAAGCTTGCAAAATTGGGAGGAATCAAAAGTAACTATATTTACAGATAGCCAATATGGTTACGGGGTTGTGCATGATTTTGGCCAACTATGGATGCAGAGGGATTTCATGACTTCTTCAGGATCCCCCATTAAAAATGGACAGTTTGTAAGGGAATTGTTGGAAGCAATACAATCACCAAAAGAATTGGCTGTGGTGAAATGTGCCGCACACCAGTCAGGAGATGACTGGGTGGTAGTTGGCAACCGATATGCAGACCTTGTGGCTCAACATTGTGCCAAAAACAGAATGGCGGTGAATAAAAGGGTGGAAAGAATGGGAATCAGCTGCCAACTTTTGCTGTGTGCACCTCCTGAAACATGGAATGATGTAAAAAGATTTCAAGATGATGCTGATGAGAGTGAAAAGAATATATGGATTAAAGTGGGATGTTCTCAAAGACAGGATGACGAGGTGTGGATTTGTGCTGATGGCAGACCAGTCATGCCCGACTGTCTGCTCTCACAAATGGCCAGTATGTATCATGGAGACACACACATAGGGAGAGATGCAATGATTAGGCTCTTCAGACAAAATTGGTACAATCCCAAATTCAGGGCTGTAGCAGAGAGTCTTTGCCAGAGATGTTTAACCTGCCAAATGCATAATCCAGGGAGGAAGACAATAATCGGGTTTGGAAAGATTGGAAAGGCCGAGGGTCCATTTATAAGACTCCAATTTGATTTTATTCAGTTACCACCATGTAGAGGGCTAAAATATGTACTTGTCATAGTGTGTCTGTTTTCAAAGTGGGTGGAGGAGAAATGACAGTATTACAGTCGCAAAGATGTTGCTACGAGAACTCATTCCTAGATTTGGTTTTCCAGTAACTTTGGAGTCGGATAGAGGGAAGCACTTTAACAGTGAAGTAATTAAGATAATCTGTGAAGCATTCCAAATTGAACAAAAATTGCACTGTGCATATCGTCCAGAGGCTTCTGGAGTGGTTGAACAATTGAATGGCACAATAAAATCCAGACTGGGAAAAATGTGTGCATCAACATCATTAAGTTGGCCGGATGCATTGCCACTTGTCTTAATGGGACTCAGAAGCATTCCTGATAGAAATACCGGATTGAGTCCCCACGAGATAATGATGGGAAGAGCAATGAGACAAGCACATGTTCCCATAAACAAACTGGTGAATATATTTGATGATATGGTTCTGGATTATTGCAAAGGATTGGCTAACCTAGTGCATTCTGTCTCTCACCAGGTTGGAGAAGACGCAGTTTCCAGGCAGCCTGAACAAGAACATGATCTGAATCCTGGTGACTGGGTGGTAGTGAAGAATCACACCACGTGTCTATCACCCAGGTGGAGCGAACCTTGTCAGATCATATTGGTTACAAACACCGCTGTGAAGTGTGCAGGATTTCCTAATTGGATTCATGTAAGCCACACCAAAAGAGTACCAGACCGTGAAGAAGAAAATCCTCAGACAGTGACGATCACTGAGGAAGCTGAAGGTTGCCCAGCTGAAGAATCACAGGAGCAAGATTCGAGGGAAGCTGAGGAAGAAAAACCGAGCACAAGCCAAGATATTCCTGAAGTTTACTACAGAACAAGAAGTCAAGCAAATCTAAAAGAAGTTACAGAAGATCAGATAGGTGAAGAAGAAGCAGCTGAGGAAAGAGAAGAAGAAGAAACAATAAGAGAACCTGAGCAGGACCAGATAGGGAAAGAAAACTGGGCTCAAAATAGTGAAGAACGAAGAAATTTTGAGCAGGGACAGTCAGGTTTAGAAGAATGCGGTCAGGCTGCAGAAGTACAAAGTGCAATAAGCCCTGATCAGGACCAGTTAGATCAAGGAAAATCAATTCAAACAGAAGATCTCGAAATTCTTGAACCTGAAGACGAAAATCCTGAACAAAGTCAGCTATCAGAAACTGAAAGTGGAGCGGCTGAAAAGAAACCGATCAGACCTGAAAAAGAACAGATAAAAGAAACTGTAATTGTCGAAAATAAAATTGTGACACGATCTGAAAATAAAAGTATTTCTGAAGAAGAAAACAAAGAGGCAGTGAAAACACAGAAAACAAGAAAAGGTGATCATTGGCCTAGTGTCATTAAAAGAGTGAAATACCACGTAAGAACCAGAAGTGAAGATCCAGAACAAGTAAACGAAGTAACTAGCCAAACAGGACAGGAAAACGAAACTGAGAAACGGAGAAGCAAAAGATTGAAACTTATTAACAACAAGTTTAAAGGCCCTGACTGGACTTACATAATTCTTGAAGACTACGAGAGCTCAGAATCAAGTGAAAGTGGTGACGAAGGAACTAGTGCAGAACTGGTCTATGAAACAGAAACAAGACCACCTTGATAACGTGAAGAAGCTGCGCAAAGAAAAGTGAAGAAAAATAGATAAGAAGAGCAATCTTCCTTGTCAAAATGTCCGATAATAGAGTTACTGGGAGATCAAAAGGAAAATGTTGTAAAAGATGCTGTGCTATATGCATATGCAGTCTAGTAGTGGTACTTGTAGCATGATTAGTACTGATCGTAGCAATTCCGTACCTTATGATAATGGATAAAAAGATTAACAATGAAACGAAGGGAAGGTTAGATAACTTGAAGGGTAATAGAGTAGAACTAATGGCAGAAAATGAACCAGAGTTTCATCATGAGATAACTGATAACGACACTAGTTTAAATGTTTTCACAAAGCTATTGTTTCAATATGTAGATACCATGGAAGTTAGTAATTGTTATGTCTGTATGAAGTTACCCGAATCAGTAGCAGAAGGGTTAACATATCATCACTTGCCATTAACTTATGGCATCTCATGTAGTGTATTGGCTAGTTTATTTTATAGAACAGGGAGACTTCAGTATTATTATTCAAACATAAATGTGATATTTTCTGAGGTTCCGATTCGCAAGGGTATGAACCCAGTGCTTAGTAGTCAAGATGCACAGTTTATGGGAGAGTTTTTCTTAACAATGAAATCAATAGACATAACACATGCACATAGAAACAATCTAACATGTTCTTTACATGAAGAAGAAAAGATATTTTTGAATTTAGTAGAAGATAGAAGACAAGATTTTCAAAAGAAAGCTTCTGAGCATAAGGCTCATTTGCCACCTTGGGCTGAGAAAGAGGGTAGTTACACACCTGGCAAGGCTCAAGCTGCTATGGCTCTGGATTTTGTAAAAACAGGGAAAATTTGTCTACATAGGTTAAGGACTGACTATAACAATGTTTTCATCGGTACCAGTGAATGTGAACACAATTTCTTAATTCTTGGAGGTTGGGGACTCAAAGGAGGAACAGATTCAGTTTTTCCTGGAATCTATTATGTGTGTGGGAATAAGGCTTATTTTAGGCTTCCTGCACGGTGGTATGGAAGTTGTTATTTTGGAATAGTATTTCCAAAAATATACCACATAAAAAGAAACACTGGAAGCAATGAAAATAATGGCGAATTAACACGTAGTAAAAGAGCTAGTTTTTCTGAAATAGTAGGTGATATATTTGGTGCATTGATACCTAATTCTGAACTCAAGGAAAATATGTAAATTATCTACGGTGGTTGATCGTTTATCAACGGATACTGCTGGAGGATTTCTAATGATTAATGCGGAGATGGTTGCGATTAGATCTATGGTTATGCAAAATCGACTTGCTCTTGACATTATTTTGGCAAAAGAGGGCGGAGTCAGTAAATTATTGAAGACGAAACACTGTTGCACTTACATACCTGATAAAAGTGCAGAAATTGAAACATATATACAGAATATTACGAAACTTGAGAAGGAACTGAAACCACTGGAAGTTGATAGTGTATGGGAAAGATTGACAAATAGTATAGCGTCAATTGATTCCTGGTTTTTTAATATAGGGAAAGGACTTATAGGTAAAGTACTAGTACCCTTAGCGGGAATAGCAATAATAGCATTGACAGTAGTAATATGGTGTAAATGTTGTAGAAAGGATCATTCGTATAATGTGACAGGAAAGGGAAAGAAAAGAAAATTCGATGAAATAGAACTTGAAGATTTGAGAAGTGAATTATACAAAAAGCTGAAAAGAGATGTGAAAAATAGAAAAAGTAAAAATGAAAATGAAATTATAGTATGATAAAAGTTGGCATCTGGTTGTGGGTAGTAATTTGATGGCTCAGAAACGCCATCAGAGAGGGGATTGATGGAGCAAGGACTCATAAATGAGACTTTCTTGGAGGCAATTTCCTCACAGTATTAATATATTAAAACTTTGTATTGTTATACTAACTTTTACATACACGACATAAATAGTTATGAAGCTTGCCGATGTGTTCTAACTAACAAATAACGCTTGTTTGTTCTAAAATGGCCACTAAAACGCAGGAAACTCTTCTGCGCATGTCTCAACCATATCACATGGTATGACGTCTTACTTTGCTTGGTGGGAAAATCCTGCTTCTGCGCAGTGTGTTCTAAAATGGCTGCTCAATATTTTCACATGCTACAGCTTGCTCTCATGTTATAATTAAATTGTCGTTTCCTTAACGCTACTAATGCGGGATAGAATTTTAAAATAAATGGGAATAGAGTAGAGAGAGTGGGTATACAGTGAAACATTTTATTTGTGATTTTAATATTTTCTTCTTGTACTTTTATTAGTTCGTAAACTTGGGCCTGGGGTTGATGAACTGAAACTCGAGAGACAATGATTCTGCGCATGCGTCTTGCATGTCTGCCAAGAAAGAAGGATGAAGTCAATCTGGACGTCGTCCAAGGCCATGACCTAATGGCCAAAATTGCTGCACCCATGTCTTTCCTGTTGAAAATTTGAAACATTGTACATGGAGAATGTATAATTTTGTCTTGAGACGGGTGGGAGATAAAGCCAATGTATTAAATTTGATGGGCGGTATTTTAAAAGCAATGGTCTTCAGAATTCGAACTAAAATCATATGGTGTGAGGATCAACCCCCTGTCCCTGTCCAATCAGAAGTAGTGGTCCCATATTTTTGCAACATTAATGGGAGGTACATGGGCGTAGAAGGGTATAATAGATATAGAATTAGCTAATTAGCTAGCTTCTAGCTCCAGACTGCCAAGCTGATCGATTGCAGACTGAATCGCTGTCCAGAGAGGTCCTGAGGAGGGGGCGGTGGAGTCCATTAGAAGGAAGGCACGGGAGAATCGAGGAGAAGCGAAGTATCAGAGAGGGGAACGACGCAGGCGTCGTAGGTAGAGAGGTCACCAGTCTTGTCCTGAACCTGGAGGAGGTCTTGCTCTTCATCCTTCCTGGGTCCCATCTTTTCCAACTCCTTGGCCAAGGGGTTTGGTTCTCGCACTTTAGGTAAATATATGCAACCTTTAGTTGTGCTGCTGTCTCTATCTTCTCCTTTTCTGAGGGACCATCATTAATCGATAAATTGATTTCTTGTGCTTCATCCTTGATATGCGATTAAGTATCATGCAGCTCTGTATTTTACTCTGCTAAATCTTTTGATAAACATTTTAAAACTTCCTGACTCAGTGATTATTTCAGGATTTATGAACTGTAATGAATGTCACTCATTTTAAACTTCCTAATTAACAGAGGATCCATTGGTAAGTCATTACTCTTCAATCGGAAGGTAATTGGTAGCAGGGATTTTGATAAAGAGTAACAACTGACACCACCAGCGTGAAACACTAGCGTAGTATGAATGTATGGGCCCCAGTGAGTATCTGTTGTATGAATGCTCGTTGCTAGTATCGCGCTGGATCACTTATCTTGATACCTCAAACCCTCAAACCCTTAACCTTTAACTCATAACCATATACTCTTAATCGCTAAATCTTAACACATAATCTCTACCCACATATTCCTCTACACTCTTCCTTATAACTCCTAACAAAGTCTTAGGCCCTCATGCATAAATGCCACTTTACAGGCAGTAAGGCTCCGATTCATAAAAACAGAGCCTTTCCGGCAGCAAAATGGCATTTTTAAACTCACCAACACCAATTAGCGATTCAGTAATATGTTATCGAATATTATCGTACCTCAAATTGGGTTTTGGAGTAGAAACCGAATCGGTATTTAGAAGGGGCATGTTAAGGGCGTCCCTTCCAAATACAGAGGCCTTTAGGGATGTATTAATATTTTGTGACCAAATTCCGGTCGCAAAACATTAATATTTTACCACCTCCTCAAAGGAGGTGGTAATACATTTCCAAATGGGAAGGAGTCCTCTAGAGACCCCTTTCTCTTTGTGAATGTTCACAAAACATTTTTATATAAGCAGGGAGTGATCAATGAGACCACTGCCTGCTCATAAAAATGGTTAGTGTAATTTGTTTTGTTAAATGCAGCCCATTTTCCTTTAAAGAAAACGGGCTGCATTAAAAAAAAAAGATTGCTTTATTTAAAAGCAATTACAGACATGGTGGTCTGCTGACCCCAGTAGTCCACCATGACTGTCAATATAGCCAATCGCAGTGTGTCTCAATGTATGACCTACCTCATGCAAATTAATGAGGTAGGTTGAATTGCGACCCACTATGAATTGGCATTTTGAGAACCAACCTATTAATACATAGGTGGTTCTCAAAATACCTATGGATTCATTGGAAGTGAGTGTGCAAATTGAGACCACTTCTAACAAATCAATTTTGTAAATTCCATTTAAGGACCGCCAATTGTGACTTGTTATTTATCGCAATTTATGATTCCTTAAATGGAATCTTTGTACATGAGGGCCTGTATGTCCTAATCCCTAACTGGAGTAACATTCCTAAGCAACTAGGGACCATGCGGAAATCAAGTCCTATACATTACAAGATAGTGTCTACATAAGCTCAGTGTACTACAAAAATCAGTTAAAAATATTTCATTTTATTCATATAAAATTTAAAATTCTTACATAAACAGCAATGATAAAACGTACATAGCATGACAAAAAATGCAACAATATACACATTAAAATAATCAATTTGAACACAACCATAGAACAGATAACTAACAATATCAAGGACAAATTGATTATTCAAGTGGTATAAACCACGTGTGGCTGGACTTTGTAGGTGTTTGTAGTTTTCTCTACGCGCGTTTCGGCATACGGGACGCCTTCTTCAGGAAGAGCCACATAGATATCTATATAGAAAACACATAAAATACATATAAGACAAAAATGTACACTGAGACTATGTAGGGATATCGGCTGTACAATTACATACAACAAGGTGAACTCCAAACACAGAAAGAATGAACAGTGACATCAGAAAGTGTGAAAGTAAACAAGAAAATTGACCGTGAGAAGTAAATAAAAATAAATAAAGTAGTCATGCTTCTACACCAAATCTAGTGATGAAAAGTGCAAAGGCCAGAATAATTGTGTGAAGTGAAACCGCTACAATTCAACCAAAAGGCCCTAACCTATAAAGAGATGGAGCTTACCAATTCAAAGAAGACCAGAAGCTGAACACTGGATATGGATACTCATAAATAGACGATTCTGGAATAATCCCTAACCCACACTCTGTACCCCACTTCCATTATTCATCTGCACAGGAAGTGACATCACTGCATTTCCCATCATCCATCTGCACAAGAAGTGACATTACTGGATTCCCCATCATCAATCTACACAGGAAATGGCATTACCTATTTTAAAAAGCTTATTTGTAAAGGAATTAAATACACTTAAATAGATTCATTATTTAAAAAACATTTACATTAATATGCTCCAGTGTTATATTTTATAATAATTGTTCTAGGTTTTAAATAAATATTTACAACAATTTTGCATACAAATACTATTAGCATTTTTTCTGTTTAATGAATTTCATTATTTTTCCCTACATTTTACTATGAGGAGATCTCCATAGTGGGGAGATTTCTGCACCAGTGGTGGAGATCTCCATCTATGTGTGAAAGGTTGTTAGTAGTAATATTATACTCATAAATTCGGATTTCAGGTGGTGGAGACATGTAAATTTACACTTTGAAGTAGCTTTACACTCAGAAATGGTGAATAGCTAAAAGAGTAAAGTTACTACAAAGAGTAGTAGTAAATATACTCATGAGTAAATATCAATTTATACATTACATTTTCCTTTGTGAATACGGCCCTATATCCCTAACTACAACCACACACCATATCCTTAGCACCTAACACGCAAACCCTTCATCCCTTTCACAATGACCTTACTTGCTTGCTTTGGTAAGTGTTCTTCTTTCAAAGTATTTTTATAACTAAAAAATATGAAGTGTTACTTTCCAACTATTCCAAGTTTTGAAGCAAAACCGGTTTCATAGGTGCATCTGAATTCAAGGATAGACAGTTAAATGAATTTGGAATATTGCAGTTGTTAGACCTGGCATCCTTGGCATAGGTTCACCTGTCTTTTTGCCTCTGCCTTCTGTATTTTTTATTGTATGCTGGCCTTCATTTTTGCTGGTTTCAGTACTCTGAGCACTTTACCACTGCTGATAAGTGCTAAACTGCAAGTTTTCCCTGTATAAATTATGATTCTGATTGGTTATCCATGATTGGCATATTTGATTTACTGGTAAGCCCCTAGTGAAAATGCACTGTGTGTGCCCATGGACTGTAAGTCAAATGCTACTAGGGGACCTGCAGCACTGGGTGTGCCACCCACATGAGTAGCCTGGAAACTTGTCTCAGGCCTGCCACTGGAGTGTCTGTGAGGGCAGTTTTAAACTGCCATGTCAACCTGGGAAGAGCACCCACTTGCCAGGCCCAAACCTTCCCTTTTACTACATGTAAGACACTCCTAAGGTAGACCCAAGGTACCCTCATGGGCAGGCTGCAGTGTATGTGAGAGGTAGGACATTTACTGGTGTGTTTTACATGTCCTGATAGTGAAATACTGCCAATTTCGTTTTTCACTATTGCAAGGACTAGCTCTCCCATAGGTAATCATTGGAGCTGCCTTGTTACATTTTACAAGTGTAACTTTCAATTGGGAACAGCTATAAATTTGGGGTTTGGGCTCTCTGAACTCAGAATTTAAAAACACATCTTTTAGTAAAGGTGGTTTTTAAATTGTGTGTTTGAAAACGCCACTTTTAGATAGTGGGCATTTTCTCGCTTTGCATCCTGTGCCTCTGTCTGCCTATGGAATCAATGTCTGGTTTAGACTGACAGGGGCTTGTTTGTGCATTCACTCTAGACAGTCACACAAAGGGAGTTGAGGTGTGCCCTGCATATCCTGATGGTCCATCACCAGGCTGATGGGTCTTCCTGAGCTAGAGTGGTGGAAGGAGTTGTCACCTACACCTGAATAGGGCTGTGCCTGGCCTCTCACAATGCTGTCTCCAACCCCCTGGAGTGTGTCTGGAGCCAAGACCAGGCAGGACAAGAACGTGTGCACTACAAAGACAATCCTATGAAGAAGGCCTACTTCAAAGGCCAAAAGGGGTATAAATATTGGACCTAAAACCCCAGAAGTTTAGAGCACTTCTGGATCAAGAGGAACCTCTGCCAAGGAGAAGAGCTGAAGATCTGTGAGGAGGAGTACTGCCCCTTTGCTGTGTAGTGCTTTGCTGGGTGGCCTGAAGTTGCTGCTTCTGCTTAGGAGAGGAAAAGGATCGGACTTTGCTTTGTATCCTGCTTGTGAAGTTTCTCCAAGGGCTTGTGTGTGCTTGCCTCCCGTTAAGAAGTCTCAGGACCATCAAAGACTTCATCTGCAGCACCCCTAAACGCCACTGCTGAGAGTTCTGTCCTGCCTTGTGGTTCCACTGCCAGTTCTTGGCCCTTGGAGGTTGTTTTGCTGCTTACAACCATCAAAATCGACGTATAGCTCTTCCAGTGCCTGTTTTTCTGATGCAGTACTGCTGTGCAGGAGAAATTTCCACGCACCGCCACCGTGCAGCAGAGGAAATTGGCACAGCGCCTCTCTGCCGCCAAAGAAACTGCCACAGCCTAAATTCAGTGAACTGTGTCTTTGAAGTCCGAGACCATGGCACGAACTCCGACGCAGGCCCTGCCGATCAGCTGAAAGAATCGACGCTTCGTTGGACTACGGTTGAAGAAATCAACGCAGCACCTGTTTTGCCGCCACCACATCGAACTCCAGCACGTCCAGATCTCCACGCATCACACCTATGCGTCATTTCCATTATCGATGTTGGGCTGCAGTAAGGAACCAAGGCTGTGTTTCCGGAGACTGACACATCCCCTCCCCTGCGTATCAGTAAGGAACCAACGCATGACCTTCCCTTGGAGCAGGGAACCGATGCATCACCTTCCCTGAGAGTAAGGAACCAATGCATCGTTTAGCTTTCTGGTGCTTCACCTCCCTTGTGTCTGTTTTCATCTATCAATTTTGACGCATCTCAGGTACTTTGCACTAAAAAGTGAAGCATCCATAGTTTTCTGTTGACTAAACTGTTTTGCACCTTTTACAGTGATATCTTGATGTATGTATGTAGGATTTTTGTACGTTTTGTCTCATTTTGATTAAAGAGATATTGGCTATTTGCCTAAACTGGTGTGGTGTCATTTTGTGGTGTTTTCACTGTGCTACTGTATATTTGTACAAATGTTTTACACATTGCTTCTGTAGTTTAGCCTGACTGCTCTGTGCCAAGCTAGCACAGGGTGAGCACAGGCAAACTTCGGTGTGCACTTTACTCATCCTGACCAGAGTGAGGGTTCCTAATTGTACTGGGTGCAATCTGACTGACAACAAGAAACCCCATTTCTAACAGTGCTCATAAGGATGGGCACCAGAGAGAAATCTTGTAGCAGCATTTAGAAAGACTATTAGGGGAACTAGTACAGTAGATGGGGCATCAGTGAGGTATTGCCATGATCAATTTTAGACATAGAAAAAGGCTCAAACGAATTATTTAAATTCATGCTCTGGAATGAAGGGATATAGCTATCAATTTTGCACCTGCTGCAGTGGCACTGGGGCCTAGAGATATGAGGGGCCCCACTGCACCGCCTCCTGGTTTATTCTGTAGTGACAGCTCTGCTGTATTATGGCTCTAGCCTGTTTCATGCCTGATCTTATTTCCATACTGGAGAGCTGTGGCGGGTATTGGCATGGTATGTGCATCATGCCTATATATATATATATCTATAGACTTCCCACTATATAGATGTGTTTCTATTGGAATTTGTGATATCTCTTCCCTCGTATTTGAAGGACACCACTGCTTTTTTAAACAGAATACGAGATATCAATTGGAATAAATCTCTGATCATGATTACAATAGATGTAAATTCGTTATATACATCAATTCTCCATGAAAATGGTCTGACAGCTGTCAGAAGATTCTTAAAGAGAAGATCATTGAGTTTTTTAGAACACTCTGAGATGATTATGGAAATGTTGAACTATTGTCTAACGCATAATGTTTTTCTGTTTAATGGAGAGATATTTCTCCAGAGACAAGGCACAGCAATGGGGACGGCATTTGCCCCAACTTATGCGAATCTATTCATGGCGGTTTGGGAGGAAGGTATCCTACAGAGCAGGTACAAGTTGAATATCAAGGCCTGGATGAGATATATCGACGACTTGTTCGTGATATGGGAAGGAGACTCGTCGGTTCTTGATGAATTCATACAAAGTTTGGATCAAAATGACTATAATCTATGTTTTACATCGATGTGCAGCAAAACACAGGTGACATATTTAGATGTGGAAGTATTTGTACAAGAACAGAAGCTCTGCACCAAAATTCATAGGAAAGCAACCGCCACAAATAGCATCCTCCATGCGAATAGTGGACATCCTCAACACTTAAAGTGGAGTATTCCATATGGAGAGATGTTGCGCGTAAAGAGGAATTGCTCTGAAGATATTGACATCGAGCAACACCTAGATGAAACCAGCTCTAGATTCCTGGCTAGGAACTATCCATTGGGTGTCATTGAAAGTGCTAAAACTAAAGTAGCAGGAAAAGTGAGATCTGAATTATTGGCAAACCATGATCAACTAGAAGAAGAAGATGTGACCCGCCTAATTTTAGACTTTAATGTGGAAAACAAGAGTGTAAGAACCATCATTAAAATCATTGGAGTATTTTAATGCTTGATGAATCATTAAAAAAGACATTACCATTAACTCCAAAGATTACGTTCAGGAAGACAGCCTCATTGGGCGACCTTTTGACACATAGCCACTTGCAAACATCAAATAACGAAAAAGGAAGTTGAACTTGGCTAACAACACCTGGCTTTTGGAAATGTTCCAAATGTAAGGCCTGTGAACATGGACAAAATACATTGACGTATCAACTGCAAAATGGAAAGAAGGAGAGGATTATTGAACATATCACATGCGAATCGAAATATGTGGTGTATGTTTTAGAATGTCCATGCAAAAAATTCTACGTTGGGAGTACCATCAACAAATTAAAACTATGTATATTACAACATCTAAGGGCTATAAAAATAAAGATCTCTCATACCCAATGGCAAAGCATTTTTCAGAAAGACACTTGGGCAATAATTTAGAACTAAAATATTTCGGTGCCAAAATGATAAAACAAAATGAAAGAGGAGGAGACAGAACCCTGGACCTAAGAAGAGCAGAATCAAGGCTCATTTTGGCACTTGGAACAGAAAGTCCATTTGGGCACAATTTGGATGCTGAGTTACATGTCCATTTGTAACAATATGAGATGAATTAATAGCATAATTGTTGGATTATGGAATTGAAGAAGTAAGATCATTCAATCAATGGACCCACGTAGAATCATGTGACAGGGTACCATCAAGTGAAGATACAATGAGAGTATGAACCAAGGAGTTAAAACTGTGAGATGGTATTATTGAGAAAAGTGATGGAACTGGGGATTTCAGAAATAAGTAACGAAAGAGATAAAGGAAATAGTGGGATACACACAGTACATGTGGAAGCATGGTATTGGTATGATTATAATAAGAGGAATAGGAGCACTTATTGATTAGACCCCTCATGAG
Organism: Calotriton arnoldi; assembly: GCA_963921515.1. Lineage (NCBI taxonomy): Eukaryota > Metazoa > Chordata > Amphibia > Caudata > Salamandridae > Calotriton > Calotriton arnoldi. The sequence continues at coordinate 193,966 of CAWUFW010010009.1, forward strand.
ATATTAAATCTGTAGTGATTTTATTGATATAATCTACTTTAGAGATATTAAGGCTCAGGGAATAAGATGTTAGGAAAATGACCCCCTTTTTTAAAAATATATTTGTACAAATGCATTTGTCACTTTATTTCCTCATTCTGAGATTTATCTCAGAAGAATTAAGATTCTTGAAGAAAAATGGTTTGAAATTCAATTTTTGCACTGCAAATTTTTGCACATTGCGAATTTGCACTTTGTACTTTGCACAATGCAAATGTCACTTTCCATTATTCATTAGAATCATGACCTGCAGGGGTTTCTTTTATATACTTTTAAATATTTATAAGATATGTGGAGCTTTTTACATTCTGATTCTCTAATTGTCTTAATGTGCTTCCCTTATCATAAATCTCCTCCACCGTTCCTTGCTTTTAAACATATTGAATTTGTCCATTCTTTTTAAAAAAATGTACTTTACAGAAATAGAATGTTCATTTTTTACTGGATATGCTTTTAACATGTACTTAATGATGTCTATATATGCCTTTATCTTTTTATCTGATGAAATTTCCCCATCCGTCTTAGTATCCCCCTCATTATACTCTCTGCTCACCTCTTTTACCTCTTTCCCTGATGCGGTTGTTTTTATTGGATTTTCTCTGGTTGGAATTTTTTATTTAAAGTCAAGGTACTTTACTATGATTATTGCAATTAACAGACCAGAGAGTAAATGGAAATAGTTAACAGCCAACATGAATACTTATAAACTGGGGTTAACAGTCTAGTCGATTTTTTATGGAAATAAATGAGGGATTTATTGCACAGTGTCACTTTAAATGGACAGTTTAGACGGCAGGACTCTATGGTCCAGTTGAAGGCATTCGCCGAAACGCGTTGACCGTCCTTTGCACATTTGCACAAATGGTGTGGTTAAGAAAAATAAAATAAAATATCTTTAAGAACCTGGTTGTGGATTTCCTCTGTGCCGTGGAGACTCTGGTTCGTGTACCTGGGACCGTGTTGGGTTTTGTTGTCGATATATATATATATATATATTAACTGAAAAAACCGTAGGTTTCAGGCACGTTATAGTTAGAAATTAGCATTTAAAAAACCTTTGAAATTCACTGAAAAACCATAGGTTTCAGACACGTTATAGTTACAAATTAGCATTTAAAAAACCTTTGAAATTCACTGAAAAAACCATAGGTTTCAGACACGTTATAGTTACAAATTAGCATTTAAAAAACCTTTGAAATTCACTGAAAAAACCATAGGTTTTAGGGACAGTTATAGTTACTTGGACATTGCACTCGTACAAAACCCGTGAAATTCCCCGTTATAGTTAGTTCAGCTAACTATAACTCGCGCCCCGCAATGCACTGCTGATGACGTCACATATTACATCACTCATGACATGGTCAGTGACATCACTGATGACATCACTGATGACATCTCAAATGACATCACTGATGACATCATCCAGTGACTGTGTGTTTCTGTAAAGTTTAAATATTTTTAAAATATATAGGAAAAGACGTATTGAAGAATGAGTGGGTGTGTAAGTGTCTGTATGGATGATTTAGTAGGTGCGTGACTGACTCTATAAGTGAGTGATTTAACGTATCTTACTGAATGCATGGGTTAGTGACTAAACTGGGTGAATGTCTGTATCCGTCTGTCTGTTGCTGTGTAAGTGGCTGCATGTGTTTGTGAATAGCTAAATGAGTGTCTATATGAGTTATTGAATGCTTGTCTGAGTATCTGTATGGGTGCCTGAGTGTTTGTGTGGGAGGGGTGTGTGCAACTCTGTGCATAGATGTGTGAGTGGGTGATTCACTGGGTGGATGGTTTCAAGAGTGCATCTGTGATAGACTGTATGGGTGGGTAAGTGTGTGTAAGAGTGTGTTAGTGAGTGAATGTATGTCCCAGTGGTACATGTGTGAGTAACTACATATGTGAAAGGCAGTATATATGTGTGTTGGAGTATATAAATAGCTATAAGCAAGAGTGAGTGATTGTGATAGTGGCTGTATGGATGATTGTGTGCTTGTATCAGTGATTGTATAAGAGCGTAACAATGTGCTACTATTTGTATGAGTAAGTGAGCTGGTGTGTGTATAACTGTATAGGTGAGTAAATGGCAGTGTGTTTAATTATTTGCATGACTGACTAGGTGTGTGAGTATCTCTATGGATGAGTGGCGTTGTTTGAGTGTCTATATAGGAGTAAGAGTGCATATGATAGTCCTGTACTGAGTGACCGTAAGTATGAGTGTCTGTACGGGTGAGTGAGTGGATGTGTGTGTGTAGACCTAAGAATCAGTGAGTGGGTATGTAGTTATTGGTGTTGGAGTGTCTATGGTTTTGCGAATGGCAGTCTGTAATTTAGAGTGGGTGTATCAAAGGTTATATTAGGGTGTGAGGAGGTGCATCAGATTATCACGTGGATGATGTCATCAGTGATGTCATTTGAGATGTCATCAGTGATGTCACTGACCATGTCATGAGTGATGTAATATGTGACGTCATCAGCAGTGCATTGCGGGCGCGAGTTATAGTTAGCTGAACTAACTATAACGGGGAATTTCACGGGTTTTGTACGAGTGCAATGTCCAAGTAACTATAACTGTCCCTAAAACCTATGGTTTTTTCAGTGAATTTCAAAGGTTTTTAAATGCTAATTTGTAACTATAACGTGTCTGAAACCTATGGTTTTTTCAGTGAATTTCAAAGGTTTTTTAAATGCTAATTTGTAACTATAACGTGTCTGAAACCTATGGTTTTTTCAGTGAATTTCAAAGGTTTTTTAAATGCTAATTTCTAACTATAACGTGCCTGAAACCTACGGTTTATTCAGTGAATTTCAAAGGTTTTGTAAATGACAATTTTAAAATGTATTAATTGTTATATTAATTTTTTTCATACTGATTTACTACATTTTTAGAAACAATTTTTTTACATATTTTATTTTTTAAATTACATTGTAATTACATTATACATTACATTACAAAAAATACTTTCTCAGAATGAATTACTTTAGTTTAAATACTTTGCAGATAGGCAATAGACTTTTAAGTACAGTAGTTACAGTTGTTGCAATGGGCAACACATTTTCAAACACAATGCAACATTCAGCTCAATGTGAATTTCTAGTTAAATGCAATTAGTTACTTTATGGATTACTTTTGTAACCACAGGACTGGATCCTAGATTCAGTCCTGGTACATCTCCTGTAAACAGTTGAGTAAAAGCGTTTTGGTTACAGTCGTGATTTTTAAGGAATATTATTGTATTTTAAAAGTTGACACTTAGAAACTTTTTCTCATAGAATCACCAATGTTATCCTATGGAAGGAAATTCACTTAGCAGGTAAAAACTGTTATCGTTACTTTTTCTTACTCAGTGTTGGATCCTGGATCCAGCACTGGTGCATCTCCTGTAAACAGTTGAAAGAATGCGTTTAAGTCATACAGGCGATTTTTAAGGAATATTTGTAGTTTGTGAAAATCAACACTTTGAAACTTTTTTGCTGAAAACCAGTCAATCTTAGCCTATGAAGGAAATTCAAGTTACCGGTAAGTACGGTTAAAATTACTTTTGAGGATCAGTACTGGGCTGAAAGATGCAGCACTGAGGTCTCTCCTGATAACAGGTGAGTAAATCGGAATTCGTATTTCGGCTGATTTTAGAGGAATATTTTAAAGTTCCAAAACTCCACACTTAGAAGAATTTCCAAGTGAAACCAGTCAATGTTAGCCTATGGAAGGAAATTCAAGTTACCGGTAAGTACGGTTAAAATTACTTTTCAGGACCAGAACTGGGCTGAAAGATGCAGCACTGAGGTCTCTCCTGATAACAGGTGAGTAAATTGGAATTCGTATTTCGGCTGATTTTAGAGGAATATTTTAAAGTTCCAAAACTCCACACTTAGAAGAATTTCCAAGTGAAACCAGTCAATGTTAGCCTATGAAGGAAATTCAAGTTACCGGTAAGTACGGTTAAAATTACTTTTCAGGATCAGTACTGGGCTGAAAGATGCAGCACTGAGGTCTCTCCTGATAACAGGTGAGTAAATCGGAATTCGTATTTCGGCTGATTTTAGAGGAATATTTTAAAGTTCCAAAACTCCACACTTTGAAGAATTTCCAAGTGAAACCAGTCAATGTTAGCCTATGGAAGGAAATTCAAGTTACTGGTAAGTACGGTTAAAATTACTTTTCAGGACCAGTACTGGGCTGAAAGATACAGCACTGAGGTCTCTCCTGATAACAGGTGAGTAAATCGGAATTCGTATTTCGGCTGATTTTAGAGGAATATTTTAAAGTTCCAAAACTCCACACTTAGAAGAATTTCCAAGTGAAACCAGTCAATGTTAGCCTATGAAGGAAATTCAAGTTACCGGTAAGTACGGTTAAAATTACTTTTCAGGACCAGTACTGGGCTGAAAGATGCAGCACTGAGGTCTCTCCTGATAACAGGTGAGTAAATCGGAATTCATATTTCGGCTGATTTTAGAGGAATATTTTAAAGTTCCAAAACTCCACACTTAGAAGAATTTCCAAGTGAAACCAGTCAATGTTAGCCTATGGAAGGAAATTCAAGTTACTGGTAAGTATGGTTAGAATTACTTTTCAGGACCAGTACTGGGCTGAAAGATACAGCACTGAGGTCTCTCCTGATAACAGGTGAGTAAATCGGAATTCGTATTTCGGCTGATTTTAGAGGAATATTTGCACAATGGTGAAGGGAGGGGCGGGGCCTGAGGTGACATCTGTGCAAACGCGCCCCGTTGCGCGTTTTAAGTTGGGGGATTAAGTCCCCTTGAATCCTGAGGGTCCCTAGGGGCCAACTAGCCCACCAGGAACCTCCAATATGCGCCAGGGGCTGCGTTGCAGAGACGTGTAGAGAGGCCACACCCCTTTTACACCTCTCTGCAACGCAGCTCTGTGGCGCTTTCTGGATGTACCTGTTGGGCTAGTTGGCCCCCAGGGACCTCAGGATTGAAGGGGATTTAATTCCCCATCTTAAAACGCGCCACGGGGCCTGTTTGCACACATGTCACCTGAAGCCCCGCCCCTCCCTTCACCACTGTGCAAACGCGCCCGTGGCGCGTTTTAAGTTGGGGATTAAGTCCCTTGAATCCTGAGGGTCCCGGAGTCCAACTAGCTCACCATATACCTCCAAAGCGCCACAGAGCTGCGTTGCAGAGAGGTGTAAAAGGGGTGTGGCCTCTCTACACGTCTCTGCAACGCAGCCCCTGGCGCATATTGGAGGTTCCTGGTGGGCTAGTTGGCCCCCAGGGACCCCCAGTATTCAAGGGGATCGTTCCCCTCTGCAAACGCGCCAGGGGCGCGTTTGCAGAGTGGTGAAGGAAGGGGGCGGGCCTGCGGGCCCGATCGTTTTTTTTTTTTTTGTCTCCTGAAGGGGGCTGTGTGGCCCCCTTCCTTTTTTTCTTTTTGGGCCCTAGGGACCCCATCCCCCAGGGCCTTACCCCTTTTTAAATTACAAAAAAAAAAACGGGAAGGGGGCCGCGTGGCCCCCTTCCCTGGGCCTGTATTGGCCCCGTGGACCCCATCCCCGGGGCATGGCCTCTATATTTATTATTTTGAGGGGGCAGCGTGGCCCCCTCCTCTGGCCATTTTAAGGCCCCGGGGACCCCATCCCCGGGGCTGGCCTTTCCATTTTTTTTTTTACATTTTTTTTACATTTTTGGAGAGGGGGCCGCGTGGCCCCCTCCCGGGCCACTACTTGCCCCGGGGACCCCATCCCCCGGGCTGGCCCTCTCCGTTGGGGACTGTGGGGGGTCCCCAATCCCCCACAGTCCCGCCGGCTCCCCACGTCCCTTGGGAGCCGGCATTGCTGTTCCACATGGGGAGCAGCTGACATGCTGCTCCCCATGTGGAAAGCAATCGCTTTGGATATTGGAAGAGAGAGCAGGTTTCCTGCTCTCTCTTCCAATATCCAAAGCAGTTTGCTATGGCAGGACGGGAGCCGCGAGGCTCCCGTCCTGCCATAGCAAACTACAGTGTCCCGGGGTAGGCACCCCGGGACACTGCAGGAGCCGGCCCTGGGGGTGGTGGTCCCCAGGGCCATCAAGGGCTCCAGGAGGGGGCCGCGCGGCCCCCTCCCATTCTTTACACAGCCCCAGGGAGGTGGTGGTCCCCGGGGCTCTGGGGGTCCGTAACGGACCCCCATATTAAAATGTTTAGTGCCCCGGGAGGTGGCGGTCCCCGGGCGTGTGGGGGCTGGAGCCCCCCACATTGGTTTTATTATTAATTAAAAAAAGCCCCGGGGAGGTGGTGGTCCCGGGGCTGCGGGAGGGCTCAGAGCCCTCCCGCACCATTTTTTTTAAAAAGCCCCGGGGGGTGGCGGTCCCCGGGGCTTGGGCCACCCGGGGGCCAATTAACATCGAAGTGCGGGAGACCGTGCTTCGATTTTTTTTTTTCCGGCAGGATTCGCGCACCCATCCTGCCGATTTTTTTAAAAAAAAATGCTTTTTTGCCCAGGGGTCCTTGTGGGACCCCTGAGCAGGCCTAGGGGTTAGGGTGTTTCTACCCTGCCCCCTTTGTGCGTTTTGCGCACTTGTTTATTTTTTTTTCTCGGTGGGATACGCGCACCCTAAGCGCATCCCGCCGATTTAAAAAAATATATATTTTTTCTGCCCAGGGGTCCTTGTGGGACCCCCTGAGCAGACCTAGGGGTCAGGGTGTTTCTACCCTGCTCCCTTTTGCGCTTTGCGCACTTGTTTCTGTCCCTCGGTTCTACCGAGGGACAAAATGGCTGCCAACACTTCTTGATTTGGAGTGTTGACAGCCAATTAGCATGCAGCTCGTGATCGGGAGGGTACGCGGATCCGACGCGCCCATAGATATATATGTGATTTTAATTGTGAATTTCTCAGGAACTACTGAACGGATTTACACCATTTTAGCAAAAGGCACCAGTCTGAACCAAGGGCTACCTCTTTGCCAAATTTGGGGTAATTCCGTTCAGCAGTTCGGGCTGGAGCTGCGACTAAAGGTTCCTATGGAAAAATGAATGGGGAAAACGCGTTTTGGGACCCCCTTTTTCTCGGCCCTCGCTTGACGTATCACCCCGAGACTTTCAGGGTAGGAGCGGACCGGAGCGCCCCAACAAGTTGGAAGCTTTGCGAAGATTCGTCAACCGGCGCCAACGTTATTGCAAATAGAATGTCGCGGATTTCCTATGGATAATAGGTTGTAACTATAACTATCTACTGGCGACCGCCAGTAGATAATATATATATATATATATATATATATATATATATATATATATATATATATATACATACATACATACATACATACATACATATATATATATTATCTACTGGCGGTCGCCAGTAGATAGTTATAGTTAGGACACGTTTCCATAGGAAAAGCATTTTTTGATGTGCTTATAACTTTGGCGTCGTTTGACGAATCTTTATGAAATTTTCCAAAAAGTTCCTCTTTTCAGGTGAGCTCCTATCCTGAAAGTTTGGGGGTGATTCGTGAAGGGGGGGCTGAGAAAAAAGGGGGGTCCCAAAACGTGTTTTCTCCATGCAATTTCCATAGGAAACTTTAGACAAGGCTACAGGTCAAACTGCTGAACAGAATTACGCCAAATTTGGCAGGGAGAAAGGTCTTGGTGCAGAAAGCACGCTTTTGTTTAAATGGGGTAAGTCCGTTCAGTAGTTTTAGAGAAATATCAAAATTTACAGATATCGATATTTGAGAATTCTGACATCTGATTGGCTGAGGCGTTACGAGCACGAGCGTGTGGCTCATTGGTTGCGAACTGTTCAAACTAGGAAGTGTTGGCAGCCATTTTGTGACTGAGTTGAAAGGCGTAGGGCGAAACAAAAGAGAAAAATTGTATAAGAGGGTATAGTAGGAACACTGTGGTCTTAGTTTAAGCAGTCTGTACGGTGCAGAGGCAGGGAGTTTGAATGTTGCGTAGGCCGTGGAAATCACGTCCGCAGACATGGAAATCACGTCCGCAGAACAACGGTGTGCGGTATTGCGGCAAGGTTGCGTAGGCTTTGGAAATCCCGTCGGGAAAATAACAATGCGCTGTATTGCAGCCTTCCTTTAATATAATGCGCAGTAATGTTTACTTATAATGCGGTGTTCACTTTTATCACGGACAGTGTCACTTTCTTACACGAAAATTAATATTATGTGGGAGGGCGTGTTCTGTTGGTGTGTCTGGAACAAAATTAACGTTTAATTGGCTGAGGTGTTCCAACAACAAGCTCAATGTTCATTGGCTGCGAACCATTGAAAGTAGAAGTGTTGCCAGCCATTTCCTCCCCGTCCGCAGAGTAGCAGGGACATCTGATTGGCTGACGTGTTCCAAGCAGGACCTTCCCAAGCTTAATGTTCATTGGCTGCGAACCATTGAAAGTACAAGTGTTGCCAGCCATTTCCTCCCCGTCCGCGGAGTAGCAGGCACATGTTATTGGTTGACGTGTTCCAAGCACGACGTTCCCAAGCTTAATGTTCATTGGCTGTAAACCATTGAAAGTAGAAGTGTTGCCAGCCATTCCTTCCCCCTCGCGGAGCATCAGGGACATCTGATTGGGTAACGTGTTCCAAGCAGGACCTTCCCAAGCTTAATGTTCATTGGCTGTAAACCATTGAAAGTAGAAGTGTTGGCAGCTATTCCCTCCCCCTCTGCGGAACACCATGGACATTTTATTGGCTAAACTGTTCCTAGTACAAGTTTGTTCATTATTGGCTGGGAACGGTTCACTGTTGTGAACCATTTTGTGACGCACTTCAATGGAGTACGGGAAAAGAAAGTAGTAGCGGGGAGGGTAGGAACACTATTAACTCTGTACAGTGGTCACAAGGTGGTGGAGAGGGATTGTGAAGGTAAAAATAGTTTTTTATATATTTTAAGGGCCATTTATATAATTGGCGTGGGGTGTACAAATCACGGCGGGAAAATAACAAAGTGTGTTGCGGTCTTCTTTTTATTAAGTTTGCGGGTGGGATACTTCCCAGGAGCACTGTTTAGTTATAATGTGGTGTTTACTTTTCTAACGTGGGAGCTGTGGTTGCGCAGCAAAAATTTCAGTCTAGGTTTGAAATAGTTTTTATTAAGCAATTACAAATATACTTTGTTCGGAAACTGAAGCTGTATATATCAAAGGGGTGACAAATAAAAACGCAATTCATAAAATATCCCTTAAGCGTGGGCACACCCTCCCTTTTTTTCTGCTATAGTTTGTAAAAGTGTTGCCCCATATTCTTGATAATATAAGAGGGCATGAGTTACTTTTAGATAAAGTAGAAAAGAAGTGCTACAAGAAACACTCCCGCACTACATCATCTCAGGTCACAAGAACAATAACAAGTAAAAAACAGTTAAACACAAATCACTTTATATTACATAGAAATGTACGCTTTATCATTTTTTATCATTTCTATTATTGTAGAATTCGGGAAAGTTTGGTCGTAGTGCTTAGATCACGTACTCCTTTAAGAATATATAGGATAGTAGTATAATAATATACACTACTGGTCGTATATATTCTATAGGGAGAAGGTGAATAGGAACCACAACAGACAAAAATAGAAATAGTAAAAAAACATTCAGAAATGTAGGGTTTATCAAAGGTATTCACTAAGAAAGTATCTATGGAAACGATTTTTTTTTAAACTGCAATTTCCAAAAATATTGTCACTGTAAAAATATCTGATCAAGTAAGTTATAAAGGTCAGTAAACTGTATTTCAGATGGTTTACTCCTGGCGGCGAGAAATCTCCAATTCCTGTTGTGTGGAAATATCACACTCTTACAATATACACAGTGTCACTGATGGCACACAAAAAGGAAAATGAAAAGGAAGTCATCAATACAAAACAAGATCAATAACAAAATACTTTCCAGCGATGAGTATGTTGAGAGCTTCTTTTCTCCGGGACTTTGAAATCTTTCATCTTCGCGCCAACGGGTCATAAAGTGCTCTGAGATCACAATGACTGTTAATATTATAATATACATATTCACAGTATATGATCCCAAGAAAGAAACAGAGTAAGAACGAGAAGGTGCTGACGTTAAATATAAATCTTTAGTCTTCGCGTCGACGGGTCATAAACTCCACTGAGGTCAGTATAAATGTTCATATTACAATATACATACTCACACTATATGATCTCAAGGGAGAAATAGACTAAAAACCAGAAGCTGCTGACGTTACATATAAATCTTTAGTCTTCGCGCCAACGGGTCACAAACTCCTCTGAGATCATAATGTGTGGTTATTATAATATACATACTCACACTATATGATGTCAAGGGGGAAATAGACTACAAACTAGAAGCTGCTGACGTTACATATAAATCTTTAGTCTTCGCGCCGACGGGTCACCAACACTTCTGAGGTCAAGTACAGTGTCAATATTATAATATACAAAGTCACACTATATGAGCTCAAAGGAGCCAGAACAGGAACAATGTTTGCTGTATTCTGTCTGTTTCTGAAAACAAGCTGCTGACGTTACATATAAATGGCAAAAACAACCAATAACACTTTTTTCTAAATACAAGTGTTTAAAGATTGACAAATAGCTACTTATTATAAATATCTAGTATTGCATAATCAAACAACTTACAACTCAGGATTATGCTTTGTGGCTGCAAAAGAAGAATCCGACTGTAGAAAAGAGCACCTGCATCACTGAATGGAGACACGTAAATAACTCGCAAAAACGAAACTAATCTATCAACGGGTGTGGTTTATATACTTTTTGGTTATTCAGTAGTCTATGGAAGGAAGATGCGGCTCCGCCCATTTAGATGTCACGTTTTACAGTTGACACGTGCTCAAGTTTTAACTGTTTCACTTGTGCACGTGTTGGGAAAAGTTACAAAATGTGAAGCGGAAAAAGTTTCGATTTCGAACCTAACACGTATAAGGTCCTTAATATGTACATACGTTGGAGAGCTTAAAAACTGTTACCCGGAAAACCGTGTCATTTCCATTCTCATGAGTAAATACATTTATTGATTGCCGTAATTCTAAATAGAAGACATTAAAAAAAGATCTATCAGAATAGAAGACAAAAAAACGTGATAATATTTCTCATCACTATGGTTTTAAATTAAAAAAATGCGAGCATTTGTAAAGCGTACAGCTAACCCTGGAAAGGTGTGCCGGCGCTCGGGGGCATCGGAAAGATTAAGCAAGGTGTTGCCCACAGTGACATAGTGGTGGGTAACGTGCCGCTGGAGCCGGGAATCGAACTGTGAACGCTGTTGTTCGAAGTCAGGTATCATAGCTGCTCCGTCACACTTTTTCCACACTTATATGTTAATTAGTGCTAATTAAGTTTTAAACATTGTTAAATTATAACTTATAACAGACTACTGTTACAGTTAGTTTTTCACTACAAAAAGTATGCACGTCTTTTTTAAATTTAGTTAAAAACAATATAGGTTTTAGGTATATTGTAGTTAGAAATTAGCATTTAAAAAGCCTTTGAAATTCACTGAAAAAACCATAGGTTTCAGGGACGTTATAGTTAGGAATTAGCATTTAAAAAACCATTGAAATTCACTGAAAAAACCATAGGTTTTACAGACGTTATAGGTAGAAATTAGCATTTAAAAAACCTTTGAAATTCACTGAAAAAACCCTAGGTTTCAGGGACGTTATAGTTAGTTGGACATTTCACTCATACAAAACCATAGAAATTCCACCGTTATAGTTAGTTCAGCTAACTATAACTCGCGCCCCGCAATGCACTGCTGATGACGTCACATATTACATCATTCATGACATGGTCAGTGACATCACTGATGACATCTTCAAATGACATCACTGATGACATCATCCAGTGACTGTGTGTTTCTGTAAAATTTAAATTTGTTTTATATATATATGCCAAGCTGTATTGAAGAATGAGTGGTTGTATAAGTGTCTGTATGGAGGATTTACTAGTTACGTGACTGACTGTATAAGTGAGTGATTAAATGTGTCTTACTGAATGCATAGGTTAGTGACTAAACTGTGTGAAAGTCTGTATCAGTCTGTCTTTTGTTGTGTAAGCTGCTGCATGGGTTGGTGAGTAGCTGCATGAGTGTCTATATGACTTATTGATTGCTTGCCTGAGTATTTGTATGGCTGCCTGAGTGTGTATGTGTGTGTGGGTGGGAGGTGTGTGACTCTGTGCATAGATGTGTGAGTGGTTGACTCACTGGGTGTAATGGCTTCAAGAGTGCATATGGAAACAGCTGTATGGGTGGGTGAGTGTGTGTATGGGTGTGTTGGTGAGTGAATGGATGTTTCAGTGGTACATGTGCAATTAACTACATATGTAAAAGGCAGTATATGTGAGTGATGGTGTATATAAATAACTATATGTGAGAGTCAGTAATTGTGAGAGTCGCTGCATGGATGAGTGTGTATTTGTATCAGTGATTCTATAACAGAGTAATTATGTGTTAGTATCTGTATGAATAAGTGAGCTGGTGTCTGTATAACTGTATAAGTTAGTAAATGGAAGTATGATTGATTATTTGCATGACTGACTAGCTGTGTGAGTAACTCTGGATATGTGGCAGTGTGTGAGTGTCTGTATAGGTGTATGAGTGCATATGATAGTGTTGTACTGATGTGTGACTACATGTATGAGTGACTGTATGGGTGAATGAGTGGATGTGTGCGTAGACCTAGGAACCAGTCAGTGCGTATTTAGTAACTGGTATTGATGTGTCTATTTTTCCAAAATTGGTAGTCTGTATTTTAGAGTGGGTGTATCAAAGGTTATATTCAGGTGTGAGGAGGTGCATCAGATTTTCACGTGGATGATGTCATCAGTGATGTCATTTGAGATGTCATCAGTGATGTCATCAGTGATGTCACTGACCATGTCATGAATGATGTAATATGTGACGTCATCAGCAGTGCATTGCGGGGCGCGAGTTATAGTTAGCTGAACTAACTATAACGGTGGAATTTCTATGGTTTTGTATGAGTGAAATGTTCAGCTAACTATAACGTCCCTGAAACCTATGGTTTTTTCAGTGAATATATATATGTATATATATATTCACTGAAAAAACCATAGGTTTCAGGGACGTTACAGTTAGAAATTAGCATTTAAAAAACCTTTGAAATTCACTGAAAAAACCATAGGTTTCAGGGACGTTATAGTTAGTTGGACATTTCACTCGTACAACACCAGAGAAATTCGGCCGTTATAGTTAGTTGAGCTAACTATAACTCGTGCCCCCGCAATGCACTGCTGATGACGTCACATATTACATCATTCATGACATGGTCAGTGACATCACTGATAACATCACTGATGACATCTCAAATTATAGTTAGCTCAACTAACTATAACTGCCTATAACGTCCCTGAAACCTATGGTTTTTTCAGTGAATTTCAAAGGTTTTTTAAATGCTAATTTCTAACTATAACGTCCCTGAAACCTATGGTTTTTTCAGTGAATTTCTATGATTTTTTAAATGCTAATTTCTAACTATAACGTCCCTGAAACCTATGGTTTTTTCAGTGAATTTCAAAGGTTTTTTAAATGCTAATTTCTAACTATGCCTACATAGGTAGGACATGTGAAGAAAGAGGAAGAAAGGCGCAGAAAGAAGCAAGAGAAATGCAGAAAGAGGCAACAGAAGTCCAGAAAGACGAAGAAAAGTGCAGAAAGAAGTAAGAGATATGCAGAAAGAACCAACAGAGGTGCAGAAAGAGGCCTTGTTGCAAAGTCATCCTGTGCCCCCAACTTTTTGCTGACTGGTACTGGTGGTAACTGACTCTGACTAACCAGACCCAGAGCCAGTGGTATGCTGAAAGACACTTAGAATACAGTGAAAACACCTACATACACTAGGGTACACTATGGGTTGGGGTACCCCTGTGATTGGCATGACCTCCCCTGTAAGGCCCTAGTACATAATAGGGCAGGGGGATTATAACTACCTGTAACTCAGAGGTGCAGGAAGAGGCAAGAGAGGTGCATAAACAGGCAGGAAAGGTGCAGAAACAGGGAACAGGGGTGCAGAATGAGGCAAGTGAGGTGCAGAAAGAAGCAAGAGCAGTGCAGAAAGAACCAACAGAGGTGCAAAAAGAGGCAAGAGGGGTGCAGAAAAAGGTAGGAGGGGTGCAGAAAGAAGGAAGAGAAGTGCAGAAAGAGGCACGAGAATTGCTGAAAGAAGCAACAGAGGTGTAGAAAGAAGCAAGAGAAGTGCAGAAAGAGGCAAGTGAGGTGCAGAAATAAGCAAGAGCAGTGAAGAAAGAACCAACAGAGGTGCAGAAAGAGCCAAGAGGGCTGCGGAAAGAGGAGAGAGAAGTGCAGAAAGAAGCAAAAGAGGTGCTCAAAGAGGCAAAAGGGATGCAGAAAGAGGCAAGAGCAGTGCAGAAAGAACCAAGAGAAGTGCAGAAAGAAGCCCCAGAGGTGCTGAAAGAGGCACAAAGGGTGCAGAAAGAGGCAAGAGAAGTGCAGAAAGAAGCAACAGAGGTACAGAAAGAGGCAAGAGTGGTGCAGAAAGAGGGAAGAGAGGTGTAGAAAGAGGCAAGAGAGTTGCACAAATAGGGAAGAGGGGTGCAGAAAGAGGCAGGAGGGAAGCGGAAAGAAGCAACAGAGGTGCCGAAAGAGGCAAGAGAGGTGCAGAAAGAAGCAAGTGAAGTGCAGAAAGAGGCAACAGAGGTGCAGAAAGACGCAAGAGAGGTGCAGAAACAAGCAAGAGAAGTGCTGAAAGAGGCAAGAGAATTGCTGAAAGAAGTAACATAGGTTTAGAAAGAAGCAAGAGAAGTGCAGAAAGAGGCAAGTGAGGTGCAGAAAGAAGCAAGAGCAGTGCAGAAAGAACCAACAGAGGTGCAAAAAGAGGCAAGAAGGGTGCAGAAAGAGGTAGGAGAGGTGCACAAATAAGCAAGAGAGGTACAGAAAGAGGCAGGATGGGTGCAGAAAGAAGGAAGAGAAGTGCAAAAAGAGGCAAGAGAATTGCTGAAAGAAGCAACAGAGGTGTAGAAAGAAGCAAGAAAAGTGCAGAAAGAGGCAAGTGAGGTGCAGAAAGAAGCAAGAGCAGTGCAGAAAGAACCAACAGAGGTGCAAAAAGAGGCAAGAGGGGTGAAGAAAAAGGTAGGAGGGGTGCACAAAAAGGCAAGAGAGGTACAGAAAGAGGCAGGAGGGGTGCAGAAAGAAGGAAGAAAAGTGCAGAAAGAGGCAAGAGAATTGCTGAAAGAAGCAACAGAGGTGTAGAAAGAAGCAGGAGAAGTGCAGAAAGAGGCAAGTGAGGTGCAGAAAGAAGCAAGAGCAGTGCAGAAATAACCAACAGAGGTGCTGAAAGAGGCGCGAAGGGTGCAGAAAGAGCAAGAGAAGTGCAGATAGAGGCAACAGAGGTACAGAAAGAGGCAAGAGATGTGCAGAAACAGGCAGGAAAGGTGCAGAAACAGGGAACAGGGGTGCAGAAAGAGGCAAGAGAGGTGCAGAAAGAGAAAAGAGGGGTGCAGAAAGAGGCAAGGGATCTGCAGAAAAAAGCAACAGAGGTGCTGAAAGAGGCAAGTGAGGTGCAGAATGAGGCAAGATATCTGCAGAAAAAAGCAACAGAGGTGCTGAAAGAGGCAAGTGAGGTGCAGAAAGAAGCAAGAGAGGTGCAGAAAGAGGCATTAGAAGTACAGAAAGACGCAAAAGGGGTGCAGAAAGAGGCAAAAGGGGCACAGAAAGAGGCAAGAAAAGTGCAGAGAGAGGCAACAGAGGTACAGAAAGAGGCAAGAGAGGTGCAGAAAGAGGCAGGAAAGGGAACAGGGGTACAGAAAGAAGCAAGAGAGGTGCAGAAAGAGAAAAGAGGGGTGCAGAAAGAAGCAAGAGATCTGCAGAAAAAAGCAACAGAGGAGCTGAAAGAGGCAAGTGAGGTGCAGAAAGAGGCAAGAGATGTTCAGAAAAAAGCAACAGATGTACTGAAAGAGGCAAGTGACGTGCAGAAAGAAGCAAGAGAGGTGCAGAAAGAAGGAAGAGGAGTGCAGAAAGAAGTAACAGAGGTGCAGAAAGAGGCAAAAAGGGTGCAGAAGATGTAAGAGGGGTACAGAAAAAGGCAAGAGAGGTGCAGAAAGAGGGAAGAAGGGTGCAGAAAGAGGCAAGAGTGGTACAGAAAGAAGCAAATGAGGTGCAGAAAGAGGCAACAGACGTGCAGAAAGAGGGAAGAGAGCTGCAGAAAGTAGAAGAGATTTGCAGAAAGAGGCAAGAGAAGTGCAGAAAAAGAAAGAAATGTGCAGAAAGAAGCAACAGAAATGCAGAAAGAGGCAAGAGAGGCGCAGAAGGAAGCAAGAGTGGCTTGCACACCATTAGTACCAATTTAACACCCACATTTAGCAATAAGTAACAGGTGACCATTCTAGGTTTGCAAAGGGCCTTCCACCGTGCTGTAACACTTGTCGCTTCATTTTTAGTAACGTTTGAGCCGTTTGAGCCGTTTGAGCTAGAAACAAGGCTTTTTTTGTTCAAATCTGCAGATTAGGGAGCAGATGATGAATTATGTGGCTAATGCAGAAAATGTATAATTGTACGAAAGTCGGTGCAGCCAAACAGTCGCTTAATTCCAGTGGCCCTGCTCATACCTCTGACTAGGGCCACAAGTGCTCCTCAGTGATTGCTTCTTTTTTTGTCTCACTGAGTTCATAGTTGAGCTTCTATGGAAACGAGGAAGACTAAACCTGAGGTTACCACTCCACAACACAGACTACCATACCACATAATTACTCTCCATAACACATAATCCCACTCTATATAATTCCTATACACTAAATACCACATACTTTCTATCCACATAATTTCACTGTACAACATACCACATAATTCCACTACACACAACGTACATCCACTCCACTCCAAAAAACATTAGTAAAAAACGTTTACATTTACAACGCCAATAGCTCTAACTCTCGCAAATGCGAAACCTATTACATTGCAAACACTTCTTTAACTAGTAGTCGCGTTTGCAGAGTGGTGGAGAAAGGGTGCTGGGCATCCGACCAGCGCTCAGGAATTCCGCTGCATAGGATTTACAGGAGGTACCAGAAGGGCTTCTTGGCCCCCAAAGTCCCTCAGGAGTAAATTGGACTTCATCCCCCATCCCGTAGTCTGCCAGGAGGCACGTTTGCAGAGTGGTGGAGAAAGGGGGGCATGGCCTCCGAAGACGTTTTAGCAATCCCACTGTGTGGGACTTACTGGAGGTAACAAGAGGGGTAGATGGGCCCCAAGGACATCCTTGGGGGCCAACTACCCCTCCTATTACCTCCAGCAAGTCCCACACAGCAGGATTGCTAAATTCTCATAGCAGCCCACTCCCCCTTTGCCCACCACTCTGCAAGCGCACTCCCTGGCGCAGACTTGGATGGGGATTGAAGTCCCCTTCGCTGCTGGGGGTCCTTTAGGGGCCAACTAGCCTACCTCTTACCTCCAGTAAGCCCCACACAGTGGGATTGCTGAGAGGTGGTCACAGGCCACGCCCCCTTTCTCCACCACTTTGCAAACGTGCCTCCTGGTGCGCTCTTGGTTGGGGGATGTAGTCCCCTTGCCTCCTGAGGGTCCCTGGGGCCAACTAGCCCTCCTGTTACCTCCAGTAAGCTCCATACAGCTGGATTGATGAGAGTGCTCAAAGGCTACGCCCCCTTTTTACACCACTCTGCAAACACAACTCCTGGTGCACTGCTGCTCGGGGGATGAAGTCCACTTGTGTCCTGAGGCCCTCAGGACACAAGAGGACCTCATCCCCCACTAGCAGTGCGCCAAGAGGCGCGTTTGCAGAGTGGTGTAAAAAGGGGCATGGCCTCGGACCACCTCTCTGCAATCCAGCTGTGTGGCACTTACTGGAGGTACCTGGTGAGCTAGTTGGCCCCCAGGGACCCTCAGTATTCAAGGGGACTTAATTCCCCAACTTAGAACGCGCCAGGGGGAGCGTTTGCAGAGTGCTGCAGGGAGGGGGCGGGGCCTCCGGCGAGATGACAGCTTTTTTTTAAATGTATTTTTAGAAGGGGGGCTGTGTGCCCCCCCTTCTTTTAGTATTTTTGGGGCCCTGGGGACCCCATCCCCCAGGGCCTGACCCTTTTTTTAAAAAAAAACAATAAAAAAAATGGAAAGGGGGCCGCGCGGCCCCCCTCCCGAGGCCGATTTCGGCCCCGGTGCCCCATCCCCCGGGGAATGGCCTCCTTTTTTGTATATATATTTATAGGGAAGGGGGCCCGGCCCCCCCTTCCCTGGGCCAGTTTTGGCCCCGGGAACCCCATCCCCCGGGGCATGACCTCTTTTAAAAAAAATATTTATAGGGAAGGGGGGCCACATGGCCCCCCCTTCCCTGGGCCACTATTTGCCCTGGGGACCCCATCCACCGGGCCTTGGCCATTTTTAAAAATAATTTTATAGTGAGGAGGGGGGCCACGCGGCCCCCCTCCCCAGGTCAATTTTGGCCCCGGGGACCCCATCCCCCAGGGCCTGACCATTCTTTTTTTTTTAAATAAAGGGGAGGGGGGCCGCGTGGCCCCCATCCCAGGCCACTTCTGGCCCCGGGGACCCCATCCCCTGGGGCCGGCCCTTAGTGCTGGGGACCGTGGGGGGAGCCCCAATGCCCCCACGGTCCCTGCCGGCTCCCCGCCTCCTGTGGTAGCCGGCATTGCTTTTGGGCAAGAGGAGCTGCTAACATGCAGGTTTCCTGCTCTCGCTTCAACGAAGCAAAGCAGAGTTTTCTATGGCAGGGCGGGAGCCGCACGGCTACCACCCTGCCATAGCAAATGGCAATGTCCCGGGGGTGGGCAGCCGGGACATTGCAGGAGCCGGCCCTGGGGGATGGCGGTCCCCAGGGCCATGAAGGGCTCCAGGAGGCCCGGGGAGGTGGTGGTCCCTGGGGCCCGGGGGTCCGTAATAGCCCCCATATGTAAACAATTAGTGCCTCGGGGAGGTGGTGGTCCCTGGCTGTTTGGGGGGGCTCGAGCCCCCCCACAAATTTGTTCTAAAAAATCAGAGCCCCGGGGAGGTGGCGGTCACTGGGGCTGCAGGGGGGCCGCGTGCCCCCCACGTTTAACTGTCAAAGCCCCGGGAAGGTTGCGGTCCCCGGGACTGCGGGGGCCCCCACGGGCCCCCGCTACATAATTGGCCATTGCCCCTGGGACCTGGCCCACCCGGGGGCTTAAAACAAATGAAGCGCGGGAGCCCGCGCTTTTGTTTTTTTTTATTTTCTCGGCCCGATTCGCGCACCGAGCGTGAATTTGGACGATTTTTTAAAAAAAAATGCTTTTTTTGGCCCAGGGGGTCTTGAGCAGGCCTAGGGGGTCAGGGTGTTTTTTCCCTGCCCCCTTTTCTTGTTTTTCATCTTTTTTTTACTGTTTTCTTGTGACTTGGCTACCAAGTCACAAGATGGCTGCCAACACTTCCTGGTTTGGAGTGTTGGCAGCCAATCAGAAGTCAGCTCGTGCTCAAGAGGAGTCGCGACTCCTCCTCCTCGGTGCTCAGATATCGATATTTTTATTTTTTGAATTTCTCAGCAACTACTGAACGGATTTACACCATTTAAAAAAAGCACGCTTTCTAGACCAAGACCTACCTTTTTACCAAATTTGGTGTAATTCCGTTCAGCAGTTCGGGCTGTAGCTTTGTCTAAAGTTTCCTAAGTAAATTAGCATGGAGAAAACACGTTTTGAGACCCCCCTTTTTTCTCGGCCCCCGCTTGACGAATCACCCCGAAACTTTCAAGACAGGAGCTGACCGGAGCGCCCCATTAGTTTTGAAAATTTCACGAAGATTCGTCACCCGGTGCCAAAGATATTGGCAAATCAAAAAACGCTTTTCCTATGGATAATAGGTCCTAACTCTAACTACCTACTGGCGACCGCCAGTAGGTAATAAATATATATATATATAGACACACACACACAAATTTTCAATTGTATATCTGCAGGCATTTCCCAGGAGCACAGCTTGCTGTCTCTCGGGCAGATAACAGGCAGACCAACTTGTAGAAATACTGGGATTTTCTAACAAGTTGAAACATCTGAAGGCAGGCAGTACCAGGGTCAGTGTGTTGCACACGCCAGCCTCTGTACATAGTCTGTTTCTGCACTACATTTACTTAGCTTCATTTTTGTGTATTGATAACCTTTAATGAGTTTTCTTAGTGCAAACACCTCATTGAACTGATCTGAACAATAACAAAAATGATAGCTGATGACCTCAGGAGGAAATGAACAACTGATTTAGTCCTGAATCCAAGAGTTACGAAGTGATGCCTGCTGTGAGCACAAAGTTCACTGAAATATTTTACCAGCTGAGCTACCAATTGTTCAGAGAATAAATTCCCGAGAAAACTCATATTTTTATGGAGAAGAGAGGCTGCCAGAATTAGTGTTTCCAGGCAGTGACACATCTCCTGATTCGTGTATTTTTAGAGCTTTCCCTCCCTGCTCCCTATTCATGGTGCCACGTCACAAAGGTAGATCTTCACTGTATACCCCTGCAGATTGCTGCTATTTTTCTTTTCTGAGCTATCTGTCAATGGCAGATGAAAAGCCCTTCATATACAATGAAATTTGTCTGATGAGCTGAGTGGAATGTGAGGTGTAGTGTGATTAAGTAGAAATTATATCACTAGCTGGCAGGGAGAGGATAGTGAAACAAGTGGTAAGAGGCTACCATACGGGAACAACTATCATTAGCACAGCAGGTACAGTGGCACCAGAGCACTAGAGTGTGAGGGGCCTAATACACTCAATTATACCTGTGTTTTGCTACCCAACTAGTAGAGCGGGACAAACAAGCCAAATGTAAAGTGGAGATGACTGACAGGCAATGATAATTAAGGTAAGTATTTTAAGTTGAAATAAAAATGGAGCCCACGGCTGCACCTCATACTCTGCCTGCGTCTGTGGAGGACTGGCAACAGTCACACAGAACACAGCAAGGCTTGGAGCAGAACTTGTAATCCATGCCAAACAACAACATACAGCATGAGACAAAACATTACAAAGAGCACGAGAAAAGCATGAGAGCAGCAGCACGAGCCCGATGAATATTATTACATCACCTTTACCCTTACAAAACAAGACAAACAATTGCCCAAAGGACAAACAATAAAAGCACAATGCAATAAATAACAAGCAGAAAAAGAGAAAACAACTAAATGTACACATAAACAAATGCAACTTCAATGCATATAATAATGTTTAAACTTTACAGGAACAGACACATTACAAGTTGGTCTATCAACACATGCCTGAGGAACATTAGTCCCGAAGAAATCAGTCGTTTCACTACTCATCAAGGCTCCACTACAAACTGGGACCGAATTGGAGAAGTGGTTTCTGAACCCACTTCTTCAGAACCAGTGGAAAAATCCCACAAATCAACTGCCGAATGAGATCTATTCAGCATATCTCTAGGGGAACAAGCATGACCACTCTCTCCAGCAATCCACCAGAAACTATTAGTACTGGAATTATCTGATCTCTTCACACACACCATTTTCTTGGCCTGATTAGGAGAAAGCTTTTCCAGACTCCTCCTACTCCATCGACCTTTCCCCTCATAAAAACACTACTCCTATGGAAACTTTGCTCACCTTGACAGGCAACATACATTTGGATCCTCCTTTTCTAATTCTGTTAGGTTTCTTACTAAGTACCCAATCCCCATTTTCGAAAACCAAATCCTTTGTGACGTGTTTTTTTCTTAAAAATAGATTTCATGACAATGTGTTTACTTTTAACTCTATCTCCAATATCAAGAGTAATCCCTAGATTAGATGAACCACTTTTAAGATCTTCTAACCAGTCCAGGTATAAGGTACGCTTGGGCGGTGAACTCCACTCCGTTCGTGGAGTTTGCGGAGTTTTCTGCACTCCACGGAGTTTGCGAAGTACAGAAAACTCCGCTCTGCATAGTGCAGCAGAGTTTTTTCCCCGTTTGTGAACGGTAAGTTCGCGAGCTGCCTCTCGGGTAGAAATTCTACCTGAGCGGCAGCAAGACCAGCATGAACAGCAGCTCGCACTGCACTCCACCACTTGCAGAACTCCGCTGAGTTTTTTTGTCACTTCGCGGAGTTCCGTGTAGCGAAACTCTGCAAACTACACCCAGGCCTGACACATCTGGGCATTCTTTCGTGTAATAACTTGAAAGGGGACTCACCAGTAGTATTGTGTGAAGTCACCAAATAATTCCATACCTTTTCCGCAAGAACTCCTCCACAGAAACACCTGACAGCAGCTGAGTGTATTCCCTCTTTTAAAAATCTATCCATGCACTCAACTAAACTGTTAAAGGATAAAGATAAGGAGAATGCACGGCAACCTGCAAATACTTGATCTGAAATCCCTCAATAAACCTCTTAATATTAAAAGATTTGAAATGCATACCATTATCTGTAATTAATTCCTTGGGAGGTCTTTCAATATCAATAATTCTCAGCAAAAAACAATTACAGATGATATATCTGGTGAAGAGACAAAGTTAAAATAGACCCACTTCGAAAAGAAATCAACAACGACTAACGTATTTTAGAATACAACTGATCAAACGGTCCAGCAAAATCAAGTGCCAATTTAACTCATGGACCTTCCAGCAAGGGAACTAAGTGTAGAGGAGTCTTAAAGGTCTTCCAGTGCTTGTCTGAAACCACACATGTAAAACAGGCGGACACCCAGATTTTGACCTGAGAGTCTAGAGATAGCCACCAATAAAACTGATTTATATTGCGAATGGTGGCAGAAACACCCAGATGACACTCATCAGCCACTTTAATCAACATTTCTCTTAAAGCTGTTGGTGGAAAATGAACATCATGGCGTAACAGAAAGCCGTCCACTAATGATAATTCACCAGCAACTTGAGCAAAAGTTTTTAAACTGCCCTCCAGATTTCTCTCCTTTGGCCAAAAAGACTTCACATACTTCAACACAGTTTGAAGTAAATTATCAGCAACTAAAGCATCAAGCCAAACCTTCATAGAAATGTCCCCCTGGGCTTCAGTCAAATTATCAAGAAAAGCTACCACGCATTCAACATCATCAGTTTGAATGTCTTCAACACAAATACCCTTAGGCATCCTTGACAGACAGTCCGCCCTGACACTCTTACCCCAAGTAAATACTTAACTGTGAAATTGCATGCTTGAAGTTTAGATAGCAGACAGACAAGTTGAGCCAAAGCTTCAACTGTCCCATTCTCACTAAGCTTATAAACCAATGGCTTATGATCAGTAAAATTTTCAAATATAGTACCACACAAGAAAACTTTGGGTTTTTAAGCAGCCCACCAGCATGCCAAAGCCCCACATTCTACTGTGCTGTAATTGGTTTCAGGCTGAGTGAGAGCAAACGTGATGGTGTATTCCATGCTACCCACCCATTGAGAGCAAATGGCTCCTAACCCTGCCTGACTGGTATGTACGGTTAAAAAACATGTTGCCAGTTGCAAACAGAGCCAAGGCAGGAGCCGACACAATCAAATCTTTAATGTTTTTAAAAGCTGCATTCACACCATAACTCTATTCAAACCTTTCCCCTTTTTTAACAAATTGCTGAGAGGTTGTACAACAAAAGTATAACCCTGAATAAAACGAGAATAGTACTCTCAGAGGCCCAAAAAGGATCTTAAGGGATCCTTATTTTTAGGTGGAGAAAGTGACATTTTAGGTTTGATGCCCTGGTCAAACACCCTGTGCCCCAAATAATCTATCTTCTGAGTGAAAAATTAGCATTTCTCCTTTCTCAGAGTAATACCAACATCATCAAAAACAAGTGAAACTCTTTCCAAAATAAGGTTATGTTCTCTGACCGTCTCTGTGAAAATTTGTACATCGTTTTGAAAAGCTTGTACCTCAGGGATACCTAACAATATGTTATCGACGAACTTCTGGAAAACACTTGCTTTAGAGGCCAAGTCAAAATGCATGCACAAAAATTTGTAAGCACCAAAGGGAGTGATAACAGTTGTAAAATCTTGAGACACTGCAGCAAGAGAGATCTGATGATAGGCTGACCTGAGATCCAACAAATAAAAGTATTTTGAATTTCTAAAATTGGCCAGTAACTCAAGTACCTTGGGAAAGGGATGGCAATTCTTGTTAAGAGTTTGCAAGTCCACACAAAAATAGAGCTCACCCATTTTTTTCTTACTATAACCACAAGGATCACCCATTCAGAAGAGTTAGTGGGGTGATTGACACATTCCAACCATAACTGGTCTAAACGTTTTTTAATAACCAGCCTCATACTAAGTGGGACAGGCCGTACCTTGTGGACAATAGGAACAGCACTAACTTTAAGTTGGATTAAGTGCGCACAATCTGAAATGGTTCCAGGATGTTCAGAGAAAATTTTAGAGAACTTTCCGACAATTTTCTCCACACTCAAGTCATCATCACTCTCCACCCACGATATGTGCATATCAGCCATCTCAACTGGAATTTCAGCACCTGGAACTAGCATTATGCCTAGTCTGGCAATATCTTGCCAATGATGTTTTGGCCCCTAATCGCTACATAAATCTTAGAAACAGTTCTTCAGTTCAGGCACGTCACAGAGTCTACAAAATAGCCCAACAAATCAATATCCTGTTCCCCAAATGCCTTTGGATGAATATCAGCTCTTTTGAGCGGGGTTTTGTTCCACTTGTCAAAGTACAAAGTATCTGAAAAGATGGCAATGGGAGCTCCTGAGTGAGTCATCATCAATAGTTTCTCATTACCAATTTCCACATCGCACGGAGGACCTTTATCCTTCTTAACGGTACAATTGTCAGAGTAAATAGTAAGTACCATTTTTGATAAATCAGGGAAACTTTGATCATGTTCAAGTTCAACCCTGTTGACCCTGACCAGTTCTTTAGAACTCCTGCAAACTTTCTGAAAATGGGCAAGTTTACTACACTTGTTAAACTGCTTGTTTTTTGCAGGACAAGACAGATTGTCACTAATGTATGCCTTTGCACCACATCTATAAAACACACACCAGAAGCCTTCTTCTGAACGCATCTGGACCCTTTACCCTTGATAGAGATAGCATCCACAGAACCAGCCTCAGAAATAGCATTGACAGGTGGTATAGAATTCCCAGCAAAGTCAGAAGTCATAAGCTAGATATTATGGATCGTTCAATGCAGTTGGCCATATCAACAACCTCTGACAAAGTGGGGTCTCTACAGCTCAGTAAACGTTTAGAATTTTTTTAGACGAGCAACTGTACACAAATTATTCCTGATATAGATATCCAGAGAGTTTACAAAATTACATGTTAATACTAATAATCTCAAGGCTAAGATATACTCCTTTACACTCTCCTCTATTTACACTTGAAGAAATTGAATTGTTCCAGTAAAACACTGGGTTCCTCTGAGAATTTGTTACGCAACCTTGCAATAGCTTCAGAGTACTCATTCCGTATCCCAAATTGTCCTCCTTTACACTCTCCTCTATTACACTTGAAGAAATTGAATTGTTCCAGTAAAACACTGGGTTCCTCTGAGAATTTGTTAAGCAACCTTGCAATAGCTTCAGAGTACTCATTCCGTATCCCAAATTGTCCTGGTGGAGCATTAAGCTCAGAAAAATTGTCAAAAATGTGTTGACCTTCTTTCCCCAAATTACTGAGCAAAAGTGCCACCTTTCTTTTAGGTTCAAATTCTGTAGCGTCAATAACAATTAAGTAATTTTAAAAAGTGCAAAACCACTGTTCTAAACTGTAGGAGCCTTCTCATGATTTTGTAAGAAAGGAGTAATTTGTACCAATTGCGACCTCGAAGTCATGCTAATGTGTACTGCAATGCCACTCTAAATGAAATATCCAAGGAGCACACAAATGTCAAGGCAAATAAAAAATAAAATAGAAAATCTTACTTCTCATTTTAAAGTGTCAACACCCAACGAGGATCACAGCAAAGATTGAGGATAGACGATTTAGATGATGAGAATCCTCCGTGCTGCACATTCCCAATTTTTAATAGGGTGCAAATTCCGATACTAAATGACTGCTCGCAGAGATCCTCAACGAGTTGTTGTGAGCTCAGCCCAATTTAAAATGGCTGCTAGCAGCATCCAATTACTCCCCCTTGTGTGATAATGCTGCAGTGCTCCTTTTCATCGCTGAAGAATCACAGAATTCTGTGGTGCTGCCGCAGTACACCCTAGGTGAGGAATAAATGACAAGCACCTTGTGCAAAGAATAAATTGCTTGAGCGCCCACTCAGGCCACAGCTAAAATGCTAAAAAATCATCAAAATGGGATCCAGACCCACCTCACAGAAGGGTTCAAAAGAAGCTGCTCTCAAGGTACATCACAAGTGCACCAATTAAGCTCCCTGGGCTTGCTCAAAGCGATGTGTCAACGTGGTCTTGGTGGGCTCCAAAGTAATCCATTGCTCCTCGTTGCCAGTATATAAAGAGGAGATGACTCGTAGGCAAAGATGACTCAGGTACGTTTATTAAGTTAAAATAAAAATGCTCTACCAGTGTCTGTGGAGGAATGGCAACAGTCACACAGAACACAGGCAAAGCTGGGAGCAGAATTTGGAATCAATGTTAAACAGCAACATACAGCACGAGTTATAATGTTACAAAGAGCATGAGACAAGCATGAGAGTGGCAGCACAAGCCAGATTAAGATTATTAAACCAAGACAAGAAAATTATAGAGAAAGCCAAGCCATAAGGAAAGCCAAGTCAGGACTCTCAAAAAGAACTTTTGAGAAATATGGAATCTCCTCCAATTCAGGGACATCACAAATGTGGGAGTTGTTTTGTTTGTTTACAAACAGTCAAAGGAATAGTGTTTTCATACAACAATATCTTTCTAAGTGTGCTGCAGAATGCAGTAAGCCTACTGGCACTGGATATGCTCTGCCGAGCATTTTCCATGTCGGAAGAGCATGCTTTGCTGATACTTGCCCAGGATTCTCACAACGGAGCCCCTAATCACCCGGACCTATTCTTTGGGTTCAGTGGTGTCCAAACATTTCAGGACAATATTTTAATTCATGCTGAAAACATCAATGATCACAATAGTGTGTTAAACAAAGTTCTAAAGACACTAAGGGCCTATTAACAACTTTGGCGGTGCGGAGCAGGACCGCCCTACCAACGCACCGCCAAACCCGTGTACGCACCACCTGCCAGATTATGACTTTTTTAGTCACTGGGGCGGTTCTTTGGCATTCCTATGGTCGTTCCTATAAAATAGGCACCGCCATAAAAACGCCAAAGGCAGAACCTGCACGGCATGGACTGGTGCAGTCCATGCCCTGCAGTTACTGGGGTGCATGCACACAGGGGGGCACAACATGTGCCCCCCCTGCATGCACTCCATTGCCCAGAGGCAACAGGGGGCCCTGTAGGGCCCCCTTTGTTTCCTCTCTGCCATGGTTTTCATAGAGAAGGAACCAACATGAAAACTGTGGCAGAGAGGAAATTCCCAATTTGCTTGGCGGGACTGCAGCGGTCCCGCCAAGCATATTGCGGCCTCAAGACCGCTGCACCACCGTCAGGGATCTCTGATCCCTTATGTTTGTGGCAGTGCAATGGCAGTCCGGAAACCCAACTTGTAATGGGGAAATCAGACTAAATAAGGATTTACTAACGGGAATTGAATATTTAGGTCATACTTTGTCTGCAGATGGCATGACACCTAAAGAGGATTCAGATAAAGCCATCAGAGATGCACCAAACCCAAAAGACACAGATATGTTAAAATCATTCCTAGGGTTATCACAGGATAAGCTGTAATGGTTGAACCACTGAGAGAACTACTACAGAAAAGAATGACATTTGAGTGGGGAGTAGAACAGGATACTTTATTCAAAGAAGTCAAAAGTGCTATGTTAAATGCTCCAGTCCTTATACCATATAATACTAAAGGCAAGAATATTATTACAGTAGGCGCTATTGCAGCAATGATTAGAGCTGTATTTAGTTAACTAATTGTTGATAAAGAACAAACAGTGGTACTTATACCTAAAACACTCAAAAATGCAGACACGTTTTATAGCACAATTGAGAGAGAAACGTTAGCCTGTCTGTAGGCTGTGGAGAAACTGAAAACATACTTATGGGCAGAGAGTTTGAACTGGTTACCAATTATAAGCCTTTACTATACATGATAGATGGGTGTGGTAGAGGTATTGCCAAGGCATCATCTAGACTAATGAGGTTGATCTCAAAGTTACAGGAATATAATGTTAGAGTAAGATACATTGCAGGAGGTATGAATAAATATGTAGATTGTTTATCTAGATCACCATTAGAAGAGATGAATGAAACCAGTGAAGATGATGATCTAGAATGTGTTGTTGCTGTATTGGATGCTATGGAACTTTGTAATGGAGCCATTCTAGAGAAAGAATGGGTGGATAAGTCTAACACTGATGCAGTACTGCAACAAGTTACAAAAATATGTGACAAATGGTTGGCCACCAATCAGAAACTTGGATAAAATATTATGCAATTATTTTCAAGTTGCAGATGAGCTTACTACGGAGGGAGGACTTTTAATGAGATATGACTTATTTGTACCCCCTAGTGCATTAAGGAATACATTGATGGAGTTCGCTCAAAGAAGTCATTCAGGTACAACAGCTGCTAAGATGCTGCTAAGAATCATTATTGGTGGCCAGGATTAGATTTAGATGTTGACATGTTAAAGATAAATGTATTGAGTGTAAATGATCGGTTAAACATTGGAAGACTAGTAAGGAAGAAATGCATTTGGTAGAAATCCTGAGTGGACCCTGGATTAAATCGGTGATTGGTTTTTCAGGTCCTTTTTCATTAGTGAATGAAAAAATATGTTACTTAGTTGTACTCACAGATTATTACACAAAATGGCTTCATTATGAATTCATACCTAAAATCACTACTAAAGTAGTCAAAAAAAATTTCCAAAAATTATGGTTTACCTAATGTTTTGGTATCTTACAATGGCACACAGTGTCACATAAAATGTCTGAATTTCTAAAACTGTATGGCGTCCAACAAGAAAAAACACCATTATATAGCCCTTCTTCAAATGGTCTGGTGGAGAGAGTCAACATATTTATCAAGGAGGGTGTTCAGACAGCTTTAGCTTCTGGATTGCCTGTATATGAATTTATATGTGAAAAAGTATGTAGCTATAATAACACACCAAATTCAATCACTGGTCATTCTCCTTGTTATTTATTAAGAGGACAAAAAGTACACACATTACTTACACCAAGGTTTGGAAACAAGAAAAATTTGCAGAACAGGGTTGAAGAAATTAATGATGAGGAACCACAGGTAAAAACGAACATTGTTAGAAATCAAATGAAAACAAAAATTTATCATGACTCAATTTAGAAAGCAAAGTTAAAAACATTTAAAGAAGGTAACTGGGTAATAGTAAAGAAACTGAAAAAGTACAAATAGTTGAATCACTATTTTCATCCCCTGTGCAAGTGCTGAAAGAAAAAAATAGTGCTTTTTTATTAAAGAGACAGGGCCAGATGTACGAAGCATTTTACTGCTCGGCCTTTTGCGACAGGTAAATTGCTTTTTGCCACATACCAACTCTATTTTGCGAGTCGGTAACCTTTTACCGACTTGCAAAATAGGGTTTGCAAGTCGCTATTAGGAAGGGGTGTGTTAAGGGCGTCCCATCCTAATAGCAAGTTGCATGGGTATGCAGGAATGTTTTGCGACCGAGAATGCGGAAGCAAAACATTCACAGTTACCACCAACTTCAAGTTGGTGGTAACCCATTCACAAACAGGAAGGGGTTCCCAAGGGTCCCCTTCCCGTTTGTGAATGTGGGCGCAAACATTTTTTAAGAGCAGGCAGTGGTTCCATGGACCACTGCCACTCTTAAAAAATGAAAAGGAAGCTTTTCATTTTTATTCATTGAAATGCATCCCATTTTCCTTTAAGGAAATCGGGCTGCATTACAAAAACAAATTGCTTTATTTAAAAAGCAATCACAGACATGGTGGTCTGCTGACCCTAGCAGGCCATCATCCCTATGAGTGCAGGCCATTCCCAATGAGTTGCAAAGCAATACCTACCTCGTGAATATTAATGAGGTAGGTCTATTTGCAACCCACTGGTAATAGCAAAATGTGACAAAGTCACATTTGTACGTGGGTGTTTGCGATTTCCTAATTGCGAATCACAAAAATTCGCAATTTGGAAATCACAAACTGACTTTTCCATACATCTGGCCCATATGGTGGTAGAACAAAAGTGCAGTGGTAGTACTCAAACCTTGTCAAGAAGTATTGTGAAAAAATAAGAAAGTAGTTGAGAAAATAATTATTTTGGTAGCATGACAATGCAATCCCACATGAAATAGGGAATAGAGAAAATATTGAACATGCACATAAACACGGTTGTGACAGGAGGTATACTATGTTTATTAATCAACAAAAAAGTGAATCTGATATTGTGGTGGAACATCAGGAAGAAAGTTGTAATGATACAACACAATACACGGTTAGTAAAAATATTTCAAGTAGAGGAAGAAGTGTACAAATTCCCGGAAATTCACAGATTTATTATTTTTTAGACTTTGTTATGTATTAATCTTTTATTTTTGTGTGTTTTTTTTGGTTTGTTTTGTTATAAAAAAAAAAGGATGGTGGTATATATACCAGTATAGTTATTATTTATACATGTAAATGAATTCTTAAGAATTTAGGGCCCGATTCACAAAGGTAAACTTAGACGTTTGGTCTAATCTTAGACCAAACGTCTAAGTTTACGACTTTGGGAATTCACAAAGGGCATTTACGAGTAATATCTTTATGTCCACACCCAGGACGGAGATCCCTGTAAACAACAAAAAGTAGTTTGGTTCAACGGCGGCCGACACAGGTAAGAGCTGTGGGGCGGGGCAGGGCGCTGCAGGGGGCGAAGCCGACAGACGATGGAATAGGTATTATCTATTTATTGAATTATACCTATTCCATCGTCTGTCGACTTCACCACGCCCCTTCCCCGCCCCACCGCGTTTACCTGTGCCGGCCACCGCTGGTTTTGTTGGGTTATTGTAAAGTCAGTATAACAAGGAGATATAGTCTGCATCCAATCTCGTCCTCACTAGTGTTCAGAAGAGGTATCCACAGGTATGCACAAACAGCAAGAAGAGGGAAATGGTGTCTTTTAATGAGTCATTGGTGCCACCAAGCAAGTGAGGTAGGATCTTCGGATGATTCAGAATGGCCTTCCAGGGACAATCCCTTCTAGGGAGGATGGATGTGGTGACTGTTGGCCAGGATCTTTGCCAGTATTTTCACATTCACCTTAAACAGTGAAGGAGGTTCTTTCCAGGTTTCAGTAGCACTTATATCAACACTTTATGGGATGTGAAGGAGATGTAGTAATTGATCTCAGATTCCTTATTTGCCTTGTAAAGAGTGTTCACCTTTGTTCTTTGCCTAATTTGTAGAATTATCCAGGAATTCTATATTCACATGGGTATTATAAGGCAATTCAGTTATGGCAGAGTAATTTCCTTTTTGGAAATGCCATAACCCAGTACAGCTCTCATTTCATATGTTAATCTCGGCATCACTAGGTAGAACAGAAATACAGCCTCCATAGGCATAGTGTCATCTGCCTCACAGTTATAAAGTTTTTTGTAGAAGGTGGTAAACATCTCTACTACATCTTGGGGGCAAATGCGATTCCTCTTGCTTGTGTTGTGCTCCTAAGAATGTTCCTGCTTTCTCACCTTGTTCCTAGTGCGCCTTTATAGGCATGCCAAGACATATTCATCTTTGGAGGTGAGTAGAGTTCAAGGAATTTTGTTCATTCAAATGCTCTCCTGTCCTCCTTAGTTATAGTCTGCAGAAGCACTCGTTATTTGTGTTGTTGCGATCAGTTTGAAAACTTCTGTCCAATATGTGGTCTATAGCCAAAGTTCAGTCACCACCAATTAGTGTTTTGGGTCGATCCGAACTTGCAGGAAAATCTGGAGACAGAAATCTGGAGAAATGGACGAGGAACCTTATTTTGAATGTATTAGTGGTGAAG
This sequence comes from Calotriton arnoldi, assembly GCA_963921515.1. Taxonomy (NCBI): domain Eukaryota; kingdom Metazoa; phylum Chordata; class Amphibia; order Caudata; family Salamandridae; genus Calotriton; species Calotriton arnoldi. The sequence continues at coordinate 225,942 of CAWUFW010010009.1, forward strand.
ACACATCATATATTGATCTAGACAGCAAAGGTTTTTGTGACTACACATCTCACCTCCGAGCCGGTCCAGGTTTTCTGTACCGTGGAAGGTAAAAACGTATTCAGTAGTATTACAACACAGTATTTCTTCAGGCTCATGGAGGCAGGTGCGTGAGTACCCAATGTGACTGCTGCTTGGCTGCTTTGAATGAATGCACTGACCCAATCTCATTTCAGTTTTTAAAATTCACAGCTGGGATGTAAATATCCTGCAGAACTGTGACCATTCAAGACCATGCGTGTGACTAAGCAAAACTATTGTACTGTCCTTGACCCCAGAGTTAGAGTAGTTATGTTGCAGTGGACAGTAACCAAGAATGGGGAAAGTTCCTTTAAACAACAAACTTCTACTCCTAGCTCAATAGCGGACTTGTCAACCAATGGTGACTCTGATGCGGGTAGCTATGGATATGCATAGAGTTTGTAGGAGATGAGTTGCAGGAAAGCGGTTATGGGGTATGAGAGATTGTACTTGGAGAGGCGAAATGAAGCCCTAGTGTGCTATGGCATTATGTTGCTGGGAAGCCTATGAATGCTGGGTAAATATTCTCCTAATGGTGATAGGACACAGTAGCTTGTCAATGTTGACAGCTAAGAGAGAATGACAGCAAGTGTGGTACCTGTGGGATCTTCTGATAAGTGTAATACCTGCAACAGGCTTTAAGTGGTCTCCATCAGACTGTCGCAGTGGTGATCTTGACTTGTCTTTGGCCAGGGTCTCTAGGAATTGGTTCAACCATTGTTGAAACATTCTGCATTCATGTCTGATATCTTGATCTGCCTTTTTAGAGAGAATGGTCTTTCCAAGAAGGAAATTGCTTTATGAATATTTCCATGTCTGTGGATTCAAGACTGTCCAGATGCTTCCAGATCCTCTAATTCAGCATATTCAGAGGATTTGCCATCTATAGTGAGACACATTGCTGAAGGGACTAGGAGGCCAGATTTGATGCCCAGTTAAAAAGTCCTGATCATAGTGCTACGAGGCTTTTCTTTTCAGGTTAGTCTCAACTGAGAAGGTGACATAGATGTTTATTGTGTGGCCATCTTGATTGAAGTGACCCTTCCAGTTCATTATTCAAAAGCAGGTGATTGTGAGCTCTGTGTGTGTGCTCTTAGCTGTGTTCCTTGGTCCCATTCTGTGTGCCAGTTCGAACTCTAGCCATGATATAAATTGGATATTCAAATGCCCAGAGAGTAGTCCAATTAGTAACCTTTCACATCATCCTTTTTGTATTTCTCTGGGTACCTTAAAGGCGCACGATGATGTGCCATGGCCTGTCTTCTAGAAATGTTAGATTTATTTTCATATTTGCCAGATCTCCTGTTCCCTATCCAGGGCAGTGTTTAGATGATTCTCCACATTTTACAAGCATATCTCTGCTGAGGTGAGCCTTTTCTTTTTTAAACAATGCTATGTCAGTTTTCACTCATTTGGTTAATTCTCCAACTTTAGTTCTAAGATAGTAGTGTCCAACATCCTCTCTTGGGATCCAATCCAGCAAGTTCCTTCTATATTGCTTGCAATGACATCCCCTGATGTCTTGAGGCATTAGAGATTAGTGGTGTCTTGTTGCATCCCCCTACTGATTCAGAGATCTGTAGTTGCCACAAGGGTCTTGTCAAGGACATGATTACATGTTGCAAAATATCAAAAACAGTGCCCAGAAAAAGGCCCTTTGGTCTGTAATATGATGGCATCTATAGGAGGTATCTTTCTTGAGGTAGATATCCTCCAGAGTGAATGTCCAAGCTGAGAAGATGTGCGCTTTATTATGTTGGTCTATGGGTGGTGATGCAAAAGAATCTCAGGGGTGCGATGTCATTCTAGAAAGTACAGTACACAGGGATACGTCTGGACTTAATCAATGAGTGGAGGGTTCAAAATGGAAGGATTAAAAGTATCTCTGTGTGAATTTTCAGTTAAAGGTACGTCACTTATTGCTTTTCCAGTGGTTTTGCCTGTCTTCCCATGTTGGGACCAGATATTCTGATCTTAAGCAAAGTGCCCCTTTCATCGAAGGCTAGATGGCTCAGTGATATCTGTGGTCATATGGGCATGTGTTCCCGCACTCTTTTGTAGGGCCTCAAAGGAACTCTGAGGCAGTAGGTGGGGGTAGCTTCCAGGTACATCTTTTATGAGTGGGTAGCAATAGGGAAATCAGTCCTGTTCAGACACTGCTGCCACATGCGGGAAAGGCTGTTACTTTTAGTTCCTCACCTTGCAGGAACTTGCCTTCCAAGCATTAGGTCTGATGTTTAATTGTGTGTCCGCTCAGTTCAGTATTTAGACCAAACCGAGAAGGCATTTTTCAGGGGTTGCAGTGCAGCCATGCTCCACTGCCGGATGGGGTAAAGATGCCTCCCATGTCATCACTTCGTATTGTACTCCTGGCATTGATCAGGATATTCAAGTAATCCCAGGTAGAGATTCATATGTTCCAACGCTCATTGCCATCCACCAATGGTGCGCAAGGTGTCTCAGTTCAGTAGAATAGTGCTAGAGGGTGGCTTGGGCTATGTACCTTTAGTTGCAAGCAGCCATATTGATTGTGGCAAGGTTTTGCCTCTATGCAGAAAGTTTTATGAATTACTGCATCTGCAACTGGGAACACTGGCTTTTTTTCTGTTAATGTCTGGCCACATTTTCCCTGTATTTCTATCTGTGCAGCAGCATTTTGAACATTTAGACCCTCATTAAGGCTAGCCTCCTAATTTCGATGGCACCGGTAACAGTGGTTACGGAGCCCATTAGAATGATATGTTATTTGCTTTCACACAGAGATTCTGGCTTCTAAAACAGTTGAAACATCAGTGTGAAAGTCATGGGACAAATGAGGAATTACTTTGGGACTCGTACCTGGAATTAACAATCACATGATATTTCTTATTGGGCTCTCAGGATCCAACTGATAAAGGACTGAATTTTACCCACTCTCACATTTACTCGACCCATTTTCTGGGTCACTTGCAGTGAGCTCCATTGTAATTCATGTCCGCCATTTTGATTGTCCTTCCAAATATTTGTAGCAGCGTAAATGATGCTTCGGTGTCCAGCCAACAAGTGCCAAGTCCTACCCACTTCTTTCTTTGGCATATAAAGGATGCAATCAAGTGAAGTGATCACTCCTGCACCCTGCCCAAGGACATGCTATAAAATTGGGTGGCTATGGTCAATAAAGTTGTTAAAGTTGATCTGCCCCTTTCTGCCCATTCCTGAATTTTCAATTGTCACTACAAATTGCAATGCTCTCACTCTGACCTCTTGAGAGTCTCAACAGCAAGGTGGCGCAAACTGTCGTACCCTTTTGAAGGGAATTTATCAATGATTTACACACCAGCCTTGCATGAACAAAGCTTGTATTGATACACACAGCCAAAGGAAGAAGGTAATAATTTGCGAAGTGGAAGCCATGGAGGATGCTAAGGAAGCTACCACTATGGTGTGCAGATGTAGACCACAGTAGGCTCCCCCATTACCTTTTCAGAATGCACATCTCATTGTGACATTGTAGTAACTTTTCTTTAAAGGCATATTGGTCAAAAAGGTTTTATTCCAAAGGCAAAAGAAGGTATTCAAGTTGGCTCTCCCTTGTACCCCACTGTCACTGCATTATCTGTAGTGTACAGTGTAGTTCGCAGTTCATAGCAATTCATTAATATTCATGAGATAAGCTTTGTTATCTCACTGTACCCAGTACATTTTACAAAGAAAAACATTAGCACCTCCTTTGCTGTATAGAGGTAGAAGCTTCTTGCAGTGTAACACATCACTATGTCTGCAGTCTTCTGCAGTATCCTCTCAACCAAAGCTAGGTATAAGTTATTGATTATAGAACAAATATTACTGGAGAAGAAGCCAGACACATCAGTTGCCTTAAGTCCATTTATCTTCTTTTTAATCTAGTTCCGGAAGGAAAACTGCGGGGCCCAAAGTCATGAAACAAGTTTGATCCAGAATTGTGCCCTTCCAAAAAACCTACATGAAATCATTGGGAGAGATAAAAATAATGCTTTTCTGACATACATACTGTTGCATATTAATGTGAATGCGCGAGCGTGGCATTGATTATATGTCGCACTTGTGCCTCTTACAAATAATGCAAGTTCTGCGTGTAGCCCATGAGTGTAGTGTTGGTATATGCTGCGCTCGTGTTATCATATAATGCATGTTTGCAAACTGTAATATCAAATGATGCTTCCTTGTAAAATGGTTCGATGCACTTATCGTTGCTGTGTTGTTGTTTGAGGGAGCGGGGGTGGCATGGAATGCAGGAAGAAGATAAAAGAGTGAGGGGAATGATCGTTGGGATTCATTGACTTGATCAGAATTGTAGATGAAGGGCTGTGTTGCAGATTAAACTTCTTCGCTCCAGAAGTTCCTTGGCTCTGTGGAATCATTTATTTCAGTGACATTACACGCATGTCTTACACTGGCGACAAGTGGGCATGGATCAACACGGATACTAAGACGGTGTCGGCATATAAATGCATACGAGTCCCATTACATGTACAATTTGTGCCACTTTGAGGGCTGATCACTGCCTTGCATTTTGATTTACGGAGTTGTTCCAAGTGATTGTGGATGTGGTTTGTATCATGTTACGATTCCACATTGGACAAACAGAGTAGATAAAGTATCCGATTGGTTGTGAACGTAGCGCACTCCTCACTGTGCAAATGAAGTGGGAGAAGCATTTCTATTGGCTACACACGTTGTGTATTTCTTATTGCACATCCTGAGCGAGAAGAAGAAGCATTTCATTTTCTGGATAAGCTGCATGTGATTGGGAGGGAGGGGGGCAAGCCAAACCGAGACCAGTTTTTGTGTGTGTAAAAGGCCGCTTTATTGAAACAGGTGCATATCACAATTTATTCACACTGGCAACTGCCTTACAAAACTAAAACCTCACTATACATTAATTACCTGACCCCTTGTTCCCCCCCCCACCCCTACGATCCCAACATCAAATCGCCCACCCTGCCAAATACAAAATAACATTACATAACAATAATATTACACAATCTTACACAATATAGCATTTACAAATCCTAACCTCCCATGACCCAAATCCCTACCTGCCTTTGTGCAACTCTAACTAACAAACCTCTAATCTAAACTTAGCCTACCTGTTTACCCTTTCCCTGCTCCTGCTCACAAACTACCAACATTTAACTAAAAAACTACAGCCAATCTTGGCCAACTTTCAACAACCCCGCCAGCACCTGTTCCAAGCGACAAATATACAACCAATAGAGCCCCTATGAACCTGTTCCAATAACCGTCTCTGGACAAAAAAAAAAAAAAAAAAAAAGGATAACAAGCCCCCCAAAAACCTGAAAACTAGGGAGGGTGGGAGGGATACAAACCTAAACTGCGCAGCACTCCCAGCCACCAGGTCACCAAACCTAAAATGATGGCTGGCAAAGCGCGAAAAACCCCTATATAACATTGGGCTATAATTCAAAATTGGGCTACAATTGGGCTAATCCCAATGTAGCCCAAAGTATCCTCAAAAATGGCCACTCCCTGGCCAGCCCCTCCCCCTCCCAATCTGCCCGGGGGGCAGACCTCGCGATGCTCGGCTGCCCCCCAAACCCCCCTTGGGAGGGAGGGGGGCAAGCCAAACCGAGACCAGTTTTTGTGTGTGTAAAAGGCCGCTTTATTGAAACAGGTGCATATCACAATTTATTCACACTGGCAACTGCCTTACAAAACTGAAACCTCACTATACATTAATTACCTGACCCCTTGTCCCCCGCACCCCTACGATCCCCACATCAAATCCCCCACCCTGCCAAATACAAAATAACATTACATAACAATAATATTACACAATCTTACACAATATAGCATTTACAAATCCTAACCTCCCATGACCCAAATCCCTACCTGCCTTTGTGCAACTGTAACTAACAAACCTCTAATCTAAACTTAGCCTACCTGGTTACCCTTTCCCTGCTCCTGCTCACAAACTACCAACATTTAACTAAAAAACTACAGCCAATCTTGGCCAACTTTCAACAACCCCGCCACCCAGGAAAAGGCGGGAGTGAAGGCGGAAAACGCCGCCTCCCCCTTTTTCTGCCCCCCCTGCCCCCTAGGTCTGACCCCCCTATCTCCTTTGTACCCCCAATAATCTGGCCAGAACTTCCCTAAGCTCTAGTAAATACAAATCCATGCCTAGCCTGGATAAATGGACACCATCCCCCCTGAAAAAGTCCGGCGTGTCATACTTGATGTCCCTGTGATTGATCCGAAAAAACCCCAACTGGCGACAAAAACGCACCATTTCCGTGTTAATCTTCCTCCTGGCCTTTTCCACCACCCCCGGATTTACTGCCCCCCTCTAGACCCTACGAGGAACAAATTCTGTCCAAATGACAGCACACCCGGCCCACTGACGCCTGATCAGATCCAAATCACGCTTCATGCATCTCATCAATGCAAAACCAGTCTCCTTCACCATGTCATTCTCCCTGAGATGAATGAGCAATATGTCGGGGCACCTACCAGCCACCAAAATCCTGTTTAACACCTGCAGCAGGTCCCTCCATCGCATACCCCCCTTTCCCCTCCAACAAACATGAAACATTTTGTTATTAAAACCAAGGTTCTCCCCAAAATAGCTGGCGCGGGCCTGGACTTGTGCCCACTTCACAAAGGAATGACCAACAATCCATATAGACATCTCCCTGGCGAGGGGACCCATCACCGAACCTGAAACGAGAAACATGAATGAACAAAGGGAAAACCACAGAACTGCGCTACAACACCCCAGATGCGCTGCGCCCGTAACGCTGGTAGCAATCAGAGGACCACCTACCCAACTTCATGATGTCCCCTCGCCCCCAACCCCGATTGCTCGCTTCTGATGCCGCCCCAATTGCGTCCCAAAGCCTTTACCATCAATCCCCAGCCCGGCCAGCGCTTTCCTCAACACCGCCAAAAGCTGGGAACCTTTTGCCACCCGCCCGTTTGCATGCCTGAAAACTAACCCGCTCGAATCTGTGGCCAAGGACCTCAACCTCGCTCCCCACTTGCACGGGCAAGACAGCTGTGGATCCGCAGCTTGCAAAGGAACCCATTTCCCCCCTCCCCTCTGATCTGTCTTAGATTTCCGAAGCCAGATACAGATCCTACCCCTGCCAATGGACACCTCACTCCATAACAGCCCTTCCCCGGCTTTCGACCCTAACAGTTCCGAGACCCGAAAAGCCCCAAAGAACATCCATGACATCAACGTGGAGAAAAGACAAGCTTCCCAACTGTCTGAACATATCCCTGGCAAAATCCGTATAACCTTCTCCAAAAGATCCCAAGACAGGGGGTTCCTAACTCTGGACGCACGGCCACATTCACGGCCCCACCCTTCCAGCATGCGCGTCCCAATTTCTCCCGCCGATGGCGCATACCCCCACAATAACTTCCCCACGAAAGCAATTCTTGCCAGTTTACCTGCTATCGTAACCTTAGTAAGCCCCCTCTCAATCAGATCCAGAATAAACTGAATCACATCCTCCTGGCGGAGCGCCGGTGAGTCCCGCCGCCTAGCACCTGAGCGCAAAAATTCCCCCCATGCTGTCCTGTATGCTGCTTTTGTAGATTGCGCAAGAGAGCCAAAAACCAGCTGCAACATCCTGTGTTGCCTACGTACCACAAATGCTGCGGCATGCTGGTTGGGGTCCTGTCTGCGTCCTTGGCTAGCCCACGGAATCTCCCCCACTGCGAACGAGACAAAGCATCCGCTATGTCATTGTCCACACCTGGCACATGCACTGCGCGAAAGGCAATGTCATGCCGCAAGCAGCCCAACACAAACACCCTTAGCAATTTCAAGACTTGCGCATCCCTGGCAGACTGGCGGTTCACAATTTCTACCACCGCCATGTTGTCAATTCTGAACGTAACCTTTTTGTGTGCCAGCTGCTCACCCCAGAGAGTGACCGCCACCACCAGAGGAAAAAATTCCAGAAAAGCTATGCTCCTGCCCCCCCCGCCCACTCTGGAGGCCACTGTTCCGCACACCATTTCCCTTGCCAGTATAGTCCAAAGCCCTTGCTCCCTGCTGCATCCGAACATATTTGGACATCCCACACCATATCCCCCTCCCGCATCAAGGGGATGCCATTGAAGTTCTGTAAGAAAAACTGCCACATTCTCAAATCCTCCCTCACCCCCGCCGACAGACGCACATGATGATGAGGAGGTGTCTGTCCTGCTAGTGCCCTGCCCAGTCGCCTGCAAAATGTCCTCCCTACTCTCATCACTCGACAAGCAAAGTTAAGGTGGCCCAATAGCACCTGAATCTCCTTCACAGTGACCTTATGTCTTGACAACATTGTCGCCAGCAGCCCCAACATTTGCTGCTTTTTGTCTGCCGGAAGGCGTGCCTCCATCAATTGAGAGTCCAACTCAATGCCCAAAAAGGACAGAGCTGTGCAGGGCCCTGTAGTTTTTTCCGGTGCCAACGGCACGCCCAATTCCCCCATGATCTCCTTGAAACTGTCCAGCGCTTTCTGGCAGTCCGTGGAGTCTGAGGTGCCCACAAAGAAAAAGTCATCCAGGTAGTGTGTGACTCCTTGGTGACCCGTCCGTTCCGAAAACAACCATTGTAGGAACGTGCTGAAGCATTCAAAAAGTGCGCAAGACATGGAACAGCCCATCGGCAATGCTTTGTCCACGTACCAGGGACCGTTGAACTGGATACCCAAAAGATCCCAATAATCCGGGTGGACTGGAAGCAGCCGGAAAGCCGACTTTATGTCGCACTTTGCCATCATCGCCGTTGCGCCCACGGTCACTACCAGTGACATGGCTACGTCAACCGATGAATTTGACACAGTGGCCTCCCTCTCATCGATGAAATCATTCACCGAACCCCCTTCAGGCCACGACAAGTGTTGTATTAGGCGAAACTGTCCTTGTTCTTTTTTCGGCACCACTCCAATGGGTGACACAATCAAATTTGATGGAGGCCAATCCTCAAAGGGTCCCGCCATGTGGCCCTCCCGCACCTCCTTATCAAGTTTGTCCTGTACTATAATAGGGTTCTCCTTTGCTGACTTCAAGTTGTCTGCCCAACGTATTAACCTAGGTCCGTCGTACCCCAGTCTGAACCCTTCCAGAAACCCCACCCGCAAACGGTCTGCAGCCTCAATGTCAGTATACCCCTGTAAGGCTGCAATCAAGTTGTCAACTCTAACCGGAGTACAAGCCTTTTGGCCCAGGCCCCCTAGCTCCTCGCCCTCCCGCGAGCGGTTGCTGCTGCTGATTCCCTGTCTTAAACCCTCCTGCCTGCCACTGCTGGTTCCCCTGCTGCTGACCCTGTCCTCCCCCCCAACAATTGACCAACCCATGCCTGCCTCCACACCCCGAGCAGTCGTGCCTGAACCTGCAGTACTCCCGAGTGCACAAACCTTTGTTGTAGTCCCAGCAAGCCCCTTTTGCACCCACCTGTCCTCTTCCCGCTCCCCCCACCCCTCCCCGGGTGGGGCGCCCCAGAAAGGGGCGATAAACGAGCGGGAGCCCGCTGGCCGTGAAAATGGTTTTCCCAGACCCCGCTAGCCCCATCGTGTGTTGCCATAAGTCTGTGTCCAACTCACCCCATTTGGCCTCTGGGTCCCACGCCATGCATGCACGAAACTCCTCATCATATTGTGCCCATGCATACCTGCCCCCAGTAATCTGGGCCTTCCTAATAGCCACAGACCTCTCTGGGTATTTCTCACAGTACACGCTGGCATATATAAGGAACGCCGCCATCCAATTTTCAATCGTCAAAGGTACTTTCGGCTGTTTGGCCAACTCAAATTCCTCCTCCTTAGACCCCTCCTTAGCCCTAACTTCTCTGTGAAGGAGTTTAAGCATCTCCTCGTATTCACCCTTCCATATACGTTCCTTAGTGGCCAGAATTAAATGCGCTCCCAATGGCTTAGTGACCCCCATGTAAGGCAATTGTTTTATTTTTAACTCCTTACTCTCCAATTTCTTCTCTGTATCCCCTGTCGGTATCTCAACCGTCACCTTCTTGTCCGGCACACTGTTGTCTGTACTCCCGGACGCCTTACCTGCGCCCTCTAATGACCCCTTACCTGGGCCATCCGTCCCCACACCCACATCCACCACATACGCACCTTTACGCAACCTACCCACTACCCCCTCCTCCCTGTCAGCACCTCCCACACCCACCGACACCATTACAGGACCCAAGCGCGCCCCCTGTTTACCTGGCGCCAAGATTTCCGCCCGTCGTTCCACTGCACGTCCTGACAAAGAGGCCGACCTCTCCTCCCAACGCGATGTCCGACCCGTGTGCTTCGCTTGGCGTCGTGACACCTGAAAAACACTATGCACAGCATTACTCGGCCCCCCTCACCCTCTCCTTCTACTTCCCCCTCCTCCATGCTATCCTCTTCATAATCCAGTTCCTCCTCCCTGGAACCACCGGCTTTCCCGGCCGGGGGTGCCGACTGCACCCTCCTAGAAACAAACACAAGATCTCCCTCGTCGCTCCTCCTTCCGCGATGTCCCCTGGACCGTAGAGGCCCAGTGGGTGGTGGGGCCGGCGAGCCCGCCTTGGGCCTACATATGCCAGCCGCAACGGGATCCACCGCCGGTACAGGGTACGCCACGCGAGGCTCCACCCTCCCTTCTCCTTGGTGCCAACGGGCCGCTCCCAGCCCTACCAAGTCTGGCACCCCGCGATGCTCTGCGCGTTGCTCTGCCGCCTGAAAAAGAAAAGTATGGTCTGGTGTGCTGGGCCTACCCCTCTTCTCCTTCCCCTCCCAGCTCCGCTTACTGCCAGCCCCTAACGTGCTGGCCACCCATGCCCGGCCCACTGCGCTAAGATCCACCACCTCCCCTCTTCCCCATCATCCCCCTCCCCCTCACTCCACTCCAACCCAGCTGCCCCCTGCCTACTTAACCAACTCAGCCCTGCCTCCTCACGTAACCGGCCCTCCCCGTGTCCCCCTTCACCCCCCACCGGCACCTTTCAGTGAAAACCCCGGATCTACGCCCTCCGAGACCGGCGAACCAGCTCCCTTGCCGCAGCCCTCCAACCTGCCCTCCCATGCGCACCCCCAACCTCCTCCGCCCAGGAAGCGAAAATGTCCAGTCCCTCCCAGTCCTTTTCACTCCCTTCTGACTCCAACAACAATGGGGAAAACCCCCCCTCCCCCACAGCCCAAACCCTACTCCCCCCCGCTACCTCCTCTACCTGTTCCCTCCCCAAACCACCTCCTTCACCCACCCCACCCCCCACCCGCTCCCCTGTCCCCTTACGCAACACCCCAGACAGCCCCTCCTGCCCAGCCAGACCAGTACCAGCGCCCGCTCCACTGAGCGCGCAGAGTCGGCGCTCACATGCGCAGATACAGCCTGCTGTGTCTGCTCCTCCCCACCCTCTCTACGCGGGGCCGCTCTCCTCACACCTGAGCGGCCCCTTTCTAGCTGAGATCTCGGCGGGGTGGCGTGAGCAGCGCTCCCCCGCCGAGACCCTCCGCTTCCCACATTCAAAGGCCCCGCTCCTTCAAAGGGGTCGCTTCGCCCTGCCACACTCCCCGGGGTCGTGCTCTGTCTCCCGGCCGCTCTCCTCACACCTGAGCGGCCCCTTTCTAGCTGAGATCTCGGCGGGGAGGCGTGAGCCGCGCTCCCCCGCCGAGACCCTCCGCTTCCCACATTCAAAGGCCCCGCTACTTCAAAGGGGTCGCTTCGCCCTGCCACACTCCCCGGGGTCGCGCTCTGTCTCCCGGCGCTGCCCCACTGCTGCGCGCCGACATCGACACCCGGGGCCGCTCTCTTCACATTCGAGCGGCCCCCAACGGCTGGAGACCTCGGCGGGGAGATGCGAGACACGCTCCCCCGCCGTGCCCCACCGCCTTTCGCTGATGACCCCAGGCCCCCCCACGTACCACGCGAGCTACCCTCGCCCGACGGGGCCGCGCTCCAGACTGCCACGCCGCCCTGCCCACTCACCTTGCCTCTTGCCGCTTTCCGGGGGGCGAACAAGCCACGACGGCGGCCGCCACCCCAACAGACGCGCGCCTCACCGGGCGCGCACCAACAGGGGCTTCTGGCATCAGGAGGTCCAGCCGGCCGGCCTCGCTAAGTAAGCGGACCGCCTCCAGGACACGAAAATCTGCACCAGCCATCTTCCCTAATACTGCCAACCTCGCTACACTAACCTCGCTAAACCAGAAACACCGCACCTAGGCCCTAAATAAAAACCTAAACTGCGCATCGCTCCCAGCCACCAGGTCACCAAACCTAAAATGGTGGCTGGGAAAGCGAGAAAACCCCTATATAACATTGGGCTATAATTCAAAATTGGGCTACAATTGGGCTAATCCCAATGTAGCCCAAAGTATCCTCAAAAATGGCCGCTCCCCGGCCAGCCCCTCCCCCTCCCAATCTGCCCGGGGGCAGACCTCGCGATGATCGGCTGCCCCCCAGACCCCCCTTCTATTGGATGAGTGGCATCTGGCAAACAGAGCAAGATTTTTTTTTCTTCGGACTAACGGTGTCCATATCTGTTTCGCTGGCTACTAGTTCTGACCGTGGCACAGCGTATTTCTCCTGTTGAGTTTGGGATTACATTTTCATCAGATATTTTCAATAACTAAATGGATTTATTGCAGCCCATTTCTAACACGGTGATGCGCACACCTAGTACAGCACGTCTAGCTACACGGTGACGTGCACACACTCGTATGTAAAGTATGACGACGGTGACTACGTTAATTTTTATGATATACTGATAGATAAGCATATTGAGATCTTTATTTCCCTTATACTTATATGTTGAAAAATGTCAGGAATTGTACCACCACCTTCATTTCTTGCGGTTCCTGGTGAGCCACCGATGGACTGGGCAATATGGAAGGCAGTATTTCTGGCATATGTTGAGGTTTTAGATTAGGATGAATGTGGGCTGGAGAGAAAATTGGCACATTTAAAGTATTGCATAAGTGGCGTAGGTCAGACAGAGTTTAAGAATTTACCTGTTTTAATTAACCCAGGTGAAATTGATGTGTATCCAAACAGTTGTGCATACGGTATGGAAAGAAAACCAACACTGTTATTGAAAGGTTTAAATACTACTCCAGGAAGCAAGGTATGGATGAGTCTATAGAAGGATATGTTTCAGTGTTGAGATCCTTAGCTGTAACTTGTGAATTTGAACATATTACTTACAAACAAGTAACAAGGGATCAGATTCTAATGAGAACCAATAACAAAAATATACAGAAAAGGTTATGGACTACTTCTGACATGCCTCTTAATGCTGCTATTAAAATTGCTAAAGCTATTAAACTTTCAGAGAAATTTGCACAAGAAATCAGAGGCAGCAGAGACAACGATGAGCATGCGGCAGCAAGGAATAATGGGGACAAATCTAAAAAATCCATGTGGCAAAAGAATGAGATGACAACCACATGGTAAAAAGTGATGGGAAGCAAGGAGTACTTTTTTGTTATAGGTGTGGCAGTGGGTCACATTTAGGCAATTCAAAGTTATGTCCTGCAATTGATAAAGTGTGTTCTAAGTGCATCAAGAAGGGGCATTTCAATAGAGTGTGTAAACCTAACACTAGGAAATTAAATTTTGTACAATATGATGATGACGGAGCTTGATTATGACAATTTTGATCAAGACCCTAATGCTATTTTGAGCATAAGCTATGGGAAAAGGGGATTCCCATCTTGTAGTCTTAGTATAGATGGGAGAAAGGTCACAGTCCTGGTAGACTCGTGTACGTGGTATACCATTATCTCTCAAGCCATAGTCAGGGAGAGATAGCCTGGCAAGATTTTGCCACCTCCAGATGTGACACTGGGTGGTTATAGAGACATACAATTGATCTGCTCGGGCTATTCTTGGGCAGATTTGAGGTTTTCTGGATGCCATACTCATGGGAAAGTGTATGTGGCAAGGAATAGGAAGCCTCTTTAAGGTTGAGCTCACCAAGAGGAAATTGGGATTAGATAGGACTCCAGGGCAAACCTCCCTGTGTATAATGTAGGTAATACTGAAGGAGCTGGCAAGGAAAAAGAAGGTCCACAGTTGGATTAATTTTTTTGTGGAACAGTTAAAGAAAAAATGTGTTGATGTTTTCAGTGATAAGTTGGGAGAATACCAGAGTTTTAAGCATTTCATTAAATTATGTGACATTGCAATTTTGAACTGGAATAGGGTCAGGAATGTACCATTGTCTTATATGGCAAAACACAAAGATATGTTGAAGGATTTGTGTAAGAAAGGCATCATTGAACCGTTGTAATCGTCTCCATAGCTATCATCACTTGTGATTTCCGTGAAGACCTCTTGCGAATTGAGTTTGTTTGTTGATTTGCGCACTCTCAGTAGCGCAATTTGGTTGGATTCCCGTTCCCTACCCAATTTGCATGAAATGGTTACAACATTAGCTGGTGACCGAGTATTTTCAACTTTGGATTTGGTAAGCACCTACCATCAAGTTAAATTGGATCGTGAATCAAAGAACTTAGCAGCATTTATTACACCTGAAGGCTTATTTAGATATTGCTGCATGCCTTTTGGGTTAGCCAGTGAGGCGTCTGTTTCCAGAGACTCGTGTGGGAAACGCTGGAGGGTCTAAAGGGGGCAATTGCTTTTCAGGATTACATCTTGGTCTTTGGCCTAGATGTTCAGGAACATGATGACAATTGAAAGAACATTGTGCCAGCATTGTCAACCAAAGGTCTCACATTAAAGTTAGAAAAATTGCAAATTTTGAAAATATGAAGTGGATTACCTTGGGCATCTCATCACTGGTTCAGGAATCCAAACATAACCATGTAGAGAGTATCACAAAGGCTCCCATGCCATTGTGCAAAGAACATTTAGTCACATTTCTTGGGTTAACGGATTTTATGCTAAATTTATTCCAAATAATGCCTCCAGGATGGATCTTTTCAGATGGCTTCTCAATAAAACTGCGAAGTTCAAATGGAATGAGAGTATGACAACCGCATTCAATGAATTGAAACATTTGATTGCGAAGTACCTTGTCTCAAACTGTTGTAGGGATTCTGCACATATACAGAGCTATGCACAGGATAATAGGACCTCGGCGTATAGTGGTGAACCAACCATGCACCTTAGTACCCACAATCCGAATCCGACTAGCTTTAGCGTCTCATTCGCAGCGAAGCTACCAATGATTAGACAACCCAGAACACGGTCTCTCTCAGGACTCGCGGGAGCAAGAACACTCTTTCATAACTCACTCATACTTGTCCACAACGTGCGTAATAAGAGACACAGTATAGTTTAAAATGTTTATTTCAACTATCGTGCTCTAAGATACAGTACACGTGCCAGTACTATCAGCATAATGCATAATGATAAAATAATAAGCATAGTTACAATTCCATAGAATACAAACGGGGACAGCATTATATAAAGACAGTGGATATCGAGCTAAATAGCCTTACCACCCTCCCCGTGCTAATAACTAGTTTATTATAAAAATAGAAGACCTCTGGGCTTTGTCAGGCGGACCCCCATACCTCAATATCTAGATGCAAGGTTTACATCATCAGACAAGCACAGCTCTTCTCCCTGGAAAGGTTTTTCTCCAAGTGTCACAAACAGCGAGATCACAATATTAAAAGCACATGCATTTCTCCAGTGCAGCTGTATTTTGTGTTATGTCTAAGTGCGAGGGGCTGACCAGATCAGCAAGAACAAGGAACGTTGTTTTTCGACCTTGTACATGATGTGCAGACGAAACCCACAGGGAACAGGAGAAAAGGTGAAAGGCAAAAAGGCAGACAGTTCTAATATAGCTGGGCACAAGCAGGGACTGAACAAACAAAGTCACAGAGTAACGTGTGCAAAAAAGGCATCATGGCAGCCAGGCCTAAGCTAACTTAGCAATGTAGACAATGAGGCCACAAACCACACTACACCCTCCCCTGGTCAGTCCATAGGCCAAGACATAGGACGAAAACAGAGTTCAAATAGATGGAGCAGAATGTAAACGTCTATTTATGAATAGTCCCCAATGAAGGACAGTAAATGGGAAGAAAAAAAAAATGTCACGATAAAAAAATTCGAAATAGGGACAAAAATCAGGGCCCAAAGAAAAAAAAAAAACAGAAATGCAGGACGCTGAAAGCGAAGGCCTCTAATCCAATAGAGTGTAAGTGCAGAAAACTGCCACACTTTCCAAGAGGACATCATTGGTATCGTCTGAAAAAAGAGATGCCATCCAGTTCAACAAATCAAAACTGCATTCATGTTCCTCATAATAGGGAGCAATAATTAGCATTGCGGGACAACTTGCGTGATACTCAATATAACTTTGTTGTAGGAGATTCTGAGCAGCCGCCCAGATATCCCATTGCGCCAGAATGCCAAGTGCAGCCGCACGCGCCATCAAGCCAGTGCCGCAACAGTCCTGTTCATGGGCCTATAAGGAACCCATCAACTGGGCAAAATCCGGGTCCGACAGAGACGTATTAGAGAGGCAAACATCCAAGGACCAAGAGAAAGGACATCTTAAGCAAGACATCACAGGTTGCACGCAAGTGAAATACGCAAAGCGAAAAGAAAGTCGATAGGACACACTGAGTGTCGCCAATGGTAGGATGCCGAAGCTGATGAGCATGCGTTCACAGAGCATCCGGAGCCGACCTTGGTCGAGTAGGCCCCCAGGAAGTGCAGCCATTGCGCAGCAAACAAACCAAAAGCAATATACCAGCCGCTAAGGCGAGGAGCAACGGAAAGCCGCCAAAAACGCTGGAAAAATTAGAATGAATAAAAGCCGGAATTACACCAAATATAGTTTGAAAGGAGGTAACAAGGCCAGAGCCCACAACTTTAAAAAAGTGCACAAGACCTTCGGTACTAGAAGCATTAAAGACACGGTGAATCAGTTCACCGAAATGCTGTGGGAGGTTTGTGTTCGAAAAGAGCCTGTATCTCACTGTGGGTACTAGCCACCTGGAGCACGAAGGTCTCCCGTACAGAAGAGAGCATAACCTCCTGGTTTAATAATAGCGCCTTTATTCTGCTCAATTTATTGAAATCCGCCTTCAACGTTGGTATGGAAGGCCAAATTGAACTATCTATGATGTCGTGCGGGGGAGGAAAAAGCACATTTTTGCAGCACACAACCCTGTGGGAAACGGTTACAATATAAGGGATGCCGGCCCGCATTCCACAGCAGTCCTGATTATTCAGAAGGAGATAGCTACCATTTGCAAGCACAGTGAAAGTAGGCGATATAACAGGAGCAGGAATGCCCTTTAAAACACATGCAAGATTAGGAGCGGAAACATTAGAAGCCCCGTGCAATTTAATGTTTTTACAAATTAGGGAATGACCCACTGTAGAAGCGCACGACTCTCCTGTGAGAAAAACTTCTTTCCCGTCCCTAAGGCATCTGTACATGAAAGGCAGGGACCAAAGTTCATGCAAGAAGGCACTGCCTAAAGGCTGAAAACGGCCAACAGGATAATGTTTCATGCAGGAACTGAACTCAAATAAAGAAAAAGGCAAAGCGATAACCCCGTGGACTAGCCACACCGCAGAGTCCAACTCCGCCACAGAGAATGGTAACGGTTCTATCTTTTCGATATGTAAGAGAGTGTATGTTGCATCTTTCATGGACATGAATTGCTGTTTTTCAGTTAAATTAAATGGCAAGAATAAGGCAGAGGTGTTCAAAAAATGCCAAGGAACTTTACCCATTTTTAGTGTTTGCAAAGTCCATGCAAACTGCATCACTGAACGCAACTGATTTTGACCATGATATAACACAGACACATCATCTTGTACAATATCAACAACAGAGGAAACAATATTCTCTAAAGTGTAAATGCGGGAAGACAGGGTATTAATACTATTGTCAACAACAGCAAGCACCTTTTCTAGATTTGCTTGATCGATTTCCCGAAGACGGGAAACAGCTTCAATTTGCGAAAGCTTCCAGAGTTCATTGTAAGTTTCATAAATGAATCTCTTAGGTCAAGGACCACGAGGCCCCAGAACAAAATCGGACAGAGCAATGTTGCCTGATAGGAGGGATAAATGTTGTTTTACAGAATCTAATGAAGAGTGCTGCAACCACTGTTTACACAATTTACCAACAGAATATGTTGTAACAGTACGAGCGTCAGAAAACCTTGGATCTGGCCTATCCTGTTTGTAACCAGGAGTAGAGTCATGAAAACGCAGTTGGCAGGCATTCGATGCTATGGGCCAAGCCAACCAGGGTGACTGAACAAACGTAGAGATATTAAACGAATTGTTTTGAAGCAGAGCTTGCAAATTGTCAAGTGAAATATTAAAATGCAAGCTCACGTTTGGAGTGGAAGACAATGCGGGAATGGAGAGTGCATTCAATTGTTTGGAAGTAGCCAAACCCCAACAGGTCGTTTGATAGATAGTACTGTTTAAAAATAAAATCTGGGCCGGGATGAGGCAAGCACGGTGTAAGGCGTCCACGCCGCGCACCTGCCATGATTTGGTGCCCCAAATAGATTTTAAGTCAATGGTGTCCTGCCAGTGTTCATAACCACCCACTGCTAATGCGGCCAAAAAGGAACCCGAATATAGCAATTTGGTGTGGGTCAACATGACCTTTTGAGTGGACGAAGTGTTCAATTTAAAATAATAGGACCCAGGGTTTGACCTGTCAAAGTCTGTAAAATAAGTAAATTTACTTTTAAGTGTTTGCGAGCTACCTGGCAAAGGGGTCGGTCAATGTTCACATTGGGTGTAATTAAAATTCCCCCGAAGTGTGCTCGGTTTATGGAGAAAATGGTTGCCCCAATGCTGGTAACAATATAAATCAGCATAACTTGCAGAATTTAAATACAAATCCTCAGCATTAAAAGCAGCATAATATTTCAAATCAGAGAATAACGATTCAATGGCATGCACATCCCAATCGTCAGAATGAATATTACTTTTCACTACATCACCCATGGAAACCCGGAGGACATTTGGTACATTAATAATCTCGGTTGGTCCTTGAATTTGGAAATTTACCGCATCCCATACGATGCCATCAGCGACTGGGAAAGCTGAAATGTTCACAAATGTGTGGTCACGCTTCATGATGTGAGAGGAAGAATGCGGAGCCAAAGTTCCAGCGACACAGTTCACTGCAGAGCGTTCTGGTAAATAGTGACCATTAATGAGCAAGAAAAAACTGTCACAAAGCCCATGGACATGAACAGAAAAATCAGGAACAGTACCAACCAGATGTACGTCCATGGTGGGACTAAAAAATTGTCTCTGAACCAGGATATAAAAATGCTGAAGTTGGACGGGATAAGTGATGAAGTGGAAGCCGAATCAAAGGAAAAACGGGTAGGGCTCAGTGGAGTGGTAGGTAGATGAGCCACCGACTCGTTTGCGGGGTATGTATACTCGGTCTCCTCGTTGCAGGAGGAAGCCGGGATGTCGAGCAGGCCATCAGGCAAATCAACCATCTCAATGGCAACATCAGTGTCCATGTGAGCTGGAGGGCCACAAACATTAGTCCTAGAAATGGCTGGACAGGAGACCGCTGGTGTTACGCTACTTAGGATCGGCCAGATGTTGTAGCTTGACATTGTCCACTGAGATGTATCTTTTGTCTTTGCGACCAGGAAGCGGTGGTAAGATGACAGTACGAGTACCCTTCAAGCGAAGGACTGGAACCGGTGCACGATAAGAGGGGCCAAATTCTTTTTTCTCTCCACCTTCTCTCGGACCAGATCTCCAACCTTCGGTAGCCAGCCGGCAACCAGAATCTGCAGCGCAGCGTCTGTGGCTGAAGGTAAATGTTCGTTTGCAAGTTTGTCACGGGTCTCTTGTAAGTCCTGCAACATAGTAGAATGATTATCTACGTCAAAGATTGCAGCATTCGCCGCCATGTCTAGACCATCAAGGTCTGGCACAAACATTTGTATGACAAAGAGCATTTCGTATGGGGTTCACCCACCCAGAGATCTTCTAGGGAGATTATTAAGCACACGTTGTACGCGATACAAGTGGGCCAGCCAGTTCCTGCCAGTACCTAAGACTCTAGCTGTCAAGGATTGCTTTAAGTCACGGTTCATTCGCTCCACAATCGAATTACCCTCAGGTCTATATGGAGACGAAAATTGCACCAGCACCCCCAGTGACCCCATTGCGTCCTTGTACGCCTTAGAGGCGAACGCTGGACCTTGGTCGGAATGGAAGATGTCACAGGCAAAAATTCCCACAAAGACACGCAAATCCCTTATGACATTTCGAGCGTCAGCACTCCGTTGTGGCCAAACCCAGATGAAACGTGTGCACGAATCCACTGCAACTAAGATGTATTTATATGCAGTGTCAGAAGAAAATGGACCACAGTGATCAAGGTAAACACACCCAAAAGGTTTGTTAGAAATGCAGAGCTGTGTTTGTGGTGGTCGTGTAACCGTCGAAGGCTTAATTTGCTGACAAACGTCACAAGAAAGCACATAAGGACGGGTCTGTTTATATAAACCACGCCACCAGTAACGCTGCTGCAAGATAGAAACAGTCGCAGATACGCCAGCATGGGCCGAAGCCAAGCCTTCGTGTGCGGCCGTTATCAAGGAAGGTCTGCGGACCGCATTGGGAATCAGCCGATCACCAACGTTTGGAATTCTTACGTAAGGAACTTGTTCGGGACTTAAGTGATAAGAGTACTTGGAAGGGAAACCCTGTGGGTAATTAGCACCTTCCTTTGTTGCAGCAATAGCTGCCAAAATCTCATTATCTATTTTAGTCATGGATCTTGTAACTGCTGCTACTGAGCACGTGGCTACTGTTGATTTGGCAGCTTCATCTGCCAAACTGTTACCTACCGCGTGTGCGCCCACACGCTGGTGGCCAAGGGTGTGAATCACCTGTGTGAGAGGCAGACGTTGTTTAAGATCTGCCACTCGAACCCAAAGCGTTTTATGCTTAATTGTGCTGCCTTTAGCATCTCTATAGTCGTTTTGCGACCAAAAGAATAGGTTGTCATTAAATGATTGAACACAGTAGTAAGAATCGCATACAATAAGTGTCGTCACGTCTGGATTCGCAAACTCAAGTGCGAGCACCAATGCATGCAGCTCGGCCAATTGTGCAGTACTGTCTCCTAGTGCCTGTGTGTGCACTACACTCGACTTGAACTCTCCGTTCACCATAGTACCTGCAACGATAGCACATGCTGCGGAATAAGCATGCTTAGAACCCGTGGCCGGTTGTGCCGAACCATCGGTGTAAATAATACACTTGTACTCCTCCACGGCAGCAAAGACAGAGGAGGAGGATGAACAAATTCATACTGTAAGAACTCCTGTGTCTGTAGAGAGGAATCAAAGATAAAAGTGACATCTGGGGACGTCAAAGAAGTAGCCCATTGTATCCAACGGGGGTGCAAAGCCTTAGAGTTTGGTACACTTGCCTTCGTCACTGCCTCAAGGGCAGGATAGGGTGTCACCACCAAAATGCGTTTTCCCTGTGCCAGTGCGCGTTCCTTTAGAATCGCCATTTGCACTGCAGTCAAAACTTTCTCCACAGAGGAAAAGCGCAACTCCGCTGAAGTGTAAAGATGTGACTTGCATGCAATAGGTACTGTGTCACCTTCGTTAAAGGTTAAGTACGTGAAACCCACTACCCCTGGAACGATTCTAATCACCAGGTTCGTGTGGTTATCACGAGTCAACAAGAATCTAGATTCGAGTAGATCAGACTGCAGAGATTGCAGTATAGAGGAATGCTCAGGAAGCCAGCATGACTTCAAAAAGTTAGGTTGTATCAAGGCATAAAGAGGCTTGATACGCTGGGCATATTCAGGAATGTAAGTACGCCCGAAGTTTAGAAATCCCAGTAATGACTGAAGCTTCTTCAGAGTGGTTGGAGGGCGCAAAAGTGCGCACTTCTCCAAGAAATGGGGAGCTAAGCCCCTACCTTCATTGTTGAGCTTATAGCCCAAAAACAAAACAGTAAATTCAGCGATGTGAGATTTGGCAAAATTTAATTTGTATCCTAAGACCGCAAATTCAAGAATAATGTGGTCCACACGGGAAAGATGCGGCCATAACTCGTCGTCTGTCAGATAGATATCGTCGACGTACGAACACGCATCTGGGTCTATGCTGTCCAACAAAGAGACAACACGAGCGGCGAAGACACCCGGGCTGTTCTTGTAGCCCATGGGCAAACGCCGAAATTTGAATTGTTTTCCACCGGAAGTGAAAGCGCTCCATTGGCTGCACTCCGTGGACAAATTGTGCGTGTAAAATCCATTGGATAGGTCAAGTGTCATTTTATATTTTTTACGAACAAGACTGTCTACAAGCGCAGAACTGTGGGTATTTTGTACCGCAAAGGTCCGACAATGAGAGTTCAAATGTTGGTAATCCAAAACTAGGCGGTACGACCCATCGGGGTTGTGGCTGTGGCAAAGACCACAAGGGTATATCATGGGGTGGAGAATCCTCATCCCAGCCCACGTGTTACGGTATAGCGCCGGAGCCAGGGCCCCAGCCCATTCAGCTGCGAGAGCCTCTGCTTTGTCCTTGGGGACATGACGAGAAAAGCTCGGAAGGATTACCTCCTCCCCTCTACGAGCAGCAAGTACGAATGGGGGCGGCCAATCCGCCTCTGCCAACAAAATGTCATAAGAAGAGGTCAGATTTTCCCCAAAAATCCCTTTAATAACACGCTGAATATCACCTTCGATCTGAATGACAATATTAAATAGTCTGTCAGGGGGTGCCACTTGTGTATCAGCTGTCTGGACAGTAATGAATGTATCAGTTGCTGTCGCCTCCACATGAGGATGCAGTACCTCCCGCACTATGGTAACTTCCGCGGCGCTGTCTAGCAGCGTCACTCCCCACGTCCAATTCAGGAGTCTCGTTCTCACCGTCTGTGGCATACCTCGCTGTTACTGCTGCAACTTTTTTCTTCTGAAATTCTGGGCGAGAACGTGGAAATTCTTCTGGTTTCCCTCGGACTGGTTGTCGAGGTTGGTCTCGTCCCTGTGGGGCCTCACGACCCCTGCCTCTATCCTAGCGATCTCCTCCACCAGTCTCATCCCCAATTCCACAGCCGCTTCAGGGCCATGTTCATCCTGCACTCTTTTAATTACAGAGGGGAGTACCGTCATGGAAGGGGTGCCGAAACACTTCGCATATACTGCGGCGAATACCTTGCCCCAGTTGTTGCATTCTGCCAACTCGGGAATTAAGTCTTTTGGCAAACTAATCGTTAAAATCCTGTGTTTGTCCACAGGAAAGGTATTGGGAAAAACTGCCTCCAGCTGGTCAAATTTTTCTGCAAGCCAATAAGGCAAATCATCCTTATTTTGTGGGCGCTTGCCCATCACCGAATTAACCATGACGGGACTTATGGTTACACCGCCCAGTCCAGCTGGATGCGCTGCAACTCCAGGAGGGGCTCCCTGTACGTTGCCTGTAACATATTGCACCAAAGCTCTGTGCACGCGGATTAAAGACGTATGCAATGCACGTAGTTCATCAACCGCAAGCGTCAAATAACGCGGATGTGGGGTATACCCGGCCAAGACTGGCCAAGTGGCCCCGTCTATTGATAAGGGGCCTAAACGAACCGAGGCGACCGGATGTGGGAGGGCGCCATTAAACCAAATACGGTGTTGCCATGCCGTAAGTGGTACTTCAAGAGCCTGATAAGGCCGATAAGCATTGGGTAGGGCAGTGAGAGTGTACACATGAAACAAGTCGTCAGGTCCGTCCACTGCCGGAAAAGTGACCCAAGAGTAAAACACCTCAAAGTGGTGAGCCGGGTCAGCCTGCACCACAAAGATGAGTGCGACACCCGCATCGGGCACTCCATAAGCTAATAAATGAGCCCGGAGCGCAGCGCGTCTATGTGCCGGTATATTTATATTCGCCATTAACACCAGAAATAATCGACAACCTAATGTGAGGCAGCGCATTATAGGGTTAACTTAAACACCTTTTAATAACTTCAAGCTTGAATAAACCTATAAAAACATCAATATAGGAGGTATCACCCTCACACACGTTGTGGTTGACACTGCCCATGAAGGACATATGGGGATTTCAAGCAAAAAAAGTGAGGTCAGAGCTAATTTTTGGTGGCCAGTCATAGATAACTTTGTAGAACATCAAAAGGATGTGTGGTGATTGTACCTCAAGTGATAAATCCGCCTGAGCTTCGGACTCCCACCCGGTTGAGTTTCCAGTGGGACCATGGAGGAAACTAGGGTTGGATATAATTGGTCCTTTGGCGGTGTTACCAAGGCACGAAGCATTTGGTATTGTTATGGAGGACTACTTTTCTAAATGGGCGGGAATCAAGATGGTAAAGGAGGTTACATCAGAAAGTGTTGTAGAGTTTTTAGACAAAGTTTTTTGCAGGGAGGGTATTCCTCAAGAGGTGGTGACAGATAACTGGCCGCTATTTGTCAGCAATTATACCCAGAGTTACTTGGAAAGATGTGGTATTTTGCACAAAAAAATCTCAGTTTTCCATCCCGATTCAAATGGTCAAGTGGAGAGGTTCCACAGAGTAGTATAAGAAGTGATTCACTTGTCGTTAAGGTGGGGATTGAACTCGAGGAAGGCATTGCAATCCATGTTACGTGCATACAGAACGTCCCCTAATTCTGTGTCCTCTGTGAGTCCATTTGAGTTGTTGCGGAGGAGGAAGCTGAGCACAAATTTGGTCCTGTGGTAGTTGAGGAATAAGAAGAGAGGGAGTACTGAGGTGGCTGATTTCAGGGAAATCAGCCATAGGGTGTAAAAATACAAGTCAAAAATGAAAGACACTGAGAAAAAGAAAAGGGGCTCTTAGCAGACAGCGTGTTCATGTTGGGGATATGGTTCATCTCAAAACAGGGAGAAATGTGAGTAAAGGATTAGCGACCTGGTCAGACCCTATTCGTGTTATTGAGGTGTTCAAAAACACAGTATGTGTGGATGGAGATAGTGTTTGGCATTTTGACCAAGTCTCATTGTTCAAAGGATGGTGTTGCCAAATGTGGCCAAATGCGGCTGTGGGAGTGATAGTGGGAATGTGTTTTAGATGTGGAAGAAAGTGCCATGGGGAGAGATTCTGTTGTGATTTGAGCTCCTGCAACTAGTGATGGTGTTGACACTAGGAATATGTATAGGAGTAATAGGACACACAGAATACCCACCAGTCTCCAAGAATATGTGCTGCCGTGATCACACATTTCTGAGTATTTTCTTGGAAAAAAGAAGGGAAGATGTGTTGCATATGAATGTAAATGCTCGAGGTTGACATTGATTATATGTCATGCTCATACCTTTTACAAATAATATAAGTTTTGTGGGCTGTCGTGAATGCACATTTCTGAGTATTTTCTTGGAAAAAAGAAGGGAAGAAGTGTTGCATATTAATGTAAATGCTCGAGTTTGACATTGATTATATGTGCTCTTGTGCCTTTTAGAAATAATATAAGTTCTGTAGGTAGTGCGTAAGTGTAGTGTTGGTGTATGCTGCGCTCGTGTTATCATATAATGCATGTTTACAAAATGTAATATCAAATGATCCCTTGTAAAATGGTACGACGCACTTATTGTTGCCGTGTTGTTATTTGAGGGAATGGGAGTGTGAGCGTGGCATGGAATGCAGGGAATAGATAAAAGAGTGTAAGGATCTTTGGGATTCATTCACTGGATCGGAATTGTACATGAAGGACTTTATTGCGGATTAAACTCTTTTGCTCCAGAAGTTCCTTGGCTCAGTGGAATCATTTATTTCAGTTACATTATCGGTATATTTTACACCTACCATTGCTATATGAATATACATTGAATGTTAAGGACGGAACTGCTATGTGCTCTTCTGAATTCATCATAATACTTTATGAAGCCTCAGTTTCATCCCTGCATAACGATGCTGAAAGTTTTCAACATACAAACATAGAAAGGACACTGTTGTAACTATGCACACGATATGAATACAGCATATGAGCTCCTTCATCTTCCTCTTCTTTGTTGTTGCCTTCTAAGTTCAGCTTATTTCGTTCAAGATAACGCTATGCAGAGGCACCACGCCATTATTCATACATTTATTTGATACATCATCGAATTTAAAATGTAAGCTACCAGCAGTTTCAAATTTCAATACCATTTCACCATATTTGTTTCATGTTCCTTTGTGTTTCTTTAGGGCTGCATTAAGAAAAAGTTTTCACCACTACAAAAATGCATAAGCATAAATAACAAAATGCTGTTTCATAAACTTGTGGAAATCAAAGTTAAATTCGGTCTTAGTTGTCTAAAAATACAAGCTCTCTAAGTAGTGATGCCTTTTGCTGTACTAACTGAAAATAAAAAGCACAGATGGCACAACGCGTAAGCTTTCAGAGTCGCAGATGGCAATGGTGCAAAGTGCGGGAGGGAGCAAGTCTGATTTTGATATCATTTCTTCTTACACAGAATGACGCACACATCCTTGCAATTAACAAGTTCAAAGCAAATCATGAGAATCCAAACTATGAATGCGCTACATTCTACCCTCGGCAGACTTACTCCATTACATAGGTTATGTTGCCAAACAAGCCAGCTGTTTTTATTACATTGAAGTGACCTCGTTGTGAAAGATCAGGGTCCATATGTCAAGACAGTTTTGAATGAGTACTTTTCTGTAAGGCTGTATGGTTTTTTGTACCCTTCTAAACAAACTCTAGAGCAGGAGTCTCCAATCTCTGCTATGGTAAGATATATTTATGTTTAATAAAAACCAACCGAGCCACCAACACAAATGATCAGTGTTATGATAGTGACCACTTCAGACTGGATTCCGTTAGTGGCCATTGCTTGCAGAATTGCTAGCAGTGCGCATATCAGCGCATCAGGCAAATCCCCAGCAATACTGTCGAAAACAGATTTATCAATGGTGATTTTGAATGCCTCTACGTGTCATAGCAGTATCACACGCCGTGACCCCTGACATTAAAGACAGAACATCAGCGATAACACGACCCTAATGCTGCATGAATTAACATTTAAATATCAGCCTTAATTAATTTTTTCTGCAAACATCAGCCTATCAGTTCTGAAAATACACACATTGTACTTTTAAAAATATCCTTTTGAAAAGTATAAACACACCTAATTAAATCAGACAAAAGCTTTTCACACTGGGGTACAGATGGGGAGCTACTCATAGGTACCTGGAGAGCTACCAGTGGCTCCAGAGCTAGTCGTTGGAGAACGCTACTCAAGAGACACTGCTTGCAGCAAGACGTATTACGAGTACGCCATAGTCGTGGTGGTGGTCCGACCACCACCACCACTGCGGGTTCGCCCGTAGTATTCTGAGTGCGGCAGTCGGACTGCCACGAGACCCCCGGTGCCGCCGGGATCAAGGATCTTGCTCCACCGGCGGTCTGAGACTGGCCTCAATATGCTGGCGGTGCTGATGCCGGCACAGCCAAGCATATTACGAGTTGGCTTTCCACCGCCCATTTCATGGTGGTGACCCCGCCATTAAAAGGATGGCAGAGAGGCAACTAAGGGGGCCCTAACAGGGCCCACTGCCACTTCTGGGGTGGGGGGGATGCGGGGGCACATATTGTGCCCTCCCAGAATTGCACCCTCATTCCTGCACAGTGTGGCATGCATGCGACACCGTGCAGGAACGTGCTGCAGGTGCTGTCACAGCAGTGGTCTGCACCTAAGGCTCTCCTATGAGCCTTACACAGCCACCGCCATGAGACTGCCGCAGCACCACCCACCCTGGATTACACTCATAATCCAGCGAGCGGGTGCACAACGGGCTTGGCAGTCCTCCTGTCGGCACGGCGGTGGCAGGCCAACAGGAGGGCTGGCAAACTCGTAATAAGGCCCTTAGACTCACTTAATCCCACAATTGTATCGTATCATATATATTATTTATTTGGTTAATATTTTAACCATAAAAGTCATAATTAAATAATTCATCAATAAACAGTAAACATGACTACCAGCATCCTAAATAAGTCAAACAGCATAAATCATGGTAATCTGTCAGTCAGTGATCAACAACTCAGCCACTGCAACCGATTAAAATATGAAAGAAAAACAATTATCCCATAATCATTTATTAGCTTTGCTTATTCTCACTTAAAGGAGAACCTTGCCAGGAGCAGGGTGGCACAAAAAGCAAGGGCACGTGGATCTCTGTGCTTCATGTACATTACATCTAAATTTAACATTCAGGCTTGTGTAAGGCAGATCATCTAAAAGACCTTAATTATACTCAGACATCTGAAAGCCAAGAAATTACTTGTGAGACTTCCCCAATCCTTGTTCAGTAAACTGGCTTGTCCAATGGTAGTGCTAGTGTTGTGAATTGTGCTCAGATTGTCTGATTAATAAAGCAACTGAAATATAACTTCCCTTTTTTGCTCTCATAGAAAAAAGCCTACGCAAAGTATATTTCGGGCAGTCAAATTGTAAATGTTCTTTGATCATACCGATTATGAGTCTCGTGGTCCATGGACTGCCAGACTCAAGGAGGCGCGGCGGTGGTGGTCTTCCAACTGCCCTATCACAACCAGGGCGGTAGGATTGCCATTGCACTGCCGCGAGGGAACCGCCATTCTCTGGCGGTGTTGCAGCGATCAGGAGTCTGCAGTATGCTTGACGGAACCGCTGCTGTCCTGCCAAGCATATTACAAGTTTCCTCTCTGCCACTGTTTTCATGGCAGTTCCTCCTGCATGAAAATCATGGCGGAGAGGAAACTGTGACTCTGCATCCTGGGATGCATGCAGGGGGGCACAATGTGTGCCCCCCGTATGCATGCACCCCAGTTCCTGAACAGGATGGATTTATCAGTCCATGACCTGCAGGAACTGTTTTTTGCATTCCCATTGTGATGCCCATTTTCAGGGCACCGCCGTGGGAATGTAAAAAAAAAGCCAGACACAAGAATAACTCGTAATCTGGCGGGTGGCCTGACCACGGGTTTGGTGGTGCAGACCTGGCCCTGCACCGCCAAACTCGTAATCAGGCCCTAAGTGATTAGAAATGGAACAGCACCCAGAAGTTATCCCTCCAATCAATAAGGTTTGTCAATGTAATTTGTTACTCTATAGGCCTTATTACAAGTTCCAGCGGTGGCGGTCCGATGGTGGTGAGTCGTCTGCCTTATTACGAGTTAGGCAGAATGCTTTGCGAAGACCGCAGCTGGACTACCGGCACTGCCAGCACACCGCCGACTGCCGGGGTCGCGGTCAGGGGAAGGCAGCCTCCATTGGGCGGTAGAGAGGTGCAACACCACCATCCATATTATGACTTGACTTCCCAACAAGCCGACCACATCGGTCAGATCGCCACCTAAAGGTCAGCAGAAACTAAGGTTTTGGGGTGCAAACTCACCCCTTTCCAGTTCTTCCCAGCAAATTTTGATATGCATCCCTTTCACCAGGGTCCCCCTACAAAGCAGCACATCACCCCGAGGGGTAAACAGACATAATATCGAGTTGTAAATGTCGACTTGCACTAATATCGAGTGCAAAATATCGTAATACAAAAATATCGACTGTCAGAATATCGTTGTCAAGAATATCGAGTTTAAGGTAAGTAATATCGTTTTTAAAAATATCGAAGTCATTAATATTGTTTGCAAAAATATTGTTGTTAAAAATATTGTTGTTTTAGTTAGTGTTATGTATTTTAGTGTGTATTTTAAATGTATGTGTTCTATTTTTTTGTGTAAGTATTGCATTTGTTTTTTTAATATATGTGTTGAATTTTTGGAAGTTATTTTTTTTTAAAGTAAATTTTGCGTTTTCGTTCCATATCGGGTTGTGGGTTTATAGGGGAATAGGGTGGGAAGTAATTTTATTATAATTAATTAATTAATATTTTTTATTAATTAATATTTATGTATTTAATATTTTATATTGTTAATTGAGGAAATTAATTTATTATTAATTAGTGATTAATTGGTTGTTAATTATTAATAATTAATTGTTAATTCTGTTAATTGTGTCATTTTTTTAGGAGCGGGTTGTGGGTTTATAGGGGAGTAGGGTGGGAAGTAATTTAATTATAATTAATTAATTAATGTTTTTTATTAATTAATCTTTATGTATTTAATATTTTATATTGTTAATTGTGGAAATTAATTTATTATTAATTATTTATTAAGTGGTTGTTATTCATTATTAACTAATTGTTAATTATGATAATTGTGTCATTCTTTTAGGAGCGGGTTGTGGGTTTATAGGGGAGTAGGGTGGAAGTAATTTAATTATAATTAATTAATTAATTAATATTTTTATATAATATTTATTTAATGTTGTTTTACAGTGTTAATTGTGTGAATTAATTTATTAATAATTGGTTTTAATTTGCTTGTTAATTGCTATTAATTGAGTAATAATTGTTAATTAATTATGTTAATTGTGTCATGCTTTACGACATTGGTGGTGTCATTTATAGGGGAATATGGTGGGAGGTAAATTATTTTTAATTAATGATTGTTTGTTAATTAATGCTAATTAATTTGCTGGAGTGGGAATAGTAAATTATTCCCCTCTGCTATCCAACACTTTCCCTACTGTTGCACTTGCTGGAGTGGGAATAGTAAATTATTCCCCTCCGCTATCCAACACTTTCCCTACTGTTGCACTTGCTGGAGTGGGAATAGTAATTTTTACCCCTCTGCTATCCAACACTTTCCCTACTGTTGCACTCCCTGGAGTGGGAATAGTAATTTTATCCCCTCCGCTATCCAACACTTTCCCTACTGTTGCACTCGCTGGAGTGGGAATAGTTATTTTATCCCCTCTGCTATCCAACACTTTCCCTACTGTTGCACTCTCTGGAGTGGGAATAGTAAATTTTATTCCCTATGCTATCCAACACATTTTCCCTACTGTTGCAATTGCTGGAGTGGGAATAGTAAATTATTCCCCTCCCATATCCAACACTTTCCCTACTGTTGCACTCCCTGGAGTGGGAATAGTCATTTTTACCCTTACACTATCCAACACTTTCCCTTTTGTTGCTATCCCTGGAGTGGGAATAGTAATTTTTACCCCTACGCCATCCAACAGTTTCCCTACTATTGCACTCCCTGGAGTGGGAATAGTAAATTATTCCCCGGAGCTATCCAAAAGTTTCCCTACTGTTGCACTTGCTGGAGTGGGAATAGTAAATTATTCCCCTTCGCTATCCAACACTTTACCTAGTGTTGCACTTGCTGGAGTGGGAATAGTAATTGTTACCCCTACGCTATCCAACACTTTCCCTACTGTTGCACTCACTGGAGTGGGAATAGTAATTGTATCCCCTCCGCTATCCAACACTTTCCCTACTGTTGCACTCCCTGAAGTGGGAATAGTAAATTATTCCCCTCCGCTATCCACCACTTTCCCTACTGTTGTACTTGCTGGAGTGGGAATAGTAAATTATTCCCCTCCGCTCTCCAACACTTTCCCTACTGTTGCACTCTCTGGAGTGGGAATAGTAATTTTTACCCCTACGCTATCCAACACTTTCCGTACTGTTGCTATCCCTGGAGTGTGAATAGTAATTTCTACCCCAACGCCATCCAACACTTTCCCTACTGTTGCACTCCCAGGAGTGGGAATAGTAAATTATTCCCCTCAGCTATCCAAAAGTTTCCCTACTGTTGCACTTGCTGGAGTGGGAATAGTAAATTATTCCCCTTCGCTATCCAACACTTTACCTACTGTTGCACTTGCTGGAGTGGGAATAGTAATTGTTACCCATACGCTATCTAACACTTTCCCTACTGTTGCACTTTCTGGAGTGGGAATAGTAATTGTATCTCCTCTGCTATCCAACACTTTCCGTACTCTTGCACTCCTTGGAGTGGGAATAGTAATTTTTACTCCTTTGCTATCCAACACTTTCCCTACTATTGCACTCGCTGGAGTGGGAATAGTAATTTTATCCCCTCCGCTATCCAACACTTTCCCTATTGTTGCACTCTCTGGAGTGGGAATAGTAATTTTACCCCTACGCTATCCAACACTTTCCCTACTGCTGCTATCCCTGGAGTGGGAATAGTAATTTTACCCCTACGCTATCCAACACTTTCCCTACTGTTGCACTCCCTGGAGTGGGAATAGTAAATTATTCCCCTCCGCTATCCAACACTTACCCTACTGTTGTACTTGCTGGAGTGGGAATAGTAAATTATTCCCCTCCGCTATCCAACACTTTCCCTACTGTTGTACTTGCTGGAGTGGGAATAGTAAATTATTCCCCTCCGCTATCCAACTCTTTACCTACTGTTGCACTCGTTGGAGTGGGAATGGTAAATTATTCCCCTCCGCTATCCTACACTTTCCCTACTGTTGCACTCCTTGGAGTGGGAATAGTAATTTTATCCCCTTTTTCTATCCTACATTTTCCCTACTGTTGCAGTTAATGTAGTGTAAAATGTGGTTTTAAAAAAATAAAAATATTTTTATATTTTAATTTATTATATATATATTTTATTTTTATTTTACAGGTGTATGTATATATATATGTATTTATAATTTTTAATATGTTTCTAACATTTTATGATTTATTAAAATAATTATTTATTAATATTATTAAGTAAATATATATATTATATGTATGTTTAATTTATTTTTACATTAAATTTATTACTTATAATTTTAATTTTTTTTTATAATTCTAACTATGTTTTTTTTAATTATATGTATTATTTAAGTTATTTTACATTATTTTTTAAACATTTAAAAAAAACGATATTTTTAACAACTATGGGGCCGATTCCGATTCCGGCCGGAAATCTCTCCGACCGAGCCGGACCCGGAGAGAATTCCGACCGAATCGGACCCTAGCAGTCCGACCGGACGAGTACGATACATTCGCATGCTATCGGACTCGATTCGGTCGGACTCCCACTGAAGTCAATGGGAGCCGGTCGTACAACGCGTACGCGGGCTCCCATTGACTCAATGGGTGCGAGGCAAACAAGGGCGCCCCTACAGCGGGTACGCGTCCATGCGCATCGTGGCGTACATGCACAGGTAGGGGGACCCATGGGTCCCCCTGTGTGCGACTCGCGCGCCTACGCGTACAGGGGGGTCCGACGCGGACCCCCAAAGTCCGGCTCCGACAGCTCTTTTGAGCCGGATGGCGCGAGTCGGTCGGACTGCTTGCGGCGCGCATCGTACTTACCCAGCCGGGAAACGTCTCCATAGCGCGGTGCGAGTCGTGTCCGTGGGAGTCGGTCGGAGCGTGTTGAAGCCGCGTACGAGTCGGTCGGCGATTTCGCGGGAGCTTGCATCGTACTCGCTCGGCCGGACCCGCGTACGATTCGGTCGGGAAACAGGGCTCCGAATCGGATCCGGTAAATCCGAATCCGATTCGGAGCACTACCGGCCGAGATCGGAATAGGCCCCTATATGTTTTTTTTCGATATTTTTGTACTTACCATTATGTAGCTAGGAGGTCGATATTTTTGACAACGATATTTTTCTCACGATATTTTTGTAGGTCGACATTTCTGTTGTCGATATTCTGTCAGTGATACACCCCGAGGAATACAACCCCGTCTTCGGCGAAATACAGGCAAGTGCTTTGGTACCATGTACCCATTACCTGGACTGCCCACATATGGGTGAGATTCCGGCAATGGGTAGCTGGTATTTTTCCACATATATCATGTATATGTGTGCATTCGACACATATGCAGTCGGAATGTACACACAGGCATCGATATATATGGAAATACATTGCCCACCACCACAAGACCCCCACAGAAACACCGCCGGCCCCTCGGGAAACTCGTAATATGGTGGTCAGAAGGCCACAGGTGCAGTGGTCTCCTAGCTGTCGCAGTCCTTCGGCAGTTGAACCCTCAAACTCATAATAAGGCCCAAAGTCTTTTGAGGGTCACAAAGTATGATTTGAAACTATTTTGTTGTGCTGGTACTAGAAAATTGCCTAGAGTGCCTCGAATACTGTAGGAACAAAAGTATTTTTAGATGCTGGACCTAAAAGCAAAAATCGTAAGATAAATTTGTGTTTCAAGTTGTTACAGTAAAATCTGAATTTCACACTACCACAATTACACAAACAGTGCAATGTTACACACAAGTTATATGGAGAGCTGCCAGTAAAATCTCATCAATATCTAAAGGATACCACATTGTGTGAGTCACAAAACAGTACCAATGCCAAAGTACATCAGGCATGTAGGGAAACACGTTTTTCCATGAACGCTCACATTTTCTTTGCTCAGAACAGCCTGTGCTTTAAACCTCTGCAAAAGTATTTTTGTATTTTAAACTGTCATAACTATTTACTTTGTTAAATACCTCTGTTCACTTGTAGAGAGTGCTGACTTCGAAGTAGCTTGGTCAAGCAAGTGAAACCTAGCCCATTGGAGAAGGTGTGCAGGGTTGAGAATTAATACTGAATAAGACAGTAATTAAAATCTCACTATAGCCATAATGCCATGCCAAAGTTTTCTACTTTTTAAAAGATCAGCAATTTAATAACACATTAGAATAAACACATATTAAAAGGTAATGTAAAAGAAACCGTTGCTTTCACTGTCACACCTTTTATTTGATAAAAAGCATTGTGGGAAAGTTCATTTGCAAACATGTAGTATCACAATGTCTCATTGCGATACTACAGGCTTGCAAATTAACTTTCACAAGAAAGAACGAAGGGCTTCCAGGTGTGTGAATAATTAAACTACATCTCCCACAATGCCTTTTATCAAATAATTGGCATGACAGTGAAAGCAACGGTTGAATAGAAAGAAACCACTTGATAAAGATGGAAGTTGAAACGCATTGTGGTGTCTTGCTGTATGCTGTTTACCATTAAATGGATATTGCCAAGAAAAGCTCCTGTGAGTGCAACGTTATTCCCTCTTGTGAGTACAATATTTTGGGGGATTGTGGTCTTGACCACCAAGTTAGCCCTTGCAGTCAGAGTGCGCTACTGACAGACCGCTTTGTATTGAACATATCTATATGTATATACACATACATATATGTATATTCACACATTGATATATAAGTAAATAAATTATACACGCATATATATGTGTGTGTGTGTCTATATATATATATATATATATAAAGTTAAACCAGAAAGGGGCAGGGCCACTTGCGCAAACTCATTAATTGTTCCCTCACTGTAGATTGAAAACATTTTCTATTTTGGTGCTCCAAGGAAGAGGGCTGCCACTATTGCCCACATATATGGACTGAAAACATCCAGTTCTAGTACAGTCAACACAGTATCCTGAGCACCAGAAAGTACGTAAATGAAGTGTGTCCAATTCCTCTTATTTCCAGTTCGATTTATTTCTTCAAAAATTCTTCAGCAGGGGGGGGCGTGGCTAGCGCCCAAGGAAAATGGCAGCTGGTCCCTGACTCTCCCGGGACGGCGGAGAAGACGACGGACCTAACGCGTTACTCATTGCCTGCACGGACCCCAAAATGATCGCCTAATCGGCCAAAACGGAGCTGCACACGACGAGGAGCTTTTGAACCACCGCAGTAGCATGTAAGCAGTGTTTTTCTTTTGTCTGCGCATCAGAGCGGTTCCGTCACAGAAGCGGCCGCCATTTTAAATCGCCCTACGTGCGCATTTCACTCGCGGAGGCTCATTTTCTTGCGACCCTACCAAGACCTTCAGCTGACTGAAGTAACTTATTGCCATCAAAATGTGGAATATAATTTTTTCAGGCTACTACTGAAAATATATATTTGTGTAGAACAATGAAGATGATTTCCTCATCGAGTGTATGATTTCTTCGGCGCTCTGCAGCAAATTGAATAGCTCTCAGGAATCCAGCATCTAAACTTCATTTTTTGTTTAAGATAAGTTGGTTGCCGCCTCCTGCCCATTCACCTTAACACATTAGGGATTATTACATTGAGAACTGAGGCTATGGATACGATTTTCTTAACGCGCCTTCCTTCTGAAATGATACAGTTCCGGATATACCTGACTCTGTTGTGGGGCATGGCTAGTAAGTGGTAATTATTTGGTGATTGAGGCCCTAGAGATTTCTCTTCCCTTTGCTTCTGATTAATTATAGCTACAGATGTGACATCAAACAGTGGCGTTTACAAGAAGCTGCTTTGAAGATTATAAAATGGCCTCACCTCTTATGTTACTCCAGTAGTAGCTCGTCAACATACACTTTTACTTCACCCTTTTTCACTCCCATTGCAAGCGGAATTTCAAATTCTTGAAATATCTATACTACTTTGGGACTGTTTTGTGCCAAGCACAGATTTTTCTTTTTCTAGAATCTGATATTCTTTGTTCTTTCCCTACTCGGGTGCATGGGCAAACTGATTAAAGTTTTATCTTATCCATCGCCTTTGGTACGCAAACTATCAACTCGTTCTAAATCTTGCTTGTATCGTTCCTCAATGGAAGACTCAACAAATACATCGCCTAAGGGCGCCACGGCCTCCACCATTGCGGCTTCCTCTGGCACGAACAAAACGCCAAGCAAACGTCTGAAGAAAAACCCTCCTTCTCCCCCAAACAACCATCTTCAGTCTCTTTAGACTTACTACTAGAGGAAATTAGAGCTCTTCGTCCATTTGTTGAGGAGACTAACTCTAAACTACAAATGCTAACTGACAGATGGTCAAGTTTGGAGGACAGAGTTACCACAGTGGAACAAAACATTGAATCTTTAACTTCTTCCAGCAGCTAAATGGAAGTCCTTCACTCTCAAGTGTCGACGCTCCAGAAGCAAGTCGAAAACCTGGAAAACAGAAACAGATGAAACAACCTCCGCATTTATGGATTACCAGAAGGCTCAGAGGGTTCAGACCCCAACAACTTTTTCAAATCTTTTCTTCCTAAGGTCCTTAATTTGCCACAGGATACTCAGCTCAACATCCAACGGGCTCATCGGCTGGGCCCTGCCTCTGCATCGACTTCATTCACCGCGAGGAAACCAAGAGGAATCATCTTATATTTTTTAGAATATACTGACTTACTCAAGACTCTCTCAGCTGCCAGAGCAATTAACCGTATTACATGGGCAGGCAATCCTCAGTTTTTTTCTCAGGACTATTCAAAACCCACTGCGGATAGACGCAGAGACTTTTTGGCAATGAGACCACAACTTTGTTCGCTTGGGGCGCGCTACGGCCTCTTTCACCCATGCCTCTTCAAGGTGACCATTAACAATAAGACTACTACGTATGAGGACCCTATAAAGCTGAAAAGTTTTCTCAACATTTCCCACGCGGAGTCTATGGATACATCCTCGTCATTCTCATCGCATAACAAATAGTTGTTTTTGTTTTTGTCTTGCCTGAGTTCTTTGCTTTTGATATATATTATGCATCACTTTCTTCATGTTAAATTGGTTGATAATAATGCTCCTCCTTGCTTGACTGTTTTGAATGCTCATTAACCTCTTTTTCTTTCCATGCAGGATTTGTTCCCTTGTTGTACTTACCCATGTGTTGTAATGCTCGTCGGTTCTCGTTCCTTCCCGCTCCCCGCTTGAAGTCTGGACACGTCATTGTTCCATGTGGCCTCATCTCCCCCCACCTTACATATGTCTCGGATTATTTGTAAGTATGTCATTTGTGTTTTCTCCATTGGTTCTCACACTAATTCTTTCTATTCATTTTCTTACCTTTTTCTCCTCTTTTCTCCTTTTTATGGTCACATTCACCATTTCCTCAGCTGTACTTCCTTTTCTCCTAAATCTTCTCCTCTACCTACGTGACCTCTTTTCTTCTTATCTCTTTCATCTTTCATATTTTCATAATCTTTTATATTCTCATCGATTGACCTTTATAATGTTTAACTTCATACTTATTCTGTGTTCTACACTTAAAAAAGGGATATGTAAGTTCTGGTTCAAATGAGTTTTCATTCTATTTACATTACATATGTTCCTAACAGTTGTCACTTGGAATGTCAGAGGCTTAAATTCTCCCATTAAAAGACAACGTGTTCTTTCCCACTTATCTAAGATGAATGCCAATATAGCTATGATACAGGAATCTCATCTCACAGAAAGCGAATCACTAAAGCTTAAGAGAAATTGGGTTGGAGAGGTTTTCTTTTCACCAGGGGATGGTAGAAGAAACGGAGTTATAACTTTATGTCATAAAACACTAAATGCTAAACTCATCTCACAGGAATCAGACACCGAGGGTAGATGGTTGTTTACTAACTTGCTGATAGGGAAAACTCCCATCTCCTTCTTCTACATATATGCTCCTACCAATGGCGATGTCTCATTTTGGTCTCGCATTTCCCAATTACTTTTAAAATATCCCACAGAGAATTTTATTTTTGCAGGGGATTGTAACCAAGTAATGGATCCTTTCCTTGACCAAAACTCTAAAGCCCCCTTCATCCCAAACAAATCGCACAAAGCTTTTTTACGAACTATAGAACAAAGAAATTTGGTAGATGCCTGGAGACTATGCACCCCGTCTTTGAGGGAATACTCCTTTTTTTCCCCACCACATCAGACACAGTCCAGAATAGATCACATTTTTATCACGCACAATGTTTCTCAATCTCTGCTTTCAGCTGATATAGGCCCCATACTCATCTCTGACCATGCTCCTGTTACGCTTAAACTAGACATCCTACATCAACCTACCTCACCTAAAAGATGGCGATTCAATAATTCTCTACTTCTCAACACCAATTTTAATACGTCCTTCACCTCCTTTGTTCATAAATTCTTTCAAACCAACCTAACTGATGACCTTCCCTTCCATACAATTTGGGACGCTTTCAAAGCTATCGCACAGGATTTCATTATTAGATATACATCAAACAAACGCAAATCATTTAGAACGATCCACAATGCACTTCTTGCCAATATTAAAACACTGGAACACGCCTTTTACACCTCCAACACGAAGACCAGTTTAGAAGAGCTCATAAACGCAAAAATAGCCTTCAATAAAACTTCAACTGAAAATGCCTTTTTGTTTTTACTGAAAACGAGTGCGAAATACTATGGGGGCCAAAACAAATCAGGTAAATTATTAGCCAATTATCTCAAAATCAAGCAAAACAGACTTCACATTGACTCCATTATATATGGCAATCAAACACCAAAACATAAAGATCCCGAAAACCTTCAAGAATTCGTTCGTTTTTACGAATCTCTTTATACACCAGAAAATGTATGGATACAGCTATACTTCATTACTTTTCCAATATCCAAAAGTGTGATATTCACCATTCCAGTTTAGATATCTTGGAAGCTGACATTACACAAGTGGAACTGCTAAATGCTCTGAAGACCCTTAAAAAAGATAAAGCCCCGGGACCTGATGGATTTACAGTGGAATTTTTCTTACAGTTTTCTCAGTTGTTTATTCCGTATTTATACACTCTCATTTCTTCTTTCACTTCTTCTTGTAACTCATCAGGTTCATTTTTAGAGGCTTTAATTTGTCTAATACCAAAAGATGGCAAGGATCCCAGATATTGCAAAAATTATAGGCCCATCTCACTAGTCAATGTAGATTATAAAATTTTCTCGAAAGCGTTAGCTATGCGATTAGAACCACACCTTCCTTCGTTGCTAGGTAAAGAGCAATCAGGATTTGTTAAAGGACATAACATCACAGACAACACGAGGTTATTCTTTGACATTTTATCCAGAATGTCTCACTACTCAGATTCACTAGCTGCAATTGCCCTCGACGCGGAGAAAGCCTTCGATAGAATCTCATGGCGTTTTATTTTTCATGCCCTCAAATGGTTTGGATTTGGCCCAAAAATCATCTCCCTGATTGCTTTATTCTATTCAGAACCCCCTATTTTAGTCTTAAAAGAGGGGTCCGTCAAGGTTGCCCTTTGTCCCCTTTCCTTTTTAACTTAGCGTTGGAACCTTTTCTTTCTAGAATTCGACAGAACCAATCTATTACCGTTTTTTTATCCGAAGCCCAGCATATCAAATTGGCAGCATATGCAGACGACATATTAATTTTCCTTTCTCAGCCACAATCTTCACTCCCTGCATTTTTACAGGAGGTTGAGGCCTATGGTTTAGTATCTGGATACAAACTAAATATTGACAAATGTGAGGTTATGCCTTTAACCAAATATACATTTAGAGAGGATTTTCAGATCTCCAAGTTTGCATGGAATTCTAAACACATAAAGTACCTTGGATTATGGTTTTCTTCCACCCTAGCAAATTCCATCTCTCTGAACTTTGATAAATGTATAGATAAATTAAAAGCGCTCACTGCAAGATGGCATCCACTTCATCTCTCTTGGTGGGGACGTCTTGATACCATTAAGATGATGCTTACTCCTATAATACTTTACACCATCTCCAATATACCAGTATCCATACCAGCTAAATTTTTTCACAAGATCAATTCTATACTTGTATCTTTTCTATGGAATGACAAAAAACCAAGAATGGCACTACAAAAATTAATACGACCAAAATCAGAAGGGGTGTCAATTTTCCCCATTTTTCCAACTATCATAAAGCGTTTCAACTAAAACATTTATCAAACTGGATTTCTGATCAAGCATCTAATAGCCCATTATGGCTTGACCTTGAAGCTTCATTTATAGCACCCTTTTCATTTCAAGAATATCTTTCTTTTTCTCGCAAACCGCAAACCGCAAAAAAACTATACACCAGTGATCAAACACTCATTCAAACTATTACAAGCTACCCTTCCTCTGGTCCCTTATGACTTTGACACTTTTCTTAAATCCACAATTTGGCATAATAAGTCTATACTCATGAAAAACAAACCCATATACTGGAAAGTATGGAGAAATAAAGGTTTAATTTGGGTGCACCAGTTATTTGATCAGGGCACACCTCTTCAATTTTCGCGAATACGGGACCTCTATCACTTACCTGCTTCCTTCCAGCATAAATTTTCAATCCTTCAACAGGCAATACTTGAGACCTGTGCTCAATTTCCACATACGTCCTCTTCAACTTCCCTGACTGATAACAATTGGAATAGTCTTCTACACATACATCCTAGAGCCTCTACCATTTATTCTCGTTTAGAACAACCTCCTATAAATAGGGATAAATCTAAAACAGAACTCTCCTGGGAGACTGACTTGGATATTGTCTGGCCTGTCTCTTTATGGAATAGAATATGGCTAAAAATAAGGACATCTTCTAGAGCGGCAAGTACTACACAAACAATTTTCTTCATTTACAACAGATTGCTTTTTACACCTGCACATTTACACAAGATACATGCTGCTACTCCTAGTATATGTTGGACTTGCTCTCACGACACTGCTGACTTAAAACATATGTTGTACACATGCCCATATGTATTTAAGTTTTGGGAGCGGGTTTGGTCCCAAATTAGCACCATTTTTAACACTACAGTCCCCCTTTCCTTTATTAATATTATCTTAGATAGCCTGTCCTCTGAGTGGAAGCAAAGACATTCACATACGCAAATCATAGATTTACTATTAGCAGTTGCTCTTCAGCAGATAACAAAGAATTGGAAAGATACCTCTAAAGTATCATGTCTTGCCTGGTGGTATGCCATTTGTCATGATCATAGATTGGACACGACTCTTGTGCATCCAATTTCGCTTGCCACAAAACGTGTGAAGCTTTGGTCTCCTGTCACACAATTTCTTGATGACAGTGCCAAAAAATCCTTTATACCCCAACCTTCATCACAAGAAGTTACTAAGCCTCCTTGACTTCCCTCATATTGTATTGACAATGTTCAGATATCTAATTTTAGTAATATATGTGTGAACATATTGAAATACTATCATTCTCTTCTTTTTGTTTTGTGATATATTTAATATGAACCAGAATCCTTTTACCTTTTAGGCATAAATATTTTTCAGTGTATGCTCTTTTTCAATTTTATTGTAATTATGTATCTTCATTCTTTATTCCCCCTCCTTCATTTATGAAATTTTGTATTGAACACTTGTACGAAATATTGTTGTGTTGACTACTACTCTTAAATAAACTTACTTTTGAACTTAAAAAAAAATTCTTCAGCACCACAGATTCTCATCTTCAGATATAGCCAACACGTGTTTCGTCAGAAAATGATGTTCTTACATCACTGACTTCATCAGGGCTATAAGTAAACAAACAAAAAGAATCTAAGATCCTATTTGTAAATCTCATACATTTCCATCACCAAAACACCCTGGTGCATGGCAATCCTAGAACAATTTTTCAAATAAAAAAGTTTTTCGAATTGCATATCGTAAGGATCCATATGAGAAAGAGAGAAATCATAAGTGCAATCTAGAAGCCACAATGCCTCTTACAAGGAAGGTATTCTTCCTATATGTACACAAATCATTTTTAATTGTAGTTATTTTACTTTATATGGGTGCGAAATAAGGATAATGATAATTGATCCGCAATTTTGACTTCATGAAATCTGGCTAATCCATGACTGGGAATACATATGGAGAGGATAGTGACTCTGATTTGATCATTCCCTATTGCATTCATTTAGTGGGATTCAATGACTCACATGATAAGACATAATATAGGGAGCGCTGAGAGTTATCAATATGGTTTTAACCGACCGTTTACGAATCGCTTAGAATATCCGATATACAATTTTGTAACTATTATTTATTAGGGAAGTCTTGTAGAATTATAAAGAACCGCAGTATAGTATGGCGTTACTGAGTTTTGGTCATTTGATGGTTATAATGACCAAACACGTAATATGCAGGTGCCAAGTTAGTAATACTTTACCTATGGTCGCAAGAAATCGATGGCAGCCATATTGTGTAAGCGTATTGCGGTGACAATTCGGTTCCGATGATTAATTTTGGCGTGATCTACTTTGTGTATTCAAAGGATATTATAGATTGAAATGGGAATGTATATACTGTATTGGAACCGACCGTTTACAAATTACTGAGAATACTCGAAAAACAGGAGGCGCCATGTTAGTAACACTTTACTTATGGATGCGAGAAGTCGATGGCGGCCATATTGGGGAAGTTTGTTGCAGCAAATACTCGTTTCCGATGTTACTATTGTGGCGTAATTAACGTTGTGAATTTGAGCGATATTATGGATTGAAATGGGGAATGTATTCACCATAATGGTGGTGAAATACAGAGAATGTACTTCTATAGTGACTCATAGATCGAGCCTACTGCTCGCTATATAAAGGAGTACCACGATGGCGCTTGTTTACTACGCCATCTGTAACTGTGCATGGAGTACTCTCCGACCCAACACGGTGATTTGTTTTGATACATTGATAAACTTAATTGAATTTAGAGATATATAGGCAACTTGAATTTAAGGAGTATAGTTTGTGAGCCAACTTGGTAATATGTCGATATTAGTTTTGAATGGGTTTTAAGGTACATTGTCAGTGGTTATCGGTACGGAAGAAACAATGGGTCACTTAGAAGGTTGATCATGTGTAGACATTTAATGGAACTGTGGTGGGGATGAAATAGTGATTTGCCCGCAGTTACGTTTTGAGTTCACAATAAGGAGCGAACTCTGTGTAATGGAGAGATAAGTTACTCTTGGACTGATTTAGAGCTGGTCAGTGCTCTAATACACATTTAATACTCACAGGTTGAATAACACATGGTCTGGTCCTTACTGTTTTGTGAAAGAAGGCAGAAAGG
This sequence comes from Calotriton arnoldi, assembly GCA_963921515.1. NCBI lineage: Eukaryota > Metazoa > Chordata > Amphibia > Caudata > Salamandridae > Calotriton > Calotriton arnoldi. The sequence goes on from CAWUFW010010009.1 coordinate 269,583, forward strand.
AATTGAGGTGAGGACTATACTTTTTGGATATGCGAGGTTGAATGTTATTTGGAGGAGTTTCTATGTGGGGTAATACCTATATTCATTTTCTGTCTTTGTTATTTAGAAAAGATCAATCCAACATCTGACGTTTGATATTTATCTGAAAGGTGAGCCCGGTTATTAACATGTAAATAGAGTGCTAACTATTCTTTGGGTTGCACAGGTGTCTATTTTAAATATGCACAGTATACTTCTTCTGTTTGCATGTAAATTCTTTACATAATGTATAGAAAAATGAGGTTTTGATTTGTGTACATATAGGAAGAATACCTTCCTTGTAAGAGGCATTGTGGCTTCTAGATTGCACTTATGATTTCCCTCTTTCACATATGGATCCTTATGATATGCAATTCGAAAAACTTTTTTATTTGAAAAATTGTTCTAGGATTGCCATGCACCAGGGTGTTTTGGTGATGGAAATGTATGAGATTTACAAATAGGATCTTAGATTCTTTTTGTTTGTTTACTTATAGCCCTGATGAAGTCAGTGATGTAAGAACATCGTTTTCTGACGAAACACGTGTTGGCTATATCTGAAGATGAGAATCTGTGGTGCTGAAGAATTTTGGATGAAATAAATCGAACAGGAAATAAGAGGAATTGGACACACTTCATTTACGTACTTTCTGGTGCTCAGGAAACTGTGTTGACTATATATATATATATATATATATATATATATATATATATATATATATATATATATATATATATATATATATATATGTATATATATATATGTATGTATGTATGTATATATATATATATATGTATGTATCCAAAACACACCTCCGAGCGAGGAGCCCCCGACCCTTCAGGGTGGCTTCTTTCCAAGACGGGCACGGAGAAGCCCATTACTTCACATAAACAACACACAGAGGCCCATTTCTAGGGACAATTGCTTTATTCCAGGAGTATGCAGCACCCATGCTTCCTTAAATCCAACATGTTTCGGCGTCTGCCTTGATCACGGAAGGAAGCAAAACGCAAAGTGCTTACGTGCCTGCATTTAAAAGAGTCTTAAATCACGTGACTGAAGAAGCATACTAATCCCACAATGCACCTGGGAATGAAAGTAAGTGCTAGTTTGTTTGAAACAGTTCTCATTGTTTTGGCAAAGTTAATACATTGCTCTCTGCAACTTTCCCGTGCATTTGCTGTTAAATAAAACCAAATGGAACACAGTCACTGATACTATAATTGCAGCATGATGCCAATTGTTATTGCATCCCAGTCCAAAGCTCACGTCCCCAGAACGATTGGTGCAGGAGATCATCCTCACCAAATCCCTTCCAGCGCTGCCGTTTATTTTCGCCATATGGCATTGCCTTGGTAGGTTTCAAACAGTAGCGAGTGGGTCATGCTCCTTCATTCATATCCAAAACACACCTCCGAGCGAGGAGCCCCCGACCCTTCAGGGTGGCCTCTTTCCAAGACGGGCACGGAGAAGCCCGTTACTTCACATAAACAACACACAGAGGCCCATTTCTAGGGACAATTGCTTTATTCCAGGAGTATGCAGCACCCATGCTTCCTTAAATCCAACATGTTTCGGCGTCTGCCTTGATCACGGAAGGGAAGCAAAACGCAAAGTGCTTACGTGCCTGCATTTAAAAGAGTCTTAAATCACGTGACTGAAGAAGCATACTAATCCCACAATGCACCTGGGAATGAAAGTAAGTGCTAGTTTGTTTGAAACAGTTCTCATTGTTTTGGCAAAGTTAATACATTGCTCTCTGCAACTTTCCCGTGCATTTGCTGTTAAATAAAACCAAATGGAACACAGTCACTGATACTATAATTGCAGCATGATGCCAATTGTTATCGCATCCCAGTCCAAAGCTCACGTCCCCAGAACGATTGGTGCAGGAGAGCATCCTCACCAAATCCCTTCCAGCGCTGCCGTTTATTTTCGCCATATGGCATTGCCTTGGTAGGTTTCAAACAGTAGCGAGTGGGTCATGCTCCTTCATTCATATCCAAAACACACCTCCGAGCGAGGAGCCCCCGACCCTTCAGGGTGGCCTCTTTCCAAGACGGGCACGGAGAAGCCCGTTACTTCACATAAACAACACACAGAGGCCCATTTCTAGGGACAATTGCTTTATTCCAGGAGTATGCAGCACCCATGCTTCCTTAAATCCAACATGTTTCGGCGTCTGCCTTGATCACGGAAGGGAAGCAAAACGCAAAGTGCTTACGTGCCTGCATTTAAAAGAGTCTTAAATCACGTGACTGAAGAAGCATACTAATCCCACAATGCACCTGGGAATGAAAGTAAGTGCTAGTTTGTTTGAAACAGTTCTCATTGTTTTGGCAAAGTTAATACATTGCTCTCTGCAACTTTCCCGTGCATTTGCTGTTAAATAAAACCAAATGGAACACAGTCCCTGATACTATAATTGCAGCATGATGCCAATTGTTATCGCAGCCCAGTCCAAAGCTCACGTCCCCAGAACGATTGGTGCAGGAGATCATCCTCACCAAATCCCTTCCTGCGCTGCCGTTTATTTTCGCCATATGGCATTGCCTTGGTAGGTTTCAAACAGTAGCGAGTGGGTCATGCTCCTTCATTCATATCCAAAACACACCTCCGAGCGAGGAGCCCCCAACCCTTCAAGGTGGCCTCTTTCCAAGACGGGCACGGAGAAGCCCGTTACTTCACATAAACAACACACAGAGGCCCATTTCTAGGGACAATTGCTTTATTCCAGGAGTATGCAGCATCCATGCTTCCTTAAATCCAACATGTTTCGGTGTCTGCCTTGATCACGGAAGGGAAGCAAAATGCAAAGTGCTTACGTGCCTGCATTTAAAAGAGTCTTAAATCACGTGACTGAAGAAGCATACTAATCCCACAATGCACCTGGGAATGAAAGTAAGTGCTAGTTTGTTTGAAACAGTTCTCATTGTTTTGGCAAAGTTAATACATTGCTCTCTGCAACTTTCCCGTGCAATTGCTGTTAAATAAAAGCAAATGGAACACAGTCACTGATACTATAATTGCAGCATGATGCCAATTGTTATCGCATCCCAGTCCAAAGCTCACGTCCCCAGAATGATTGGTGCAGGAGATCATCCTCACCAAATCCTTTCCAGCGCTGCCGTTTATTTTCGCCATATGGCATTGCCTTGGTAGGTTTCAAACAGTAGCGAGTGGGTCATGCTCCTTCATTCATATCCAAAACACACCTCCAAGCGAGGAGCCCCAGACCCTTCAGGGTGGCCTCTTTCCAAGACGGGCACGGAGAAGCCCGTTACTTCACATAAACAACACACAGAGGCCCATTTCTAGGGACAATTGCTTTATTCCAGGAGTATGCAGCACCCATGCTTCCTTAAATCCAACATGTTTCGGCGTCTGCCTTGATCACGGAAGGGAAGCAAAACGCAAAGTGCTTACGTGCCTGCATTTAAAAGAGTCTTAAATCACGTGACTGAAGAAGCATACTAATCCCACAATGCACCTGGGAATGAAAGTAAGTGCTAGTTTGTTTGAAACAGTTCTCATTGTTTTGGCAAAGTTAATACATTGCTCTCTGCAACTTTCCCGTGCATTTGCTGTTAAATAAAACCAAATGGAACACAGTCACTCGCTCGGAGGTGTGTTTTGGATATGAATGAAGGAGCATGACCCACTCGCTACTGTTTGAAACCTACCAAGGCAATGCCATATGGCGAAAATAAACGGCAGCGCTGGAAGGGATTTGGTGAGGATGATCTCCTGCACCAATCGTTCTGGGGACGTGAGCTTTGGACTGGGATGCGATAACAATTGGCATCATGCTGCAATTATAGTATCAGTGACTGTGTTCCATTTGGTTTTATTTAACAGCAAATGCACGGGAAAGTTGCAGAGAGCAATGTATTAACTTTGCCAAAACAATGAGAACTGTTTCAAACAAACTAGCACTTACTTTCATTCCCAGGTGCATTGTGGGATTAGTATGCTTCTTCAGTCACGTGATTTAAGACTCTTTTAAATGCAGGCACGTAAGCACTTTGCGTTTGCTTCCCTTCCGTGATCAAGGCAGACGCCGAAACATGTTGGATTTAAGGAAGCATGGGTGCTGCATACTCCTGGAATAAAGCAATTGTCCCTAGAAATGGGCCTCTGTGTGTTGTTTATATATGTATGTATGTATGTATATATATATATATATATATATATTTTTTTTTTAACAATTTTAATTTATTCATTTATCCTCTCCTTTGCAACAAAGATTGTGGGCACAGGTGCCCTCTGGTTAAAAAAGTACATTTATTTATGTGTGTGATACCATGTTCGCAATGAACAGGGCTCATTTTAAAGGGTTAATGTTGGTGTGTGCAACTTACATAAATAAATGCACTTTTTGCATCAAGAAAGTGTCTTTATTTCAAAGGAAAGGGCATGTAATATGTTAAAGTTTCATTATACACTTTGCAGAGTGCATGTGGTCCACAATGTACTGGGGCATTTTGCCAGCCTGACAGTGAGGGTGTACTACAGGAGGACAGGGAGGGGTGTGGAGAGGATGTTAAGTGATTCATACTGCATGGATTCTGTTCCACGGTGGGCCAGTTGCTTGCTTGGGCTGATTTAAGGGATGTCACTTGAATAGTCTGATAGCAGTGGTGTTGGCGACTTTTATGTCGCTAACACAGTCTCCATCTCCATGAAGTGCAGTACTCAAAGGGAGACTGACTTTGCCCATCAATATAAAAATGAATGTAGCAAGGGGAGTGTCAACATCATTTAAAGGAAGCAAACAATGTGTAGGACAGAGAACTATTGTTAGGCTGGCAATTGAAGGGAGCAATAGGATTGGTTATTCAGAAAGTACAATGTTCTGCCTGTAAAATGCCCTTTTATAGAGAGTACTACTAATCATCATCCTATTTATCTTTCCTCTTTTCATAAAAATTGAAGACAACCAAGCGGGCCAAGAGAAGGAAGAAGGCCAACACCTGCAGCACTACAGCTGAGGTCCAAGACAATGGTGCAAGAGGAGGTGCACCAGCCTTGGCAGAAGTCATTCCTGATGGTAAATCATGTTTATTATTTTGTACTTTTAACTATTACCACCTAGAATATATTAGAATATATTATGGCTTTCTGTATTTTCCATTTTCAGAACTTTCCTTGATCTACTTTAATTTTCGGTATCCTCACATAGTTCCATGCGTTTTCTACATCCCCTGTTTCCACTGCTGACTTTGTCTTGTCTGTAGCTTTCTCTCTCCATCTCCCCCACACACCCGTTTTTGTTATGGTGGCAGGAACTTTTCCCTCATCCCTCTTGTTCATATCTTCTCTCCATTTCTGTGTTCTGTAGTACACAAAAGTAGAATGATTTTCCCCATAGTTTTCAGAGTGACAAAATAGGAGCAATGTCACTTGTAGGAAAATGTGTGTAAGAGAGTGAACAATTTTATTTTTGAGGTGGAAGTGAATTGAGTGACATAATTTCTTAACTAGGCAGTAGATTTGTTTGCCTATAAAATTCCTTTTTTTAAAAAGATTACCAATAAGTACTGTTCTGTCTCCTCTTTATATTTCCTCCTTTAAAGGACTGCCATGACCACCCCGTTGGACCAGGGTGACAACACAGCTTCTGGCTTCACACTAGCCATTCCTGCTGGTAAGACATGTTTAATATTTCTTACTTAGTGTGCATTATGGTCTTCTCTATTTTCCATTTTTTCAACTTCCCCCATCTGCTTTAGTATCCACTTTAACTGTACATACCTGCTTCCTTGTGTTTACTTTTATATTCCATCAGTTTACGCAGCTTACTTCCTTCTGTCTGTAGCTTTATTTCCTTCTCTTTTTAGTTAGCTTTCCCTTTCCTTTCATTTACATAGCTTGTGTTATGTTAACAGATAATCGTCGGTAGCATGAACTAGAATGCAGGCCTCAGTATCACAAAATGTAGGTTGATTGAAGTCTATATTGAGTCAATAGTACAGGAACATAGGTGACCTTGGACCCCAAAAGGCTGTTATTCAAGACTCCATGATGTCATTACAGTGCAGGATGGCAGGATACCAATACTATATGTCTTTTGCATTCCTTAATACCCCTTCATTGCTTTTCTGATCCATTTGTAGGCTTGCTCCTCCATTATGAAAGAAAATATGATAACATTGAATGGTTCACTACATCATTTTTAAAATGTCAAGTAAACCTTTTAAAGTGATACTTTGGATAAGTAATTACTTTACATTAATGAGGTATTGTGGTTACAAATATCTAGTTATGTGCATTATATTTTTGTCTATGTCCTGAAGTACTCAAGGATCCTGCTGACAAGGGCACGGACTGTCCTGTGGAGGTGAACCAAGTGGCTGCTGGGACAAGTAGTAAGTCATTTTTCTTTCCGAGGGACAACTAATACATTTGTTAAGGCATTCCTTCCTTTATTCCAAGCCCAGTTAGCAATCCTTTTATATATTATCTGGCCTCTTATGTTTCTGTCCTATCTTCTCTACCAGTGCCCACTCATATCTACCACTTGCCATTCGGTTCCAGCCAGTCCACAAATTAAAATCCCATCTTGGCATGTGTCAATTTTCTCCCACAGTTTCTGCCTAAGTGACTACTTTTTATGACTTAAGTACTGTTCCATCTTCTACCTTCCATTAGCCATGCGACTAAGACTACTAGTAAATGATACCCAAACTGTTCAAAATTGAGCCTAACCCTAGTCCAAGCAGTGATGTTTTATTATAACTTACATTACCCTACACTAACCTGCTCATTAGCCCAGGAAAAAGGGATTTGTCGACCATTATTTGTGGTGGGGGATGTAGTGTGGGACTTGAAATTTATGATGACATGCCATTAGATGTCCAAAAAAGCATGGTGCCCAGCAAGAATGGCTACATTGATGTTGCACGTTATATTACAGAGTCAAGTAAATTGCAAAAAAAAAAATTCAATATGCCGTATTCATGAATGGCAATACATATTTATATTTGGCAGCTCATTAATTAATTAACACACATTAGTGTGTGTTCCAAGTGTCACCACATGAAATAATTTTAACTTTTCATCCTTTTGAGAAGTGATCTATTTTTGATTATGGTGGTGGTCATGGATCAATTAATACCATGCATTGCTACTGCTTTATGTGAAGTATGTATGGGAATAAATATGCCCTGTGACCAAGTATCATCTCAAACTATTTCCAGTGGCCCTAGGGTACTCTCAATGTTGAGCTACAGTCTGACTATCTAAACAAGTGCTTGTGTTGAGTACTACAATTCATGTGCTCTTCTTCTTTGTTTGGATTTCATAGCTGCTCCTACCAGAGGACATTCCCTGTAGTCAGGGCAGGACTGGAACCCAAAGCAGCCCTGGCAATTTTAATGGACCAGCCTCCCCCACTGCTTTTGTTACTGGGGGCCAATATAGCAGCAACGCTGCAAAACCGACCCTCAGTAACAAAAAAAGACCCCACCCTTCCAGCCTCCCGGGAAAACGCCTGATGCCCGTTATGGCCAGTCCAGCCCTGCCTGTAGTCCCACTCCCAGCAGGAGATAGCCACTTGGCTCTGCCCCTAAAAAAATGGAGGCAATTGCAGTGGAGAAGCACTGGCTCATGGTCCTTGAGGAAGAGGAAGAGGAGGAGGCAGCCGCCTTGGGCCACAAGCTTGAGGAATCCTAGCAACACCATCACTGTGACCGCAGGCAGCCGAGTTCTCCAGCCACCCCTGTCACCCCTCAACAACCACAGATGCCCCCTTCAGCAAATTGTTAGAGGCCTGGCGGTAGCCAGACAGGGCCAGCAGGAGCAGGTGAGCAGGCTGGAGGCTGTGGAGGCCCATTTTTTAAACAGAGAGGGTGGAACAGTTATGGGAGGTGAATGTGGTGAGGAAAGTTGGTGACAGGGTTGTTGGACTTTTTTCAGGTTTTAAGGATAAGGGGGTTAACCTGTTGTGAGAGGTGAGGATGGGGGTTTATATTTTTCCGTTAAAATATATATATTTTGTTTCTTGAATATCTGTTTTTGCATTACTAGTTAGAGTAGCATCACTTTTGATGAAGCAGAAAGCTCCACCCACATAGTGACGACAGAGGCTGTCTTCTGCACTTCTTCCATCGCAAAGCAATCGTCCCACTGTGTCTATCCCCTTCGCCTTCTAAGTTTTAGTCTTTTCCTACCTGACCTCTCTTGCCATGTTTTGTTAATTAGGTTACTTACTTTCCTTATCTTCTCTGCCTGTGACCATACACAACTATCCCATTCTTTAATGGCTTAATCTGCACCCATCCTCACATCAGAAGCAGTAATAGTTGTATACTATGCACTGTCCTTACCTTACCCTACCTTCTGAAATTAGTGACACTAATGGTGTCTGTCAAAATGCAGCAAAAACAACAATACCATTCTTAGAACTTATTTTCTTACCTGAGAAGATTAAGCAGTGTCTACTACCTCTCCCAATCGGCCCACACCTTAATGCATTGTTTTACAAAGGGCCTTCTTAATGCTGGTTGCCGACCACTAATAGGGAAGCCATCACAGGAAAAACAAGATTCTTCTTAATCCGAACGATGATGGTAAGGCGAACTTACCAACGGAGTCTAATTATGCATCACAGGCAGCGAGACAAAAGAAAATGTATAGAGTGAGTGGAAATCAAAGATTGGGAACATCATGATATTGTGGAGTAATTTACTAAAATAACCATAATGAAGCCATCAAGTCTCAGGGGACAGGACTCAGGAGAAGGTTAATTCAGTAGAATCTGTGGAGCATAGATTGTAGAAAAAGTGCACTTTACCTATCCTTGGCCAAATGTTGTTGTAGTTATGTCTCTGCAGTATGATGTACAATTGTTGCCTGTGTAAAAGAGGTGGCATCAGCAAATGTACAAATCATAGCAACCTCCTGCCAAGTGTGCTATCTGTTAATGGCGGACATTAACAGACCACAACCGATCACACAACCTGGGGCAAGAGGATTAGGAATTTCGTGAATGAATGGGTAGGGGAATTAGGGAAAGTTGAGAGATACATAGACACAACATTCATCAAGTCCATGAGCAGCACCTAACATGGATCACTGACAGAAAATCAGAAACAAAAGTATTGTATGGACAGAATATTGTGTCAAAAATATTGAGGAACAGAATATCAAGAAAGTAAGTGCAAATATGTAAGTATAGATTTACTTTTCTTAACTCCACATCTACATACCTTGAAGATATATATCGTCGAGGTACATATATGTGGAGTAATAGATAGTAAAACATTGCTTACCTACAGAAACCTACCTTCACAATATTTTTAACCTCAATATTCTTAACACAATATTTAGTCCCACAATATTTTTGTTTCCGATATTCTGTCTAAATACCCATGACATCACATCTGTAGTGGAAGGAAGATGACAGTTAATTTACCATATTCAAACAGTCTTTTTCTTTACCAGCCCCCAGACTCCCAAGTTCACCATTCGTTAGTTACCTTGGATGGAAAAATGCAAAATAACGAATAATTTAATATAATATATATGAAAAGATACTGTTTACAAATGGACGGGAGAGCGCCATGAAGGTTCCATACGTAAGAGAAGGCCTGCAGAATGCAAAAAGAAAATGGCAATGTTGAAGAGTCAAGGTAAGCATTTTCATTAAGGAGCCAGGTGTAGCATAGGCTGGCCCAATGGTGTACTATTAGCTTAGAGCCAATCTCGTATTGATCCCAGAGCCCAGACATCTAGACAGCCAAACACCTGCATGCACCCAGCAGATCATCCAAACAATACAAAAATGTAGCTGTGCCCATCGTGTGACATGTCCTGACTCCAGTCTAGACTACAGCCACTTAGGGCCTAATTACGAGTCTGGCAGTCCACAAACCGCCAGTCTCATGGGGGCGTGGCGGTGGTGGTCTTCCCACCACCCTATTACGAGATAGACTGTGGGACCGCCACAGCCCCTCCGCAGCCGCCAGGGAACCGACATTCCCTGATGGTGTTGCGGCGGTGAAGAGGCATCCGTATGCTTGACGGGACTGCCGTGGTCCCGCCAAACATATAAGGAGTTCACTCTCTGCCAGGGTTCTCATGGTGGTTCCTCCTCCATGAAAACCTTGGCAGAGAGGAAACAAAGGGGGCCCTACAGGGGCATCTGGTGCCTCTGCACCTTGTGGATGTACGCCCTGTGTGCATGCATACCAGTTCCTGTACGGCAAAAGTCCATGCCCTGCAGGAACTGTTTGTGGCGCTCCCATTGCGGTGCCCGTTTTTTGAGGCACCACCGTGGGAACACCCCAAAAAAGTTTGCCAGACAGGAGGAAACTCATAATCTGGCAGGTGGCCCAACCATGGCTTTGGCAGTACGGCGGCAGGGTGGACCCAGCACCATACCACCAAAGTCGTAATCAGGCCCATAGAGTTTGCCACTGCATGAGCAACTGGTATGTAGTGTGCTATCACCACTTGAGTGACTAGTCTGCATTATCCTATTCCTACTCAACTCACTTCTTTCCAGTCCACAGAGTTAGGCCTCATCGAGTCCTCTTGTTTTCCATAGAAGTAGATAGGCACTGTTCCTTCTTCTGACTGTTCTCAATCGTACTTACGGATGTTAATTCATCCAAAAAGATCGACCTTTTGAACAAGAAAATGAAAGAAATGTAGTCTTCTTAATCTAGACTAGGTAAACTGAGTGGTCTCAAAAGAACCTAGAGATGATGGACTTAAGTTAACGAAAGGACAATGAAGTAACGTAACTAACAAAAATCTCAGTGAGATGTGGAAGCATTGTTGAATCCAGAAGGATCACCCAAACATTATATATCAAGTTTAGTTTACCTGTAAAAAGTCTAACCCTCCCAGCCATAAATGAATAATCATTATTTGGTATTCGTTGGTGAAACTTACTTATTCCAAGTGTGATGTCAATTTTTTACCTGTGTGTTTCTCTTTATTGCTCATCGAAGGGGTACTCTTACAGTGCAGTCTTTTGAAACTTCACAGTCAGCCCAGCATGGGAATGAAACAAAGGAAAGGGATGGGAGGCATCTTCTTGTTCTTCTTTTATGAAATGGAAGCTTCCATTGCTGACTGACATTTCAAAGTCTATGGCTGAACCAAAGGACTGCTCATTTCAAGGTCTACGGTTAAACCGAAAGTTGAATTAAGTGTTTCTCAGCTCTCACAGCTGAGTCAGCCCAAGCCCTTGATTGACTATTTCAAACACAAACTTCGCTGGAGGCCTGTGACTCCAAAGCCCACAATGGCCGGTGGTAGAGGAGGCAGAGGTTGTGATAAGCATGCCAGGCTGAGGCTCTTAAGCCCAGGACCAAGCCTGCTGCATGGGACCCAAACATTGCAGGAGGGCTGTGACTCCGAAGCCCACAACGCCCGGCAGTAGTGGAGGCTGGGGCTCTGATAAGTGCGCCAGGCGGGGGCTCTTAAGCCCAGGACCAAGTCCAGAGGACACGCCCGGGTGTGCACCAGAGCGAAGATCTGGCCAAGAGCAGGCACATCTGTGACTGTTCGCGCCTGAATAAGACAAAAACTGGAGATGGTAAAATGTAAGTATTCGACCCCTTGTTCCACCTCTCTTTCTACCTGTAATGGGATTAGGAACAAAAATACAATTATGGTTTTTCTGACATCTGTGGTGTGGGTTATTACCGAAGAAACAACCTCAATTGAAGAAGAACTTGGTATACCTGTAGCTACTGCTCCAATACATTTTGTAGTAGAAATTCAGTTGTAGAAATTCATATGAGAGACCTTGCGAATAGGCAGAATGTGGGGGGTCATTGTCAGAATCCGATGCTGTTGGACTTAAAGAGGGTACCAAGTTAACAACTTGCATACCTGTGCATCGACCCCAGGATGAGTTTTGGGCTCTGAGGAGTACCTCATCTTGTGACATTGACCCACCAGCCTCTAAAAGAAAAAGGAGGGAGCCGCCACCAAAGCCTATAAGTGATGGGAATAGAAGAGGCTCCAAGTAAATCAATGAGTGCCTCAAATTAAAGGAAGAAATTTAATAATAGACTCCTTAAATCTTGAGGCCATAATGAGCAAGCTGTTGGGTAGAATACAGGCTATGATTAATCCGCAGCTGAACACATGCCCCTCTAAACTTACGGTAATTGAAAAAGTGCTTACCAACCTTACGCGGTTTGGGTCTTCATACACCTCAAATCATGGTTTAACTACATCATTCAACCCTCGATGAAACCAAGTGGGAGTGGGACACAGAATATGACCATGACATCCCAAGGAGCAGATCAAAGGGCAGCAGAACGTATAAGCCCCTTAAGTGCTCCCTATACTCTCCCTTAGATGGAGGTACTTGATCTACCTGGCCTTGAGCCCCCCTGGCCTCTTTTGAGGAAACTCCTTGTTTTGCTCCCCAGATTGGTTGGGAAACCTAGATATCGGGGAAATGGGCAAGGCAACCAAAGGGCTCTACCAAGATGTAGTGCCTTTAATTTGCCACCTGAAGCGACTCCTTTCATTGCGGTACTGGGGAATGTCCAGTGCTTACAGGAAGAACACCAGAAGACTTTATCAAACTAAAGAATATGGTCACACACTGCCTTAGTATTCACACCGAAGCAGATGAGTCGATCAGCAATTCTATGATTATGGTTCGATGAATTCTCTTGATTGGCCATACTCACAAAAAATAGGATGGGGACTGCATTGTGGTGAACTTTACGCAGGAGAGGGTGGCTGCGCACCTCAAGGCTGATACTCACCAGTACCATCCCCCTTAACTTCAATGAGGCTATTCCCATTAAGTTTTTTCTGATCTCCTCATTTTGAAGAAAGTGACTTCCACTCAAATAATCCATCTGTGTTTGCGGCACCCACTTCTGTCCCTGCTCATTCAGACTGATCATCAGTCTCCACAAATCCTTGCAATATACAGACCCTTAACTGGTTTGATCCATTGAGTCTGATGGCGGATGTTGAATGACTGGCGGCTGACCTGCTAATCACTGATTCAGCCCCATTACGCCCTTGCAGTTTGAAGCGCCCCCAGGACTCTCGCAAGTGTGATTTAAACTTTTTAAGATGGAACATAGCAGGCGTAAATGTGAAAAAAGGGACCCGGAATAGATAACGTTTGTTTCCTATTATGATATTATTTTCCTGCAAGAGATATGGAATACTAGTAGCTCATTTGCCCTGGATGTTTTTCAGGCTTTCTTTTTTCCCTGCAGTTCGTTCAAGTGTTGGGAGATCAAAGGGGGTTTGTTAATGCTGATAACTTTATGTGTATCGTGCAAGATCCTGCATTCATTAAATCTCCAGGCAATGGTGTTGCAGTTTCAAGATAAACAAGAACGTTTTGTAGTTAATTGTTATAATGCCATTTCTGGCTGTTCTCACTTACAGCATTTGATTGCACTATGTAGGCTCCTTGAGAAGCAATGCATTAGAGACTTGCTCAGTGCTGGACAAATTAATGGGGGATTTTAATCTACACCTATGTATGGGGCATTGTTAGGCTTCAGAGCCTCAGTTAACAACTTCACAGGATCCCAAGTTTCATTTTGAACTTTCTAACTTGGGTTACGAAGTTAACTTGATTTGCTAATTTGATATGTTTGATCTGATGGGGCCTAATTCCCTTCCTCCTACATTCACAGGAAGGGGGTAGTTCAACAGTCATTCATTTTATTTTAGTCTCAGGCATTTAGTTTAGTAGCATGGAGGGCGTGAATGTTCATTCTTTGGGTTTCAGTGATCATAACCCCATCACTTTGAAATTGCAGTGGTCCCTTCTTCCAGAAAGGGACACCTTTAAGTCCAACACTTTGGATATTATGCCCAATAACCAAGGACAAATGTTAAGATGGTTGATAGTGATCACAGCTGTGGTATATGCACAATTAAGGGACATTTACACCCAAGAACTGGAACAGGTATGAAAGGCTTTAACAATCACATGAAGGTTTATGGGGCCTTTTCTGTGATTGCGTAGGCGGTCCATTCCTTGCTTCTCACTTCCACCTCGGTTTGACAGGCAGTGTGCTAGGGTCCATGGAACACTGCGCCGAGCGCTCAGAAGCAACTCTAGAGATAAAAACCTGATTGCTGTTTACAGAAGGGACTGCAAAGCTTAAATCCTTAGGAGAGAAAAGAAAATCAAGGACAAGGTCTGGCAGGATTTACGTGCAGCCTCTGTGTCAAAAAACTATGCTGAATTTGAGCAGTTATTAATCATCCTCTCTTCAACACCTCAGACAAGAGCTCAGCCATGTCCTATATTTCACCAGATTTATGGGTGACTCACTTTAAAGCAATTTATAATTCATCTGATGATGCCCCACTGAATGCAACAAGAAGCCACAAGATGTTTCCACTTTCTCAGTGGATACAGAGGAGGTAAATAAGGCAGTTTTGACCCTTTCAAAAACCAGGGCTCCATGCCCTGCTGGGATCCCAGCTGAACTCTTTTTTGAGTGATCCATCTTTATGGTCCTCAATCCTGATTCAGTATTAATGTAGCAATGTTAGTGGGCCCACCTAAGTTTTGGTCCACCTCGGTCATCGTTCCTATTTTTAAAATGGATGATATGGCAGCTCCTCATGGACATTGTCCCATTTCTTTGATAGATACAGTTGTGAAAGTAATAAGAAGGGTGATCCTCAATAGACTATTAATGTGGGTGAAGGAAAACAGGTTCCTTTCTGACCTGCAGTTTGGTTTCAGAACAGGCCTTAGTACAAGTGGCCAATGCCTAAACCTGCACTTGATTGTAAGTAAATGCGCAACTGCTAGTTCTGGGGATCTTCGCCTAAAATTATGAACCTCACCTCTGCTTTTGAGCGGGTGAACTGGTCCAAGCTATGGGCAATTATGCTGTCAATGAGGGTGGATCCTGATATTGTGTATCTTTTAAGAGATTTGCACCAAAATATGTCTGCAATGTTGAGATACAATATGGATGGCTCTTGTACTAAGTCATTTAAAGTGAGTCAGGGAGTACGGCAGCGATGTGTCTTGGCCCCTTTAATTTTCACCTTGTATATCAACAAGCTGGAATCCTCCTTATTATCGAGGAACACAGGCTCCCCGCAGGTGGAGTCACTTTTTATACCTACCCTATTGTTTGCTGATGATGAGGTCCTGTTATCCAGGACTACATTAGGTCTTCAGCAACTTATAGATTATTTTGTCGCTTTTAAGACAGACTAAGATTTGTCCACAAATTACAGCAAATCATATGTTATGGTGATGGGCTCTAAGTCCATGAAATCGATGCAAGTGTCTGCTAATGGTCATGCTTTTGAAAAGGTCCCTTTCTTTCCTCACCTTTGGGTAAAATTTGATTGTAATAGCACCTGGTCCCCCCTTTTGTCGATTAAGAAGCTTGCTTGGAAGAGGACAGTTGGGGCCATCATTGGGTTTGCAGCCAGGATGGGTAAAAAAACCCTGGGTGCCTTGATAAAATTTCATCAGGCAAAGTGTGTGGCAGTGGCTATGTATGGAGATGATGTATGGGGTTATATGGGCACTGGCCAGCTTCAGGTTAGTGAAGATAAATTTTGAAAAAGATTGTTGGGCGTCCCACAGTGCACACCTTCTTATGTTATTCACCAGGAATTGGGTTTACTCTACTTCAGTGATATTATTGGGCTTCGACCCCTTTTTAGGCGGCTCACTATTTGGACCAGACCCAAGTGTAAATTAAGTAGGCTAGTCCTGAAAGACCTTTGATCTTTAGACGGATGGTACTTGATCCCTTGGCTGAAGTATGTGAGCTCTTGTTCTCAGATGGGGAGAAAGGAGCTTTTCGTGAACCCAGATAAGATTTTGAAAGCGGATTTCTAGTGGATATGCACAAATTACATTAGGTGGAGGGATTCACTTAGGGAACAGAAGGTGTTGGCCAAGCCCACAATAAAGAGCAGATATCATTTTGAAAATAATCCTGTCATGGAGCCGTATTGGGTGTCAGTTCCAAACATTTACCATCTGTTCTTGTTACTCGCTTTCGGCTTAATATGGTTCATCATTTACTGTGACTCTCAGATTTGACAGAACCTAACAGACTACCTGGCCCTTGCGGGTGTGATGGCACCTCTCCCCAAGACACTATGTACTTTACTATGTTTTGTAGCTATTAGAAAAAACTTACACACATTGTTCTGGTTCTTTTGTTAAGGAGTCTGAATGTTATGCAAGTGCGGTCTGCCTTGATGTATTTTCAACTTGTCCCGGATATCGATGTCTGTTATGCAGTTGCCAGCTTTTTAGCAGCTACTGTAAACTTAAGGAAAACAATGATTTGAATCTGTGGGATTGCATTTTTTATCGTGTTAACTTTTCATCTGTTTGTGATAAATGTTATTATTTAAAAAACATTAGAATGTAAAATTTTACGATGCAAACCATTTTGGAAACAAAAGTATTAGTGTAAGATTAGATTCTTTGTCTCGTCGAGACTTTTTAAGTTATTAACGTACTTTTAAGGTTATGATTTTAGTAACTGAATACAATTTGTTTACTGACTGACTATTTGAGCCATGAACACTGGTCTATTTAAGTTTATTTATAATGGCTGGTGTAGGTCACACCCCAAATATACATATATAGACATATATAGATAGATAGATAGATAGACAGACAGACAGACAGACAGGCAGGCAGACAGACAGACAGACAGACAGACAGGCAGGCAGACAGACAGACAGACAGACAGACAGACAGACAGACAGACAGACAGACAGATAGATAGATAGATAGATAGATAGATAGATAGATAGATAGATACTTTAAGCAGTCATATCTGTTCTGTTGATGAGTTGTGCATTAGGAAAATAGAGTTCAACCTCAAAATCAGAGGGTCTTCTGAAGGATAATCACTCAAAGCACTTGTGATGTCAGACCAACTATCCTCCTTCATGGTTGTGTCTTGAGGAGCACTATAATCATTTGCTATAAAGTATTAGTTCATTTTTTAATCATCGTTAATCACTTCACGTTTTAAGGAGAGAGACTGGCCCTTCTGACTGTGACAACTGCACCAGCTACACTGAACACATGATCCAAAGACTCACTCGCTCCCTGATATGCTAGATACTTTATTGCCAGCCTGCTGAAATCTGGCCATTGATCCTTTTTCCCATGCCAACGCAGTCTATTTTAGAGGTAGAAGGCTGCACTTCAGTTCTCCTTCCCTGGTCTCAAACTTGCAGTTGCACCTGCATTACTGATGATTCATGTCTTGTAAGCTGAGGCATCCACATCTGTTAAAGAAATGAAAATGGCCTATGGTTTTTTTCTACTGTGGATTTAGTATACGCCACAGATGTTCTCTTGGGAGGACACAATCTCTTTTTGCAGCCTTTTGATTAGTGTTCAAGCGAAACATTAAGCACCTAAGAAGCTGCTTCTTCATTGACTTTGGCAAATATTTATTCCATCTTTGAAAATGTTCCAACAGCAGATGCAACAATGAGTTTGCTTGGCTCCTTGCACTCTCCTCCTTGCTGAATTCCTGCGGCATAATCTTGAAAAGGAGTACCAATTGTATCATGCACTCCACTAGCTCCAATTTGTCCACCTCCATTGTCATGGATTTGGCAGTTGCACCCCCTTTCCTTTGAATTACGTAATCTTTGGCAAACTTGTACTGCTCAAATAGGCATTGCGATACAAAAGGGGATGATGGACGGAACGCTTGAGCCAATCAAACATTCACCCCCAGTCAACTGATCTGGGTTTAATCCATCATCATTCTTTAGCTCACTCCACCACCCCAGTTCAGACATGGCCATATGCAAATCAGTCTGACCCTGTGCCTCATGGGAACAGTCCAGCCCGAACTGCCAAGCCATGTCTTCCCTGGACCGGAAACAAGCATCCTAGGACCGGTTTCTGGCATTCCAGCCATCATCAGCCAGGCTTGCTTGAATCCAGTGGCAAAGTGAGCAAGGGACCCACGTCTGGGCATACCCCCGCCAACTTAGGGGCGAACAAAGCGATACAAAAGGGGATGATGGACGGAACGCTTGAGCCAATCAAACATTCACCCCCAGTCAACTGATCTGGGTTTAATCCATCATCATTCTTTAGCTCACTCCACCACCCCAGTTCAGACATGGCCATATGCAAATCAGTCTGACCCTGTGCCTCATGGGAACAGTCCAGCCCGAACTGCCAAGCCATGTCTTCCCTGGACCGGAAACAAGCATCCTAGGACCGGTTTCTGGCATTCCAGCCATCATCAGCAAGGCTTGCTTGAATCCAGTGGCAAAGTGAGCAAGGGACCCACGTCTGGGCATACCCCCGCCAACTTAGGGCGAACAAAGCGATACAAAAGGGGATGATGGACGGAACGCTTGAGCCAATCAAACATTCACCCCCAGCCAACTGATCTGGGTTTAATCCATCATCATTCTTTAGCTCACTCCACCACCCCAGTTCAGACATGGCCATATGCAAATCAGTCTGACCCTGTGCCTCATGGGAACAGTCCAGCCCGAACTGCCAAGCCATGTCTTCCCTGGACCGGAAACAAGCATCCTAGGACCGGTTTCTGGCATTCCAGCCATCATCAGCCAGGCTTGCTTGAATCCAGTGGCAAAGTGAGCAAGGGACCCACGTCTGGGCATACCCCCGCCAACTTAGGGCGAACAAAGCGATACAAAAGGGGATGATGGACGGAACGCTTGAGCCAATCAAACATTCACCCCCAGTCAACTGATCTGGGTTTAATCCATCATCATTCTTTAGCTCACTCCACCACCCCAGTTCAGACATGGCCATATGCAAATCAGTCTGACCCTGTGCCTCATGGGAACAGTCCAGCCCGAACTGCCAAGCCATGTCTTCCCTGGACCGGAAACAAGCATCCTAGGACCGGTTTCTGGCATTCCAGCCATCATCAGCCAGGCTTGCTTGAATCCAGTGGCAAAGTGAGCAAGGGACCCACGTCTGGGCATACCCCCGCCAACTTAGGGCGAACAAAGCGATACAAAAGGGGATGATGGACGGAACGCTTGAGCCAATCAAACATTCACCCCCAGTCAACTGATCTGGGTTTAATCCATCATCATTCTTTAGCTCACTCCACCACCCCAGTTCAGAAATGGCCATATGCAAATCAGTCTGACCCTGTGCCTCATGGGAACAGTCCAGCCCGAACTGCCAAGCCATGTCTTCCCTGGACCGGAAACAAGCATCCTAGGACCGGTTTCTGGCATTCCAGCCATCATCAGCAAGGCTTGCTTGAATCCAGTGGCAAAGTGAGCAAGGGACCCACGTCTGGGCATACCCCCGCCAACTTAGGGCGAACAAAGCGATACAAAAGGGGATGATGGACGGAACGCTTGAGCCAATCAAACATTCACCCCCAGCCAACTGATCTGGGTTTAATCCATCATCATTCTTTAGCTCACTCCACCACCCCAGTGTTTGATTGGCTCGAACGTTCCGTCCATCATCCCCTTTTGTATCGCTTTGGTCGCCCTAAGTTGGCGGGGGTATGCCCAGACGTGGGTCCCTTGCTCACTTTGCCACTGGATTCAAGCAAGCCTGGCTGATGACGGCTGAAATGCCAGAAACTGGTCCTAGGATGCTTGTTTCCGGTCCAGGGAAGACATGGCTTGGCAATTCGGGCTGGACTGTTCCCATGAGGCACAGGGTCAGACTGATTTGCATATGGCCATGTCTGAACTGGGGTGGTGGAGTGAGCTAAAGAATGATGATGGATTAAACCCAGATCAGTTGACTGGGGGTGAGTGTTTGATTGGCTCGAACGTTCCGTCCATCATCCCCTTTTGTATCGAAATAGGCATTGCAGCATGTTGCCACCTCCTGTATGAAGGCATTCACAGGTACTTTATTATCACAATGAATGATCCTCAACTGCTAACGTGCTTGGAACAAATTACTAAAAGGAGTGCACATTTTTTAGCAGGTGGCCAGTATGACGACATCTTTTTTTGAAGAAGAAGTCTTGCACAATTACGTTTATGCAATGTGCTAAACACAGGACTCTGAGGTATCCTCCGTCAGCCATAGCTTTGATAATATAACTGCCATTGTCAGTGGCAACAACTGCATTGTGGAGACCACTGGTTTGAAGCGATTTGAAGACTTTGGTATTAATTTTGTCCAAGATGCTGGCTGCTGCATGTGAGTTCTCCATGGAGAACATCACAACTGTTACATGTTGGAGAGCCCAGCAGTCAAATGTTGCTTCACTCCTTTGAAGGAGATGCAGTGTGCAGTGATGCACATGTAATCTGTTGCTTGACAGCTGGCCCACATGTCCATCGTGAGGTGAATGTACTGATCAGTGTTCTTCATAGCTCCACCAACTGCAGCACTTGATGGTGCAGCGCTGGTACAACAACTGTGGAATAATAGGACTGGCTTTGTACCGTCCATTTTGCAGAGGGGAGCTCCACAAGTTCAAAGAAAAAGGGAGGAGCTCAAGCGCTAACATTTTTGCCAGCTTCCCATTATATCAATGGACTTTCTTATGGATTTGGTGGAACAGCGACTCCTTGATGAACATAGCCTTGATGGATGCTTATTGTGACTGTCTTGTTTGTGATATTTCCAATAGTAGTGACTTAATGGAAGGCAGTAGGCTGCTTGGGTGCTTTTGGGGTGACAATGTCCCTCTGTCCATTGTGCCATTTTGAGGTTGCTGCAGGTGATGACTTCACACTACATGCAATAGTCACAGGGCTGCTTCCCATGGTGCTGACATGCTCCTCTTATTCCTCGCCACAACCTTCTTCTGCCAGCTGGGCTTCTTCTCAGGCCTGAATTGGCAATAACAGGTACTGGGGATTTACCTGGAGGCCCAGTTTTGTACTGGAGCCGGTTTTATTACTGGGGGCTGGTTTTGCAGGCCACCACTTACTTTAAACTGGCCAATATTCCAGCCACCCATGGGCATTTGCCATCGGGACACTGCTGCCTGGCTGCAGGGCGTCCATGTTGCCATATGCACGCTGAATATGACTGTGAGTGGGATTGAACCAAGTGCCGTTGTCTGTCTTTCATTTCCATGACATTAGTCATCGTGGAAAGACGCAGTCGGTGTATACAGTCAGTAATAGCATAGAATGTATGTGTAGCAGGCCAGTGAAGTCCAGATGGTAGTCCCCACGCAAACAAGACAGCCCATGGGGAGTATTTCTGGTCATCCAGGTGAGCATAATTGGGCGCTAATAAATCATTCGCCTGGCCTAGAGGCACAACATAAAGCACCGTGCACTTTCACTAGAGCTGGGGAGTGTTAATCCATTCTAGAGAATTCAATCAGGATCAAAAGCCATGCTTTCATGTACAGACTACTCCCGGACAGCACAAACCTTGTGAAGCTCAAATCCAGGGCATCATTAATGCCTTTAAACAGATAAGGAAAACAGTGGGTGTTTTTAACATTTCTCTCTTGTGTATTCTGACTTGGGGTAAAAATGACTCACAGAGAGAAGCTGATCTGGTGCTCACAAATTGTGACCAGAGAGCTCTCAGGGTACATTTGGTACATCGAACAGGAAGCAAACACACTCAGCGAAGTGTACCCCCAAAAGAATTAATTCTTTTTAAATTGCTTTCTTGTAGTTTGCAGGTCAGTTTTATTTATCTTGCTCTAGTGTTGTTGTGTAGTTCTTACTAATCTGTAGGATCTGCGCGTTTGTTGGTCAACATAAACTAGGGGCTTGGTGCCTAGACTGATTCCGGACACTCTCGCAGGATATGTTAAGCTCCCCTAACATTATCAGGGAACGAATGGTTTCTGGCAACCACTGAACATGGCAACCCTGATCCCTCAGGGATCGTGGAAACAGATCAGAACCTTTCGATCAGTCACTCGTGCTTACTTGTTCTCAGAGAAACATACAGTCTACACAGTGGGACATTTTCAATATATTTATTGAACCAACGTTATTCTTGTATAGAATACATGTGCTGTGATAATCAATAGACAGCAGCAGATGAAAGTGACTACAAGCACCAAAAGCGTAAATAGTAGATATAGTTCTACCATTGTGCTAGAACAATGTATATATGCAGGTATATAACAAATTCAGTAATCTGGCGTACTCCTACTATGCAGAACCCTACTCTGAGTGTGCCTAGAGTGTGTGTAGGTGTGAAGCCAAGAATCCCCCCTTGGGATGAGTCAATCCCATTACCTGGTGAGAGAGAATGTAGAAGCCTGTCTTGGTCACGAACTGGACACCCCCTCACGGAGATGTCAGACCGCTGCATAGTGAAGTCTCAGCATGCAGGGACTATCGGGATGCTCATTATTTATAAATAGAAAGCAGTCTTGCAATGTACGTGTAGATTAGTGATGTTATGGATATGTAGATAGCCCTGTTGCCCTGTGGATGAAGATAGGACGACTTTTGTACATAGTGCATAAAGAGGCCTAGTACATGATGTTCGAGGCCTTGTGATAAGCGGCGGCTACCCAGGAACCCATGTGGCCTATTGCTGAGAATTGGTCACATAGTGTGGTTTGATCAGATCAATAGAGACAATCCTCTTGTCTCTGCGACCGGCAAGGGGTAAAAGAAGTACGGTTCTAGTGTCTTCGACGGCCAGGACAGGTACAGGCGCTCTGTAACATGGCCCAAATTCTTTCGTGTCCACTATTTTCTCTCTAACCAGGTCCCCAGTGTTCTGGACCCAGGCAGGTCTTGCCAGAACTACCTTCACTTCCCCAGTGGCGGTGCATTTTACTTGGACGTTGTTAGTAAAGCCCGGAATTCATTGAGTGCCTGTAAAACAGCCAAACGTTCATTGATGTCAAATGGTGTTTCCACTGCCACTGCGCTGACATTATCGAGGTCTGGTACCCATTTTCTCACCCCAAACAGGCCTTCATTTGGAGTACGACC
This sequence comes from Calotriton arnoldi, assembly GCA_963921515.1. NCBI lineage: Eukaryota > Metazoa > Chordata > Amphibia > Caudata > Salamandridae > Calotriton > Calotriton arnoldi. Next base: position 292,471 of record CAWUFW010010009.1, read on the forward strand.
CCCCAGGGATTTTCTTGGCATTTTAATAAGTACTCTCTGGACCCCATATGAGGTGATTGACCCAACTGCCACCCAAGCCTAATACCTTTGCTGTTAAGGACTGCTTTAAGCCACGTTTTTTCCTCTCAACTAACTAATTTCCCTCAGGATGGTAGGGGGAGGAGTACCAAAAGGCCACACCCAAACTTCCCATGTATTCTTTGTAAGCCAGAGAGCTAAATGCCGGTCCCTGGTTGGAATGTAGTGTGCCAATTGCATGTGTCCAGATGAAGACTCACAAATCCTTTATAACAATTTGAGCCTCAGCTGAACGCTGTGGCCAAACCCACAGGAATCCGGAGCATGAATCCACTGCCACCAAGATGTACTTGTAAGCCCCATCTGAGTGCAAGCGGCTGAAGCAAACACCCAGCCCTGCCAGCGGTGATGAATGGCGCCCTTAGTGTGAAAAACGGGGAATGTGTTGACTGGGTCCATTTACGTGAATAGAATGTGGCGGGGGTTTTATATCCTTACACTTCAGTGAATAATAGGCCCACTACGACGAATTGAGTCAGCTGACTCGCGTCTTCCTTCGCGCCGAACGCTCCTGCTGGAACGAGCTGTGCTTGCGGTGGGCGTGCTGTTGCTGCCCTGCGGAGCGAGGAGGTTCACCGGCTGTTCTCGCTGCCGATGCTCGGCGGCTTGTGGCGTCCTGCTGGGTGTGGAGGTCCTTTTTCCCGCTGTGCCGCTGCTGGTGCCCTGGGGCCTATGTCGTCCTCTGAGGTGAGAGGTGCATCTCTTCGGGCTGTGCGGGGTCTGCGCCCGACCTGTGCCTTCCTGGATCCTGGTGCTGGGAACTTTTGAGCCCTGGCAAGTGTTGCTAGGTGTGGCATTGGATTCTGGTGGCCATTTCATTCGTCTTGGGGTGGTGCCTGTGTGGGGTGCCCTGAACTGTGTTACTTTGAAGCCCAGCGCCATGATATCTCTAAGCGCACAGCTGCCCTGCCATCGGAGCGGATAGGACAGATCGGCCCCTCGGCACTCCCGGTTCCCGGTTCAGAGAGGCTGAGGGCGGGGACTCTCTAGGAGCTGCTGGAGAGGCCCAGACTGAGTCACCACAAACAGGATCTCCAGCAGTGACGACCCTTACAAAAGGCTAATTGGAGGACTGAGTCTGTGGCGTTTTTGATACAGGGAAACACTGTGCAGTTCAAGAATTACCACGCACAGACACAGTGAATTTGTGAGTGCTCCCATATCCAAATAGTGTATCGGCTGACTACCCAGCACCTTAACATAAGAAGGGAGGAGCAGGGCATAGCGCACGTTGGAACTTGGGAGGACTGGATAGCACATGTGGCCAGCATAATTGCCAATCTTTGAGCGCCAGGAGGCGTTCAAAAGGGGGAGCCCGTATTTCATACAGGCTGAGTGTTTTCTGTTGCTGCCATCACTGTTGGGACGCCGCTGCTGGGCCGTGCAGACGCCCGTTAACCGCCATTGCCTGTCGCCACTAGGGAACTCCATCTCCCACCATCCCTTGTGGCGGCACGTCGCGCACCGCATCTTTGAGCGCCAGGAGGCGTTCAAAAGGGGGCCAGGGCTCCCGTAGCGCCCGTCATAGCCCGGAAGAGGCTGGGCTGGGCAAATTCCCTAACTCCCTAACTCCCTAATTCCCTAACATCTTGTCATTGGGAACTACGGATCGGACATCTGCTGACACAGGAAGGTACTGCATATTGAGAATCCCCCATATATTGTTGTTTTGTTCCCTGTTGCCTCTTGCCTGTACTTATTATCAGCTGAGTTTTAAAAGGGAATGGAGAAACGCAAGGGAGCAGCGGGGACACTAGATGCCTTCTTGGTAAGGGCAGAATCACTACTGATCCACGAGATTGAACTAACTGAGCGACGACTCTCCTTGGACCCATTAATGCAAAGAGACACTCTGGCAGTTGGCATGGGTGTAAGTGTAGATGATGGTCTGTCTACTAAATCCCCTATTAACCCCTTATCTCCGTCCCGCTCTCCTTCTATTGTTTCAAGTCTAGAACCTACGCCAGAAGTGGCGATGGGTAGAGCTACTAGGACTAAGGCATTGAAAAATGTGATAGCACGGAAAAGTGAAGCCTTGCCTGCAAAAAGAAAACGGGGGGCACCTGTAAGAAAACCCAAATTTGTGATGGCCCCCGAAGTAACGGATAGGTCAGATATAGAACATGACACAAATAGATGTCAAACTAAAACCATTTCCGTAGGCACACAGACAGATATGGCCCATGTGTTCCTCGATTCCAGCTGGGGTAACACCAAGGAAGCTACTACAGAAACTGACGCTATTGTTGGTGTTGGAACTGTAGATGTAATGGCTAACGATGTACAAGGTTTTTTTAATAAGGGCTTCAATCAATCAATCAGGGCTTTGTTAAAGCGCGACTACTTACCCGTAAGGGTCTCAAGGCGCTAGGGGTGGGGGGGGTGCAGGTTCCATCCATCAAGGAGGGGTCTGTCGAAGAGCCAGGTTTTGAGGTTTCTTGCGAAGATGGGGAGCGATGTTGTCTGTCTGAGGTGGAGCGGAAGGGCGTTCCATGCTTTGGCCGCAAGGAAGGAGAAGGAGCGGCCTCCCGATCTGGTCTTTCTGGTGCGGGGGACCACGGCGTAGGAGAGCTGGGCTGATCGTAGGGTCCTTTGGGGTGCGTGGAATTTGAGTCGGCTGTTCAGGTATGCTGGTCCGGTGCCGTGGAGGGCCTTGTGTGCGTGGGTGAGCATCTTGAAGGTGATTCTCGCCTCGACAGGGAGCCAGTGGAGTGTGCGCAGGTGCTGGGAGATGTGGCAGTGTTTTGGCAGGTTGAGGACCAGTCTTGCAGCGGCGTTCTGGATGTTCTGTAGCTTGCGGGTGAGGTTTTTGTTTATTCCGGCGTAGAGTGCGTTGCCGTAGTCGAGTCTGCTGGTGACCAGGGCGTGAGTGACGGTCTTTTGGTGTTCGAGGGGGATCCATTTGAAGGTCTTACGAAGGAGGCGGAGGGTGTGGAAGCAGGAAGACGAGACAGAGTTGATCTGGCGGTCCATTTTGAGCTCGGAGTCCAGGATAATTCCCAGGTTGCGTGCGTGGTCCGTGGGGGTTGGCGGGTTTCCGAGGGCGGGGGGCCACCAGGTGTCGCTCCAGGCATCGGGGTTTGGGCCCATGATGAGTACTTCTGTTTTGTTGGTGTTTAGTTGTAGGCAGCTGTTTTTCATCCATTTGGCGACGGCTTCCATGCCTTCTCGAAAGTTGCGTCTGGCGGTGTTGGGCTCGTTGGATAGGGAGAGGATGAGCTGGGTGTCGTCTGCGTATGACACGATGTTGAGTCCGTAGGTTCTGACGATGGGGGCGAGTGGAGCCATGTAGACGTTGAAGAGCGTCGGGCTGAGGGAGGAGCCCTGGGGGACTCCCCAGGTGGTAGGTGTGGGGTCCGAGAGGAAAGGGGGGAGTCTGACCCGCTGCGTCCTGCCGGAGAGGAAGGAGCGGATCCAGTCGAGGGCCTTGTCCTGGATTCCTGCGTCGTAGAGTCTGCGTATTAGGGTGCGGTGGGAGACTGTGTCGAACGCCGCTGATAGGTCGAGGAGGATGAGGGCTACTGTTTCTCCTTTGTTCAGTAGGGTGCGGATGTCGTCTGTTGCGGCGAGGAGGGCGGTTTCCGTATTGTGGTTTTTTCTGAAGCCGGATTGGGAGGAGTCGAGGATGTTGTGTTCTTCAATGAATGTGGCGTGTTGGCTGTTGATGGCTTTCTCGATGACTTTCGCTGGGAACGGGAGCAGGGAGATGGGTCTGTAGTTTTTGAGGTCGGTGGGGTCCGCTGAGGGTTTCTTTAGGAGGGGGTTGACCTCGGCGTGTTTCCAGTCATCGGGGAATGAGGCGGTCGCCAGGGAGCGGTTGATGGTGTGGCGGAGCATGGGTGCGATGGTGTCGGCGGCTCTGTTGAAGATGTGGTGGGGGCAGGGGTCCGTGGGGGCCCCTGAGTGGATTGACTTCATTGTCTTCAGTGTGTCTTCGGTAGTGAGGGCTGTCCAGTCGTCAATCGCTGGTTTCCTGGTGTCGGGGGTGGTTGGTGAGGGTTCAGTGTGTTGGTTGTCTTCGTCGAAGTTGTTGTAGATGCTCTTGATTTTGTGGTGGAAGAAGGTGCTGAGTTTGTCGCAGAGTTCTTGTGAGGGAGGGATGTCGGTAGACTCGCTAGTGGGTTGGGCGAACTCCTTGATGATGCTGAAGAGTTCCTTGCTGTTGTGCGCGTGGGTGGAGATTCTGTCTTCAATCGCTTTTTCCTCGTTTCTCTGATGAGTTGATGGTGGGCGTTGGTGGCGGCTCTGAAGTTGTCGTGGGCTTCTGTGGATTTGGTGTTCCTCCAGGCCTTTTCGAGGCGGCGGCATGTGCTTCTGGACTCTCGAAGTTCGGTGGTAAACCATCTGGCTTTCTTGGCGCGGGTATTGTTGTTTATCTTGAGGGGGGCTATGGGGTTGGTGCTGTCCGAGATCCATTTATGCAGGGTTCGGCTGCGGTGTTGGGGTCGTCGTTTTCCGCGATGGTTGGGGTGGAGTTGTTGAGTGAGGAGGTGAGCTGGTCGTCAGTGATTTTGGTCCAGTTTCTTCGTGGAAGCAGGTGCTGGTGTCTGTGGATGGTGGGTGTTCTGAAGGTGAAGTGTACGCAACGATGGTCGGTCCATGGGAGTTCGGTGGTGTGGCTGAAGGTGATGGAGTTTCCTGTAGTGAAGAGAGGGTCGAGGGTGTGTCCTGCTGAGTGAGTGGGCTCGGTCACGATCTGGCGCAGTCCAATGTTGTGGAGGTTGTCCAGGAGGGATGTGGTGTTGGGGTCCAGTTGGTTGTCGAGGTGGAAGTTGAGGTCTCCCAGCAGGGTGTAGTTGGTGGATGCGATGGCCTGCGGGGAGATAATGTCCGTGATGGAGTTGGCGAAGGGTCCGCGGGGTCCAGGGGGTCAGTAGATGAGGGTTCCTCGGAGGGTGGCGGTGGGGCTGGCCAGTATCTTGAAGTGAAGGTGTTCCATCAGTTCTGTAGGCTTGTCAGGGAGTGTGCTCAGGCGGAGGCTGGATTTGTGGACAATGGCGATTCCTCCTCCTGGGCGGGTGGGGTGGTCCTTCCTGGAGATCTTGTATCCTTGGGGGATGGCGATGGCGATGTCCGGTCCCGAGGTGGTGTTGGTCCAGGTTTCGGTGAAGAACGCTACGTCCGGGGTGGTGCTGTCGAGGAGGTCCCAGATTTCTGTGGCGTGTTTGTGGAGGGATCGGACGTTGAGGAGGATGCATTGCAGGGTCTTCGGTTCGGTTGTGTTCTTGTGGGCGGGTTGTGCTGGATCCGTGTTCTTGGCGGTGCTGCAGGTGTGCCGGCAACGGTGACAGCTGAAGGGTCCGTGGGAGTCGGCTTCACACAGCTTTGGGATAAACTGACTCTTCTAGAAACAGCAATAAAAAATCTAGGCAATAATAAGGAGGGCAGAATCGTTGAAGAGCAAAACAGGGGAAACTATGAGAGGGTGGGCAGAACTACACACCACATCAGGGAAGTACATGGTGGTAACTCTATTAAACCCACACAGATTAGTATGGGAGACAAGCCCCAGGAGGCATTAACTGGTCCCAAATTTCTAGACACACAGAGAAATTGTGTAGTACGTCCTAATGTAGATAGGGGGCATGATACACGGACCACAATGACGAAACATAATTCTACCAAAACTGCCAATTTGGATATCCTAAACCTGCCCCCTGCTTCATGCCCATATACGCTAATACTAGCTGGTGTCCCTGCCCTTAGAACGATTGAGAGAGAAAGCTGGGAAGACCTACGGAACAAAACTATAGATTGGCTAGCCAAATACAAAAGTTTTCAACTAGCTGACACTAAGGAGATATTAATGGTCTGTAGGGTAGGTTGGATAGGTCACTCCATTAAAAATATAGATGGAGATTGTATAGTGGTCAATTTTCGTAGGCCTCAGTTGGTCCGTCATATTCTGAATAAAAATGAGATAACACACTCGACGAATACCAACATTTGTACACTTCCGTTGGGGTTTTTCTATAGACCACAGCTATGGCATTTAGATGCTAGACAGTATCCTGTGCCACTGACAAATAGATACCATGCATTGTCGGACTTGGATGCCCAAGACTGACAATTATTTAGACCTCAAGCATTGGGACTATTTGCAGTTGAGCCACAAGCGCAAGAGAAAGGGCTTGCTATGGATATTGTTATTAATTTGAACACTGATCCAGTAGACCCAGCTAATAATAATAGAAGAGACATTGGAACCAATTATATTGAGTATAATTTTGGTACAAAAAATGGGCGTATGGAACAAAGTGAGGTGGGCTGTGTAGGAGAGATAAAATTGATCTCCTGGAATATTGCAGGTCTTAGAAGGAACGTAGAAGACGTTGTATGGCAGGAATATATTGGGCAGAATTATATAATTATGCTTCAAGAAACTTGGGCCGTAGAACCTTTTCACAAAGTAGGTAATAAAACTTTTAGCAAAGATGCTATCCTTTCAGTTAGAGGGAGGCCCTCAGGTGGACTTTGTATTTGGGTAAAGGTGACTCTAGGTATTGATGTTAAACTAGTCGAAACATGCTCGCAGGATATCTTGGGAGTAAAAGTTTATACACCGGAGAAAAAGGAAGTTTATATATTAAATATATACTCCAGACCATATCCAACAAGCAAGCAATCGATGGTTATTGAGCAGTTAGACAATCTCTTAAGCTCGATTGAATCAAGGGCATTGATAATTGTGGGAGGTGATTTTAACTGTAAATACGAACCTACGGTGGGACTAGAAAATATCTTTGAGGAAGAAGATTTGGCTAATAATATCCCGCTCTTGGTAAGCACCCCAGTAGTGCCATGCACAATAGCAGTGGCGCAGTTATTAAGACTTGTCTCGGGGCACTGCCTAAGAGCCTGTAATGGCCGCTTGCCCTCTGACAGTCCAAAAGCCCCCACATTTACAAGAAATAATCTAAAGAGCCATATAGATTATATATTAATTTCGATAGAGCTCTGGTCGATGGCCCTTGACTTAGTAGTTGACGACAGAACAGAGAGTGACCATTACCCATTACGCCTAAAATTGGCAGTCCAACTTTTTCATCTTGTTACCCCAAGGCCAAGAGAACTTGATAGTGATAATATAGATCCACTATTAAGCAATAATCGGAGAGCTTTAAAATGGCCCTCGATAGGGGGGAATGTAGCGGCAATTAAGCAGATCTATGACACCTTCGTAGACAGGGTCTCTTTGTATGTAGATTTACCTGTCCGAGATATTCCGATTATGGATATTCATTGTAAATTAGTCAAAGACTTGCTACCCATACTAACTAAAATCCCGAAAAAAGCTAACAACGGGATCACAGTGGCCACGGAGTTGAAAAGCCCGTGGTACAATAAAGCATGCCGCACTGTAAAAAATGAGCTCATTCTGGCCTCAAAAACCAAAAATATAGTGGCCTTAAGGGAAAAAAGGGCTGAATACAAGCAACTATTAGCCTGTACTAGAAAAGAATGGGAGGAGAACATTTTGGAAGAACTAATTGTAGCAGCAAAAGCAAAAGACCAAATTGGTTTTTGGCGGCTGATAGCAAAGGGCAATAAAAAAGGAAGATGTAGTAAGGACCTCTTCCTAGATGCAAATACCTGGGTAAAACATTTTTCTAGTCTTTACTCCTCTTCCCCAAATGATATTGATTATTGCCCGCTAGATTATGGAACCACATCAAATGCAGCACCGTTATTGTTTAGCTTGAAGGAAACATTGGCAGCCATAGACACAGTGAAATCAGGAAAGGCTCCCGGTCCTGACAAAATACCTGGAGATTTATGGAAGCATGATAAAGGGGTTTGGGGCCCTTATATCAATTTGTTGTGTAACTCTGTTGCCTCGGGCGCACCCCTACCAGAAACTTGGAAAGGGGCAGAGATTACGATTATTTTTAAACAGGGCGATCGCCACAATCCTTCACACTATCGACCAATTAGTCTTATTGATGTTTTACAGAAGATATATGCCAGGCAAATTTTAAATAGACTGATTGACTGGATTGAGGAATACAACATTTTATCACAATATCAGGCAGGTTTTAGAGTAAAGACTGGCACGATTGACCAGGTTTTTAGATTTCTTTGTATAGCCTGGAAATATATAACATTTAGAAAGGGACACTAGTATATCGCCTTTGTGGACCTAAAAGCAGCATTTGACCTTGTTCCCAGAAATCTCCTGTGGAAGTCCCTAAAAAATCAAGGGGTCCCGGGGGAAATTCTTCTACAGATAATAAGATTACATGAAGACAACTGGGCAAGGGTCAGATGGGGCCCACAAGGTGAATTAACTGAACCAATTAGGGTTAATAGGTGTGTAAGACAGGGGTGCGTCTTAGCCCCCACTTTATTCTCATTGTACGCCAATGACATCCCCGACTACCTTTTGGGTCGTGATCATGATTCCCGTAGGCTTGGGGGGGTGCCTGTACCGGCACTCCTCTTTGCTGATGACACGATTTTAATTTCCCAAACACCGAAAGGTTTGCAAAATCTAATTAATTTATTTGGGATGTACTGTAAAGTCAAGGGGTTAGAAATAAACCCCAGTAAAACCAAATACATGGCCGTTAACCCGCATAAAACCTTTAGGAAAAATGTAACTGTGGATAACCAGAAGATCGAGTATGTGCATGATTTTAACTACTTAGGTATTACTTTGGATTCAAAAATGACTTGGAGACCTCAGCTAGAAAAAAGCAAAACTATACTACTCCAGAACACTTTTCCATTAATAAGGAAAATAGAAAGTAGTTTATCCAAAGCAGTTTCACCCGCTCTCGAAGTTTATAAATATAAGGCGCAATCGGCTTCATTGTACGGGGCAGAGCTGTGGGGCCCCGTGACGAATGATACATTCAAGGTGGGTGAAAACAAGTTTCTTAGGAAAGTACTAAGCCTCCCTACACGAACACCACTGACTCCCGTATTGATGGATTTAAATGTTCATCGTGTGGATGATCAGGCTAACCTAAGACCATTGTTGTTTTGGGTCCGCCTGTGGTGTACTGATGAGCTTATTCATTATAGTGAGGGTCTTGAGGAAATCCTAGGACTTAACAAAGGTGTAGGGTTGACCTGGTTAAAGCACATTCATGAATGGTTTGTTAAATTGGGACTTAGACATTTCTGGGACGAGCCGTCCGGCTTGACAACGACCTCAAAAAAGCTTTTAAAGGAAACCTATTGGTCTTTTATACATGACTTTTCGTCCCATTCTTCAGTTGTGGGATCATTGACATCACGGTTCCTCCAAATAAAAACAGTTTGGAACTTTGAGCCCTTTTTAGATGAAATACAGCCGCAGCTAGCTAAATCCTTACACCTTAAATATCGCTATGGTATCCTACAAATAAAGTCAAACACTGTGAAATGGGCGCCAGGCGAAGTGGACGAGGGCAGATGTGTCTTATGTGATTCAGGTGCAACAGAGAATGAAACACATCTGCTGTTCTTCTGTTCAGCCTATGTGCGATGTAGGAAGAAATGGATAAAACCCATTTGTCGCTTGCTTGGTACCAGATCCTGCCTTGAAGCAGAAAGATTATTACGATCAGATACCACGCAAACAGTGGTTTTCAGCGTTAGCAGGTATCTGTTTGGCGTAAGCTTGGTAAGGGAAGGTTTGAAACTCTAGGCTGAAAAAATGAATGGAAAATGATAATGAACTTGGCACGTGCACTTTATGAGCACAATATGATATATACATTGATCTATATATTGTGGATAATATATTTTTTAATTGAAATAAGTTTTTTTAAATACTGTTCTAGAGATATTTATTTAAATGTATTGTTGTATTATTAATGGCCTGATATGTCTATTCCTCAAATCTGTTTTTTTAAATTCTTTTATATTATCAAGTAAAATTCTAAAATTGAAATATCTTTTGAACATCACAATATTGGTCGGCTAAATCCATGTAGAATCCAGTGGACTTAGTAGTACTGTACTTCATGTTTAACACGATGTACTGTGGAAATTCTTGTATTGTTTTATTTTTTTCTGAAAATCTTTTATGGTTCTTTTTACCGAAATAAAGACGAAATGAGTGCAAGGGGCCACAGTGGTCCCAATAAACACAAGTCAAAGGCTTGTCTAAGATCAATAGAAATGTCTGTGTTGGACCTGCTATGGTGAAACCTTTCACCTGCTGGCAGATGTCGCATTTAAGGACTTACAGGCACATGCATCAAGGTAGGATTTTGCGAGTCCTTAATTGCGATTAATAAGGAATCGCAATTAAGGACTCGCAAAAGCCTATGCATGTAGGAATCGCTATAAAAATGGCGATTCCTACACATTCCTTATTTGCGACTCGCAAATTGCGAGTCGCAAATAAGGAATGGCTTCCCATTCATTCCTATGGGCCTGCAGGCCCATAGGAATGAATGGGAAATTGCATGCGCAATTTGCGGGTACCAATTGGTACTCGCAAATTGCGCATGCAATTTCAAGGGTGCAAGGGTGTCAAAAGGATACCCTGTAGCACCCCTTGAAATTGATCTGTGCACAAATGTTGCGCACACACATGTCAAAAGGACGTGTGTGTGTAACCTACAACTTTGAAAAATGCACTTTAGTGCATTTTTCAAAGTTTTTGCAAATTACCATGAAGTTCAACTTCATGGTAATTTGCGCCCCCATGGTAATTTGCGCCCCCATGGTATTTTGCGACCCCTGCATTTAAGGAATTTGCGATTCCTTAAATGCAATCGCAATTTGAAAACTCGCAATTAATTGCGAATTCTCAAATTGCGAGTGCCTTGACCCTTCATGCATCGCAAATGCCCTTTTTGCGGGCGCAAACGGCCGATTTTTGCGAATCGCACCGTTTGCGCTCGCAAAAATGGTTGATGCATGTACCTGAAAGTCCTTAGTCTGTTTGGTAAGACCTGGCCACCAATAGTGATGTTTCAGTAATGATAATGTAGCCACAGTCCCTGTGTGAGCTGACCACAGACTCTTCTGTGAAGCTAATATCAATACAAATCTGCGATCAGTGTTTGGTATTACTCTATCCCCCACTCTTGGAATCTGAGCATACATTATGTTTTGTGCATCTAACTTGTAGGAGTACTTGAGTGAAAAGCCTTTCGGCAGCGGGGAGTCATTGCTGGCCGCACTGACAGGCACCATGATGTCTCTGTCTAATCTCACACTAGAACAAGTGATTGCAGCAACGGCAGACATGCAGACCGTTGCCTTTGTGGCCTCTTCGGCCATGGAATTCTCTTCAACGTGAACACCAACACGCTGATAACTCAATGTACGGATAACATGAGCCATTGGCATGCCTTCTTTCAGCTTTGACACTTGTTCCCAAATCATCTTGTGCTTGATTGTGCAACCCCTTGAATGGTTTCTGGCAACCACTGAACATAACAACCCTGGCCCCGCAGGGATTGTAGAAACAGATCAAAACCTTTCGCTCATTCACTCGTGCTTACTTGTTCTCACAGAAATATACAGAATGCACAGTGGGACATTTTCAATATATTTATTGAGCCAATGTTATTTTTGTATAGAATACATGTGCTGCGATAATCAGTAGCCAGAAGCAGATGAAAGTGATTAAAAGCAACAAAAGTATAAATAGTAGATATAGTTCTACCCTGGTGCTAGAACAGTGTATATATGCAGGCATATAACAAGGCAGTAATCTGGCGTACTCCTACTATGCAGAACCCTTCTCTGAGTGTACCTTGAGTGTGTGTAGGTGGGTAGCCAAGAATCCCTTCTAGGGACGAGCCAACCCCATTACCTGATGAGAGAGAATGAAGGAGACCGTCTTGGTCACAAACTGGACACCCCCTCACGGAGATGTCAGACTGCTGCGTGGTGAAGTCTCAGGATGCAGGGACTATCGGGATGCTCATTATTTATAAATAGAAAGCAGTCTTGCAATGTACGTGTAGATTAGCGATGTTATGGATATGTAGATAGCCCTGTTGCCCTGTGGATGAAGATAGGACAACTTTTGTACATAGTGCATAAAGAGGCCTAGAACATGATGTTCGAGGCCTTGTGATAATGTTGTGCAAAGCTAGATGTGTACACAATGTAGTTTCAAAGAACCTAATTCAACATTGTTGTGCATGCAAATATCACAGCTGAAATGTTATTGAGAGGACAATGTAAGAAATAAGCTGCTTCGCTACATGGGCCTAACCCGGGAATATAACAGTGTATATAGTTCTGTCTGAACTAAGAAAAGTTGTAATGTGCTGCTAGGCTGACCCAAGAAACGGGAAGTTCGTAAACTGATTTCACCTTCTATAAATTAAATGCTCTCACCATCACACTCTGCACTGTTGCACTGTTAGACCATGCCTTGCTTGGAAAACCAAAAAGAACAATTGATGGACGTAATGCTGAGCAATGTCAAACATTCAACCTCAGTACAGAGACCTGGGCCTAAATCCATACTCACAATCCCAATCCAGTTTAGACCCAGCCATATGCAAATCAGTCTTGACCCTGCTCCCCATGGGAACAGTCCAACCTGAACTGCCAGGCTAGGTCTTTCCTGGACCGGAAACAAGCATCCTGGGTCCGGTTTCAGGGTATCACCCCTCATCAGCCAGGCTACCTTTACTCCAGTGGCATGGAGAGCACAGGACCACGTGTGGGCATACCCGTCTGACTTAGGGCAAAAAATGCAAAAAGAACAATTGATGTACGGAATGTGAACAATGTCAAACATTCACCCCCAGTATAGCCCTGGCTCAGCAGCTATGTTTTTGAAGTGCTCTGACACAGTTGTGTGGTGATTTTTCATATGGGCCAGTTGGCCCCTGGTGAGATAATGTCAACTGGCTTACCACCACAACATTTATTTTTAGCAAATTGAGCCTTCTACAATAATCTCTTCACTTGACTGTAGTGTAAAGAAGCCCCAAACTGGGGAAGAGAGTTTCTTATGATGCCAAAGCCAGAAGAACGTGTTGATGTGGAGCTTGGCAGCTGTGGTGGCCTTTACCTAGAGTGAGCTGTGACTGCTATAGTGATGGTGGTTGCTGAAGGTTTTTAAGGTCTTGAAAAGATGGAAGTAGGTGGTGTTAGTGGAACTGCATGACTAAGGGCTAGTAGGTTGAGTACAGGTGATCTGTTTCTTCACTGTGCCACTCTTCGCACTACTAATCACAGGCTCATCTTCAGAGGCTTTCTAGATCCTTCCTTTTCCCTCATCTCTCATGGTCAGTCTCTTTTGAGTTCCATTTCATATCCAGATCATCGGAACAGGGGCCTGAAGAAGATGAGAAAGTTCTCTTCCTTTTTCTTGCCTGAGATTGTTAAGCTGATGTGTTCAGTGTAAGAGCAGCCACAACAATATCCTCCTCTGCAAGAAGCTCAACTTCATACTCTGCTCCTACCTCCAGAAAATCAGGTGTTGCAGGCCCTGGCTTCTGTTCTTGACTTTCCTGTGAAGATTTGGTTGGCTGCTGTAAAGATTCAATTTTAGACTCAGTGCTCTCCACTACTGCAGTCAGTGCACCACTGAGAGCCATGGGCTTAGGTTTTGGTGGTAGTGCCATTGAACCAGGGGTGATCCTCCTCCCATCCCTTTTCAGCCAAGAGAGGTGCATCAGGTACGTTCCGTTTCTGTAAAAAATGAGGAGCACTTCATGCCAGTGGTGTCACTGGCAACAAACTTCTTTCTTGGCAAGAACCTTTCTTTTCTGTCTTTTATGGCAGTGATCTCCTTTGGGGCTATTTTCTTTTATTGGTTAGTACTTAGCACAAGCAAAAGCACTTAGCAGAGGACTCAGGTGTTGCTGTCAGCGAATTCTCACACTTCTCTTTATCTCAGTATTGTGCATGACATAGTGATGTCTCATGACGCTCTAAGCAATAAAAATGAAGCAGGAAGTCAGTGAGACTTGGGTAATCTAGCCAAAGCAGTACAAGTTATCATCATCAATGCTTAACAGTAATGTACCCATGCAGAAGCTGACTAATATTTGCTAGACATTATGGTAGGAAAAGCTAACTTGGTGTTTCTCCAGGACCGTATGAGAGGCTGGGGATGAGGAGGAAGGCAACAATCAAATAAATTATTAATATTATTGCTAGTGAACTTCCAGGGCCCATTGAAACCCTGTGGGAGGCAGGCATAAATTGAACAACGAATACAAAACTATGGGGACCCTAAAGGAGACTGGGGCAGGTAAAGATTTTATGAATGAATACAATTATTGTTGGTGGCCCTCCAGGACCACGAGGACCCTATAGAAGACAGGCAAAAATCAAATAAGTGAATAACATCATATTTGGTAACCCTCCAGGATCTGCGGGAGCCTTATAGGAGGGAGGGGACCGGTAGAAAAATCTAATAAGTCTCTGATGAGAAGATGAAAGCTCTGATCAGCTCTTTGCAGATTGTGGCTTCTGCAGAGGCAAGACATCAGCAAGGAAAGCCAAAATGATACACAGGGTTCTTAGAGTGTTTACTTCGAAATCAAACTAAATGTACAACTTGCAGATCCAGGCCTAAGATGCATCTCAGCATTGCCCATGCATGCATGCAATAGTGTCACTCTTCAACAAGCTGATTGGTGCTCCAGTTTATATGTGCAGTCCTTAACAATTAGGCAGAAATCCTTGCCAGCTACATGTAGTAGCCCTTGGAATATCAAATTCTCAACCACCAAGGTGTTGCTAGGCTTGCACACTATTAGGGGGATGCAGTTGTTGCTGGGCAAAGGTAGGCTTGTCTTGCTCCAAGCAGGTATTCCAGGTACTGGTGGTTATGTGCCACCACACAAATGCAAGCCACTTACCCTGCTCCTGGAGGAGGAGGGAGTAGAGAGTCATGAGCCTACCTTGTTGCCCTCTGTCTTGCAATAAACTATAGATAACCCTATCAACAGTTATTCTGAGTTTTCCAATCATTATCATAGTTATAATTAGAAGCACTGCCATTCAATACAAAAAATCAACAAAAAGGGGTTCCTGTACCACAATTAAGATAATTTAAGTTAAAAAGCATTGGCAAAGCCAACAGGTCTCCCCTCTGAGACCTATTGGCTTTGCCAATTGCCTGCATGCATGCTGCACAGCATCCTTTTTTGAAACGCGTTTGACATAGGCATCCACATTATGTTGTTGACACGCTCAGCATGCATGTTCGCATCTACAAAATAGCACAGGTATTTTTCTTTTTCATTTTATTTACCGATTCAAGTTGGATTGTTAGCCAAGAGAAAAATGAAATGTGCAAAAGCTTTTTTTTCAAGCTGGTGGTGAGAGCGGAAGCAAGGGTGGGCGGAAGCAACACGGGCCACAGAAGATACACAGGAGAGGATTGAGGGTTGCGCGGAAGCAGCATGAGGTTGTGTGGGGGCATGGAAGCAACACTGGGAGGGTAGGCAGAAGGAGGAAGCAACATTGGGGTTGGATGGAAGCAACACGAAGGGTGTGGGTCGGGGGAAGAAGCAATGGGCGAGGTAAAAGGAGGACACAGTGGTGAAACAATGCGGAGGGCGTAGGTGGGGAAACAATGGGGAAAAGCACACAAGCGAGCACAGCGTGGACGCAGTGGGGAGAAGCAGACGTGCAACGGAGAACATTGGGATGCAAGGAAAGAGAAGCACACAAAGGAGACAGCTCAAAAGCACAAACTCTCATGGAGTGTTTAACACTAACGAAAAAAGAAGTTCTTGAAAACCAATTAGTGGAAGCAGCAGCAACACCAATCAAAAGATATCTAAAGAGGCAATGCTCCTTGGCAAGGACAAACACAAGATTGACAAGCTGGGACACAAATAAGAAGTAGACAAATAAAAGTGATCAGGAAAGCCTATCTATGGTAAGCAATGTTCAGGCTCCTAGCCCCTGTATGTTCTTCATTTAGCCACAATATGTCTCACAACAGAAACCATCTGTGCTTTCTAGTAGGCCTTGACCTAAAACGTGGGTCCCTTGATGTAGCTACCACACCCACATCTGTTAATCTGTTTCTGACATCCAGAACATATAGAATGGAGTGCTGAGGAGCGGCCCTTGAGACTCATGGGGTGGAGAAACAAGCTTATCATTCACTGTCCCAAGAGTCACCAAGGGTGTCTGTGGGCAGCTCGATATTTACACTTTAGATTAGAGGTCCCTTAAATCTAGTAAAAAAATAAAAAATACAGAGGTGCTACCAGATAGCTGGTATGTACAGATGGGACTTTCAGCTTACATATCTACCAAGATTTAAGCGTGCAGGAAAAATGCTGCACTAATATTGCTACTTCTTGTTTCCACAACAAAGGTCGCATATCTCCTCATTTGGAGTTTGGAGACAATTGAAAATCCTCCAATTTCGGGAGGAAACTCTAGATGAGGCTGCAGCATCAGGTGCTTCAGAAAACAAATGTGTGCACAGATCCAATGGAAGCTTTAAAGAAACTGTCAGTATTTACATAAGCAGTATCGAGCATCTTCATACCGTTGATTGCTGATGTATATTACTTTTCTTTCTCTATACACCTTTTACTCAAGAATAAGGAACTATGCAATGTTCTTAGTTGCAATATATTTGAAAGGATCAGCATTCTTCAGAGTTTATCCTAATTTAGTACTTTATAATCTAAAATTGTGCATGATTTTCTTGTTCACCGTCTTCTCTTCTGATCTTTTCATTAAAACGTTTGAACTAAAACAGAACAAGTAAATTAAGTTCATATTTCATATCATGTTGAAGCTTATTTGATCATTTCATATTTCATTAATATAAAGGCGAATCATAGAGATGAAAATGCCATATGGAGATAGGGGAAATCATATGCTAAGAATATACAAATGTTGCAGCAAATTAATTTGATTGTTCCTTCATTAATTGATATGCCAGCATTATTGGAAGGTGAAATCATGGACGTATCCTAGCAACCATACTTTCATAACAACCAACGCCTGCAATACTGCAGCAAATGCCAGGCACATTCCTTTAATTCACAGGGTAAGAGCAGATAATGTAATTAATAAAAACGTTTTGCAAAAATATTGTTAAAGAAAAACTGGAATCAAATGTTTTTGCCAGTAAATATCGATTGCTCTGTAGAAAATAAATTTATCTAAGGTTATCATTGATTCATACATTAATTTTTTGTAAGTCAAATATATAATTCAACTGCAAAAAGTGCACGGAAAAAAGTTCAAGATGTACAATTATGTTTATTGAAGAAAAATGACTTTCTTATCCGTGCCACCTTGAACAATCTTCTGAGCGTGTAAAATTTCAAGCTGGATAATTTCTTGATGCAATAAACTAGCAACCTCCAAAGCGGCTCTGTTTTGCTTGATGATATACTGTAGTGTAATACCACAAATAAATTCCTTCATTGTGTCCCAGACAACTGAAGGTGCTGCTGTGCCTGTATTAGTAAGAAGAAATTCCCTTACTAAACCAGAGATATGACTTACATAGTTGTCGTTAGACCAAAGGTGACGAGGAAATGTAAACTTAGAGCGGCTAGCTCTAGCCTCAATAAGACAAAATGTGAATAAAAGGGGGTTGTGGTAAGATAAGATCCTGGGGCATAGTTCTATTTCTGCACTTGCTAATAAAGGCCTCCTAACAAAAACCATATGGATCCTAGAGTAGCGTTTATGTGGGCATGAATAAAAAGTATACCCAGGATTGGCTGGGTATATGTTCCTCCATGCATCACAAAGCCTGTGTAGCAGGATCAGGTCGTGAATTGATGCCCTAGTCCTGGACATGCAAGGGGTAGTTTTACGATTAGTGAAGTCGATGTCATAATCCATTGCGCAATTAAAATCGCCCATTATAATGAATTCTACCACCCAATCCAGAAGCTCTAAGGAAAACATATCCAATACCTCTGGGTCGTCAATATTTGGCCCGTAAACTACACATATAACAAATCTCTTGGAATGAAATACCAACTGTGCCAGTGCCCATCTCCCCCTTGTGTCCGCTGCAGTTTTCAAAACCTAACATTGGACATTCTTTGTGGATAATATAGCCACTTCCCGGAGGGAGACCGTTTGTGACGTACAAATAATTATATCATAGCCCAGCTGCCTAAGTAATAAATGATCCTTATATGCCAAATGAGTCTCTGTTAGGGCTAGCAATTGGGGTCTATAGGTCCCTATTTCCTCCCTAACCAATTGTCACTTACTTCGTGAATTTAAGCCAGAAACATTCCAGTTCATACATTTAATCCTAGCCATAAACCTAAATTATCATGCTGGGCGGTCCTACATCCTCTAAACCACATTGAAAAACAGAGATAGACAGTGTGTATACCTTTGCAAAATTAAAAACATTCTGACTTATTTTACTGCCCCCCCCCCACACCCACCAGCAAAACGAACACTTTTTTCTTTTTTACACGGCTATCTAATGTAACCACCCAAACCAACCGCCTCCTTTCCCCAAAGCCCACCCCCCTGTGTTTTTGGGAAGGAATTGTGCCAGCCCTATGAGCTCTTGATGAATTGGCAACCCTTGTGAGAGTGCGACCCTTTGCCCAGTGGCCCGATCACCCATCGTCCACCAACCAGCAAAACAAATAGGCCAGCCTACAGTTCAATAACATAAGAGTACTATTGAAAAAGAAAAATATGCCCAAAAATGTGAACACAAAAAGCCAAGAAGAAGAGAAGGAGCAAAGAAAAAAAGAAAAGGTTTTAGGGGCTAGAAAAACATCTGAAAGCAATAACTCTAAATAGTGAGCCCTTCATGCGAGCCATAGCCTGTGTAGCATTCATCTCAGGATAGCACATCTAGATCCAACCATCCTTAATAATCTTGAGCCGTGCCAGCTCTTGCAAGAATACCTGAGCCCCAATGGCTTTTAGAGGATCGATAAATCGGCACAACTTCCAACGTCAGTCCATAGTAGACTTACAGACATCTGAGCGAGCTACAATTGTCATTGCATCCACCAAGACAGGCGCAGTAGGACGTGCCATAAGAGAAATTGCCTGCCTGAGAAGAAAATTCCCTACATAGATTAAAATTGGGCAAGACTGCGTTGGCTTGGAGTTACCCACATTGCGATTAAGAGGGAGGCAATGGGCACGTTGGATTTGTGAGTCACAATCACAGTCTATCAAATCGTAAAGGCTTTACTGAACAGTTGCACAATGAATTGACGTGGGTCAGCCCCCTCTTTCCATAGGATAAATCAGAGGTTGAATGAAGATGAGGAGTTGAGCACTTAAGAGGAGAGTGCTTTTCTATAGGCTGTTTACCTTCAGCTGCCCCAGTCTGAACTGCTGATAGACGAGAAATAAGTGCTTTCACCTCACCCTTTGATGTAACCCATTTCCGCAGTAGACTACTCTTAGCACCAGAGTCTCCCATCTTACTTTTCTGCTGCTGTTTCACAGATTTGCCAGATTGGTGCTTTCTATATGGCTTCGACAGCTTCCTCTTAGTATTGCACCGGCCTTTCTGAGCAGGCTGGCCCCCCTCCTCATGTCTACCCGCATCACTGTAGCCAAGATCATCAACTACATAAGGTCCAGAAGCGCAGAAAGCAGGGGGGCTTAGACTCATGGAACTGCATGTCGGGATCACCTGCCTGCTCCCCCTTCTCCCAAGCATTAGTTTCCAGCAGACTAGCTCTAGTGTCCCAGTTCGCAGCCCCTACTGCACCCTCCTGTTCCCCAAAGAATCTGGTGCAGTACTCACAGTTTTTGTGATGCAATATAAGGCCTGAGCATCTGCCAGGGGAGACAGCTCAACATCTTTTCCACACGAAGGTGTAGTGGATAACTTGCTATGACGTCTGGGTTAGGACTATGAGCCAATAGGTTGACACATAACATGTAAGTCCACAGGGTCCATTACAAGGCTGCCGCCATCAGTTCCAGATCCAGAGTGGAGGGGTATGCAACTGAGTTTCCTCCAGTCGTATCTGCCACCATTAATACCTCAATTAATGGAGAACCTTCACCAAAAACGGCTGCTTTCTGGCTGCCAATTGTAAACAATCCTTTGCTGTGCCAGACTGAAGCAGCTTTAAATTGGGGTGCCCGACTTGTGACTTTACAGGTGATAGACTTGTTGCCTGTAAACTGGCCTTGCCCTCCTTATTACACTGTTGCTCCTGAATCTCAGCAATGCACCCCGTAGCAGCTGCGCGGGCTCCTCACCCCCGAGGAGCGCACTCACTCACTGCTGAGCCATTACGTAGGGGGTAAGTTTTACGATGCAAGGCTAAAGGCACAGAGCCGGCAAGCCTCCCGAAACCTTGGAGCCTCCTGCCGCGAAGCAGTAGCATCTAGACTCACACGCCGTACGCGGCGGTATGCAGCTGATTTAGAGAGATCCCTCCCAACTGCGCTTTGCAAAGCCAGCTGAGAAACTGAACACCGGAGGTGTGCGACGGTGGTCAGGAGTACTGGGGAGAGCACAACCTCATCGGCGAGAGTCATCCCGCCATCTTCCTTCAGCTAGAGATCTGTGTCTGGGCATGATTTAAAAGAACAGGCATCAGTTAGATATGCCAAGAATAAAGCTCTGCATTACAAATTGGGGGACAGGGTTGGTCGAGTCTTAGCCCATCAAATTTCTGATAGGCAGTCTAAATGTCTGATCCAATCTATTAAAGGTATGGATGGTATGGTCCATATCAACCCTGACTCTATTATGGAGCATTTGTCTCTGTTCTATCAGGAGTTATACTATCAGCCTCATGTAATTAGTCTATCCGAGATTACGGCATATATTCAGCGGTGCAGGCTGCCTCATTTAGGGGAAGATCAGACCGGTGTGCTACAGGCTGAGTTCTCAATGGGCGAGGCGGAGGCTGCTCTGCCGGCTCTCCCTTTCGGCAAGGTGGCAGGTGAGGACACTGTACCCTTGGAGCTGTATAAAGTAATTAAGGATAAATTAGCTAGTGACTTTTTAAAGGTGATTTAGCATATCTATGATGGGTGGAGGTTCCGGACTCTTGGAATTTAACTAACATTATGGTATTTCTAAAGAAAGGCAAGTCTCCGGAGGACATGGGGTCTTATCTACCTGTCTACCTAAACAACTCCGATGCTAAGTGGTTCGCTAGGATCTTAGCTATGTGACTTGCCCCACTACTCCCGATGCTAGTCTCTCCACAACAGCATGGGTTTGTACTGGGAAGGGACATCACTAGCCACACCAACACAGCAATTGCACCGTTCATGTTGCAGAGAAATCCAACGCTAGAATAGGTATGATTTTACTAAATGTCATGAAGGCCTTTGACTACGTGGCCTGTGAGTGTATACAGGCTACGTTAGGTGCTTTCGGTAGAAGGGATACATTTATTCAACTACTGCAGGCACTGTATAAGACACCATGTGCCAGGGTGGCATATTCTGGGAGACTTTCAAATGCATTTCAGATATACCGCGGTACCTGACTGGGGTGTCCACTGTCTCCCCTTATATTTGCTTTGTATATTGAGCTATATTTACGATCTTTACTTTTGAATCGGGCATCCGGCCATTGATGTTTGGTGGTCATGAACTGAAGATTACTGCGTACACAGATGATGTGGCTGTCTTTACATTAAATCTGCTAGCAGCATTGGGACAGGTTGTTAAGGAGGACGCTGATTTTGGAAGGCTTTCAGGGTATAAGTATAATATTTCTAAGACACAAGTTGAATTTTAAGCCAGATGCCACAATTTCAGGGATAGTCTCACCTGCTGTATATCTTGGTGTCAAACTGTGAAATCTGGGAGTTTAATAAACACAGGAAATTCAACGGCGCATGCCAAATGTCGTTGGGTAAATGGTTCTGATTCTTTGCGGTGCAAAAGGTGAGGGAAAAACCCCTAAACCCTCAGAATATGGACCAGAAGTCCGTTACATGTGAAAGCAATTCCTATGCACATGCTATAGTATTGTACGAAAGTTAGTTTGTATACAAATGAAAGGATGAAGGCAAATGAAGGCAAATGAAGTCTTTTCAGATGTTCTCTTTGTTTTAATTCAATGAGAAAAACACAGGGTCCAGCCAACACGTGTTTCGTCTTAAGGGTAGTAACCCTAGACTTCTTCAGGGCTGCCGAGTCAAGATAAAGTCATAGACCTAAAAGCCGGTGATAATTCCAACCCGGCCGGTCACAGGATATCCAGAGTTTCTCTTTAGATATAAGATTTTTTGTGTGAATCTTAGAATAAAAGGCCTCGGCTCATTTGATGCGAGCCCATGTAGTCGAATGTTCTATTGAGTCAAGCGAAGGTAAAAGAGGCCGGAATATGCCTCATGAGTCTGTTGCAGTAATCCAAGCACTCTCCCGGGAACCATCCGGTTCCGAACGCGTTCCCGGGAGAGTGCTTGGATTACTGCAACAGCGAACTCGCTCTAAGACCTACAGACTCATGAGGCATATTCCGGCTTCTTTTACCTTCACTTGCCTCAATAGAACATTCGACTACATGGGCTCGCATCAAATGAGCCGAGGCCTTTTATTCTAAGATTCACAAAAAATATCTTATATCTAAAGAGAAACTCTGGATATCCTGTGACCGGCCGGGTTGGAATTATCACCGGCTTTTAGGTCTTGGTGTCAAACTGTGCTGGGAGGTTGGGGACATAATCAAGCTGAATTACAAGCCTTTGCTATTATCAGTTATTGCTAAAATGAAATTATGGAACAAACTCCTGCTCCATATTATTGGATGATGCAACATCGTTAAGATGAATATCCTTCCAAAATTTCTTTATCTGTTAAGGGAAAATCCTTTAGCGGTCCTGGATTCTTTTTTTAGATGTCTTGAAGGTGCTATTGGAGGTTTTATCTGGCGTTATAAGCAGGTGAGACAAGCAATCCGACTTATGAAACTTCTATACAAGCGAGGGGGCCTTCAACTCCCTGATATTAAGTTATATTTTGGGCTGTGTATACTGGGCGCCTGCACAGTTCATTAATCCCAGCGGATCGAGATCCAGCAGCTTTTGGCTATCAGTTAGCACTCGGGTCAAGCTCAGGCTTTTTTTTTAACAGTTGGGGAATTCAAACTATTACAAGAGGGTTTCGTTTAAGGTTGTGAAGGATGCTATCTGTATTTGGCAGGAAATGCATACTAAATATTCAAAAGCTTTTTTAAATAAAGAAATGTTGATTTGGGACAACCCCACTTTTCCACTAGTGTTTCATGATTCAGTTGGAAGGGCTTGGCATGTTATGGGGTCCAGACTATAGGGCAGTTGTACGACTTGAATTACTTCTGCTCATTTGCCAGATTACAGCCTAACTACGGGCCTCCTAATCACTTTTTTAAAAATACTTACAAGTGAGGGACTACTTTCTGTCAGGATGTAAATATTCTATGGATTTGGAAGGTACAGAGTTAATGCTACATCTATATAAATCAGGCACAAAACCGTCGATAAGCATGGTATTTCAGGATTTCTGTCAGCATGCTACTGATGACAATATGTTATTGGCATCAAAATGGAGTCGGCTACTTTTGTCCGATATTCTTGTCTCAGAGATACAGAGGCCATTGGAAATTGTGGGTTGTTCGGTACCCTCCTTCAATCTGAAACTACAACAGTTCAAGACTATTTGTCTTTTATATTATACCCCAGAAAGACTCTCCAAATAGGGTGCCAATGTATCTATAGATAAAAGTAGCTGTCCCAAATACAGTCTGCTCGTTGCAAATATGGTACATATGTTTGGTAGATGCCTTGCCTAACAGGACTTTTGGGCCGGGGTAACTAAATTAACGTCCTTTGGCCTAGGTCTCCACATTTTATTATCTCCTAAAGAGATTCTGATGGGAGTCAAGTTTGAGTATGTTGGGGGTGTCAAGTGCCTGATGACAATAATGATAGTCTGTGCCCAGTAATGTGTTGCTCGGGCATGGATCTCTGATGCTCCCCCTAATGCATTGGTATTTTGGGCCCTTTTGAGACACATTTATGTGTATGACACTGAAGATGGATAAAGGATAAATGGATGTATAAAAGTGTGGATCCATGGGTAAGTGAATAGATGCAGAGATGAGTGAAAGGATGAAGAGCAGGATGTCTGGATGAGAAGAATGAACAGATGGGGACAATGATGGATACATGATGAAAATTATGAAAATGGAGAAAGATGGAGAGTTGAATGTATAGAAGGAAGAATGAAGAAATGGATGGATGGATGGATGGATGAATGGATGGATGGATGGGTGGGTGGATGGACAGTCGGGCGGACGGACGGGCGGACGGACGGGCGGACGGACGGGCGGATGGAAGGATGGATGGATTGATCAAATTTCATTTGCAAACATTTTTGCAAAAAATGTGCAAAAGTCTACGTTTTAATATCACATATACTAAACACAGGTTTTGTGTTAGGTAATCATACTCAGATGTTATAAACCTACAAATGAAGCAAACAAGTGCTGATTTAACTTAGCCTAACATTTCATGCCAAATTAATGGAAGCTTCACGTTAACATTGAAAGGCCTGTTTTTCAATGTTGAATTGTTGTTTGCATACAATGTTTTCTCTTTTGCTGCAGAAGCTGTAACTTTCCAGAAGCCTTCTGCTAGTTAGTAACTAGGCATTTGTTTTGTATTAGACAACTGATAGTGAGGAGAGGAGGCAACAGGATGGATGACTCATGAGAAGAACTGTCTCGACCAAAAATTGTGGACGAGTTATCTTTTCAAGGACTAATGTATATATACCATCGTACCAACGCGAGAAGATGGGCAGTTTACCCATTCCCAAGAGTTTACTAAAACTGTATCGGATGATATAGAAGACGAAAGAAAACATGTTGCCAACAAGAATATTATGTGTTTATATTAGTGCGTGTTCTTAGAGTAGGAAAGGCTTTTTCCTTTAAGCTTTTCTCTTAGAGGGAGGCTTTTTCCTTAGAGCTTCTCTCATTCGCACTTGCTAGATACTCTTCTTTGAGTTTCTACATACCTCTCTTCCTATTTCTTTGATGTCTGCTGATTTATAGCTGAGAATATTTTCCAGCTTGATATGCAAATGCTGTATGTTTATTCACTGATTCTCTCATCAGTACTCTTTATTGGGTATCTGAACTGACACCTCATTCTATATTACTCCAATTTGATTGAGATTAGGAAATTTCCTTTATGGAACACGATTGCTGTACTATTTAAATTTTAATTATAATTTTAACCAACATTGCATTTTTCTTTAAATTGAAATATTGATAATTGGATTGTATTACCTTTCAATGCTAAAACTTAAAAGATTAATACTTATTGAATAAATAATGATAATAATGATAAATAATGGAAAGCTAAAATAATTGAAACTAAAACCTTTTAACTCACAAAAACCCTTTTTTTACTGCACTAAAAGTCTGATATCACTGGTTTGTGCATAATGTAGATGATTGCTCCTTTTTATTTCTCCTTGTCAACGAACAAAGGTCCATACAACCAGTGGTAAGAGTTATTTAATGATTACACACAAAGATTGAGATATAGAAAACCCCACTCAGTCAGGTGGGTGGACAGTTGAATGGAGGGATGGATGAAGGAGGGAAAAAGACACGCAGAAAAAATGGATGGCTGGAGAAAAGGATAGAAAAAGACCGAAAGAAGGATGGATGGAAGGAAGAAAAGAAAGATGGCGACCCCCAAACGAGTGCAGGGCTCACATTACTAACTTGCTCAGTTCTTTTTCAAATATGGTTCGAAGGGCGGAGAATTTTATTTTTCTAGCTACCCCCTAGACTGAAGGATTATTCTTCAGTCATAGATTCTCATGTAGGATAGAGTGATTCCTCAATCCTTGAGGCTCAGGTGAAGTAGGCTGCCAGTTGATCACAGTTTTCAAGTCATAGTGTGGTTAGCAATTTGTCCTGGTAGGGAACTTGGTGACAACATGACAAAGTCAGAGAACACCAGAGTTCACTTATTTATCTGTGCATCACATCCAACATCCCGTATTTGGGAAGCAGTTGGTGGCGTGCCTCATAATTTCTTACTGATATCGTTAACAGACAAGCAACCACATTTGTCTGCTAACAATACACAAAGCACTGTGGGTCCCATTAAAAAATCACATCTCTATAAACATTGTTGATTGTCTGGTGCCGGAGCAGACCCTACCAACTAATTTTGAAGAGGATTTTTCAAGTCCGGCCTGCATACTGGCAACCCTCAACATTTTGAACAGGTGCAGCACTGAGGCTGGGATTGCACAGCCCTTGTGCAAGGGCATTCAAAGCCAGTCTAGAACTTAGGGGCAAATGTCTTCAAATGTCACATTACGCAGCGCAGCAAGACACCCTGCGCTGTGTTGCATGACAGTGAGAGGGTAGAAATGTGCCATATTTAATATTATATGGTGCATTTCTGTCCTCTCCTTGCACTGGCACACTATGTGCTGCCTAGCGCCAGCATAGGCACCCTTCCACCATGGTGCAAGGGTGCCTGTGTTGAAGGCAGGATTGTTTTGTGCAGTAAGGGACACCTTCCTGCACAAAAACAATCCTCTGAGGCATTTTCCTCATCTATGTATGCTGTAGAATGCAGCACACATAGAAAGAGGAACGAATGAGGAGAAATAAACATATTTCTCCTAGTTATGCCTCCCTGGGAAGGCATTGCATTTTCACGCATTCCCAGGTCTACCATTCATGGTAAAGCTGGGTATGCATCAAAATCCACGGTGGATGCATGGGAACACCCACCCTTGTATCGCCTCCTTGGGACAGAGTAACGCAAGGCAGCAGCTTGTGCTGCCCTGTGTTACTTCAGATTTACCAAGCCATGCAGAGCCACGCGATGTGACCTTGCGTGGATTGGTAAATGCCATTCTAGGTTGTGTCATTCTGTGTCCTCTTGCATGGTGCAAGGTTGATGCAAAACCTTTGATAAATCCAGCCCATAGTTTCTTAGGCTGTGGCTGGGATGCTCCCAAAAATAACGACACCCTATTTAATGACTAATTCTCAGTACATGTAAAACCAATTCACACAAATTCCCAAAATTTGTAAGTGGCCCCAAACTTTAATTTTGCTCCAATTCCCCAACTGTGGGGCCGATTCCGATCTCGGCCGGTAGGGCTCCGAATCGGATTCGGATTTACCGGATCCGATTCGGAGCCCTGTTTCCCGACCGAATCGTACGCGGGTCCGGCCGAGCGAGTACGATGCAGGCACCCGCGAAATCTCCGACCGACTCGAACGCGGCTTCAACACGCTCCGACCGACTCGCATGGACACGACTCGCACCGCGCTGTGGAGACGTTTCCCGGCCGGGTAAGTACGATGAGCGCCGCGAGCAGTCCGATCGACTCGCGCCGTCCGGCTCGAAAAAGCTGTCGGAGCCAGACTTTGGGGGTCCGCGTCGGACCCCCCTGTACGCGTAGGCGCGCGAGTCACACACAGGGGGACCCATGGGTCCCCCTACCTGTGCATGTACGCCGCGATGCGCATCGACGCGTACCTGCTGTAGGGGCGCCCTTGTCCGCCTCGCACCCATTGAGTCAATGGGAGCCTGCGTACGCGTTGTACGACCGGCTCCCATTGACTTCAATGGGAGTCCGACCGACTCGAGTCCGATGGCATGCGTGCGCATCGTACTCGTTCGGTCGGACTGCCAGAGTCCGATTCGGTCGGAAATCTCTCCGGGTCCGGCTCGGTCGGAGAGATTTCCGGCCCGAATCGGAATCGGCCCCTCTATGTCCGTGTTATGTTTCATCTCGAAATCAACACTGCATTGACTTAAGCCTTCCATCCTGCATAGGAGTTTCTCTTCAGACCTTATTAGCAGGGCCTTTAAGTCAATATCGCCAAACTGTGGAATCCAGCTTTGTTTGCATCAGCATAATTTTCAAAAATTATAACTTAATATTTGAACTGGTAATAGCAACTATAAAAACCATAGCAATCCTTGAGTTTGTACGACTGTATAAGAGAGAGAAAACAAAAAAAAGTGAAAGTGCTTGTGAGAAATAGGAGCTGAAAAACAGAATGATATTAGCAACAGAAAACTCAGTGTAAGGGAGGTTAAATGTGTGCGAAGGGCAAGTAAGTGTGGTTTGCAAGGGAAAGCAGGATTTGAAAGAGGGAATGGCATGTGCGCATGTGTTAGCTAGAAGAGAGCTTCACTGAGAGGTGAGGATGTGACTGATTGCGGGTGTAAATGGGATGGCAAAAGGACTGTGTGAGACAGGAAAGAGGGTCTTTGAGAGAAAAGTGTGAATCCAGAAGATATGTGAAAAGAAGATGTGAGAAATGTGTGTATGAGATACACCAGTGAGATGACTGTCAGGCAGAGTAGCATGTGGGGAGCTTAAGGGAAAGTGAGAAGGATAGAGAGAGTAGGGTATAAGAGGATGGACAGAAATGGGTGTGTAAATGAAAATGAGGAAGGTGAAGGTGTAGTACTTGAAGGTAGGATTTCTTTGTTGTTCTTTTTTATGTGATGTATTGTTTTTTCGGGTGTTCTCTATTGGAACCTAATGTGTAAGGATATGAAATGTGGGTCTGTTATTTAGTTTCCCTGGGTCCTTTGTACAGGTTAAAATCAATATGTCTTACTGAATACATTTCCTTGATTGATTTCTCATTTTGGAGTATTTCATCCGACATTACAAAGTTGGATCTGTTCTACCTATGTGACTTTCACTGTTTTGTGCGTGTTTCTCAATATCCAGGAACTGGTTTTTTTGTTATATTTTAGAGCCCATGGATCATGTGCGTGGAGCCTCGTGTACCCTTGTTTACAAGGCACAATTCATTTTCTTAGCTAAAAGGCTTTGGGATTTTCCTTATTTTTACATTTACAGTTACCACTGTATGGAGCGTGAGCAATAACCCTGCATGCAGGGCTGTTGGGAGGCCGGTTTCTTTGGTCACGTGTGCATCCACTCACGAGCAGAAGACTCAAAGACAGATTTACTACTTTATTACGCAGAGCAGTGCAGCAGCCGCAAATGCTGCGCTGTGTTGCGTGAGAAGGAGAGAGAAGGAGATCGCCATATTTACTGAAATATGGCACTCTCCTACCCTTTGCCTAGCCCCAGCGCAGAAATCAGCTGCCGTGCGCCACGGTGACATCTTTGTGCAATAGTGCAAGGGTTTCTCCATGAGTCTAGCATAGGTTTTGTACTGGAAGGGTACCCTTCCTGTACAAAATTCTATGTATAGACTGACTTTAACCTTTTTCCCTCTTTGTATGTGTGCTGTAAAGTGCAGCACACCTACAAACTCGGAAAAGGAAGGAGAAATGAAAGCATTTATCCTTCGTTGCGCCTACTTCAAAAGGGCACAGTTTTCTGATGCTAAACCCTGTCTACTTTATTTAGTAAATAGGGTTTAGCATCAGAAACCTTGGGTGGATGCATGGGAACGCCCATGCTCCACCCATGGTACGCGCCCCCATGGTGCGTCTATTCGTGGAGCGCCAGCGGAATCGAAAGCTTGTGCGGCTAATTACAAAGTGCCAGCAGAATCGAAAGCTCATGAGCGCTCTCTCTTTTATGTAGGTGTTTCTCCTCGCAGCTCCACTCGTGTTACTGGGATATAATTTTACCTCTCTACCGTGATGGGTTTTCTGTACGTTTTTTGACTGCATCCCTTTCCGTTTCATGGAAAGTCACAGCCCCACCTGCCGATTACAGTGATCAGCACACTGTTATGGTGATTCTTCATGTGTATTAACTCTACTGCACTATCTGTGTTTTCTGTGGGTCATTTGTAACAGTGATTCACACACTTTTTATTGACTTTCCAAGTAGATCAACTCTGCAGCACTCTTCAGACTAAATTTTGCACATGATTGTATGGTGATCAACATAGTTTACAGTTACAGGTTACTGATTCAACCTACGACTATTATTTTTTGTTTATTGCTATTTTTGCATTTTTGCGTACAATTGTTCACACATATGGTAATAGGTATGCAGTCTGTTACAACACCCAGTCCATTTTTGCAAGATTCAGGTGAGCCTCCTTTAAAATGAGCTTAAGGTTTAGGTCATTTAAAGCTTATTAGGGTACTATTGATGGTCTGAAAGTCAAACCGGATCACAATATATTATTATTTAGGGGTTGAAGGTCAGAATGTTTTCGACCATTTACCAGAGTATGTAGGTGATGATGAGTATGATGAATTTGAAGTTGAAGTTAAGCAATTAGAAAGTCACTTTGAAGAAAAAGTAAATTTGTTAGTTCGGCATCATAACTTTCTTACATGTGTACAGGCCCCCAATGAGTCCATTGATTCATATGTTATGGCTTTTGAAAGTTCTAGCTGCCTATTGTGAATTTGAAGGATTCACTTCTCAATTGATACGTAACCAAATTGAAACCAGATGCTATTCGAAGAAGATACACTAAGGTTACTGGCATGTAAAAATCCTTCACTTGATGAAGCTATTGACATTGCAAAAAGTATTGATTCGTCATTAGAAGACTCTAAACAATTAGAGTTAGAGAGCACCTGATCTAGTGTGGCAAGGGATGACTCTCAAGTTAATCCCCAGAACAATCAGTCATGACCGCAAGAGTTTGTTCTTTCCATAGACTGTGTTGAGATCAACTGTGTGCACAGCACTAAGAGTTACAGTGATCCACATATTCCCATTTTGATTGATGGTATTCACATTCCATTATTACTAGACTATGACACAAAAATAACAATTATTTCCAGGACAAAATACAATGAATGTTGGGCTGAGAAGGGTCATTACCTCTGGAAGTTATTATCACTGCATTTGAAGGTAGTAGGATTGATTTAGTGGGATATATTTGGGCGGGCGTTGCATTTGAGACGAAGACCGTCAGAGAGAAGATCTGTGTAGCTTATAAAGGGATTAATTTTTGGGCTGGTGGCACCAGGCTGATTTTGATTTATTGCTCAGACCAGGTCACATGCATCCTGATACTTTAACCCTTTCTGTCACTGAAAAAAACGATGGAAAAACAGATTCTGAAATGTATTTAACAAAAAGGTTGGCATGATTAAGGATTTTGTGGACACCATCAAAATCAGCGAACATTGTGTTCCAGTTAAACAAAAATTGTGCAATGTTCCTTATAGCGTAAGAAAGGAATTATCAGTGATTCTGAAGAAAATGCAGAATGAAGGGATAATTGAACAAGTAGATACTAGTTTATGGCTTTCCACTGTTGTGTTAACTAAAATAAAATCTGGTGAATTGCACCTTTTTGTTAATTTAATGTCTGTTAGTTCTGCAATTTGGGTGGAAAATGTTCCCCTACCATGCATTGAGGACTTGATTAATGCTGTAGGTCAGTCCAAATGTTTTATAAAACTGAATCTCAGGGCGGCATATCATCGAGTTGTACTATATGAGTGGTCTCAGCATCTTATTTGTGGCACCTGATGGTGTATTCCAGTTCTATTGTATGCCATTTGGACTGGCCTCAGCCGCATCGGTCTTTCAAAAAGTGATGGCAAGAATGTTTGAATCATGTCAAATGTGGTAATATTCCAAGATGATATCCGGATTTTTGCCGACACATTAGAAAAACATGACAAATGTGGGGAGGAGGCTTTGTCCGTTTTGGAATCTAATGGTGTGACTAACAGAGAGGACAAGTGTGCCTTTGGAGTGAATGAAGTAGAATACTTGGGGAATGTTTTGACTGCTGAGAAGGTTAAGTCCAAACCCAATACTGTGAATGCTATTGTAAATGGTCCTCATCCTGCTGATAGAGATCAACTCAGATCCTTTCTGGGGCTTTGTAATTTTTATGCAACATGTATAAAACATTTTGCGAACATGACTGAGTGTTTTCGAAAGCTTCTTTAAAAAAATGCAGAGTTTGAATGGTTGGCGGAGTAGCAACAAAGTTTTGATTGTATTAAGCTGCAGATTTGATCTGTTCCTTCATTACAAACTTATGTTGAAGGATGTGAAATTTTTGTGATAGTGGATGCTAGTGCATATAGATTGGGAGCTATTTTGTCTCAGGTTAAGGATGGTATTGAAGTCACTGTAGGGTTTGCGTCTAGAAGATTGAAGGATGTGGAGACAAGATATTCTGTTATAGAAAAAGAGATGTTGGCATGTGTTTGGGATGTTGAGAAATTCAATGCATATCTCTGGAGTAGGAAAGTCTGCATGACGACTGATCACAGAACGTTGATTGATATTTTATCAGGAAACCAAATCCAGAAAACCACTGCCAGATTTTATAGATTGACAACAAAATTGTTAGTGCTTAATTTCAAAGTCATTTACATTGCTGGTGGAGAAAATGGTAAAGCAGATTTTCTGTCTTGTGTGCCAGTGAGAGAAAATCATGGCAAGGATGAAGTACAAGAGGAAATTGAGGCATGCATTATTGTTAAAGTTGAAGATTTAGTAATATGTTAGGATATGAATGTGTGGTGCAAACAATTGAAAGAGGATGACATATTGAGCAAAGTTATGACTTTTGTAAAATTGGGATGGCCAAGAGAAAGTATTTTAGAAATATCATTGCAATCGTACAGCAAAGTTGCGGAACAGCTATCGTTGGAAGGAGATCTATTAGTCAGAGGAAATAAGTTAATTCCTCCAGAAAGATTTCATCAACAAAATTTGGAAACTACGCATGTTGGACATCTGGGTATGAACCCTACCAAGCGTAGAATAAGAAATGATTTCTGGTGGCCAGGAGTGTATTCTGATGGAGAGAGGTTGGTAAGGAGTTGTGTGCTGTTACAGTGACAAGCATTTGGTGACTGAAGTACCTACATCTGTACCTGTTGTAACTCATGGTAAAGTGTGGCAGACAGTTGCTGTTGATTCCTGGGACCTTTTGCACATCTTACCAGCCAATGTGAGATATTTCATAGTATTAGTGGATCATTAGTCTAGGTGGATGGAAGTACAGGGTGTAACAGAACCCAACACTATATCTGTGATTTGAGTCCTTTGTGCAGTTTTTGCTAGAGAGGGGATTCCTGAAGAATTACTCACAGATAATGGAGTCCAATTTACCTCTGCTTCTATGACAGAATTTTTAGACAGACGTGGAGTAAAACATTTACGAACACCATTGTATTATCCTCAAGCTAATGGAAAAGTTGAGAGATTCAACTGGGTTTTAATGGAGTGTATCTAGAGTGCCATAAATTCAAAGGTGAACTGTAAATTTCTCATCAGTGATTTAATCTGGTCTTAAATTTCCTTTATCAATTATCTATTTTGGAGTATTTCGTCCTGCTGATAGAGAACAACTCAGGTTCTTTCTTGGGGTTTGTAAGTTTAATGCAAAATGTATAAAAAAATCCAAACATGGCTTCGTGTTCAGAAAGCTTCTTTACAGAAATGCAAACTTTTGATTGTATTAAGCAACATATTTTATCTGCTCCTTCATTACAACCTAATGTTGAAGGACGTGAAATTTTTGTGATTGTGGATGCTAGTGCACATGGATTGGGAGCCGTTTTGTTTCAAGTTAAGGATGGTATTGAAGTCACTGTAGGGTTTGCGTCTAGAAGATTGAACGATATGGAGACAAGATATTCTGTTATAATTCTGTTTTAGAAAAAGAGATGTTGGCATGTGTTTGGGGTGTTGAGAAGTTCAAGACATATTCCTGGTGCAGGAAATTCTGCATGAGGACTATCACAGACTGCTGGTTCATATTTTATCAGGAAACAGAATCAAGAAAAACACTGCCAGATTGGCTAGATTGTCAACAAAGTTGTTAGAGCTTAATTTCAAAGTCATTTACATTGCTTTTGGAGAAAATGGTAAAGCAGATTTTCTGTCTCGAAAAGGGTTGCAAAAGAAAGTGTGAGGCTCATGCATTTATGAAAAGGAAGGGCAATCAGTGATAAAAATGGATCAAGAGTGTAGCAGTGAGAGCACAGCACAATGTGAGACATATGAGAACAGGAGCACTTTTTGTGGAAGAGAATGCTAGGTGGATGCCTAGGCTCTCACCAGCAAGGTGTAACACCTTTTCAGTACAAGCAGCACACGTGACACCACTGTTAGAGCGGAGGATACTAACTTGAACTAAGGATGGCAAAAATCCTTGCGCTAATGCTAGGTGGTGAAAAGGAAGATAGAAGTAGTACAGAGGAGAAGTAAGAGAGGAGGTAGGTGAGACAGAGGAGGTGAGAGAGTAGGAAAAAGTAGACAATTGGGGCAGAGGTAGGTATAATAATGGGCTAGAAAAGGGGTAAAGATGAGCAGGTGTGAACGAAGACCACCAGGGTGTTGAGGCCAAAAGAAAAGGGTGAAAACTTAAAAGACAAATGAAGGTGAATCAAGAGAAAATGAGAAGAGACTGAGAAGAGATAGAAATCTCATCTAAGGAGCAGCACAGGAGTGAGAAGGAAGGAAAGAGAATGAGAAAGAGGAAAAAGTAGGAAAGGAGAAAATGTACAGCAACAGAGGCTGTGTAGAGAGAGACAATGAGAGAGAAAGGAATACAGAAAAAGGGGGAATATAGAGACAGAAGGGGCAATGGTGAGAGGAGAACAAAAGACCAGCTGAGAGGTATGTTTTTGGGCATTTTTTCTTTAAAATGGCTATGTTGTGCTGATGTCACTCCCTTCATAACTGTTCCCATTATGAGTAAGCAAGGTCTCTTCATTGATAAAGGAAAAGCCCAGCCTTTGATAATGTCCAGTTGAATGGCAGCAATCTAAGCAAACTTTCAGGATGCAGACTTAGGATATCACCCAAGTGAGAATGGTGTCAGAACTCACATATTTGCTCACTCATTGACCTATACCTTCCTCTCAGTGAGTTAAGCACCCATTCCAGATATCTGTCTGTTACCTACATGTCACTCATGCCATAGCTGTACATGTTATGTGATCAATGAAAACTTGTGCTAGTCTATCCTGCAGAATTGGTCTGCGTTGAATGGACAACTACACTATCTGCTTTCTGCAGGAGCAGGAAGCTTGCTTTGCTACTGCCATGCTATACCTGTTCTGTGACGAAGCAAAGTTCGCACTAATCCTACCTGTTTTGTGCATGTGCTGTGATGAGGAAAGCTTGCACTGCTGCTTCTTTAGATATACCGCCCCTGTGACAGACAGAAACTTACTTTGTGTCTGGTCAAGACGTATTTGTTCTATGCAGAAGTGTTGTATTCATGACTGTTGCCCCATCTTAAGGAAGAAACAAAAGGATATATTGAATGTACTTGCACTTGCACACCATGCGCTATGGATCCGGGATTATTTCACGATATTTGATGTGGATACTAAGATTGATAGTCCTGAGGAAGGCGCCTGACCCCATATGAGCAATATTAGAGAGTTGAAACATGGTGATGGAAAAGAATGTTTGTTTTAATGCATGATGTGAATGAAATAGTAAACCCTAACACAATATGTGACCAGAGTTTTCTTTTGGTTTAATGTGCAATGCAAGCAGATTTCTTTAATGCAGTAGATGAATTTGGTAAAAATTAATAACATAGCTGAGAAGTGGCTTATTGTCATTCATTACACCTTCTGCCATTGTAACCAACAGCGCTTTGCCTGCTGAGGTTTTGAGACGATAATGGCAGCTTTCAAAGCAAAACTATAAGCCCCACAATGCAATATGCTGTAGGCTGAAAATCCAGGAATGGTATTATTTGCAGGGCTTCTGGAATCCTGCAGCAGTGGCAGACAAAATTATGCAAGAAGGGTGGCAAAATTATGCAGCTAGAAAAAGCAAATTATGTGACAAAATGCAGCAAAATCACAATCTATAGCAATATTATTTCTTTTTTTGACATTTTAGCCATTCTTAAAAATGTTTAGGCAAGCTGCATCACATTAGTACCAGTTTAACACTTGAAGACAGCAATAGGCAACTGATAGGAGACAGGTTAAACTTTGCAAACGATCGTTCACTGCTCAGAACTACGTTGTACTTTTTGTTTAATAATCTGTTTGAGGTAGAAACAAAATTGCTTTTTTGGTGAAATCTTCAAGTTATGCCGCAGATTGTGCATTATCTGGCAAATGAGGGAAATCCATGACTATGCGCATAACTCTGTAGGCGCAGAAAGACATAATTCCAGTGACTCAGACTGTATGTCACAATACCAAGGGGCAGATTTACAAGCCACTTGCGCCACTTTTGCGTCACTTTTCCATTGTTAAAAATGACGCAAAAGTGGCGCAAGGGCCTTGTAAATAAGCCCCCAAATGTCTGGCTTCTGAAATGGAAAATAAAATGTAGTTCCTTTCTTTTTGCTTTTCATATGAGATCAAGGATTAAACAGCCCACTGGGTTAGAGAGCAAAGAGAGCCTTTGGAATGCAGTTGTGAGCGTCTCAATGCAAATGGGCCAACATTCACAGTCCTTTCATAAGCAAATGGACATGTTAAAAAATATTTACTAAAAACAAAGTAAGTATCAGCAGCTAAAGTGTCCGAAGAGAAACTGAGAAAAGATAAACACTATGCTTGCACTACTCTTCCTGAGCCCATCCTCGACTCAGAGGTTGGTGTGATTTTGATGGAGGCCTGAAACAGGCTGCAGGTGCTGCCCGCGAGGGCCACCAGTGGCCTGCGTCACTCAGATTTATTTTTGCCAACTTTTACAAAGTGAAGGGCATAATTCTAAGTGGGGTTGCATCGCGTTTGCACCACGCAACGTGGTGCATGCGTAACACAAGCCCAAAATGCGATTTATGAATCCACGCAAGGCCACCTTTTATCACCCTGAGTGGCTTCATAAATCCAGAGTTACGCAGCATAAATCGCTGCGTTGCATTATTCTGCGCGAGGGAGGCATACCATGGATGTTGTGTGGATGTTCCTAGGCAACATCCATGGATGGTGATGAACTACCAGATTTACCAAAAGTGGTAGACCTGGGAATTCGCCTAAATGCTACGGCATAATGATGAGAAATATCCTTATTTCTCGACAATACTTCCTCTTCTGCAGCACACATTGAAAGAGGGAAATGTCTCTGGATTGTTTTGTGCAGGAAGGTTCCCCTTCCTGCACAAAAACAATCCTTCTTACAATGCCGGCACCCTTGCGCGGTGGTGCAAGGGTGCCTGCATTGGCACTAGCAGCCAAAATGCAGCCAGCGCAGGGACAAAGGCAGGAATGCTTCATATTCTTTTAAATACGGCGCATTCCTGCCCTCTCCCTGTCACGCAGCGCAGCAAGGTGACATGCTGCGCAGCGTGACTTTGCCGTAAATATGGCCCTTAGCCTCAGCAGAAATCTTAATTACCACATGTAAAATAGCTCCATATTATATTTGATGAACAGCCTCTCTGTCTTTATGTGCGCGCCTTGGGTATTTGATTAATTTTGTAGTTTCATATGTTTTTTTTATTTCTGTGATACATTTCAAATGAGTGGGTTTTTAAATTGTGGTTTTGATTACTTTCAACGTTGTACAACATTATACAAATACAAAAAGTGTTTTTAGATGTGCATATCATTGTGTCTGTCTGCAGGGGAGTTCATGAAGAATTCAAATTTTTAATTATAATGGAACCAGTAAGTGTATTTCTTGCATTTAGCTGTTTCATAAAGTGCATGTTAGATGTGAGGCCAGATGGATTTATATTTTATTATAATACTTGTTTATTGTGAAGTTTCTGTTATTAACATATTTTAATTTTTGAATTTAAGCACAAGGCTTTTCAAAATGTTAATTATTTTCTCATTTCTAATAGTTAAAAAAAAAAAAATCAGTATGACGATTTTTTAAATCATAAAATAAATAAATAAATAAATGTGCAAGATAGCACAAGGATATTTGCACTGTGAAAATGGCATGTTTTCAGCACAAAATATCTTTTGTGCTGTAAAGTAAATACCCTTGTAAGACTTTGCATGGCTTTGCGCCGGTGCAAAGCTTTAGTAAATCTGCACTTGAGTGTCAACCACATGACTTTTTGGCCAATCTTTGGACTTTGATGACTAACAGAGCACCTAAGGCTAGAAATTGGGGGCAATCAACTTGAAAATAAATACCCACCATCAAAATAAATCCAAAACAAAGTAAATGAGGCTCAATGGACATTGTCATTGCAACGTTGCCTACAGTCTTCAGGTTCATAGCTTGCATGGAAGGTAAGATAGACTGCCTACGAGGAGCGAAACAATAAATCAATAAAAACAGAATGAAATCCAAAAGATTGTGTAGCACGAGCCACGCACCTTATTATAGTAAACACCTACTCCAATAAACAATACCTTTATCCATATCACTTACTTTAGTTACAATACATGACCAGAGCTCTACCTCCTTCTGACTCTACTGGTTATTTATGGCTAATGTTGTTCGGTAACAATTAGGTATCTGTTGGAGAGATTTTTTATTTTATCTAGAAAAGCAGCAGGAATTGTTTCAATGTAATACCAAATACAGGAAACATACTGTAGTAACCAAGTAGACTGGAGAGGTATTAAGTTGGTTATTTATTAGCTACATGGACAGCAGAGTCAGCAGGACCAACTCCACCAACATATCCAACAGGAATCATAGAATCCAACAGTTGCTAGGTGACCACTAACTAAGTGACCACATATTCTAGAGCATTGTAACATTTACAGTATTAAAGGTAAACACAAAGTACAAGGCATTAACAAGAACAGTAGAATACCTCAAGATACAACATATCTTCTCTTCTTCTAAAAAAAACCCAAAAAAAATAATAATAAAAACAAAGCGAGAAATAAGAAGAAACAAGGAAAAAGCAAATTACGACCTATACCTCGCAGGTCTAACAATACTTCTGGAACTTTTTCTGGAGATGGTTTGATTTATACAAGAAGGAAGCAAGTTCTCCGTACATGAGGTGGTCTCTTTTACACAAACCTTTACAACTCTGTTGAGGTTCCACCAATGACCTCCCTCCACTTTTACTGCATTTCCAACAACTCTGAGAACTTTGACTGGTTCACTGAATTTACTGTCACCCTTCTTAGTATGAACAGCAGTTTTAATCTTAATCACATCCCCCACTTCAAGCGGAGCTACTTTGACACCCCTTCTGGAGTCAAACCATTCCTTTTGTTTAATTTGTGTACCAGTCATATTCTCACTAGCAATAGACATTAACTGAGCAACATCAGATTCAGATCTGATCCACTTATCCATCCATGCAGGCCTGAAACTTGTGTTAGGCTTCCTTCCCCTCAAATGTTCGAAAGGAGAAACCTTCGTGGAGGAATGAGGCGTTGTTCTATAAAACCATACCATGGCATCTAATGCTCTGCAAACATCATGACCCCCTGCTCTGGCCCACTTGACACACTCCCGCACCACCCGATTCATTCTTTCAACCAGACCATTAGTCTAGGGGTGATATAAGGAGCTTTTATTATGTTTCACACCAGACTCAAGAAGAAAAGACTCAAATTCAGTACTAATGAATTGTTTTCCATTGTCCAAGATCAAAATTTCAGGAAAACCCTCTCTCAGCCACACACTTTTCAGAAATTCCACAATGGTTTTGGTATTGGCTTCTTTTACCATCTTGACCTCAGGCCATTTTGATGTATAATCCATAAGGACCAAAATGAAACGGAATCCACCTGGAAGAACCTCATACGGCCCCATGACATCAATACCTAGTTTCAACCAAGGACCTTTTGGGAACTCAAAAGGCATCAAAGGGGGTACAGCAACTTTCAAACTTTTGTCTGCTGCACCGCATACATAACAACTGGAGACTACAAGATCAACCTCAGCATCCATTCCTGGCCACCAATAAGTGTCTCGGATGCGACGCTTGGTAAGTGTGGAACCAAGGTGACCTTCGTGGGCTCTCTCAATTATAGTTTTGCGGAAAACATCAGGAGGTATAAACTTGTCCGCTCTGAGCAGCAAACCATCTTCAATGGAGAGCTCACTTTCAACCTTCCAGAAAGGCTGAAGAGGAGATGAAAGCACTTTTTCTCTGGGCCAACCATTTCTAATGAAGGCACAGACTTCTTGTAGTACACAATCAGATCCTAACGCCCGTGCCCAATCAGTCTCAGACCCCAGATTCAAGACAGGTAAGACCAGCACAGCAACTAACAGTCATCACAATCCTCACTAGAAAACTCATCCAAATTAACATCATCATGTTCACTTGACATGATGGGAAAATGGGATAAAAAATCTGCCCTTCCATTCTTTCCACCAGACACATGTTTCACTTCGAATTGATATTGAAGGAGTTTAGTTACCATACGCAGTATCCTTGGGGAACAAAACTTACTCATGCTCCCTCCCAGAATATTTACCAAGGGCTTACGGTCAGTTAAAAGCAGGAACCGCTTGCCCCAGATATAGGGTCGGAATTTCTCAATGGCCCAGGCACAGGCCAATAACTCTTTTTCAATAACAGAATACTGGAGCTCAGGAGTTCTCAATACCCTGGAAGCAAAACACACCGTGTTTTCAGAATTGCTGTCTGACTGAGTTAAGTGGCTCCAAGACCTACTTGGCTGGCATCGACAGTGACACAGCATGGTAAACTGGGGTCAAAAGGTTTTAAAGCAGAACCATCTTTTAAAGCAGATTTAACAAACTTGAGAGCCATAACACACTTGTTGCACCATTCAAACATGACCCCTTTCTTGAGGAGATTACTTATGGGGCATACAATAGATGCAAAATTAGGAATAAACTGTGAATAATACTCACATAGCCCCAGTAACGACTTCACACCAGCTTTGTCCACTGGTTCAGGGGCATCAACTATGGCTTGCAGTAATCCCGGTCTAGGACTGGCCCCATCTTGAGAAATGACATGTCCCAAATATTCAACTTTAGAACAGAGAAATTGACACTTCTCTTTTTTTAACACAACACCACGTTTTTAAATAAGGTTAAGACTTTGTCAAGGACAGCGTCATGAGAAGCAACATCTTTACCAAAAATGAGGACATCATCCTGAAAAACTAGGACTCCATGAACATCTCTAAGGATATTGCTCATTATCCTCTGAAAAACCGAGGCTGCTGACGCAAGCCCAAAAGGCATACGACAGTAGCGAAATGTTCCCAGAGGCGATACAAAGGCGGTAAGATGGCGTGATTCAGGATCCAGTTCCACCTGGTGGTAAGCACTGGCTAAATCAAGTTTTGTAAAAAAACGTGCTCCCTTGGTGGAGGAAAACAAGTCATTAATCTTGGGTAGGGGGTGGGAATCCACCCATATTTCTTTGTTTAAGGACCTCAAGTCGACACAGACCCGAAGATCCCCTCCCATCTTCCTGACTACCATCAAGGGAGAAAGTCATTACGAAGAGTCTGTAGGCTCAATAATCCCTTTAGTGCATAGACTCTTTAATTCTTTTTCCAAATCCTCTCTCACACTGAACGGGACTCCTCTAAGTTTGTGCTTGACGGGAAGAGCACCATCTTTAACAATAATTCTGTGTCTGAACCCTTTGATTTTTCCCAAATCATTACTGAAAACCTCAGGATACTTGTTCTTCCAAACATGACCTTCATCTTCACAGCCAACCACTAACACCTGTTCCTTAGCTCCAGGTTTAAGTATCATGCCGAACAGGCCTTGGTGAAATCAACCCAATATGTTGAGCCCCTTTACTGCAACATATATTTTCCCTTTAATTCTCTTGCCTTTAAACGACATCTCATCTTCAAAAAAAAACCATAAGATCAATTTTTCGCCCTTCGTATGAGACAGGGGAGCGATCAGGCGGAGACAGAGGTTGACATCCCTTCCAAGTTTCTTCAAACAAATTCTGAGTGATCATTGTGATCTTTGCCCCAGAGTCAAAGAAGAAGGATCCCCTTGAACCACATCTTGACTGGGACC
The DNA here is from genome assembly GCA_963921515.1 of Calotriton arnoldi. Lineage (NCBI taxonomy): Eukaryota > Metazoa > Chordata > Amphibia > Caudata > Salamandridae > Calotriton > Calotriton arnoldi. Next base: position 334,219 of record CAWUFW010010009.1, read on the forward strand.
AAGCTTGGAATTGCATAGATTGATATCATCAAAACTTCTGACAACGGAGATCACTTCAGGGTTTAAACCATCGTCAGATTCAACTACACAGACTTTTGGTTTTCTGACATTCCTTTTCTTTAAGCAAACTTTAGCAAAGTCCCCCATCCTCTTGCAGTAATTACAGATGACATTACTAGCTGGACAACGGGAACCCTTGATATGTGGGGGATTCCCACACCTGATACACATATTGCTACCGTTAACCTTATTGGTATTGGCAAGATCAGACTTAGGTTTTGAAAATTGATTGACAACACTTTGATTAGGATTAACACGCTGCTTGACAGCAGTATTCACATTAACAGCATTAACAGAATCTAAAGGCTTGTCATCCAGTTCTTTCAGTGAGACCATCGATATCTCAATGCTTTTAGCGATTTTGATAGTCTCATCCAAGGATGGGTCACCCAAACTCAATAATTTCTGCCGTATGTTCTTATCTTTGCATTGGCAAACAAACTGGTCTCTTATGAGCTGATCAGTAAAATTCTCAAATTTGCAATCAGCAGCTAGTCTACGTAATGAAGAAATGTACGAGTCAACATCTTCTCCTTCTGCTTGTTTCCTTTTGAAAAATGTGTGCCTTAGAACCATAGGCTAGGTTGTTTATCAAATCTGGATTTAAGTTTCGTGACAGTCTCAGTATATTTGTCAATACCATTCAGTTGTTCTGGAGAAAGAGCTGGTAGATGCTTGTAAATAGACCTTCCTTCAAATCCTAAAGAGTGGAGAAGAAAACATTTTTTCCTCTCGGCACCGAAACGTGAGGCGCCAATAGCACCCAGGTAAGTTTCGAAAGCGTCATGCCAGATTTTCCATCTGACTCGAGGTTCGCCGGGGGAATCCAGAAAGGAAAGTGGAGGATTAACTGACTGCATTGTACACATTACTATTTGAAAGACAACAATATACGAAGCAGAAATAATAGAAATAATAATAATGATGGAGCAACTACAAATGTAGGCAAATAACACACAACCTGTTGATAAATAACAAACTATCAGTTAACCACTAACTGTTGCACCGAATAATTAAAAAAAACGCTGATGAAGGAAATGTCACTTTGTTGAAACATATGTACATGTAGTGACCACAGGAGGTGTGTGCATCACTGTGAATTTAGGTAAACACACTGTTAAAAGTTACCTCCCCAAAAAATAATTTATGTTGATAATGCTGAGGTGTGTGTATCACCGTGAATTCTCCCAATAATGAGGTCGTTGCAGCGCAAAGAAGACGCTGTTAACAAATTCAATATTGAAAAGAAGGTGTGTGCATCACCGTGAATAGAGCAGTAGATGCACTTGAAAACTTAAACAGTGGTACAATTGCTGTGAAGAGGTGTGTGCATCACCGTTAATGCAGAGATGCGATGCACTGAAAACGCTATTGTTTATCGATGAAAAAGTAGAAACAGCGTGAACAACAGTTGTTTAAATGAAAAGTCAATTGCAAGGTTTCCCAACCTTACAAAATGGCCCCTACGTTTTGCGTGAAACGTGACCTGATGTGGCTTGAGAAAGCTGCAAGACTTCCCAATCTCTCAATATAGCCGCTGCATCGCAGCGTGACGCTACGTGGTGAAGTCACGAGTTGAAACGCACGAGTCAGAGCGTTGAAACAAGCAGACTGCCCGGGAAGCTGGAGCGAGGCTGAATTGAAATAAAGCGTGCACGAGGAGGCTGCGCAAGAAGAATAACCGCAAACGGAGGTAAAAAAAAATGGGTACTTTTCCTCCCATGTGACAGTTAAATGAAAATTGCCAGTTCCAGTAGCGCAGGGCGGAGAAATAATTTTAAAGAGAATACCTTGAAAACCGAAGTGCAGCGTAGATTACTGGTGATGATTCCAGTAGAACAGCTCACTGATGAGAAAGACAGGGATCTTCAGATCAGCCTTGAATTTTGCGTGGGTCCTTCCATGTAGCCAGAAATCGTCGCCATAATTTTGTAGTAACCAAGTAGACTGGAGAGGTATTAAGTTGGTTATTTATTAGCTACATGGACAGCAGAGTCAGCAGGACCAACTCCACCAACAGCTCCAACAGGAATCATAGAATCCAACAGTTGCTAGGTGACCACTAACTAGGTGACCACATATTCTAGAGCATTGTAACATTTAGGGGCATATTCTCAAGGAACTAGCGCCGAGTTAACAGCACTTTATCTCAGCCAAAGTCGCAATAAAATTATCGCCCCATTCACAAACTGGTGCCAACAGCCGATAACACCAGTTTACCTGCGATAGCAGCCGCAAAAAACATCGCCAAAGATGACCCCGGCAACTATCGCTAATGAGATGCAGAGTAGGCGTTCCCGAGCAAAAATGCGCGACAACACCACACCTCAACATTCCCAACGACCAGCCACATCGGCGATAAGATCTCAAAGCATGCAATAAGGCGCATTAGCAGCATGAATCTAACACCTGCTCTGACCTGGTGCAAAGTCGGACGACAACCTGCACCATCAAAGGGAGCCCAGCCCAGAGCCACACATGAAGAACAACAGATGCCATGGAGCCACTCACCATGCATCCCGGAGCCCCAAGAGGGCAACAACACCCACCGCCACCACCCCCAGGACCCCCCCCCCCAGGGCCCCACTCCGGGCACCCCCCACCCACCCCCGGACAAAGATATGTCACATCAACGTTACAAAATCATAAACAAAACAATGTGCCTGATGTCGCACAATTACAACACCCAACACACGTGTTGTCAGAAAAATGAGAATCATACATTCATCTCAGAATTTGCAAATAATTTGTTTCATTCAGAATAAACACAAAACAACTATTTTGAAGAGTCATGGCGGGTCCTCTCAGGACAATCTGTAAGTCACAGCCTGCAAAAAAAAATTCCAGATAAGAAGGTGTGTCATGCGCACATCAAAGGACAGAGAGAGCGAGCGAAAGAGAGAGAGAGAGAGAGAGATAGAGATAGAGAGAGTGAGAGTAAGAGAGGGAGAGGGAGAGGGAGAGAGAGAGAGAAAGAGAGAGAAAGAGAGAAAGAGAGAGAAAGAGAGAGATTGTACAAGGAGCGCAAGGCCAATCGGGTTCTTGGCTCATACATGCCAACTGTTGTGTGTGTATCGCTATTGGTGCACACTAAGTCAAAGGCCTGGCATCAACTGCAACGTGAAGGCCACATCACATTTCAAAAATGCAAGCAGTAGTCAGACTAACATTAGGAGTGAAAGCTCCTTTGTCTCAATACACAAGGCTGAAGGACATCTGAACCCCCAACCTTGGTCTTGAATGCGGCTGGCACTCCCTGCGAGAGATACCATACCAGATCTTGACGACTCCCACACCACAAACTGCGCGAATGAAAGACCAACGTGTCCACTCCCCTCACACACTTGTCCCTGCTTAAGGTACACCTGCATGGGAGGCTCCTGACACATAAGTGAAAAACAACCCATACGCCCAAACGTTGCACACAAATACGACTCATTGCTCCGAGCAGTGGCATATCATCCACATAACTGCCACCTGTCAGAAGAGTGCCGGTGCTACGAGACCAACAAAGGCAATGGCTGGCAATCCCGGGCACATGCACAACCCTTGTCACGTGGAACTGTACCGTGCACGAATGCTGCATCTGTTGGGATCACTGCCACTGGCAGTGTTGCGCATCAGTTACCGTCTGAGTTTCCGTCTTGCGTACGTCACCTGCGTCCAGCCCTGGTTCCACTGTCGATCATGCACATTCGAGTGGCCCATGGATGTCTGCGTATCCAACACCACAGTAGCTGAACTGGATAATGACATGTGTGTGCGCCCCCTGTTGGCCCACGAACAGGAGTGTAACCGTGATACCCGTGCATGGGATGCCCTGATATTTGGCGTATGTGCAGGCAGTTGGGCATGGGAGATTGCACAACTCCTCGTGTGCAGTGACCACATCGAGGCGCTCCCCTATTGGGCTGTGTTGTGGATTGGTGAAACAGCATGGACGGAGCACAGCTGCCCGGACCAGGTAATGAATTGGCTCGCCATCGTGTTCCTTGACCTCAACAACGATGTACTCCTGGAAGAGATTGCCCATGAAGCAGCGCTCGCATTCATGGACGAGTAACTACGTTCCTGCAGCCACAACTGATTGTCACCCACAGCACAGGTCCCCACACCTCGTAGTATCTTGGAGGAATGGTCACATATCCCACCACAACAGTGGACATGTCTGCCATTGCCTGGACTCAGAATGCATGTGCGTGGACCTACGCGTGTGTACACACACCTGTGCAAGGTGATGCAGTCCCATGGGTGGAGCTGCACAGCGTCGTTTGGCAACGTTAAAAAATCAGAGAAACTGCTGCAGGGAGAGTACACACATGGCAATGTAGTACGACATGTGGCCTTGTAGGATCCTTTCACCTGCTCACTGTCAGCAGAGCACACAGTCAGCACAGTCCAGTGCTACAGCACTATGCAGATCCCATGGACTGTGAGTCGTGTCCCCTGACACGGGCCAATGAGCAGACGCCAAACATCACATGACTCGTCCAGCAAGGCAAGGTGGGCTGAGACCGTTGACATCCGTAATGATTTGTGTTCACTTTTGCCACCCCATTACTTGCACCTCAACATGTTCCTAAGCTGCCTGTAAGTGTCTTAAACATTGGTCTGCATGTTGTGGCCCTTGCCCTGCCCGTACTGACACGCACATGCCAATAAAGTCTATGAAACTTCATTAGTGTACAACTTTGATGCGGGTTGATTATAATGACAAATCGTGTGCCTACATGTGCATTGTCCGTACACAGGGAGGGATTGACTGACGCTTGTGAATTGGGGGTGAGTCCCTATTGGCAGCTCCACCTCTGTGAGCCAGACATTGTGGTTGGGATAGTTGCTGGCAGACCTGTGCTCTTACGTGTCTCCAGCAATGTGAGTATGGTGTCCAACCTCTTGCCATGTAGATCAAGGTTATCCATCAGAACAGACTGTGTCCACACAGATGTGTGTGAGTAGGTATGCAAAGAGATGTTCTGTTGTCACATGTGATGGGGGACACCACTTCAGGACTGCTACCGAATTTGACATTTTTACACACAGCCCTATTTAATACATAGACGTGGGGCTACATTGGGGGGTAACGAGATTGTTGTTCATGTGCAATGAGGCCACAGCTAGTTCACACCTTCACAGTCATCTAATTGACCATGTGGGTCAGGGTCAAACATGCGCATTGATGACATTTACCAGGGTGGACCTTTTAGTGCAATCAATGTCCCTACATCCATCCAAACGTTTATACGTAAGTGAACATAGACATGACACATCTGTGTGATTTGGAATGTTTTATTCACATTCTGGGGAGTGTCGGAGCTGGAGCAGTACATGGCCTTTTCAAGCCCACATAACATGGTTGCCCAGTGGTGGGCCAACCAGAGTCCTTGGGGGAATGCAAAGTTAATCTGAAGAGGAAGAGTTCAGTCCGCAGCCATATTGCTGTGTCATTGGTACCAGAGCAGATATGGCAGTCCATGTCGGGGTCCAGGTGAATGTCGCAGAGTGTTTCGGGGGACAGTGGGAGGTGTTGTTCCAGGGCATGATGCAGAGAGCAGAACCAGGCAGGGACAGGCCATATGGCGGGGACGGATGCTACTACCTCCTTCCTCACAAAGTCATTACCCTCCACATCTTACTCCTCTGAGACGTCTTCTATGTCCGATGTGTCAGGTGTGTGTGGTGGGGTTATGGCTGCGTCACTGTGTGCCACTGACACATCATGGTGCGAAGGTGATAGGGCTGCATCACTGTGTGCCACTGACACATCAGGGGGTGGAGATGTGTGTGTTGAGGTTCCTGCAGCAGTCATCTGGTACAGGCTCAGTGGCAGCAATGGCAAGATGAGGATCTGCAGGGCATGGAAGATCCCAGCTACATCTCGCTGGTGTTCAGCCGTGGCAGCCATACTTCCAGCCTGCATCAGCTCCATGGTCTCCATTGTCCTCCGCATCTGTGCCAACTCTGTGCTGCCATCGCTGGAGCCTGTCTGACTAGACAGTTCTTGTATCCGAGTAATGGCCCCAGCGATGTCAGCCAGGGATTGTTGGTGAGCATGGTGCGGACAGTGGGTGTCCGTTAGGGACTGTAGGTGCTCCCTGATGGGACTCAGGCACCCACGTATGGCATCGAGTTTGGCTGCCATGAGGTCGAACCCCACCCGCAGCTGATCAGCCATCGTCTCCTGGCACCCTAACACACGGCGTTGGAATTCCATGTGTTGTTCGTGGGGGTCCTGGGAGACAGCCGTGGTGGTGTGTGCTTTCTGCTGTGTGGTCTGTGCAGGGTGTGGGGTCACCGCGATGCAGCTGGGCTGCCCTGCTCCTGGAGGTGGGGTGCGGACGCTGTCCACGAGCCGTTGGAGTGTGTCTGGGCAAATGTGCAGGGTGTCCTCTTCATCATCACTGAAGAGATGTGTGGCATGCTCTGCAGGGGGTGTTGATTGTCCCTCTGCAATGTAAAGGGGAGATGCAGGTTAACAGTGTGTTCCATGTATGTTGACGCATTGTAGATGTTTACATTCAGACTGCATGACAATGTACATTGTGACTGTTTTGGTGAAGCTGGCTATTTGATGGGAGACAGTGGACATTTCGACTACATGACGGATGTGTGGTTGTACTCGTACATTGTCATCTCACAGTGTCATGCAGTGCCAGATGGTATTGGCCAGTTTCTACGCACGAGCGGCACCAGTTGTGTCCTCTGTCCTGTGGTGCAGGGGTTGCACTTTGTGCCACATTGTCGTCAATGTTGATGTACTGTGATTGCTATGTGTGTGTGCTGCATTGTTGGCGATTCGCCCCTGCAGCTCTGCTTTGGTGGACCCTTATCCCTTTGAGTTGGTGTGCCTTTGACTTGTGTGCTTTTCGGGTGCTGGGATGTTTGCGACTTGGGTCATTTGTGCTCCTGGACAAATTTTGTACTCTTGTGCATTGTTTGTCTGCAGATGGGTTTTTGACGTCATGGGTTGTAGGTGCACGTGGATGTGTCAGAGTGTGACCTGCTCCTTTACGGATGTGGTCCACACTCAGCCACCTCAATGTCGTCTCGTGCACCATGTCATGTATTGTGACTTCAGCCATGCTATCTGTCATGCAGTGTCACTTGCATTGTCAGTGTGGCTCACAGAGCCGGTGCTTTTCTGGATTCAGCACATGTGCATGGGTAGGTTGTGGCATTGGTGCTATGGAGGGGGGCCCATTTGTGCACATTGTGGACGGGGGCCTACTTGGTGTTTCTATGTGTGCTGCAGTGTGCCAAGGGTATCAGGGACATGTTCCACACTCATTGTGGGTGTGCAGTGTGCTGCACATGATTGTGCATGTGTGCCATTGTGCCCATCTCCCCCTGTCACCCCAGTCCCTGGTCGTTACTCACCCTGTTGCTGTTGGGTCAGGTCATATCGAGCTGTATCCAGACCCCCAACTCCTTGTACCGTCTCCACACTGATGACTGTGGCCACCATTTCCTCCATCTCATCCAGCTCCTCCTGTGGCGCAGGACTCCCACCTCCAGTCGCCTTTGCTGCCTTCCTGTTGGCAGCGAGTTTCTGTTTGGTTTGGCTGTGCACTTCATGCCAGCGCCTCTTGACCTCCTCCATTGACCTCCTCGACACTCTGACTGCATTCACGTTGGTGACGATGGACTGCCATATTTCCGTTTGTGTTGCCAATGACGCAGTGGAGGTAACGTACAGTTGTTGGTAGTGTTCTATCACCTCCATGACGATGATCCGGTCTTCCTGCGGACTGAAACCCGTCTTCCTCTTCCTCTTCTCCTTGCCCTTCCCCAGAAACGGGGTTCCTGGCTGGTCCTCCGTGGGGCTTGTGGGGTTCGGGTTGTCCTCTGCACTCGGTCCGGGTGCATCCATGGTGCTACGCAGTTTGATTTGGTTTTGGTGTTTGTTTGGTTGCTTTTATAGTGCATTTTCCCGCATGACGCGTGGGAATTGCAGGCCTGTCGCTGGTTGTCGCTGATTTTTGTATCGCGATTTGGGGCATCGCAGGTTTTTTCGCGTTCGTGTTTCGCATTTTTTCGGCGTCGCGTTAATTTTTGGGCAGTCATTTGGCGCGTTGTCCTGCTACTATCGCATGGTGCCTTAGGGTTGGGAATACCACGTTGACACGGTGTTATTTTCCCGCGATGGACTGCGATGTGAAGAGTTGCGTTAAGCAACTTTTGCGGTAGTTATCACACGTTCTTGAGAATATGCCCCTGACAGTATTAAAGGTAAACACAAAGTAAAAGGCAAGAACAGTAGAATACCTCAAGATACAACACATACCCTTCAAATATTACTGTGAGAATGCAAGAACGTAGAGCTATCTGGAGTAATAAATGATCTTTTAACGTTTTTAAAAGGTACTGGTATTATCTGTGTGGTTTTTCAAAACATGCCATTTGAAATCATATTTTATCAAAAATATTTTCAGAAAACACTAAAGTTGGAATTTAGCCTTTGAGCCACTTGGCTTCGATTGCATATTTTCTTTGTTTTCTGTTTACCTTTCTTCAGCGCCGCTTTTTGATTTACTATTCCTACATTAACTATGGGGCTACTGTCATAGGAGCACACTCGCCTTTTACTAGTACTCTGTGATGATCTAATAAATACGATATAATCATTTATCTATGGAAGTCTATTTCTTACATACTCGATTTACCGATCTTGGAAGAATGGTCTTGTTTGCGTTTCAACTCAGAACCTGCAGGTTGCAGCAGATATCAACGAGGATGGTTCAATTCACTGTGTCATCTTGCCAGCACCAATTTTGTTCATGAGTGGGCCCCGTTCCGTCATGTTTCCATGTCTGAGAAATACATGCATATGAGTTATGTATTAAGAACTCTCAATCTGGTGCTGATTCTAGTGCTGCGCCCAAAATTAACATCATGTTTTATACAGCGCCCAAGTATATCATTATTGTGGTAATATTTATCTAGTTGTATTTTTTTCCCAGTTTAATAGAATATTTTATTAAGAACAATATGCATACTAAGGAGCATACAATAATATGAACAAACCATTATGATAAATTCATTGATGTGCCAATGAGATGATAGAACACACTCGTTTTTTAGAAATATGAAACTTGAGAAAAGATAGGAAAAGGGAGGAAAAAAGAGAAGCAGTAGAAGAAAAAAGAAATTAGATATGTTACACCTGATGTACATTGCGTGGTTTTCCGCCAATCTTTATGCCTCATCTTCTCCTGTTTTGCTGAATTCGTTTTTGTTGGCCTTAGGACTCTGCACACTTTACTCCTGCTAACCAGTGCTAAAGTGCCTGTGCTCACTCCTTTAAACATGGAAAATTTGCCTTACAACCAATTGGCACATTTAATTTACTTAGAAGGCCCTAGCAAAGAGCTACTGAAGTTACTGTAAATGACCTATAAGCACTTGACCCACTTTTCAGTGAACTAAGAAGGCAAGTAGTAGTCGCAGCAAAAATTACTAGTTAGCCATCATTTTCCCCGTCCCTGAACCATTACATTGAACTCTCTAACTCCAAGCGAGGAACTACACCCAATAACAATTGTAGCCCCACAGTATGCTCAACCCCACAGAGAACCCAATAGACCCTACGACTAAGAGCTCTCGCAGCACAAGGAGCAACTACTCCACAATGGGAATTGGGCTAGGGCACAAGAAACATCCTTCATCCCCTATTTTTTACTCAAAGCCCACTAATTTCGAACAAAGAACTACACCCAGCAACATTCATAGCCCTGCAGTCTATACAGCCCCACAGAGTCCCTTTCGAGACCCTCCTACAAACAGCTCGCTCAGCCAGAGCTGCAACTACTCAAAAACAGATAGTTGATTAGTGACCAAGAAACACCCCCAAGATAAAGAGCAGGTGATAGAAATAAAAACACAGACAAGCCATAAAGACTCACAAACAGGCACACAGAACAATAATGTTATTTGTCAGTGCCAGTCACATTAATTCCCCGCCTACCAAAGTAACAACAACTGGCAACCACTCAGAGAAGACATATTGGTCAAAAAGAAAGTCAACTCACTTCTTCTCATCTTGGAGAAGATGTACATACCCACTACCAAGTACACTGACTCCCCTTCTAGCAGGAAACGCATCTACAACAACAGACTCACAACTCCACGAGACAACAAGTTTCACCAGCCAAGAAGAAGGAGCAATCACCTCACAGAAGAAGAGATAAACACCCTACTAATATACTATCAAAGAGCATAGAAAATCTCGCTTGACACTACATCCAACATCCCGATCATCAAGACATCCTACCTCAAAAACCAGAGGCACAACCCACTACAAGTCAATCACAACAACCTGATCTCAATCGCAACGAACACAATACCCACCACAGTAACTAACAAAACAGTAACAAACCTGAAATGCATGCTGCACAATTGCAGATCAGCTGCAAAACAAGCAACTGACATAGCAGATTTGATTTTAGCTCATAATCTGGACATGCTCTTCCTAACTGAAACCTGGCTCAACTCAACAGCAACCCCAATACTGGACCTTCTCATTCCACTGGGCTTTTCCAACCTGCGTCTAGACCGCACATTGAAGCAGCGTGGAGGTCTCGCTATAATTGACAGAAATTCCCTAACCATAAGTTCTCTCTCGCTTGAAGACCCAGCATAATAATCACAATAAATGTTATAACCAGAGAGTATATTTTTGAAAGAGAAAGTGGCATTACGCTGCAAGATGATAAAAACCAAGTTCCAAAATTAATTGACAAATTTACAAGAAAATAATCTGTGTAGTAATGTACCTTCTTCACTTATGCACGGCCATCATAGTTTAGAGATGGAATTATCCATTTTAGGATTATGCACAGGAGTAAGAAGTAACCTATTATAAATAAAAAATAGTGAATGGGTGATATTTGCAGCTTTGGAACATCAAATTAATGTTAAATATCATGTTCCCATAAAAGGTCAACAGAGGGTTTAGCTCTAGAAATATTAGGCTGGTGAATAGACTGATAAATACTAGCAGCCTTTTCATATTACCACTCTAAATCAAATTATAAAAAGTTGTTGATGAAATATCATTATCATTATGGTGGCTGAAATGCATTAGTGGTTACTCTAGTATCACTCCAGAGTAGATTTGCACACAACATCTTAACTACAATTTCCATATCATCGTCTTCTTCTCCACTGCATGTCCCACTTCTTCTATCTGCTATACTGAGCGGGCTCAGGCCCAAATGTATGTAAACTCTATCTCAATAATCTAAGATGCTTTTTTCTACATGTTACTTGATGTTTTGTTGCCTGAGTCATGAATGTCTCTGGTATGTCACCACTTAAACACCTACTATAATTCGCCTTCACCTTTCTGGTATGCCAGTCCACAAATAACCACTGATATTTGCCTTCTGCACAAGCTTTCTCTGTATGTCTTGATTCGTCTTTCTGCCAGACTGAGCATGGCTCATGTCTAACTGTATGGTTCACACCGACCACACAAGGCTACATGTGTCCACAATTCAAGCCGCTCAAAGGTGCCATGTGAGCCCACATCCGCATTCACACCAAAACTTCTCCAAGTCCTGGATTCTCTCATTCCGGCCAAGTGGTCCAAGTCCCGTACCTCCCATGCCAACCCTTGGTTCTCCGACAGTCTGGCTGCTATGCTTAAAGCTTGTAAAAAACTGGAGCGAGCATGGAGAAGAGATTATGATCTGCCTGCTAAAAGACACTATCAGGCTGCCATCAAAAGGTATCATAGGGCCATACAGGCTGAGCGTGCTGCTTACTTTACTAAGGAAATCCACTCTAGTAGCAATCCAACCAAGTATATTTTTAAAATACTTAATGATCTTAAACTCAGGAAAACCCCTACTGCCTCTGTAATCACGTCCAAGCAGCAATGTGAGGATCTCGCCACCTTTTTCGTTAAAAAGGTGGAGACGATATATAATTCCTTTCCTCAGGCCCCTGCCAGTCTTAGTCCTGTATCCAGGCCTCCCACCGTTCACACTCTGACGGCGTTTCCTCTTGTTGATCAGGATGAGCTTCGTCGGCTTTGCAGCAAAATCAAATCTGGCTCCCCTGTAGATCCTCTCAAGCCGGACCAGTTTTTAAAATCATTGTCTGTGGTCGCGGCGCCTCTGTGCCAGTTGATTAATACTTTTTTCTCCACTGCAACGGTTCCAAGGCAATGGAAACAGGCTATGGTTGTTCCCCTTCTCAAAAAGCCATCACTAGATCCAGCAAAATTGGAAAACATCCGCCCAATCACTCTGTTACCTTGGGCAGCTAAAATCGCTGAAGCACACATTAACACCATCCTTTCAGCTTTTCTGAATTCCAACGGCATCCTGGATCCCACGCAGAATGGCTTCCGCCCAGTGCACAGTACGGAGACAGCGCTCCTTGCTGTGGCCGAACATCTGCGGACCATTCTAGATGCGGGTGAACCGCGGCACTGATCTTGTTAGATCTTAGTGCCACGTTTGACACTGTATCCCACCAGATTCTTTTAAATCGTCTGGAGGAGGCAGGAATCGGTGGTGCTGCCTTGGAATGGTTCAGATCTTTTCTCTCTGAAAGGACTTTTCAGGTGTCTGCTCCGCCCTTCCTTTCACGTGTCCAGTCTGTTGGACAAGGTGTGCCACAGGGCTCCGCCCTGAGTCCCGTATGTTTTAATCTGTACGTACAACCTCTGGCAGTGATAGCCAGGGACAGGGGTCTCTCCATTGTCTCTTACGCCGATGACACGCAGCTGGTGGTGGTTCTCTCCGACGACTCCACGCAGGATGCCCCTAAATTTAGGAGCGGTTTGGCGGCGGTCGCGGAGTGGATGACCGCCAACTGCCTCCAGCTTAATGCTAATAAATCGGAGGTGTTGTTGGTAGGTAAAAACATCAAGCTGTGGAGCGAGAACTGGTGGCCTAACACCCTGGGGAGCGCACCCACCCCTAAGTCGGTGGTGAAAAACCTAGGGGTATGGATGGACTCAACCCTTAGTCTTCAGGATCACACTAAGAAGATTGCAGGCACGTGCTTTGGCCTTCTACGGGGTCTGAAACCCCTTCTGGGCTATTTTGACCCCTCCACCAGACAACTGATTGTTCAGGCGGCCATACTGTCAAGGCTTGACTATGCTAATTCACTTTTTTTGGGGTTGAATAAAGCTGAGGTCATGCGCCTACAAAGGGTCCAAAATGTGGCTGCCAGATCCCTTTTGGGTCTCCCGCGAAGACGCCACATCTCGGGGGTAATCCGTCGATTACACTGGCTGCCTGTGGCCAAGCGCATAGAATTTAAAGCCCTCTCCATGGCCTTCAAAATCTTAAAGTTCTCCTCCCCTTGTATTCTGTCCGACGTGGTGGTACCTTACACACCCTTGCGCTCTCTGCGCTCTATGGGGTCATGCTTGGCTCTGGTTCCGCGGGTAAAACGTCTACGTGCCGGGGGACGATCTTTCCGCTATCTAGCGGCCAAGCTTTGGAATTCTCTCCCCTTCATATTCGCAGTCTGGATAACTACTTGACGTTCAGGAAGGCTATAAAAACTCATCTCTTCCCCGCGGCTTAGGCTTTAGTTTCTTGCTGTCTGCCAGTAGTAAGCGCCTGGACGCCTCTTTGCTGAGGCAGCTGTTGCGCTATACAAGTCGGACTAACATAACATAACTTGATGCAGAAACATTTTTCACATACGAATATCTCAACACTTATGAGTTGTAGCAATAATACAAAACATATAGTAATTATGATTTAGATTTTTTCTGTGATTTATTTACTCAATTAATGTTTTTTTTCTAAAAATTAATCACAAGTGTTGATATGTCAACATACAAATAACAATTATGATTTGACTCCCTCGCGAGTCACATGTTATGCTTTAGTTAATATACGAATCTTGCAACCTTCAGAGTTTTAAGTAAAAATGTAAATCCCACTTTAACCATCATGTATGTGTTCCGTTTCTATCAATTACTTGATTTACATAGATCTTCGAATCAATCACGAATTATTCCAGTATGTCAGGGTTAGTCCAAGAAATATGGAAAATAAGTTTTCCAATCCCAGTTGAACACATTTCCCCCTCACTATTCATTTCTGTAAGCTTCCTCTAAACTCTTTGGCATTTGCCCTGACTTACAAGGCCACTTAGAGCTCAAACGGAACCCGAACACCCCCAGGACATGGTGTCCTGCTCTATCATACAGACTATTTGATTGTTTTCTCACTGATGCTTCAGTTAGTCCCTCGTGGTGCATACAACTCGTTCGTACACTGTTGAGCCCAAGCCAATAAATATGGTAACCGTGTCATTTTATACAAAAGGACATGAACATTCTGAGGTGGGCACAGACCACAGTTGATGTGCCCAGATCTTTACCTAAGGATTCATAGGACCTTCCAATTCTACACCAGGCTCTGGTGTAGCCCTGCTGCCCATCAGACTGAATGAAGGTACCTGTGCATGACTGGATCACCTCAGAGACTGTAATCAACCGTCTCCGGGCCTACAAACAGTATTATTCCATCTGAGTTTTCTGTCTCTTTCAGATACATGTTACACCCCAACTGATCATTTTAGGGCTTATCCAACCTGCATTGTTCCATACCGCATCCTACCGCAACCATTTCCTAAAGTTAATGTTTGCGGGCAGATTCCACTGTCTCTTACTTTCCACAACTATTATGCTTATATTCCTGGCATGAACTTTCTTTACCGAACCACCACATAATCATGTCTTTGTGGCTGGACGAATGCAGTAAGTCCACATAGAAACAAATCTATTTACTTTGTAGTGTTGCATTACACCCCTCCAGTGCCTTCAGTAGTGGTGTCTCTCCCACATATCACGTAGTTCCTGTTCGGGGTCCACCCCAGAACCACGAGGGCTCTAGTGCACATAGCATCAATGTGCTTCACCTTCTACACCGACTGTTAACATCTGGTTCCTTACAAAATTGAATTTTTCTATTATACTTCTCTCTTCTTTCAAAGTGTTCCAAAGCATTTCCCAATCACCTCACAAGTTTGAACACAACCCTTCTGCTTTGTGCAGTACTTCTGGTATTGAATATTTATCTTTTCAGAAGTGCTGTGTTACACATTGTATGCTCATACAAAACAACTTTAGACAGATCATTGTTCGCTGATATGTATTTGAGTTTTGTTTTGTTTTCTGTTTTCTCCTCTCTCTGTTGGCCGTACTTTTTGATATCTTCATCTTATTTGATCTGTTGAAGTGACGTAAGTAGTCTTGACAAAGTCCTAGGCAGTGCTTTAAGTGAGATGGAAAAGGTGGGGGGGGGGGTCTCAAAAGGGGCATGGCCATGAAACACCTAGGAGCCCTGTAAAAGGGCGTGGCCTCTGTAACGAAGAATGTGGCCTAATAGAGGGGACCAGAATCTTGTGTTGCCCAAATTCGTTCTTTCACAACATCATAAGCAACAATATATTTAAATTAATGCAGAAACATTTTCTGTGCCATTATGAATAGTAAGTCTGAAAAGGATTTTGTTAGGGAAAATACTGGTATTTTTAAACAACTGACACATTTTACGAGCTAGTTACCAGTAATACTGAATGAAGGGCTAAAGAAAGACTCCATCAGGGACAAGCAGCAATGACAGTGAGCCCCCAAGGTGTAAAGCAGCCAGAGAGACAATGGCGGCTCATGATAGCAGAGTGTGAGAGGGTAGGAATGTTTGTGCATTTTTACTGGCAAAGTTTCATTGCTCTATGTTTCAGCAAAGCAGGACCTTAGAGCCAGGAGTTTATCATAGGGACAGAGTGCAATGAGATAGAATTAAATAAAAAACACTCATCAGAACTTTGCATCAGTGGTAGTGAACTCTCTATCACAGTAACTGCGGAGAAAGAAGGGTTTTTACAAAATTACATCTCTCCTTTAGTCTGATCAGTTGAAAATGTAACATCAGTCTTCAGCGGCTAATCACTGCCTCAGTGTTGCATTTAGAGCCCGCGCTCTGCCCACCACCCCTCTTGCCCCCAGCAGATTCAGCTGTGTGCGCTTTCAGATCACTATCAGGTGATCATAGCTCATGATCGTGGTTGCATACATAAAATAGCAGCCTCCTGGAAATCCCATCAAAGACCGAGAAAGGGTGATAACTCGCTGAGGTCAAATATGGTTCATGTTGAGGGTGAGGGCAAAAGTGGAGAGCCCGATACAGACCGGTCTCAGCACCTGGTTTAGAGCACTGCCAGTGCTGAGCACCGAGAGGACCCGGCCCACTTGAAGCCCTGGTCCTAGTCGTGAGAGCCATCTCACATGGTGAAACACGAGTTGGCTAATCAAGTGAAACTTGTTAATTGAAAGTTGATGCTTCACTAATATTAAACGAGAATTGAAATTTGAGAATCTGTTTTCTTATGAATGATTGGTTTTGCAAAAATGCATAACATATAATGTGCTTCATAAATGGCAATATTGGGGCATATGCATCTCATGTCATAAATATTGTCTTTAACTAGGTTTAAGGGCTCTTACCTAGATCAGATGCATAAGCAAACTCCAAAACACTAATACTGTGTATTAGGTTAGTGTGACCCTTTGGCCGTAGCATTGCATCATTTGGAAAAAACACAAAAAATAATGGAGAAAGAAGGCAGTCCTGCCTAGTCCCATGAGATAAAATAAGAAAAACAATTGTTAACAAAAACACTTTCTCTAGGAGAAGAATATAATAATTGAATAAAAGTTATAAAACAGTGACCAAAGCCAAACCATTTGCGAGCATTAAAATATATTGCCAATTATTGCGATCAAAAGCCTTTTCAGCATTAAGAGTGAGGGTACTGGTAGCAAACACTGAGGCATGACCAGACTGAATGGAAATTGAAAAAGTGCAGAGCTGCTCATGCAACTCAACTGCAGGGGTACACAATCGAGTAAAAAGATAGGACAGAAACATCAAATCAGTGTATCAATATTTCCTGATCAGAAGCCAGAGGTTCCCCACCAGCAGTGCAAGGAGTTTTATTTTTGCTCGAGAGTTTGGCTACTGACTACCAACTCCTCTGGTGGGGGGGGGATTTGACTAGCTGGTCAGGAGGGACTAGCTACATCCTACTTCAAGGTCAAGAGCTGAGCGGCGGCTCAGGAGAGGCATTGGAAATATCCTTGCATAAAAATAATGCTGTTTTGATGAAACAGAGGCTGCAACGAGCTCAGTTTATGAAAAGTGATGCCACTACTGTGACACAGGCTGCAACTCACGCTGAGATACAAGGAGTGAGGATTGGTGACCTGAATGTGTCTCCCCAGTAGAGACGGCACTGACACCTGTGAATGGTGCGTCTCGGAATTCGATAGGACATGAATTCCACCTGTAATCTAGTACCAAGAAGTACTGAAATGCTAGGAAAAACATGACTGCCAGATGAGGTTGGACTCATGAGACACTTCCAAAAACCAAAACAAGAACAAGACCTGTTTGTTTGGTAGTGGGGTTTTTCGACTCAGTTCCAGGAAGGTGCGAGGACCAAGATCTCCATGAGTGTGAGTGAGCTCTGCGACCTGCAGTGCACCTCTGTCTGGTACTGGTGCTGTCGTAACTAACCTGAGGCTATGGGTAACGGCACATAAGCATGAAGCATGACTTCTGTGCTGGGCAAAGGCTGAGACCTCAGCCTCCCCGCTTGTTGGGTCATGCCGCACTCACACAGTTGCTGTTCTGCTTCCATTGACTGCACTACCCGCAGCAGCTTCCTGTGGAAGGACCTTCACAAACCCTTCAACCAAGACTGCAAAGGTACTGTGACATTGCTCCCCAAAGAGAGGGATGAGTGCCCCCTAGAGTGGGGACTAAAAAACTATTCTGTTGTGGCTCAGAGTAATTGGAGCAACGAGAGCTACCCCGCAGAGGAATACTGAGATTCAGCTCGCAGGGCCAAGGGTCAATGCCTCTCAGCACTAAAAAGCCACAGTACCCCAGTGCACTGTGGGTGTTGTTACCAGTAGTGCCTCGTAAAAACGACCCTTGTGTAAAGTAACATCCTTTATGTGGGTTAGCATTACGGTATTTTTCTTTTTTTCATAATACCAAAGCACCGCTGCTCTGTCATTTATTGCTCGCCAAATGATGTGTATTGAGTGCTGAGCATCTAACCCCGCACCCCCTCCCAGAGTAACCATTGGACTGCTCGACTTTGCTACTTTGAGAGGTAACTGCTAAAGGTTAGCATTTCCCAATCGGTTTGGGGTATAATAGTAGGGTTATGCCCCAGACACCAATAGTGCATTGCTCTGATTCACAGAAACTGAGCCCAGTGACCCCGGGTTGCCCCAGGATTTCTTAAAACATTCCCACAGTCCAATGCAAAGCTACTGTCTGTGAGTAACTGGGGATTTAGCTGGGTTCTGGAAGCAGATACTGCATCGTGATATTAAATGAATGATAATGCATGTGTTGTCCTCCCATTCACAAAAAGAGACATACGCAAGTTAAAACTTTGTCACAAGCTCTTTCAAGCTGTAAAGCGGGTGACAGTATAACGCATGCCACAAGTGGACAAGATGAAGATCTAACCACCAGCAAGCACGCCAAAGAATCACTGCCACAGAGAAGAAATAGAAACCGAGAGAGGTTTCCTCATTCAAAGACCTAAGTGCAAAGACATGTAAAAAAACCTCTTCTTGACGTCATCAGAGAGAGGAGACAGTCTTCAAATAAAGGTGAAAACTGAAGAATCATCGAAGACGACAATGAGGCAGAAATGGCTGCCAGATGTGATACATTCTGTCATTCAGCGAGACACGACTCACGCATGCCTGTCTGACGGTATTAATTTGCATCCCTGTTTATTTGTGAAGAACCTTGAAGGTGATAATGAACATATCAGGCTCAGTTCTCAATTAGTCATTTTCAATATATTGACTGTGCCAAATTGGAACAACTCGCATGCCAATATGGTTCTTATGAATTTAAAATTTGGATTAAACCAAACAAATTGTCAATGTGGATGAGACAAACATTTTCGAACCAAATACATGAAGTATAACAACCTCAGCGTCGCTGGTCAATTCAGTCTCCAGGTGGCTTCAAGAAAACCACTATTTGAGAGAGTAATAATTTATGTGTTTCATATATTTATTTTTGAAATACCTCACTTGTAATAAAGGGAACCGGTGATTACTTTGTGTCAAAATCATTTAGAAACCCCTGTAATGGAATAGTGTGCCAAAGTCATTTTGAAAACTGTGATAAACATGGCTAAACAGTTATTATGTATGCACAACAGTTTGTAAAGAAAGGGACAAATTTGCTAACATTTTTTGTTGTGGTTGTGCCACTTTGTGGTGCAGCTTTGACTCCAAATGTTAGTTGGGATTTCCAAAACCAAGCAAATCAGATATGTGTGGCTTGCCATGAGAGTTTTCCTAAAAAGCGCTATGCTCTGCTTTGTGTTACTTTACGTTGGGAGGGGTTCCATTGGTGGAGCATGGGCATTCCCATGCATTTATCCATGGATTTTGATGCAAACCCAGGTTTACTAAGGTGAGTAGGCCTGGAATTGCCCCAAAATGCTACGCCTGTCTGATCTAAGCGCAACACGAGAAATATCTTTATTTCTTCTCATTATTTCCTCTTTCTATGCTTGCTGCATTCTACAGCACGCATGGAACGGGGAAATGCCTCTAGGAATTGTTTGTGTGCAGGAAGATATACCTTCCCTCACAAAAACAATCCTTCTTCCACCAATGCAGGCACTCTTGCACCTTAGTGCAAGGGTGCCTGCATTGGCGCTAGGCAACACACAGTGCGCCAGTGCTAGGAGACAGCAGAAATGCACCTTATCTTAGTCGATATGGCACATTTCTACTGTCTCCCTTTCATGCAATGTAGCACAGCAACTTTGCCTGCTGCCCTGCATTGAGTGCACATCTGCTTGGGTGCTCCTCTAGTTTTTTCACTTTTTGAACCTGGGCCCAGATTTACAGATAAATACTGCAGCACAGCGCAGCAAGTTAAGATGCTGCACTGTGTTGTGTGAACGGGAAAGAGCAGAATAACACTGTATCTTGAAAGATGCTGTACTGTTCTGCTCTCTCCCTAGCGCTGGTGCACTTTATATTGCCATGCACAAATCCAGGCATCCTTGGATCATAGTGCAAGGGTGTCTGCATTGTGGTCAGCATAGTTTTTGTGTAGGAAGAGGTCCTTTCCTGCAAAAAAACTATGATGAAAGGCAATTTCTTCTATGCATGTGTGATGCAGAATGCAGCACCCAAGCAAAGAGGAAAAACTGAGGAGAAATAAAGATATCTATCCTTATTACGCCAGACTCAGGTAAGTGCAGGATTTTGGCAATAATCCGTTTCTACAAGTCTTTGTACATATGATTTTGTGCCAGAATCCATGGGTGGATGCACAGGAACACCCATGAAGCACCCATGGAAATCTTCCCAGAGGCAAAGTAATGCAAGCAGCACATTTGTGCTGTGTTGCATTCCATTTTGTTAATAACCGGAGCAAATTGTGATTTCCATTGGTTCTGTAAATCCCAGCAGAAGGCTTTGCGTTAGGTCTGCATTCAACAAGTAACGCAAATGCAAAGCAAAGTTTTAGTAAATCTGCGTGAGGAGGTGATTTTAATTTGGCTCTCTCCTGAGGCATGCTCATTAAGCTTTGACCACTAATGCTCTTTCCAAAACAATATTCTTTTCTGTCCCAAGAAAGCTTTTTTATTTTGGGACCAGAGAACCAGCCTCGAATTGTATCCGGTCAACATGGTGACACTGTGAAGTTTATATTATAACATTATAAGCTAGAAGCATTGAGCTAACTCAGTCTAGTCACATAGGGGCATATTTATGAAGATTGCAGTGCAGGGCAGTGCAGAAAGTCACCTTGCTGCATTGACCTGCGTCACAGGGAAAGTATTTAAGGCATACGCCGCATTCCTGCCCTATTGCACTTCACTGGCACCCTTTTGCCAGCCTAACGTCAATGCAAGTTGCATGCAAGATTGGTTTTTTGCTTTTGAGTACCTTCCTACAAAAAAACAATCCTTAGAGGAATATTCTCTATCTATGTGTGCTGCAGAATGCAGCTCACATAGAAAGAGGAAGTAATGATGAGAAATAAAGATATTTCTCCTCGTTACACCTCTCTTGGGGAGGCGTATCTTTTTGGCGCATTCCTAGGTTTACCAGGTTTGGTAAATCTGGAAATGCATCAAAAACTATGGGAGTTGCGTGGGAACACCCACGCAATGCCCATGGAACACCTCCCTAGCGCAGAATAATGCAACACAGTGATTTGCACTGCGTTGCATTACTCCAGATTTATGAAGCCATTCGAAGTCAAGTAAATTGGCATTGCGTGGCTTCACAAAACTGACTTAGAGGTTTGTGTCAATATGTTAAGCCACATGGTCGTTAAGTGCACTATGTTTGAGCCACAACAGAAAGGGGCCAATCTCTTGCAACTACTGGAAAGTTCACAAGTTGACATCACATCCATATTTTTGGCTACAATCTACAGCAAGTTGGTCCAAAGCATCCGAATCCGAAAACAGAAAGAAATTAAACCCTAAAAAGCTTGCACAAGCAATGTAACATTATATACATTATAACACTCAGTCAGGGTCATTTAATTCCTAATTACTGCAGTGCTGATCTTTTGCTGCTAAGCTTCAAAGGCATTCTGAATAGAAGTAGTAGTGTAGGGAAGGCAGATTTCCTTGACAATGAAAGGAACATGTGAACAAACTCTCACCACTTCCTTCTTTTCTACATTGCGTCCTTACTGCACTGTCTGGTTACTCCTTCCTATTATGCTGCTGTAAGGTTCAGTATTTTTGTTTTTATCATAGCCAACAGATAGGACTAAGAGTCTGGGAAATCAATGTCCTGCCAGGAGAACCTTCTACAATTTTAATTTTTCCCAAAAACTCACTTTGAGACTTCAGCTGATAGTTGACAAGTTTGCAGAATGTCTACTACATCATATTGTTGAGAATGTGTGTGTAGCTTAGGAGTACCTAAGAGTGACACACTGGCCTGAACACTGAAGGAACCTTGGCAGAACCCATTGCTTCTCAGAAAAGCTCTTCAGTGTTGACATGCTGATATTTATCACCAATCTCATAATTACAATATGTGGAATGTATTGGCCAACCCATAATGAGGACCTGTGAAGATAAAAGTAGGAAATAGTTACCCTACACATAGAAGCTCACACAGCAGGCAAATTATGACAGGATGTTGTAGGAGAAACTCAAACATTGAGGGACTTTAATGAGACAGATTGAGACACATTTAGTACTCCAGACATGCTAGAGCAGGGGTCTTCAAACTGGGGGGTGGGCCCCCCTAAGGGGCTTCAAGTGATCCAAGGGGGGGGGGGGGGGTGCCAGGCTCTGACCAAAAGAAGCATTATAATGATAACAGTGCTTTGTTTGAAGTGGAAAGAAACGAGCGGCACTAAGCCGCTCTGTAATAGGCCATCACTAACATCTTTTGTCATTTATATCCTGGCTGGGAGAAGTCAAAAGGAAAGGGACTCCATATATTCTTCAAGCCCCTCACCCCCTTTCTCATAATCACACTGTGGATACTTTTACACATTAGTAAGGCCTGCCTGACCAGAACAGTATGTTTGGCAATCATGTATTTGATTGCATTTTTAAAACGATATCAGAACTTAACTGCAATGTTTAAATAAGTCTAGACATATTTAAACATTGCAAATTTAATAGAATAATTGTGAAAAATTCTGAGGAGTATGTTGCCCCCTGTTTTTACGCAAAGTATCAATGCTCCCGTCCTTCCGCCAAAAGGGGGTGTCTTCCGTCGCCTCCTTCTCGCTTTACTCTTCACCACAATTTGCCCCCATGATGACACCTTTGCATATCTTGTCCTAGAATGTAAATTGCCTACTGGACCGGATAAAGCGCACTGCAGTCTTGACCTTCGCCTACCATAACCTCCCTGCGGTTCTCATGCTCCAAGAGACACATCTTCTTGGAATCGCTGCTCCTTCTTAGCACGTAAGGGATACAATAGGGTCTTCAATGAGGGGTTCTCCCGCAGATCCCGAGTAGCAGCCATACTGCTTCGGCAATCCATTCCCCTTACGTACTCCTGGGAGTTTCATGACCCAAAGGTCCGCTTTTTGGCTCTTACGGGGACGCTTGAAGGCCAACCTCTCAACCTAGTGAGTGTTTATGCTCTACCTGCAGCTCACACCACTTTCTTCTGAGATCTATCAAAGGCGCTTTTGCTCCTTCCACAGGGTCTGACAACAATAGGTGGGGATTTCAATGTGGTCCCTGTCTCAGAAGGAGATGCTACCAGACCTCTTTACATCCAGGCATTCTGGAGCCTGTTGCATTGGTGACTGGGCTACGGTGCTTGGACTCTGTGATGTGTAGAGAACCTGACACCCAAGATGGCACCAATACACCCATACATCGGGAGAACATCACTCCCACTGTTGCATCGACCTTGTTTTTATGCCAGCCCTTGATTGTCGTGCAATCTCCCACGTCCAGATCCTTGCCTGAGGTATATCGGATCATGCTGCAATTCTTCTTCACCTTGGTTCCCCAAGAGAGGGTCCCTGACCTATGTGGCGACTTAGCGCCTGGTATTTGCAGGATAAGGAACATGTGCAAGCCCTAAGTGAGGAACTGCAGACACACTTCATGATAACAAAGGCTCAGTAGCCAACATTGGGACTCTATGGGCAGCCAGCAAAGCCACGATACGTGGGTTTGCCAAAGGGCAGCATCCATGCACAGGAGTGGGCCCGCACCCTACACATTACCCAGCCAGAGGCCCGAGCCCTCCGCCTCAAGGCCAAACTTGCGATGGACCCTGAGGGTGATACCTTCCGACATCTGACCTCTTCGAGAAGAGATTTGCGTCCAATCCTTAGAGGCCGCCAAATACTTATGGCGTGCCACGACTGGCAGAGTGTAGAGATGGGGGGACAAAAATGGAAAGTTACTATACTGATTGGCCTCCCACCATCATGTAAACAGAATTGTGCCTGAGATTACCACCCAACTAGGAGCCCCCCTCTATTCGTTTCCTGAAATAATGCAGACGTTCGGCCGCTACTATCACCAACTATACACTGCCCCCCCCTGAGAGGGATCAAGCTCTGTCAGCTCAGTTTCTTGACAATGTTCCCCTTCCCTGCCTCTCATAGGCCCAGGTTTCGGCTCTTGACAAGCCCTTCATGTTTGAGGAGCTAGGGGAAGCTTTGCCGGCGGTGGCCCCCGGTAGGACCCAAGTCCTGACGGGTTCCCCGCAGAATACTACCTGCCATTTCAAGATAATCTGACCCCACAACTTCTTGCTGCGACGATCGTAGTGATCCCCAAAACACAACCTCCGTCCATTTCATGTGCCGACTATCGCCTAATATCTTTAATTATTGGAGAAGTTAAGATGCTTGCAACTCTGTTTGCTACCAGGCTCAAGCAGGTCCTACCCAGTTTGATTCATCCTGACCAATGTGGTTTTATGCAGACTCAAAGTGGCACTGTCTTCGACGGCTTCATGTGGCCCTGGCCTACCGTCACCGCCTATCTCTGGATTTGACCCTGCTTCTATTAGACTTTGAAAAGCTGTTCGACACTGTGGACTGGGGCTACCAGCAACTGGTGATGGCACAAGCAGGGGTCGGGCCCCTCTTTATCACCAGGGTCCAAACACTATATTCCAACCCTACGGCGTGGATCCAAATTAACGGAGTTCTCTGCCATGCTTTCCCATAAAAAGAGGGACCAGACAGGGCTGTCCATTATCCCCGCTTCTTTTCACGCTTGTGATTGAACCCCTAGCCCAGCTCATCTGCATAGATGCGCTGATCCATGGTTGGAAATGGAGCGACGGTCAGGATGACCGCATAGCCTTATACGCATGACGTCATTTTGCTCTATTTAGCAAACCCAGCGCAGAGCCGGCCCCATTGCCTCCACCTCCTGCTTTGCTTTGAAGTTGCATCAGGTCTTAGAGTAAACCCCGTTAATTCGATATTGGGGCCTTTGGCCCCCTCCTGAGACTGTTTTGATTGGCAAGATACCATACCCATCTGTCCTCTCTCCTTTAAATACCTAGGTATCTGGGCCGCCCTGCACCCAGAACTTGCATGGTCTCTGAACATAGAGCCCCTGGTGCAGAAAGCTCAAGCAGATCTTATCAAAGTCTCTTCCATTAAACATAATGGAACATATTGCCCTGTATTAAATTATGGCACTGCTCTGTTTCCTTTACATCTTTCAAAACTGGCTGCTCCCCATACCGCGGAGCTGATTCGGAACCCAAGATAAGATCGCAGCCTCTTTTCTGTGGTGAGGCTCGAGGACCTGTATTGCCTTGCATTTTGACAATGGGGTTCCTACGATGGCGGTTTAGAGATGGCCAACCTCTACTTGTACCATCTTGCCTCGCACCTCTTGGTTGTTCATGATTGGTTCAACGGGGGATGGTCAGATCCTGCATATTGTCTAAAGCTCAACCTTATAGGATTCCCCCAAATGTAATCTATGTTATATGGTTCCCCCATCCCCACACTATTCCATCAGTGACAAAGCTCGCTTTACAGGCTTGGAGGGCAGCTCTACACCACACTAGATGGGACACCAAACTTACGCAACAGATACCTCTCTGGCGCAGTACTTGACTGAGGGAAGTGGCATCCCTGCAAGGTTTTGGGCAGTGGGACCTGCTCGGGGATGTCTGGTCAGGGACACACATGAGATCCTATCAAGATCTTTAAACTATATACATGCTATCTTGAATGCAATTTTACAAGTATCTTCAACTAAGACACGCTCTTCAACCCCATCTTGCTCACACTACCTCAGACCCCGAATGCAGCCCACTAGAGGCCAAGACACGATGGGTGATTTGGGCAGGGGGTCTCTAAAATATACTGAACCTTGATAATTTGTATGCCAGGTACCTTGGATCACCTTAGAGCCTGGTGGGAGGCATGGATAGACCCACTAGAAGCTGATGACTGGTGCGATGCCTTGATGGTGCCAAGAATTACCACAATCTCTTCCAAGTTACGCCAGGTCCAAACATACTATTTATATGGGGCCTATATCTCCCCAAATCGGCTGCATCAGGCGAGACTTCTACCCGAGCTCTCTTGCCCTCGTTATGGTGATGGTCCTGCTGACTTCTATCTTGTGGTCTGACAGTGCCCCATAATTAAAAAATACTGGTCTGTGGTGGTGAGAGAGTTAATTGAGGTGTTGGAATGGGAGGTCCCTTTTCCCCCTTTAATGCTCCTATTGGGTGTCCTTGAGGGTTCTGGAGGTACTAGGGTAGACATGACATCGCTGCCCAATGGAGGTCCCCGTCTCTGCCCACCCTTGCACAATAGCGTCCGGGGTGGATTGGTGTGCCCTGCAGGAGAGATCGGTGTACGAAGCCAGGTGTTTCCCCTTTAGGCATTACTGAGTATGGGGGAAATGGTGGGGTCAATAAATCTAGGGTACGAGGATACTACTGCCAATGTTCTTGCTGCTTGCTGGGGGGACTATGTCAACTGTGTGTAATCGCTTTGCCATTACAAGATGTGACCTTCTTTGCTGAGCAACATGTGTGTTGTACTGTTCTCTTATGCATAAACTCAATAAAATTTGTTTACAAAAAAAAAGAATGTAACAAAGGTCAGATGGAATTTAGGCCCTACCAAGTTGGAAATAGTCAATGAATATAAGTTTCTAGGAGTCTGATTCAAGAAGTTCTTGAAATGAAATATTCATATGGAATCTTTGAAGGCTAGGGCGCTGGCCTCAGTTAGCGGTTTTGAAAAATTTGATAAGGATTATGGCGATATGTCATATTGGCCTGTTCTAAAAGTGTATGTGGCTATGATACCGCTGCAATTTCAATACGGAGCTGAGCTGTTATGTATTAGTGGCAAAAATGGGTGGGATGCTAAGGAGAGGAAATGTTTAAAGGGTTTATTGACCTTACCTGGATCCACTATGATTCATGAGGTAGGAATGGAGACAGGCATGATATCATGGAATGTACTGGTCCAAATGACTCTAATAAGATTTTGGCAAAGATTGAGTGTAGGAGAGGAACAGAAAGTCTCTCAGTGGTGTAAAAATGAGATCCAGCAAAGGGAACTGAAATGGGCAAAAAGTGCAAGGAAAAACTTGAAGGCGGTTTGCAGGGATATGAAAGTTAAGTTGTGTCCGCATAATTTACAAATAGAGGTATCAAAGAGTGAGCTAAGGACATTGTGTAAAGATCAGTCCCGTGAATATGATCAGCAGTTCTTGAGGGGGAAACAATTGGTACAATTTATGCTAAAATCTTGGCAGAATGAAGCATGGTTTCCGTATGTGGATGTATTACCAAATTGTTGGCTTAGATGTGAATTGCTAGGAATAAGGATTGAAATCAACACCTGTTACATCAATGACAAGATAGAATTGGAAATGATCCAACCTGGAGGGAACTTTACATGTGAACTGAGCACAAAATGCAATATTCCGCATATTTTAGTGGATTGTCTAAAAGTCTTATCCCAGTGGAGACTGATTTTACGCCCAATATTCTTAAAATATGGTATTAAGAGTCATGCGCCAGCTGTAGAACTTTTAATTGATAGTCGCCTTCTTGATATAGCATGTGCTATTGGGAGGTGTATGATTGCAGTCAAAAAGAGTTACAAGTGTTTTGTGTATTTTGGGTTAATGAGAGCTATTGTGCAATAAGGTCTTTGGTGCAAATATAATTAAGTATATTTTTAGATGTTTTGATTTTAAGAGGATTAGCGGATGAGTTTTAATTATGTTAAATTATGTCGGTTAATTTGAAAATGTTTTTAAACAATGTGATTATGTGTGTAATTGGTGTGTTGTTTAAAGACCATTGGTCTAAATAAACATTATTTTGACTGGTTGACTGACAGCTGCCAGTCGCTGAATTGTTACGCTGTAACTATATGACCTAATGGAACACTCACACACCTCAAATTCTGCCATTCAGTCTCACACACACAAACACACAAACACACACACACAAATATTCTCTCTCTCGTACTCTCTCTCTCTCTCTCTCTCTCTCTCTCTCTATCTCTCTCTCTCTGTCACTCCCGCTCTCAGCATTCCAGCAACTATTACAAGAAAATGGCTAAAATCTAATAGGGATCGGAATTACAAGTTTGTGATAATTATCAAACCCTTGCAGTTTTCCACTTTAAATTCTGTCAGATCAAACCTGCCGAAATCTACTGGGGGGGGGGGCAAGGCACAGAAAAGGTCAAAATGTGAAATTCTGCATTTTATGCCACATTTTCTTGTTGAAAACTCAGAATAGAAGGTGTTTATCTAATGTAAAAACCCCACTTATGATAATGGTATTTCCCATGTCTGGTAAATACACCACACTCTCCTGTCCTAGGCCCTGAAGGAGCCGGGTTCCATGTTCTAGATACGCTCTGGAACCTCAGGTTGATGGTACTTTTTATCAGCATGAAAGCATGGAGGGGAGGGAAATCGTTAGCCAATCAATCATTTCAGGTCCAATTCACTATGACTCCTAAGAATCACAGACTCCCAATTAGGTTTAGTTAGTTTATTACAAAGCCAAGAACAACTGGACATACAAGCACCTCAAGGTGAGGGTGTAGAAATACATAGAAACTAATACAAAGCCAAATCTACGGATGAAGTTAAGGCGGTGCAACATGCACAGGATGATTAGTTCGAGAATCAGCATACAAAAGATGATCAAGCAGACATCAAGATTCCCCTTCATTGGAAGTTCGTGGGTATAAAGCATTAATCTGTCCCTACACTACCACTACCGTGACATCCCTACATAGCATTTCTCAAGGCAAGATCTGTTAAGGTGTCAGTGCGTGAAGTCTTCCTAAGAAGTCCCTTCACATCAGTGGGGTCAAGGAGCGATAGAGCTCGTTCTAAGAAGCTCTCTCTCTCAAGGCAAGGCAGACTTCCCCGGACACTTTCCCTAGTTAAAATACATCAATACCACACCATCTAGTCTGACCACCTCCTCGTAGGTAACTTTCCATTAGGCAGCGATGCTCCCAAGCTTTGGGGAGATGACTTTGATTCCCAGGCCTGCTCGAATGAGAAAGTACAACAGTTTTCCATTATCAGTATCAACGCTCAATGTATCCTCTTCTCCCTGAGCCTAAATCCTAAAACAAAGACATTATTCTAACTAACAAGGATGAATCTTCCACCTGCAACAGAAATATGAGAAAGAACAAATCCAACATGCTCCTGAAATTCAACTATTAAATCTAATGCAAGAGCTTTCAGGGAAAATGCATTTCAGGCCTACAGTAATTGGCCAACATAAGAAATGGCACACAGGCCTCACGAAATTACATATATGAACACTATTTACCGAGCATTTCTATATTAACACATTACACAAGCACATCAAATATGTGAATTATTATCAGCAACATGTAGAATTCTACACATTAATGTTTTCAGCTAAACACATGTCAATTCAACGTTAATCTTTGCACGTTTACATGAAAATATCCTTAACACATCACAACTCACGTTATTACAGTTCAGGTTCTAATGTCACACGTTAATACAACAAAGGAATATATACGCGGGTGCGGACTGCTCGGGATTATGAGGCACCCCTACAAATGAAAGAGCAAAATTTGCGCTACATCAGCCCCCATTACAAATGAAGGGTGAAATCCTGATCGCTGTGCAAATGGTTGCTTACACAGGGATCGATATACGAGTTGTTTAATAACCACACCTTTGCAGTTTTTCCCTGATAGATTCCGGCAGATCAAACCAGTGATATTTGTCAAAGGAAAAGGCCTGTAAAAAACCCAAAACTTGCAGCCTTTGGGGGATATTCACAAGAACATGCGATAAACATCGCCAAAATAGGCTAACGCAATATTTCATATCGCCGTCTATCGCAGGGAAATAACCCTGTGTCAACGTCGTGTTCACAACACGGCGGTAACATGCGATAGTTTCCCGATAACGCCTCAAATGTCCGCGATACAACTACTGTGACGGCGATAAAAAAGGAAACCCGAACTCGAAAAAAGTTGCGATGGGCCCAACCGCGATAGAAAAATTGGCGAAAAGCAGCGCCAGGCTTGCAATTCCCACGTCAGGCGGGAAAAATCACCATAAAAGCAGCAAAAAAAACACATAACAACTGCGAAGCACAATGGAGGCAGCCGGAGCAAGTACAGAGGACAACCCGAACCCCACAAGCCCCACGGAGGACCAGCCTGGGACCTCGGGGTCAGGGAAGGGCAAGGAGAAGAAGAAGAGGAAGACGCAGTTCAGTCCGCAGGAAAATAGGATCCTGATAACGGAGGTGGTCGAACACCATCATCAACTGTTCGTCACCTCCACTGTGTCATTGGCAACAAAAAATGGAACATGGCAGTCCATCGTGGACAAGGTGAATGCAGTCGGAGTGCTGAGGAGGACAATGGACGAGGTCAAGAGGCACTGGAATGATGTGAAGCGCAAAACCAAGCAGAAACTCGCAAACAACCGCAAAGCAGCAATGCAGACTGGGGGTTGGAGCCCTGCGCCACAGGAGGAGCTGGATGAGATGGAGGAAATGGTGTCCACAGTCATCAGTGTGGAGACGGTGGCAGGAGTCGGGGGACCGGACACTGCTCAACATGACCTGACACAACAGCAACAGGGTGAGTAACCACCAGGGACTGGGGGGCGGGGGGAGATGGGCACAATGGCACACATGCACAATGAAGTATGGCACACTGCACAACCACAATGACTCAGGATCATGTCCCTGATCTCCTTGCCATACTGCAGCACACATAGAAACAGCAAGTAGTCCCCCGTCCACAATGTGCCCAGAGGGGGCCCTCCCCACACATCACCAATCTCACAACAAACACATGCACATGTGCTGAACCCAGCAAAGCTGCGGATCCGTGAGCCACACTGACAATGCAAGTGACACTGCATGACGATGAGCATGCCTGCAGGCCACTCATCATGACATGTTGCACACCACGACACCGAGGTGGCTGAGTGTGGTCCACATCCGGAAAGGAGCAGGTCACACACTGACACATCCACGTGCACAAACAACCCCTGACGGCAACAAGACATCTGCGGACAAACCATGCCCAAGAGTCCCAACTCCCACCAAGAGCCCAATTCACCCAAGTATGCAACATCTCAGCACTGCATAAGCACAGAAGTCAAAGACACACCGCCTGAAAGGGAGAAGGCCAAGCAAAGTCTGAGCTGCAGGGGCGACTCTCCCACAATGCAGCACACACACAAGAATCAGAGCACACCAACATTGACAACAATGTGGTACAAACTGCAACACTTTCACAACAGAACAGAGGACACAACTGCTGCCGCGTGTGTGTAGAAACTGGCCAATCACATTTGGCATAGCAGGAAACTGTGACATGAAAATGGACAAGTACAAGCCCACATCCCTGATGGTGCACAAATGTCCACTGTCTCGCTCCAAATAGGCAGCTCCTCCTAAACAGTCACAATGTACATTGTCATGCAGTCTGTTTGGAATCTTGGCCAATGCGTGAATATACATGGAACACACTGTTAAACTGCATCTCCTCTTTACATTGCAGAGGGAGAATCATCACCTTCTGCAGAGCAGACCGAACACCTCCTCACTGATGACGAGAAGGACCTCCCCACTTTCGACACCGACGCCCTCCAAGAGCTCATGGACAGCTTCGGCACCCCACCTCCAGGAGCAGGGCAGCCCAGCTGCATCGAGGAGACCCCACCCCCTGCACAGACCACACAGAAGGAAGCACGCACCACCGCAGCTGTCTCCCAGGATCCCCACGACCAACACATGGCATTTCAACGCCGTGTGTTGGAGGGCCAGAAGGAGATGGCTGAGCAGGTGGGGGTGGGGTTTGACCTCATGGCAGCCAAACTTGATATCATCCATGGGTGTCTACGTCCCATCAGGGACCACTTACAGTCCCTAACGGACACCCACAGTCCGCTCCATGGTCTCCAACGAGCCATGGCTGACATTGCTGGAGTCATGACTCGGAGACAAGAACACCTGTCTAGTCAGAGTGGCTCCAGCGATCTCAGCCATGAGGTGGGACACATGCGGAGGCTCATGGAGGACTCGGTGCGGATGGAGGCGGAAAGGATGGCTGCCACAGCTGCACATCAGCGAGATGTGGCTGGGATCTACCATGCCCTGCAGATCCTCATCATGGCATTGCTGCCACATGGCCTGGCGCAGATGAATGCTGCTGCTCCTACACCATCCACATCCCCGCCCCCTGATGTGTCAGTGGCCCACAGTGCGGCAGACATTCCACCTCCGGCACCTGATGTGTCACTGCCACACAGTGCGGCCGGAAATCCACCTCCGGCCCCTGATGTGTCAGTGCCACACAGTTCTGCAGCCGAAACACCAACACCCACAGGTGAGGCACATCACACATCAGAGGACGATGATGTGGATGAGACTGCTGTTGTGGTAATGAGGAAGCGGTAGCATTCATCTCCGCCATATGGCCAGTTTCAGCTTGGTTCGGCCCTTTGCATCATCACCTTCCACTGTCCCCCGATACACCCTGCGGCACTCACCTTGGACCTCGACATGGACTGCCATATTCTGTTTGGTTACCAATGACACAGCAATCAGACTGCGGACTGAACTCTTCCTCTTCCGATGAACTTGTCCTTCCCTAATGGACTCTGGCTGGCCCTCCACGGGACAACAATGTCAAGTGGGGTGTGCATGACCCTGTACTGCTCCAGCTGCAACACTCCACTGGATGTGAATAAAACATTCAAATTCACACAGATGTGTCATGTCTATGATCCTTCAAGTATGACAGTATGGATGAATGTAGGGTCACTGATTCCCCCTCACGTCCATTTTGCACATGTTGTGGGGCTTGGGTCAGAGGGTGCAACATTGCCGATTGCGGTCCGGGTGGCGCAGACACTACAACGGAGACACACGCATTGGTTAATTCCTTGTCCAGGCCAGAACTGAACCACGCCCAGGGCCCCGGGCTCATTGTTCACACCCCTACGCTGGACTGGCATACGCCAGCCCAGCCCAGCCCACTCCGCTTACGCTCACAGCGGGTGACGACACAGCTACATGTCCCAGGTCTTCCCTGTAGTGATCTGCTGGTCACTGGTCTAGTCGTCAGCATGCCACAGCCACTCCCTGAGGGCTGGTTTACACCCACACCACACCCATCCAGCACAGGCGTCACAGGACATGTGACCCTGCCAATAAAAGGGGCCCACCACAGCACATCCCCCACTGCCGGAGGTGACATGATGGCGTCCGCATCCACGGAACACAATCATAAAGGGTCCGTGACTTGCGTTGCCCTGAGTTGGTGGCACCCGATGGCCTGGGTCCGACACGGGCCTACCGCCACGTGGCGATGACTTGCGTTGCACTGAGTTGGTGGCACCTGATGGCCTGGGTCTGGCACGGGCCTACCACCACCTGGCGATGACTTGCGTTGCACTGAGTTAGGCCCACCTGAAGAGCTGAGCGGGTGTGAAGCCTGCGATGATGCGTTGGCCTCGATACGGCGTCCAGCATATCAGGACTCAATTTGATCTGTGAGCCCTGCTGGACCGCAGTGTATGTGCAGGCAGCAGTCAGCACACACATGACTCCGCGGTGCGGTGCCGCAGGGTGCGCTGGGGGCCTGTGGCACTGGATCCAGCCATCGGCTGAGGAGGTTGCACCGGCACGTGGAGGTCCCTCTTGGAGACACGCCGGTGGCGGCAGGTGAGCCTGGGTGCGCAGGGGCGGGCAGTCATCGCTGGCGGCGGACCGGTCTGGGGACCAGGGCTGGGGTGCAGCAGGTGCACAGGATCGCGCAGGCACCACTGGTCACGGCGGCAGCCTCGTGACTGGGTGGGGGGCGCCGCCCTGGCAGACACGGCCCTGCATGTGCTGACGAGATGTGCGCGGGTTGGCTTGGGACGTAGTCACCTCGTCTCCAGTGTGAATGCGGCCGTTGATTGTGGTCGGGCACGTGTGTGTAGGCCTATGGTCACGATATGGCGGACACAAAGACACACGCAGTAGTTACTGTGGTGGCGGACCACGCCCAGGGCCCCTGGGTATTCATTTGCGACATACGCCGGCCAAGGCCGCTCCGCTCAGGCTTACAGGGGGGACCACATGGCTACATGTCCAAGGGCTTCCACACTGCCTGGGGTAACTTGTTTGGATCCACTGTCCACTACACTGCAAACACCAGCAGTAGATGTCCACATGGACATGTCTGTGCTCTGCATACTGCAGTCTGTCCAGCACATCTCTGCAACACTTGGCATTGTGTCCTTTCTTTGTGCTGGGACACTTGCCTCCATCGCACATTCTTGGTTCTCACCTCTCCCCACATTCTGCAATTGTGTGGCAGAGGGGCTCTGCCTTTGTGGATGGTTTGTCTACATGACTGGCCCCTGTTATCACGGTTACTTGTGTTGTCATGTCCGGTAGTTGGGCATGTTGTTTGGCATGTTGTATGTGATTTTGTTACGTGTGCTCTCCCACAGTTGTGAGTTGTGTGATTGTGGAGTTGAGGTGTGTGGTGTGTTCAGTTAGTACTTACCAATGAGCAGTGCATTGCCATGGGTGCCATCCTGGAAGCGCTGGTTGATGATGGACTGTCGGAAGATGTATGTATCATGCACACTGCCTGTGAAGTTAGCGACGACATTGATGAACTGTCCCCGGTGGTCCACTATCGCCTGCACATTGATGGAATGCATGTGCTTCCTGTAGCGGTAATTGTGTGCAGGGTCGGCAGGGGGCTCAAGTGGTACATGTGTACAGTCAATTGCCCTCGACACGTGCTGTAAGGCAGCTATAGCGTGATTCCCTTGCATGGTCTCCAGCTGTTCATGCACAACATGGGGGAAGTGAAGGTGCAGGGGTATCAAGATGATACATACCGTGATGTTTACAGGTATGATGAATCCTGCATGATGAGACCGTAACAGATGTTTGTGTGGTCGTAACCTTCCTTTTCTTTCCTGCGGAGGTTACGAGCACACGGACTTCTGTTACAGTATATTTGGACTGGATTCATCATACCTGTATGCATTCCGGTTTGTCCAAGTGCAATTCACTGTACCAGTTTACGTTTGTGACTATGAGGACGCTTGACCATTGTCACCATTTCTCCAACAGGTTTCTGACTACTGATTTCGTGATATGGAACGGTATTGGGGAGTTCCCGCAGGATTTGCAGTTTATTGGATCCACAAGTTGCCCTGGTGAAGTTCCCCGTTGGGAATGGAATGCGTTGGCTGTGCTTTTTGTCTTGTTGTTTATGTATTTGTAAGGAAGTTCTGGTTTTCCACTACTGTACTTCATGACCTGGGAGGGGGTCCGGGGGGTGGTTGCGGTGGGTGTTGTGGCCCTCTTGATTCTCCAGGCTGCATGATCATTGTCTCCATGGCATCTGTTGGTCTTCAGATGTGGCTCTAGGCTGGGCTCCCTTTCATACTGTAGGTTGTCGTCTTGCTTAACACCAGTAAGAGGCAGGTGTTGTATCCCTGCTGCTAACGCGCATTATCGCCTGTTTTCGGATCGCATCACTGATCTGGCTGCTCGTTGGGAATATCGCAAAGTGGTGTTTTCGTGTGTTTTTGCACGTGAACGCCTACTCTGCATATCATTAGCGTTAGTTGTCGCTCTCATCCGTGGCGATGTGTTTTGCGGCAGCTATCGCGGGAAAACTGGCGATGTCGGCAGTTTGCACCAGCTTGTGAATGGGGCGATAAGTCTATCGCCACTTTTGCGGCGCTAAAGTGCCGATAAATCGGCGATGGCTCCTTGAGAATATGCCCCTTTGTGTGTTAAATGCAGATTCCACCTTATGCCTCATTTTCAAGTGTAAAAGACAGAATAGGATTTATTTCATACATGTGGTAAATACCTCAACCTGGGTAAGGGTATGTACAACTTTACAACATGGGTAAATACCTCACCCTTTTCTGCCAAACGTGCAATGAGGGTCCAACTTGTAATGATGGCCTACATTACAGTGCGCTTTTAAAAATCCAAAGAAAACGGCTTATGAAAAAAGAAACTTATTAGTGTAGAAACTTTCAATGTGATCTAATGTCAAGCATTTTTGTAACTCAAATGCAGCTGATGTGCTAAAAGCTCACTCCATTATTAAAATATGTCATGAATTGGAAGTGATTATATTCTTTGTCATTCCTTTCATCAAAATGTTTTTTCCTCCAAAAACTGCACAAATGGAGACAGAAACAAAGACAGTAATACATATGCATTCAATGAGCCTAAAGTAATACATTTTGTGCAACAGAGAGTGTGGGTGGAATTAAATGTACTTTCGATTTGTAGTTAAAATGTAGTGGATAATAAATTCAAAATTATGAGGCCAAACACAATACTTTAATTCAAGTGTGCCTCAATGAACGTCACTTGAATGCTCTTCAACATTTCGGCGGTTTAAATATTTGTTGCTCTGTATATAGTCTATTATTGCTGAAAGGTTAAAAGATACAACTTTCGAAAAAGAGCTTTCACAGGAGCATTACCTTCATTTTTTAAAACTGTATTACAAATTGTAAGTGGTATTGTCGAATTAAATTTGCACAAGCAAATAACTTTTACTTCATATTTATTATTCAAATCACCTAGTTTGAGTCTCTCTCTTTGGGCAACACAAAAGAGCCATAGCATCACACAACAACTGTATTTATATAGGACCAATAACTAACAAAAATGCTAATTTCAGTAACTGGGTTGTC
The DNA here is from genome assembly GCA_963921515.1 of Calotriton arnoldi. NCBI lineage: Eukaryota > Metazoa > Chordata > Amphibia > Caudata > Salamandridae > Calotriton > Calotriton arnoldi. Next base: position 371,044 of record CAWUFW010010009.1, read on the forward strand.
CTATGTGATTTAGGTTATCATAATCATCAAACCATGGTCCTAATGACTTATATGAAATCAGACTAAGGACCCAATTCACAAAGCATTTTATGTGAGTATATTTAAGTAATGTACAGTAAGCAATGATCAATAATAATGATAAACATGTGGTTTGATATTCCTTGAGTAAAATAGTGATCAGAGATGACGTACTAATCATCACATAAGTTTATTTTAATGCAGTTGAAAACAAATGAAAGCCTCTATTTAATTGAGAGACAGCAGAGAAACACATGTTTCGCCCCTCAATGGCGCGCAGGCCAGAGACTTTTTCAAGGCTGCTTAAGTAATATTAGTTACAGAATTACAGGAATTTCATTCATATGCATATATATGTCAGATAAACAAAAAATAAAAGTAGAAGCAAACAATAAATGCAGATGAACATTACATACAAGCGAAAAGGAGAGACAAAAAAAGAGAGCAATAAGAATCATTATAAATATGTATTAAGAAATACTATATGCATTTCCATCTGTGTTTCATGTGCTACAGTTCGTGATTACAAAACTCCATGCTTTTCATGGCCGATTAAAAAAAACTGTAACAAACTGTCATATTCAGTGTTTTAGTGCTCACGTTATGTGACAGAATTAGATTTTTAGGGCAGGGAAGTTCAGGCAGGGGTCCTAGATGGTGAGTCAAAAAGGTGCTTGATAGGAGCATGCAAACTTGTTTGGGGGGTGGTCTCAGAAGTTGCTAGAATGGTTCTCAGACAGCATTATTGATATAATCGTGGTTTTATCTAAGATGGTTTGTACATCAAAAATAGCGTTGTTGGTCTCACATGGATTGTAGGTTAGCCGTATTAGTCTGAAAGATTCAAAATTTTAAGAAAAGGTTTATTACAAGCTCATGTTACTTATGTGCTTCAAAAGTTAACCTCCATTGAATGGGCTTTTTAAGTGATAAGCACTTGCCTGTCCTTGTGGTCCTAATCGTATCTTCAGGTAGTAGATATTCATGCTTGTTTAATAGTGAAGTGACCTTCACGATACCTTTGTAAGAGTGGTCAATATCTAACAGTAGGAAGAGTACGGCGGAAAATGAAAAAAAGAGACCTATTTGAAAAATAATTGCTAGTATCTAATTGTGGTATAGTCTACTTTTTAAAGCAGGTACTCCATCTATACCAGGAAGTGGGCAGATTATGCCTACCTTCCATTAGTAGCAGTCGGTTGGGTCCGTGCAGTCCAGTCAAAAGTTTATGAAAGAGTAACTTCAGATGAAGAGTTCTCTTTTAAAGGGAAAATAAAGTGAATTAGCAGGTCAAAGGTTGAATGTGGATGTACTAAACCGGCATCCATATTGTAATATTGTATTGCACATTGTATTGTACTTACTGCTAGTAGTTTAGATTCCACGTTGAATTGGTCTCGGCTAGCTTCATGTACTGTACCACCTTAAATAAAGCAAGGAAAAGAAAAGAGACTGAGTGTCAAGAGGGGCAGGGTTGTTCAAAGTTATTTGTCAGGTAGTCATTTGTCAAATATATCCAAGTTATGGGGGTTCCCATTGAAGAGGTGAGAAGAACATCATGATATTATGTATATCTTCCCGAGAGCACATTGAGTGAATGTGTATCAAGAAACAAAGTACTTTTACATTGATTATGGTTGGCATATTTAGAGATATTTGCCAGCCTAGCAAAGATCTCTTTGCCCTCAAAGGAGGCTCCTCTAAAGACACTAAAAGTTTGCTGATCAGCCGTCATGTTTCATGGGGCCTCTCAGCAAGCCTTTTTATTTACAAAAGCAAACGCCCAAAGATGGAGGCTTTTTTGTGAAACAAAATACTAATGACCTTGAAACCCTGGAGGTTTTCTCCAAGGGTGTGGGGGTCATTATTTTCTGTTCTGGGTCACTAGGCCTGGACATCAGACCATCTACTCTAAATAGGGCAGACTTATACCGACGGCTCCGAGTCTTCAGACCATCTTTATAAGGTTTCCACCAGTGGAGCCAGAAGGGGCACTGTTGTCAGAGGCATAATGGCTTGCCACACTTTAAATAGAGCAGACAAACCATCCGTTTGGTGGACAGGGTACTCTCCCATGTTTGTGGCAGACAAAAATCGTTAGTTGCAACTGGTTTTCTAATTATGATTCGTCTTGTCTCCTAATGTCCTAGTGAAAAAGTGTCCATTGTCAATTGCGCAGTATGTTTGATACCTATTTCTCCTGACAGCTACTAAATATATTGTGAACAGAGCCCTATAACACCATGAAGAACTACAGAAAAAAGCAGGGACACCCATATATAAAAACAGGCACCACTTTTCTTCTATGGCAAAGTGTAACGTTTACTGTATCAGTCATTGATATCAACTCAAAGGTGGAACGCATTCTCCCCACTAATTACAGATGGGGAGACTGTCTCCACCCAAACTCAAAGCTAATGTAAAATAGTCACCTCTATCATGTTAGGAATCCATATGAAATCATTCTTTGAGTGTTCAATGATACTAGTACCCATTGTGTTGCAGCAATCCCAATTTGGTATGCTGCTCTCCTTCAGACCATCTAAAGCGCTGTGAGCACTGACATGCATCATTCACATGTCCAACCATGTACCCTCTTTGCCATTTCATATGTGACTACCTTAAAGTGTAGTGTAATAAAGTAACTGATTAAAGTGGTTCCCAAATGTTTTATTCTCCACCATGTCTTAGAAGCATTAAAATGTCATATTGGGCCCATACATTCATGGAGCATGGATGAGGTGTGCATTACATTGAGTTTGCCCATCTATCATGTCCCAAGTCTCAGCCTCATATTTAATAAAAAATATGAGTCATAGAATTTTTCAAGAGGTGCACTAATGAGCAGATGTCCCTGTTCTTTCATAATGTTAGAGGATGGTTTATATACTTCACTGACATTTATTTGGAAAGGGACAAGAGGACCACTATATAATTTCCTTGTCTAAGTGAAATCAGAGTCATTTCATTATCTTCTGTAGATATTATAATCATAGATGTTTTATGGGATTTTGCTGTGCATCTCAATATTCTGTATTTTTCTACATCACATCTTAGGGATTTAAATAAAAACAGATAGCAATTTTCTACGATGTATGCAGTATGTTACCTTAACAAATAATTGTATGAAAAGTGCTGAGACCTGTTAATCAAATTGATAGCGAAAAGATGCACCAAAATGTAAGTGAGTCGCTTCAAAAGAAAAAAACATGGCAAAATTATATGTAAGAGAAGGTTTTTTTACCCTTAACCTGAAAACAATAATAGACAAATCATATGTGTTTTGACACCAAAAAATCATTTGAGTAATCAAGTAAAAACCGGTCAATTCATAAATAGTACAGTCTCAACAAGGGGAATGCCTCATTGTTAGCAAAATTAATATTTGCCTTCCAACAGAGCTGGAAATATTCATTAATGAAAGCCTATCCATCCTTAGGATAGGAATGTGGGGTTTACTGAGGTGACTTTACTATTACCACAAACCTTTTGTAAATATTGTTCAATAACCTAGCAATATTCACCCTACTTCTAATTATTTGTTTTTTAATCAGACACACCAAACGTGAGAATGTTTAGCACAGTAGCCTCCCAAGGCTGAACATTGGTTATGTGTCATAGGGTAGTATATACTCTTATATTTGGAGTTTATTTCTAACCTTCTTGGAATGCACAAAGATTCCCATGCGAAATCAACCGAATTTCGTTTGTGAACAGTTCTAGGTGAGCAAATTGAACATTCAACAGTTCAGTGCATCTGCAATTTTTTCTCCACAGGGAACATATGTTCCTCCATAGAGAAACCTCGCCCTTGTGGATCCAACAAGTCAAAAAAGGATTTTTTTGTGATCTTAATAGGTGAAAATCCATTACTGTTTCTGGATGTGAAACTACCTGCCAAAGGCTTGTGAATTCCACAAATGTGCAGGTTTGTGGGTAGGGTGTTCCCACCCTTTTGCAGGAGTTACCATCTTGAATGTCCACAACCCTCCTCCCACGTGAACAAATTTACTCTCTCCTATAATCACATCATGCTGGTGTAGTATTTGTTCTAGTCTACCTGGATACTAGGATTGGAAATCGAGTATCCACATTGTGTTTTTAGCCGTGGCTGCCGCTGCTGAAATACTTTTTGGGACTCTGTATAAGCATTGACACCTCAAGTCGGCAGTTATTTATGTCAAGAAGAAATTTCCAATTCAGACAAGCTAATGAACACCAGGGGACCAATAGCCATAGATCCAGTGGCAGCACTTCTGAACACCTTCCCTTGCGTAAGCCCCACACAGACCTGCCTATAACAGTGGAACCTTGCACAGCTGTGGTGTAACTGCTCCAGTCTAACTATCTGCTAAGAGTGCAAGCTGTGTATCCTCTGTCTTTTAACTGTAGTGCAATTTTACATGGGAGATAATACACTTACAAGTGCAATTGTTTGTGAATCAAAAGGTTGACGGTGTAGGAGCAGATTTGAAATTCTTTGCCCTGCAAGCTGCCTTCAATAGCCTGAAAAAGTTAATAGATAAGTCCCTCTATTTGTGAGCAACAATTAAAACAAACTTTTTTTGCAGTTTTCAATAGGTTTATAATGAAAACTATAAATAGTATTTGTTCTAGTCTACCTGGATACTAGGATTGGAAATCGAGTATCCGCACTGTGTTTTTAGCCGTGGCTGCCGCTGCTGAATTACTTTTTTGAACTTTGTATAAGCATTGACACCGCAAGTCGGCAGTTATTTATGTCAAGAAGAAAATTCCAATTCAGACAAGCTAATGAACACCAGAGGACCAATAGCCATAGATCCAGTGGCAGCACTTCTGAACACCTTCCCTTGCGTAAGCCCCACAAAGATCTGCCTATAACAGTGGAACCTTGCACAGCTGTGGTGTAACTGCTCCAGTCTAACTATCTGCTAAGAGTGCAAGCTGAGTATACTCTGTGTTTTAACTGTAGTGCAATTTTACATATGAGATAATACACTTACAAGTGCAATTGTTTGTGAATCAAAAAGTTGATGGTGTAGGAGCAGATTTGAAATTCTTTGCCCTGCAAGCTGCCTTCAATGGCCTGAAAAAGTTAATAGATAAGTCCCTCTATTTGTGAGCAACAATTAAAACTTAAACTTTTTATGCAGTTTTTATTAGGTTTATAATGAAAACTATAAAAACTGAACAACTACTTATGTCTAAACAATACAAAATGGAACTATGAAAACAATTCCTCATTATACAACATTCCTCAGCAAGAATAATAAAGAATAAATACTTCCATAATAAAACCACATCACTCTGAGGTGTTGTTTTAAATTAAAACACGTAAAATTGTAGTCAAATGTGCTTTTCCTTGACCAGTACTAGTATTAGTGATCAACACATTTAAATATCTCTGAGGTCCATTAGCTGAGGGCATCCTCACAAGATACCGGAGGTGGTTTCCGAACCTACTTACTGTAACCGACAGAGAGGTTCATCTTTAAGGACTCCATGGCAAGGCCCAATTGGAGCAAAACATGACATTCAGGCCAGTTATCACAGCAACAATCACCTGTCCTCTGCTTCAGGTCTATGGTTAAATTTCAAGCACTCAAACGTTCAGTATACCAGTTCTATATGCAAGAAGAATCATAGGAAGTCCTAGATCATAAATAATTCAAATTGTTCACTTTGATTTTGGTCTTTAGTGCCCTCCTAACACTATGTTTAAATCAACCTTGCTATCTTTGTTGGCCAACAATTAGGCCAGACAGGCCCAGAGATTCAGAAAGGATCAAACCTTAGCCCAGGACATGTGTCACCTTCCAACTCCCTTTTAAAGACATACAGTAAGCTGTCATTGCCAGCTTGGGGCACATCATATAGTAATAGCAAGACTGTCTATCACCCACACTTGTTTTCTGAATCACAACCTAGTTTGAGTTGTAGACCTGGAACCAAGAGTGGTATCCTCAAATGAAACTTTTCCCTCAGTAATGCTAGTAGGAAATTGGGTTCTACTGCATGAAAATCTAAATTTATTTATGGAGTCTCTCCCACTATAATGCTTTGGTAAAATTGGTTTCTGGACTGAAAACTATAGTGCTCACCTTGTATTTTAAGGTCAGCTGTCTATGGACATCTAGTATAAGAGACGCTGCATAGGCTGCGGGTACAAACATGTAATGTACATGGAAAGGCCCATTGAGGAAGACTTTTTTCTCTAACTCATTTTCTCATCTGTCTATATTAAGACCTATTTGAAGATCGGAACAATTTTCAATTTAAAAGTCGATCCAATGCACAATGATACAGCTTACTCATAGCTGGTTTGGAATTAAAATGAATAAACAATCCTTTTTTTTGAAGGGCACTGACATCAGTGTCTTTGCAGGCACCATACATTTTATAGCAAAAATAGTTAACATTATATTTGTATCTATGTTTAAATTAGTCAGAAACCCTTATGCAAGATTAGTTTCACCCTAAATGAGCTCCCTCTCTAACTTCAGATGGATTTTGTTTTTCCTAGAGCCTTGGTTAAAGCGATTCACTTGTCCCTCTACTTTCTGAGTAAACACAATTGCTGTCCTTCCATCTAGCAGATCAAAGACACTCTTAACAATATGTTCAAAATTCCAGAGGAGATTAGCTTCTGCCTGCTGGAGAAAGGTGTGGTGGTACATGTTTCACAGGTTGCTGTGGCATCATCAGTGTAATTAGGCCAGCAGATAGATGCCCCAGCCTGGACAACAAGCAAAGTAAAAGCTCTGTCTCCACCTTACCTAGTGGATGTAAAGAGGGTGAAGGGGGAGAAGTGGAACAGAGATAACTTGACGTGTATTTTGAAAAGTATCCTTTGTGAAATGTCACTGAATTCCCTCAAATGATAGATGGGATGACGCCTGTGAGTGTAAAATTTAAGAGGAGAGAAGAGGTAGCAGAATTAGATTAGGTGGAGTGTCACCAATAGCTAAGATCTCCACCTCCCATTAAAACCATCTGCGTGGGGAGAAGATCTGAGAAGAATGCATGCTTTCAAAGAATGTTGGGAATGAAGGGCAAAGGCTAGCTCTGCTGTTGCTCTACACGAAGGACCAATGGAAGTGCCCATTCCTTGCTAGTCATTCTAACTTTAATTGGGTACCCTGAACCGGTGGCACTTGTAGTGTTAGCCTCAGTTTATTGGTTTCATGCCGAGTAGATCCCCAAAAACCCAAAAGATAAACACAATCTTTTTAGAGAAAAGGAGAACTGGCATTTGTCTCCCACAATGCCCCCTCTGAGTTAGGCTCAAGTAAAAGGGAAAGTCATGAGTCCGACAAACTTGTCTGAGGATCTCTGATCCACAGGAACTATATATAGAGCCCCGCCATCTACCCCTTAAATCCTTATGCACACCGCTGGTTGGTATTTGTCTAAATGATTGCTTATTATACACTATTTGTTTACAAATTATGTGCATTAGAATGATTGTAACTATCATAAACAGCTCAGCGAGAATTATGCAAGTAAGGGCAAAGGGTAAGCATGCCCAATTATGATTCATCACACATCTATATTTTACTAGTTTCATCTAAGCTGTAAAACGCCATCAATCGTCATGATTGATAAAGTCCTACTTAAAATAATAATATGCCAAGTCATTCCTCATGTATCTTATATCTTATTGTCCCTTTAAGCCTTATGTCGAAACTGCTTGGTTCAGCATTCCCTCCAGCAACCCATCTGTAGGTCTAACCTTGCCCTCATATGCAAGGAGTGGTCCGCTCTTGCTTGGCTCCTATTATTGCACAGGATTTCTGAACATAGCTTCTTTTTCAATAACGTGTAGGGGAGAACTTACTGCTACTTCGCTCTTTCTTCCTACAGGATGAATCACACAGGGTCATCGCCCTTGTAGCTAACTCTTCAGCTGCCACATTCACAAACCATGTGTGCACCAAAGAATGGAAATTTTCCATCTCAGTCTTGTTAGCGTGAGATAAGAAACGGCAATCCAAACACACATTTATAAGCTCAAAATAAAACAAGTTAGCCTGCTTTCTGGGCCTTTCACTTGTACCACTCATTGCATCTGAATGCCAAGGCAATGTTAGTCGTTGTTGTATGGAATAAAGCCTGAATTGCATACAACATCAAAAAAAGTAAAAGCATTACACCAGGCCTGTCATGAAACTACCCTAAGCTTAGTGGTGAGTGTGCCTGCGCTATAGCCCTAGGGTAGCCTTGTTGGGCAGACCCCAGGAATAGTGGGCACTGAGGAAACATGCTGCTGAGCAGTGGAACCCCGGCAGAGGTTGTGGTCTAGGGTGGCTGAGGGTACTGGTCCTTTGAGGTCTGTTGAGGAAGACCTGTGGGTGTTGCTGTGAAGCCTCCATTGCTCCAAAACAGGAGGCTACCCAGTGCCCTGAAAGAATTCAGCTTCAAAGCCCTGTAAGAAATGCTGTTTGTATTCCTTGGAAGGAGGAAAGTTACACTCTATGGAGAAGAAGTGCTGGAGGGTGTCTTTGTAGAAGATAATCCTGCCTGGACAAGTTTGTCACAGCAGAAATTTGATAACATCAATAGGCACATGAGGTTAGAGCCAGTGTAAGCACCACATTTGTGATGAGATGTGGCATACATACAAGAGAAGCAATGCACCGCAACCTGAGATAGAGCAGCTCAGGATAGGATAGGATATAAATCTGCTGTGTGATTAAGTTAAAATAAAATCACATTCAGGATTGGCCGCCTGGTAAATAGTGATTTTTCTCTGCTATTTACTCGGCTGCTGGTAGAGATTATTTACTATTTGGCAAGTAGCCCTGCAAATAGCAGAAAAACTCCACTATTTTTCTGGCTGAATAGTAGTAATTCTGCACTGTTTGACCGACAGCAGTGCAAATGAAAGGAAAAGCTCACTATTTTCCTGGCCGCTGGGTATATAGCAGAGGTTATGTTCCATTTGACCGGCAGTCATGCAAATAGCAAAAAAACTATACTAGTTACCTGGACCTTGACTAACTAACAGACATTATGTACTCTTTGGCCAGTGGCCAAGCAAATAGGAAAGAAACTTCATTCTTTACCTGGCTGCTGGTTGAATAGTAGAAAACATTTACGAATTGGCTGGTGACTTTGAAAATAGCAAAGAAATGTCACTACCTGTCTGTTGGCTAAATAGCAAAAATTATATGTTGTTTGGCTGGTGCACTTGCAAATAGCAAATACATTTCACAATCTACCTGTCTGATGGCTAACTAGCAGAAATAATATAGTGTTTGGCCAGCAGTCATGCAATTAGAAAATAATCTTCATTATTCTCCTGGTGGCTGACTAAATAGCATACAGTATGCACAATTTGGCCAGTAGCTGTACAGACAACAGAGAAACTTCGCGATTTACTGAGCTGCTGTCTAAGCAGCTTAAAGTTTATATTATTGTACCTTATGCAGATTTCAACAGGCACTAACCACCAAGTTGAACTGCAAATGAGGAGCGCACTCAAATGGCATCCATCTCCTTATGTAAGTTAGGGTTCTAATGTATCATTATTCCATTCACAAAAAGTGCTCGCAAATTGCACACAGACATTTTACAAATTGAATTGTATTTTGCAAACCGACCTATGCACTATTAGGTCCATTCACAAAATACTGAATCATTGGGGGTCAAAGGACAACCTGCCAAATAAATATTCATTAGGCACATGGCAATTTGTGATCCTATGTGATTGGCTGTAATCACAGGGATGGTGGCCTGCAAGAGACAGTACACTAGCATCCCTATGATTGCATTCCAAAATGGCAAAACTTTTTTTTAAAGCAGCCAGTGTTTCTTAAAGAAACCAGAGCTGCTGTTAAAACAAAAAAAATCTGTTTTGGAAAACTTCAGGAGGCGAGGGCAGCGGTCCTTTAAACCACTGCTCTCTCTGCCCCTGATGCTAACAACCTCATTCCTAAAGGGGAAAGGATCCTAAGTGGACCCCCTCCACTTTGCAAATTAGTTACCATTCCACCTCGGGGTCGGTAGCTCACCAATGGTTTGTGACCACAATTACGGTCATGAACTATCAATAATAAATTCATTTCTGAATTAGAATCTCTTTGTAGATAATCATAAAACATTTATGTTCACAAACACTGTGATTTTACAACTGGTTTAAATGCAATTTACACCCTAAGCACTAATTCATAGGTCTAAAGGTCCCACATTTTAAAAATGTTTTCCAGTTATTTTGATGAACATGGAACAGAATGCCACTCTATTGCACTATAGGCCAAAGCACAGTGACTTGAGCGGCCCTTTATGGAGCTGTTGTATGCTCCACAAATGCTCCTGCTCCATTAGGTTTACCTGCAGAGGTGGTTAAATATAAAGTTGGTTAGAATCTTCACAAGACTAGATGAAGCAGTTTACTCTTCTTCAGCTTTGTACTCGCTCCTACTCACAAAGTAATGGAAATATACCAGGGCCAGATGCAGGATTACAAGAACACTCTATGTTATCAGAACACCTCTTTTTCTGCAGCAAATCAGTGTATTCTGGATTATTAATTCTGGTTCTGTTCAACTAAACAGATCAGAATAAAACACCTGAAAACAATTATTTGTAAAAGTAAAGGCCAGAACTGGAAATGTTGTATCACAGTAACATGTGCCATCTTCTATTTAGTGGGATCTTCTTAAAATAGAAATAATCGTATAGGGCTCCTTGTGCAAGTCACCAATGAAGTATAATTGAGAGGTTTCAATTGAGACGAAAATAAGAAAAACAATGGGTCTGATGTGGAGTTTGGTGGACAGAGTTAACTCCATCAGGATGGTGGAGGACAATACCTCCACTACCCCAAGGGGCTTCTACTCGCCAAATTTAAAATTGTTGGTCAGCCCTCTGGACAACTCTCTACATTGACAGGAAATACTGTCATGGCAGTTGCTGTCAATGAAGGAAATTTCTGACAGATGTTACTGTCAGACGTGATAGCTAGCTGTGTCAGGCGGCATAGCACACTAACCTGGGATTTGCGTCTTCCGGTAGAGACTAATTCACAGAGCCTGGCTCCTAACTCCCTTGTCAACCTATCATCATATCAGAACTGAATGAATCACTTGAGGCAGAGATAGTTTAAAAAATGGAAAGGGGCATGAGATGCTGGGGTCATCCAAGAACCTGCCAGTCTTGCTTGTCCTTCAACATGGCCCTTCAGACAGTGATGCTGTGTTCTCCGTGCTTGCTTGAATCACTTTTGCTACTCTCACCTATACATGTCAGGGAAGAAAGTTAGTTATGCAGTACGCTTCTATACATCCATCTCTTGTGAAAACTCTTTGCTCCTTACCTTCACATTCCCTGTTTTGCATTGATGGATGCTTAAACTCTTGGGCTTCTAAATCTTTTTGCACTTGCACCCTAAGGAAATGTTACATTGAATTAGTAGTTCAATGCCCATTGTAAATTTCAATACTCACTCTCACGCACACGTAGCAGTGCTACTATGCCTGTGACTCCTTCTAGAGGTTTACAACAAATCATCTCACAGAATTATAACAATTATGCACTTTGATCTTGTCTTTGGGAATTTTCCATTAGTCCCTCAAAGTTCCTCCTTTTGTGTTTTGAAATAATGTTCAGTTTCCTTGCACTGTTCATATCACAACCTTGGCTTGTAAATATTAGTTCTCAAATTGTTCACAATGCCACCTATTGTCTTTTCTTTATACAGGTTTATTTCCTCAGCAGGAGGACACCACCTCAAGGATTCAAGCTTTACTGAGAGTAAGCATGCCAATTATTTTCTGCATGTGCTCATGTTACTGTACTTAGGGCCTGATTCTGATGCGGTTAGGATGGTCTCCTAACGGCATTTGCTCCTTCCAAATCGGATCGGGAACATGTCTTTCGGACCGGCTTGGAAAGGTTTCCAACCGACCGAGTATGATGCGAGTTAAGCGTTAGGAATATCCCAATCCCAACCCAACGGCATTTGGACTGACCGAGCCGTACGGAGCAGAATCGTACGTCTCTACGGGCCGCGTTCCCGAACGACCGAGTACGATGCTGGATTTGGACAGCCTTTCTGAATCGTGCCGTCCGACTTGAATCGGCAGTCGGAATCAGACTTTTGGGGCCCGTAGTGGGCTCCCTGCACCCAGAGCCTTCCCAATCAGGCCTGTGGAGGTACCCATGTGTCCCCCCTTACCAGCCATGCACAGTGTGGCAAGAAAGCAAAAGACACAAAATTGATGGACGGAATGCAGAACAAATCAAAACATTCACCCCCAGTCAAAAGATCTGGGTTAAATCCATCATTCTTTTGCTCACCATGCTACCCCAGTTTAGACCTGGCCATATGCAAATCAGTCTTGACCCTGTGCCTCAGGGGAACAGTTCAGCCCGAACTGTCAAGCCAGGTCCTCCCTGGACCGGAAACAAGCATCCTAGGTCCGGTTTCGGGGTTTCACCCCTCTTCAGCCAGGATAGCTTGATTCCAGTGGCACAGTGAGCCCAGGACCCACGTCTGGGCATACCTGGCGCACTTAGGGCGAGAAAGCAAAAGACACAAAATTGATGGACGGGATGCAGAACAAATCAAAACATTCACCCCCAGTCAAAAGATCTGGGTTAAATCCATTATTCTTTTGCTCACCATGCCACCCCAGTTTAGACCTGGTCATATGCAAATCAGTCTTGACCCTGTGCCTCATGGGAACAGTCCAGCCCGAACTGCCAAGCCAGGTCCTCCAGGGACCGGAAACAAGCATCCTAGGACCGGTTTCGGGGTTTCACCCCTCTTCAGCCAGGATAGCTTGATTCCAGTGGCACAGTGAGCCCAGGACCCATGTCTGGGCATACCTGGCGCACTTAGGGCGAGAAAGCAAAAGACACAAAATTGATGGACGGAATGCAGAACAAATCAAAACATTCACCCCCAGTCAAAAGATCTGGGTTAAATCCATCATTCTTTTGCTCACCATGCCACCCCAGTTTAGACCTGGCCATATGCAAATCAGTATTGACCCTGTGCCTCATGGGAACAGTCCAGCCCGAACTGCCAAGCCAGGTCCTCCCTGGACCGGAAACAAGCATCCTAGGACCGGTTTCGGGGTTTCACCCCTCTTCAGCCAGGATAGCTTGATTGCAGTGGCACAGTGAGCCCAGGACCCACATCTGGGCATACCTGGTGCACTTAGGGCGAGAAAGCAAAAGACACAAAATTGATGGACGGAATGCAGAACAAATCAAAACATTCACCCCCAGTCAAAAGATCTGGGTTAAATCCATCATTCTTTTGCTCACCATGCCACCCCAGTTTAGACCTGGCCATATGCAAATCAGTCTTGACCCTGTGCCTCATGGGAACAGTCCAGCCCGAACTGCCAAGCCAGGTCCTCCCTGTGAGGGACCCAGACGTGGGTCCCTTTCTCTCCATGCCACTGGAATCAAGCTATCCTGGCTGAAGAGGGGTGAAACCCCGAAACCGGTCCTAGGATGCTTGTTTCCAGTCCAGGGAGGACCTGGCTTGGCAGTTCGTGCTGGACTGTTCCCATGAGGCACATGGTCAAGACTGATTTGCATATGGCTGGGTTCAAACTGGAATGGCATGGTGAGCAAAAACTATGGATTTAGGCCCAGATCTCTGTACTGGGGTGAATGTATGACATTGTTCTACATTCTGTCCATCAACTGTTGTTTTTGCATTTGTCACCCCGAGTGGGACGGGTATGCCCAGACGTGGGTCCCGTGCTCTCCATGCCACTGGAATCAAGCTATCCTGGCTGAAGAGGGGTGAAACCCCGAAACCGGTCCTAGGATGCTTGTTTCCAGTCCAGGGAGGACCTGGCTTGGCAGTTCGGGCTGGACTGTTCCCATGAGGCACAGGGTCAAGACTGATTTGCATATGGCTGGGTTCAAACTGGAATGGCATGGTGAGCAAAAACAATGGATTTAGGCCCAGATCTCTGTACTGGGGTGAATGTATGACATTGTTCTGCATTCTGTCCATCAACTGTTGTTTTTGCATTTGTCACCCCGAGTGGGATGGGTATGCCCAGACATGGGTCCCGTGCTCTCCATGCCACTGGAATCAAGCTATCCTGGCTGAAGAGGGGTGAAACCCTGAAACCGGTCCTAGGATGCTTGTTTCCAGTCCAGGGAGGACCTGGCTTGGCAGTTCGGGCTGGACTGTTCCCATGAGGCACAGGGTCAAGACTGATTTGCATGTGGCTGGATTCAAACTGGAATGGCATGGTGAGCAAAAAACTGATAGATTTAGGCCCAGATCTCTGTACTGGGGTGAATGTATGACATTGTTCTGCATTCTGTCCATCAACTGTTGTTTTTGCATATGCACAGTGTGGCAGGCACCAGGGGGTGCCCACCACAGGATGCCCGATTTTCCCCAGCCACCCCTTTCTTCAATGGCAGCCTATGTATTTGGTCGGAACAAAGGCTCCCATTGAAGTCAATGGGAGTCCAACCAAATCGTATCTGGAAGCATCCGGATGCATCGTACTCAGTCGGTTGGACTCTCCCGATCTGATTCAGTCGGAAACCATTCCCAAACCAATTCGGTTGGGAAGCTTTCCAAACCGCATCAGAATCGGGCCCTTAGTTGTGAAGTTGTTTCTGGTTGTTGATGTTGTCTTTTTCTTTCTTACTGTTCGCCACCAAGTTGAGGGCCAGGAAGAAATCTGAAGCTCCGATGCTGGAGCCTGGGCACCCTAACTTCCAACTGCAATGCTGAGGTCAGAATATGATGCTTTCTCCAGGTGAGTTATGACATGGGCATGGCTTTTAAAACCAGCCTGGGCTGGACCGGCCATAGCGGGCATCGGGTGTTTCCTCAGGAGGCTGGAAGAGCGGTGGCCGGTTTTGCAGCTGTGGAGGCCGGTTTTGTTACTGGGGCCGGTTTTGCAGCGGTGTTGGGGTCATTATTTTTTTCCTGTAACTTACTGCTGGGTTTTACCCTAAATAAGGCGAACAGTGTAAATTCCTTCCTCCAGCGGCCCCTACTCTATTGAGCTGGCGCAGGAAATATTCCATTTACAGAATACTTATGATCCACCCAACTCTAAATTAGGTCAGTTTGGAAGACAGGGTAGACCGTCACATTTGTGATGGAGCACCCTGTCTCCCAATCTATAAGGGACTAATTTAGAGTTTGGCAGAGAGGGTACTCCATCACAAAGGTGACAAAGTACCCTCTCTGCCAAACTGAAGTTCTGCCCGTCTCATTTCGAGTCAGGCTGTCTCCACCGCTAACATATACCTCTGACGATCTGATGGAGTAAAGGTTGTCAGAGGTTTTGGCCATTTGAACATCGGCCCGATTTAGAGTGAGTGGTCAAATAGTGAGTTTCACTATTTGTCACTGCCTGGTAAAACTTAGCAGCAAGAGACAGTGAAAACAGAGAACAGATACCTTTGTAGCTATCTTTGGCAAAAGTATTACATTTGACTAAATGACTGCATGATTGGGAATGACTTCATCATTCAAGTCGAATTCCTTCAAAAATAAGTGACAGGGACAATGGATCAAGGTTATATCTTGAATAATCCAATTTCCAAATATGTGATTCTTAAAAAGCAGCCTCCATGCATTACCTTTACAAACCTGTTAACATGATTGAAGTTTCATACTCATGAGCATTGATTATAGTCTTGTTAAATAGTCTCAGCACCGCTTATATTTTCTGCGTGCAAATAAGTTGCATGCAGTCTTTGAAAAGGCCCTTTATGTGTCCCACAGACAGACAAACAAATTATTCTTCCATCTCTATACCAATGTTGTGGTGCTTGTGGTATTAATGTATTGAGGAAACTTATAGAAACATTTGAACTGTTCTCAGAATAATCATCATGAGAGGTTTAAGGAGTAAAGAAGTGTGGTTATTTTATTGCACTCCCAAGATCAGAAAATGTAACTAAATTAATGGGAGCAAAATCCTTTGCATGGCTTGCAAATGCTATACCATCCTAAACTGTCATTTATTCTGGCTTTCTCTGTGTTCCATCCTGGCGAGCTGAAGAATCATGCGAGCCCCGCCAAACAGAGAAGCAAAAGGATGGGGCACTTGCAGAGGACACCTAACATATACCTTGAGTAGTCACTCAGGAAGAACTAAGCAGCAGCCATTTGCTTACAAGAACCTCACTAAATTTGTGTGGGTAGCCTTTTCTGCATGCTTTCTTACTTCAGTGTTTGGGTCTCCTCCCTGCACCGACAGGAATACAGTCAATACACTTCCACTGTCTGGTGAAGTTGTATCTGCTCTCCGTCACAAGCTGTTCTAAAAAAGGCACCATCCAAAATGCATCCCACTGATCCCAGCACTTAGACTTTCACCACACAAGGAACCTTACTATTTATTACGCACTTGCTACATACCTGCACATGGAATGTCAGCGCAAACGTCTGGGAGTCACACAGACTACTGTACTGGTCTTGCCTCCTTGCTAGTCTTCCATACACTTTCCCTGCATATGTATCGCCATCACCCTTCATCGAGCCCTCAGTGTTTCGCAGACCATTCTTCTGGTGCTGAAGCTATCACTTCTGGCAGTGCTTCCCAGTGCTATCACAGCTGGCAATCAGAGCCCTTTGTTACTCAGAATATATTTATGGTCCAACTGTTGTGGTTTTTCATACACTTTGGTTTATTAGCAAATACTTACCAGTTCTATAAGTGGGTTGAAAAAGAAGGGGGTTTCTAAAGGTTGACAGGATAAGAAGCATTAATAGGAACCATTTACACAAGGTATATCCTAGTACATGTGCCCTAGAATTACCTAGATGCCCTCTTCCTCTCACCCTCCTTCATCTGGGCCTTCTATGCCTTCTGGTGTTGGTCCTCCTCCTGGTCCTGTTCCAAGTCCTTGTTTTTTTCCCTTTCTGTGCCCCCTTGCTGCCCTGATTGTGCTCGTTTTTCCTTTCTGTGCCCCCTTGCTGCCCTGATTGTGCTCGTTTTTCCTTTCTGTGCCCCCTTGCTGCCCTGATTGTGCTCGTTTTTCCTTTCTGTGCCCCCTTGCTGCCCTGATTGTGCTCGTTTTTTTTCCCTTTCTGTGCCCCCTTGCTGCCCTGATTGTGCCTCGTTTTTTCGTTTCTGTGCCCCCTTGCTGCCCTGATTGTGCTCGTTTTTCCTTTCTGTGCCCCCTTGCTGCCCTGATTGTGCTCGTTTTTTTTCCTTTCTGTGCCCCCTTGCTGCCCTGATTGTGCTCGTTTTTCCTTTCTGTGCCCCCTTGCTGCCCTGATTGTGCTCGTTTTTTTTCCTTTCTGTGCCCCCTTGCTGCCCTGATTGTGCTCGTTTTTTCCCTTTCTGTGCCCCCTTGCTGCCCTGATTGTGCTCGTTTTTTTTCCTTTCTGTGCCCCCTTGCTGCCCTGATTGTGCTCGTTTTTTTCCTTTCTGTGCCCCCTTGCTGCCCTGATTGTGCTCGTTTTTCCTTTCTGTGCCCCCTTGCTGCCCTGATTGTGCTCGTTTTTTTTTTGTTTTTTTTCCTTTCTGTGCCCCCTTGCTGCCCTGATTGTGCTCTGTTTTTTCCTTTCTGTGCCCCCTTGCTGCCCTGATTGTGCTCGTTTTTCCTTTCTGTGCCCCCTTGCTGCCCTGATTGTGCTCGTTTTTTCCTTTCTGTGCCCCCTTGCTGCCCTGATTGTGCTCGTTTTTTTTTCCTTTCTGTGCCCCCTTGCTGCCCTGATTGTGCCTCGTTTTTTCCTTTCTGTGCCCCCTTGCTGCCCTGATTGTGCTCGTTTTTTTCCTTTCTGTGCCCCCTTGCTGCCCTGATTGTGCTCGTTTTTCCTTTCTGTGCCCCCTTGCTGCCCTGATTGTGCTCGTTTTTTCCTTTCTGTGCCCCCTTGCTGCCCTGATTGTGGTCGTTTTTTTCCTTTCTGTGCCCCCTTGCTGCCCTGATTGTGCTCGTTTTTTCCTTTCTGTGCCCCCTTGCTGCCCTGATTGTGCTCGTTTTTTTTCCTTTCTGTGCCCCCTTGCTGCCCTGATTGTGCTCGTTTTTTTTTTTCCTTTCTGTGCCCCTTGCTGCCCTGATTGTGCTCGTTTTTCCTTTCTGTGCCCCCTTGCTGCCCTGATTGTGCTCGTTTTTTTCCTTTCTGTGCCCGCTTGCTGCCCTGATTGGGCTCGTTTTTTTTCCTTTCTGTGCCTGTTTCCCGCCGCTGCGCCCCTGCGGCCCCGCCCCCTCACTGCCCATTCGCTGCCCCATTCCCTGCTCCTCCCTCCCACCTCCCCATTTATGGTGGCCGCTGTGCGGCCGCGCAGCGGACGTGCGCATCGGGCGCGCCGCTGGCGCGCCGAAGGCGCGCCTAAGGCAAGCCCGTCTGCGCCCGTCTGCGCCGGGACCGCGCCCAGCGCCGGAACCCCTGGTCCGGGCATCCCCCGCACCCGCCACATCAACAGACGCCGATACGACGCCAGCACCCTCCACGCACTCAACCCCGGAAAAGATCACGCCTGCTACCTGGCCACCCCGAAGCGCACCCAAGGGCCCTTCACCTGCCAGAACTGCAGCTTCGCCAGCACCCGCCCCGCCAAACCACCGCCCAGGAAAGAACCCAACTACCTCAGATGCATCCTCCTCAACACCCGCTCCGCCCGCAAACACGCCATCGAACTCTGGGACCTTCTCGGCTCAACCTCCCCAGACGTCGCATTCCTGACGGAGACCTGGATGAATCCCGCTTCAGCCCCGACATCGCCATTGCCATCCCGGAGGGCTACAAGATCACCCGCCGGGACCGCACCAGCGGAGTCGGAGGAGGCATCGCCATCGTCCACAGGAACACCCTCAGAGTCTCAACCAACACCGACGACACCCTCAGCACCGCCGAGCACATGCACTTCCAGATCCACACCGATCCCAACACCACCCTCAGAGGAACCCTCATCTACAGACCCCCGGACCCCGACCACAGTTCAGCGATTCTATCGCTGACTTCGTCAGCACACACGCCATCGCCTCCACGGACTACATCCTCCTCGGGGACCTGAACTTCCACCTCGAGAACAACAAGGACACCAACTCCACCACCCTGATCGACAACCTCGCCACCCTCGGACTCAGACAGCTCGTGACTACACCCACCCACGCCGCCGGCCACACGCTAGACTCCATCTTTTCCGCAAGCCCACACGTCTCCTTCAACCACACCTCCGAACCCCACTGGACTGACCACCACTGCATCCACTTCACCTACAGGAAGCCCCCACGCACCACCGCACCGAACAAATGCCTCGCCGCTGCTGGAGCAGAGTCACCGAAGACCAGCTAACCACAACCCTCGCCCTGAGCCCACCCGCCGAACCCTCTGACCCCGACACCGCCGCCCGCAACCTCAGACAGTGGATCGACGACTGCGCCAACACCCTCGCCCCGCTCAAGAATCCGCCCAACAGCCACACCAGCAAGAAAGCCACCTGGTTCACCGAAGACCTCCAGGCCTCCAAACGAACATGCCGAAAACTGGAGAAGATCTGGCTCCACGAACGGACAGCGGACAGCTACGCCGCCCACAAGAGCGCCACCCGCAGTCACCATCACCTCATCAGATCCGCCAAAAGGGCCTCACTCAAAGACCGCCTAGACAACAACGCACACAACAGCAAAGAGCTCTTCAACATCGTGAAGGAACTCTCCAACCCCAGCTCCAACACCAACGACATCCCGCCGTCGCGAGACCTGTGCGACTCACTGGCCACCTTCTTCCACCGCAAAATCGCCGACATCCACGACAGCTTCAACACCACGACCGCCCCGGCAACCACCGAGACCACTGCCCCCACAACCACCAACCGCCTGCTCTCCTGGACCAACATCAACGACGAGGACACCAGCGAGATCATGAACACCATCCACTCCGGCTCACCGCTAGACCTGTGCCCTCACCACGTCTTCAACAAAGCCAGTACAGCCATCGGGCCCCATCTCCGGAAAATAATCAACATCTCCTTCAAGACAGCAACCTTCCCGGAAAGCTGGAAGCACGCCGAGATCACCGCCTTACTCAAGAAACCCAACGCAGACCCCAAGGACCTCAAGAACTTCCGACCCATCTCTCTGCTCCCGTTCCCCGCGAAGGTCACCGAGAAAATCGTCAACAAACAACTGACCCGCTACCTCGAGGAGAACAACATCCTGGACCCTTCCCAGTCCGGCTTCCGCAGCAACCACAGCACCGAAACCGCCCTCATCGCCGCCACCGATGACATCAGGACCCTGCTAGACAACGGAGAAACAGCAGCCCTCATCCTCCTGGACCTATCAGCCGCCTTCGACACGGTCTGCCACCACACACTACGAACACGCCTTCACGACGCCGGGATCCAAGAGAAGGCCCTGGACTGGACCACATCCTTCCTCTCCGGCAGAACACAAAGCGTCCGCCTCGCCCCTTCCGATCCAAAGCCACCAAGATCATCTGCGGCGTACCCCAAGGCTCCTCCCTCAGCCCAACTCTGTTCAACATCTACATGGCACCCCTCGCCCACGTCGCCCGACAGCACAACCTCAACATCATCTCCTACGCCGACGACACCCAGCTGATCCTCTCCCTCACCAAAGACCCTCACACCGCCAAAGCCCACCTCCATGAAGGAATGAAGGCCGTCGCCGAATGGATGAGTACCAGCCACCTGAAGCTGAACTCGGACAAGACGGAGGTCCTCATCCTTGGTTCCAACCCTTCAGCATGGGACGACTCCTGGTGGCCAACATCACTGGGAACAGCCCCGACACCCACCGACCACGCACGCAACCTAGGGGTCATCCTCGACCCCACCCTCTCCATGACTAAGCAGGTCAACGCCGTTTCCTCATCCTGCTTCAACACCCTCCGAATGCTCCGCAGGATCTTCAAGTGGATCCCCACCGAAACAAGAAAAACAGTCACCCAGGCCCTCGTCACCAGCAGGCTGGACTACGGAAACGCCCTCTACGCAGGAACGACGGCTAAGCTCCTGAGACGGCTGCAACGCATCCAGAACGCCTCTGCACGTCTTATCCTCGACATCCCCCGACGCAGCCACATCACACCCCACCTGAGAGACCTGCACTGGCTCCCTGTCAACAAGAGGATAACCTTCAAGCTCCTCACCCACGCACACAAAGCACTCCACAACTCCGGACCAGCCTACCTCAACAGACGACTCAGCTTCTACACCCCCACCCGCCAGCTCCGCTCCACCAGCCTCGCCCTCGCCACAGTCCCCCGCATCCGGAAAACGACCGCCGGCGGCAGATCCTTCTCCCACCTCGCCGCCAAGACCTGGAACACCCTCCCCACCAACCTTCGGCAGACCCAAGACCTACTGGCCTTCAGAAGACTCCTCAAGACCTGGCTCTTCGATCAGTAGCAGCACCACCCCCATCTTCCCCCAGCGCCTTGAGACCCTCGCGGGTATGTAGTGCGCTTTATAAGTGACATGATTGATTGATTGATTGTTGGTCGATCGTAGCTGGCGGGTGGGAGTGTAGAAGGTCAGACGGTCGTTGAGGTATCTGGGGCCTTGGTTGTGGAGAGCTTTGTGTGCGTGGGTGAGGAGTCGGAACGTGATTCTCTTGCTGACGGGGAGCCAGTGCAGGTCTCTCAGGTGTCTGGTGATGTGGCTGTGTCGGGGGATGTCCAGGATGAGTCGAGCTGAGACGTTCTGGATGCGTTGGAGTCTTTTTTAAGTTTGGCTGTGGTTCCGGCATAGAGGGAGTTGCCGTAGTCCAGTCGGCTGGTGACGAGGGCCTGGGTGACCGTCTTCCTGGTTTCGGTGGGGATCCACCGGAAGATCTTGCGCAGCATGCGTAGGATGTTGAAGCAAGACGAGGAGACGGCGTTGACTTGTCTGGTCATTGAGAGGGAGGAGTCCAGGATGAAGCCCAGGTTGCGTGCGTGGTCCGTTGGTTTGGGTGCGTTGCCCAGGGCAGGGGCCACCAGGAGTCGTCCCAGGCGGAGGGTGATGATCCTAGGATGAGGACTTCCGTCTTATCTGAGTTCAGTTTCAGGCGGCTGTTCCTCATCCACTCGGCTACGTCCTTCATCCCTTCATGTAGGTTGGTTCTGGCGGTTGTGGGGTCGTTGGTGAGGGAGAGGATCAGCTGGGTGTCGTCGGCGTAGGAGATGATGTTGAGGTTGTGTTGGCGAGCGATGGCTGCGAGGGGGCTCATGTAGACGTTGAAGAGGGTGGGGCTGAGTGATGATCCTTGTGGTACGCCGCAGATGACTTCGGTGGCCTCGGAACTGAACGGGGGAGGCGGACTCTCTGGGTTCTTCCGGCGAGGAAGGAGATGATCCACTCCAGTGCCTTCTCTTGGATTCCGACGTTGCTCAGGCGTTGCACTAGGGTGCGGTGGCAGACTGTGTCGAACGCTGCGGAGAGGTCCAGGAGGATGAGGGCCGCTGTTTCCCGTTGTCGAGCAGGGCTCGGATGTCGTCGGTGGCTGCGATGAGGGCGGTCTCGGTGCTGTGGTTGGCCCGGAAGCCAGACTGCGAGTGGTCGAGGGATCCATTCGTCTCGAGGAAGGCGGCCAGTTGTCTGTTGACGGTCTTCTCGATGACTTTGGCAGGAAAATGAAGCAGCGAGATGGGGCGGTAGTTTTGAGGTCGGTGGGGTCCGCTGACGGTTTCTTCAGTAGGGCGCTGAGTTCGGCGTGCTTCCAGCTCTCTGGGAAGGTGGCGGTGTCGAAGGAGGTGTTGATGATGTCCCGGAGGTGGGGTGCGATGACGGTGTCGGCCTTGTTGAAGACGTGGTGAGGGCAGGGGTCGGTTGGTGATCCGGAGTGGATGGAGTTCATCGTGCGGATAGTGTCTTCGGTGTTGATCGGGGTCCAGGCTCGGAGGGTGGAGGTGGGGGACGTTGGAACGGTCGTAGGGTACGTCGGCTGTGTGCTGAAGCTGTTGTGTATGTCTGCGATCTTGCTGTGGAAGAACGAGGCGAGCGAGTTGCAGAGGTCTTGCGAGGGAGTGATGTCGTTGTTTCCGGCGCTGGGGTTCGAGAGCTCTTTGACGATGATGAAGAGTTCCTTGCTGTTGTGGGCGTTGTTGTCCAGTCGTTCCTTGAATGCGGTTTTCTTGGTGGTGTGGATCAGCTAGTGGTGTTTTCGGGTGGCGTGCTTGAGGGTGGTCATGTTGTCTGCAGTCGGGTCTCTGCGCCATGCTTTCTCGAGGGCCCGGCAGTTCTTCTTGGATTTCTTGAGTTCGTCGGTGAACCAGGATGCTTTCTTGTTGCCGGGTCTGACTGGGGGTCTTCAATGGGGCGAGGTCGTCTGCGCAGTTGGTGATCCATCTTGTGAGGTTGCTGGCGGCTTGGTTGGGGTTCGTTGAGCTGGCGGGAGGGTTCTGGCTCAGGGATGTGGTGAGTTGGTCGGTGGTGATCTTGTTCCAGCTTCTGCGTGGAAACTGTTGCGGGTGGTGGTGCGTGGTGGTCCTGCTGAAGCTGAAGTGGACGCAGCTGTGGTCTGTCCAGTGGAGTCCGGTGGTGTGGCTGAAGGAGATGTCCTTGCTGGAGGAGAAGACGGGGTCAAGCGTGTGGCCGGCGTGGTGTGTGGGGGTGGTCACCAGTTGCTTGAGTCCGAGGTTGGCGAGGTTGTCCAGCAGGGTGGTGGTGTTGCGGTCGTTGTTGTTCTCTAGGTGGAAGTTGAGGTCCCCAAGGAGGATGTAGTCAGGCGAGGGGAGGGCGTGCGGGCTGATGAGGTCGGCGATGTCTTCGCTGAATTGTGTGCGTGGTCCTGGGGGTCTGTAGATGAGGGTGCCTATGAGGGTGGTCTTGGGGTCGGTGTGTATCTGGAAGTGCAGGTGTTCGCCGGCTGTGAAGGTGTCGTCGGAGTTGGTCGTGATGCGGATGGTGTTCTTGTGGACGATGGCGATGCCTCCTCCGGTCTGGTTGGCGCGGTCCCTTCGGGTGTTCTTGTATCCGTCCGGGATGGCGATGTCGGGCGCTGAGGAGGCGTTCATCCATGTTTCCGTGAGGAAAGCGACGTCTGGTGATGTGGAGTCGAGCAGGTTCCAAAGTTCCACGGCGTGTCTGTGGACGGAGCGGGTGTTGAGCAGGATGCACTTCAGGTGGTTGCTGCTGGTGCTCGGCTTGGCGGGTGCGGTGCAGGTCCGGAGGCAGGAGAACTTGCAGGATTGGCAGGCGAAGGGTCCGTGGGTGCGTCCTGGGGTGGCACGGTGGCAGCCGGGATACGGCCGGTGTTGAGTGCGTTGAGGGTGGCGGTGTCGTAAGTCCGGTGGGTGGGTTGGCTGCTGCGGGGGCCAGGGGGTTTGGCGCTGGGCGCGGTCCAGGAACGGACGGGCGCAGACGGGCTTGCCTTTGGCACGCCTTCGGCGCACAATCGGCGCGCCCGCTGCGCGTGAAAGCTGCGCGTACGCGTGGACTCAGCCATAAATGGCGATTGGGGGGGGCGGAGCGAGGGAGGAGCAGCTGGGAGGTGGGAGCGGGGTGGCGAATGGGAGAGGGACCAGGTGGAGAGGGGCGGGGCCGCGGGGAGCAGCGGCAGGGAGCGGGGAACGGCGGCTGAAGCGCTAGGGGGTCAGCAAAACAAACAAAGGCAGGGGGATAACAGCGGACAATCAGGGGCACAGCACGATAACAGAGGCAAAAAACAGCAGAAATACAATTACGAACGCAGGGATACAAACGCGCAAGAGCAGAATCAGGGGCACAGCGGAAGCAAGGTGGCAACGAGCAGGCGGTGGCAGCAGGGGGACCGGGTGACCTCGGGAGGAGCCACGCGGCGGGTTGAGCGACCGGCACTGACGAGGTCAGGCTGGTCACAGCTCCCCGTCGCACGGCCGAGTCCTTAAGTGCCCAGTGGGAGGGAGGAGCAGCTGGGAGGTGGGAGCGGGGTGGCGAATGGGAGAGGGACCAGGTGGAGAGGGGGCGGGGCCGCGGGGGAGCAGCGGCAGGGAGCGGGGAACAGCGGCTGAAGCGCTAGGGGGTCAGCAAAACAAACAAAGGCAGGGGGATAACAGCGGACAATCAGGGGCACAGCACGATAACAGAGGCAAAAAACAGCAGAAATACAATTACGAACGCAGGGATACAAACGCGCAAGAGCAGAATCAGGGGCACAGCGGAAGCAAGGTGGCAACGAGCAGGCGGTGGCAGCAGGGGACCGGGTGACCTCGGGAGGAGCCACGTGGCGGGTTGAGCGACCGGCACTGACGAGGTCAGGCTGGTCACAGCTCCCCGTCGCACGGCCGAGTCCTTAAGTGCCCAGTGGGAGGGAGGAGCAGCTGGGAGGTGGGAGCGGGGTGGCGAATGGGAGAGGGACCAGGTGGAGAGGGGGCGGGGCCGCGGGGGAGCAGCGGCAGGGAGCGGGGAACGGCGGCTGAAGCACTAGGGGGTCAGCAAAACAAACAAAGGCAGGGGGATAACAGCGGACAATCAGGGGCACAGCACGATAACAGAGGCAAAAACAGCAGAAATACAATTACGAACGCAGGGATACAAACGCGCAAGAGCAGAATCAGGGGCACAGCGGAAGCAAGGTGGCAACGAGCAGGCGGTGGCAGCAGGGGGACCGGGTGACCTCGGGAGGAGCCACGCGGCGGGTTGAGCGACCGGCACTGACGAGGTCAGGCTGGTCACAGCTCCCCGCCGCACGGCCGAGTCCTTAAGTGCCCAGTGGGAGGGAGGAGCAGCTGGGAGGTGGGAGCGGGGTGGCGAATGGGAGAGGGACCAGGTGGAGAGGGGGCGGGGCCGCGGGGAGCAGCGGCAGGGAGCGGGGAACGGCGGCTGAAGCGCTAGGGGGTCAGCAAAACAAACAAAGGCAGGGGGATAACAGCGGACAATCAGGGGCACAGCACGATAACAGAGGCAAAAAACAGCAGAAATACAATTACGAACGCAGGGATACAAACGCGCAAGAGCAGAATCAGGGGCACAGCGGAAGCAAGGTGGCAACGAGCAGGCGGTGGCAGCAGGGGGACCGGGTGACCTCGGGAGGAGCCACGCGGCGGGTTGAGCGACCGGCACTGACGAGGTCAGGCTGGTCACAGCTCCCTGTCGCACGGCCGAGTCCTTAAGTGCCCAGTGGGAGGGAGGAGCAGCTGGGAGGTGGGAGCGGGGTGGCGAATGGGAGAGGGACCAGGTGGAGAGGGGGCGGGGCCGCGGGGGAGCAGCGGCGGGGAACGGCGGCTGAAGCGCTAGGGGGTCAGCAAAACAAACAAAGGCAGGGGGATAACAGCGGACAATCAGGGGCACAGCACGATAACAGAGGCAAAAAACAGCAGAAATACAATTACGAACGCAGGGATACAAACGCGCAAGAGCAGAATCAGGGCACAGCGGAAGCAAGGTGGCAACGAGCAGGCGGTGGCAGCAGGTGGACCGGGTGACCTCGGGAGGAGCCACGCGCCGGGTTGAGCGACCGGCACCTAACCCTGTTGATAATATTCTCCTAGGTCTGGTACTCTTAGTCCTCCTGGTTTGGGTTATCCTGATTGTCCTTGTACCTGTCCTTATGATCCACTTGGTAAGGCGTCCACTGGTCCTGGTCCTCAATATTAGGTCCTTTTGGGCTGGGCCTGGTTATTTAGGTCCTAGCTTGGTCACATTGGTCCTTGTGACTTGTGTTTGTCCTGGTACCCCTAATCTTCACCAGCCTGGTCCTACATTCCCAGTTGTTGGTCTTCCTGTCCCTCTTGGTACTTCAGGTTTTGGCCCCCTTGGTTCTGGGCCCCCTAGTCCTCCTCCATCTGGTCACTGGTCCCCATGGCCTTAGTCCATCTGTTCCTGCTCTGACTAGTTTTTCTGGTCCTCCTCCATTTTGTCATGATTCTGTTGGTCCTTGACCTTGGCTCTTTGCCATCCTGGTTCTGCACTAATTTGTCCTGATCCTCCTTGTTCAGGTCATCCTGTTCTTAGCCACCCGACTTGGTCATCCTGTTTTCTGTCATCCGGGCCACCCTTACTCTGGTCCTTCTTTTCCTGTTCTTCCTGCTCCTGGTATTCCAGGTCTTGATCTCCTAGGCGTCTTTGTCTTGATCTTCCTGATCCCCTTGGTTGTAGTCCCATTGGTCCTCAATGTCAGGTCCTCTTAGCCCTTGACCTGCTGGCTCTGGTTGTCTGGGATCTGCTCTCGATTCTCAAGGTCCTGCTCTCCTAGTCTTCCTCACTCTTGTCCTGGTTTGCCTAACACTGGTCTTCCTATTCTTGGTCCTCACAGTCTGCATTCTCTTCCTAGTTTTGTGCCCCTCTAGACTTGATCTTCTTGCTTCTGGTCCTTCTTGTTTGGTTTTTTGTAAGGCTAGTGCTCTTGGTACGGGTCCTCTTCACTACCCTGGTGTTTACATCCCTCCCTTTCTCCTAGCTCTTCCTTTTCCTTCCTGGTCCTCTTGACTCTTGTCCCCGACCTGGTCTTTCTGATCCTCCTCACACTGTTTATTGAATTCCTGGTCCTGCTGGTATTCTTGGTCTACTTGGCGTCTTTCGTCCTGGTCCAATTAGGCTTCACCCTCTTTGCCCTTGTCCTTCAAGTTAGGATCCTCTTGGTCCTCTGCCTTGTGCCTTGTCTTCATGGTCCTAATGGAACTGCATGCACTGTTCTGGACCCTATTGATCCTGGTTCTCTTTTTTGTTGCCTTCTTAGTTTGGTCATTTTGGTTCTGGTCCTACTGGTCATCCCAGTCCATTCCCCTTATTATTCCCGGTTCTGGCTGCTCTGGTCCTCCTGATCTGTCTCACCTCGGTTCTATTGCCCCCACTCCTAGGTCTTTCTGCTCCACTTGATATTCTGGGCCCTGATCCAAAGGTAAGGGTCCTTTTGGCACTCCTAAGCCTGTTCCCGGTCCTCTTAGTCCTGATCCTTATAATTCTTCTTGCTCTGGTCCTCCTGGTATCTTTGGTACTGGCCCCATCATCTTTCTTACTTATTGTGTTACTTTGATGCTGCTGGCCATAATCCTTATGCTCCTAATCTTCCTAGCCTTCTTGGATCTGGTCCTCATGGTTCTACACCAACTGGCCAAGGTCCTCCTTGTTCTGGTCCTTCTCGGTCTGCCCATCCTGTTCCTCATATACCTGGCCATACTGTTCCTAGTCCTGTGGCCTGGTCCTCCTGGCTATGACCATTCTGGTCCTGATGTTCCTGGTCCTGATCCTCTTTTTCCTTCTCACCCTAGTCATTTTAGTCCTGTTCCTTATAGTTTGAGCTCACCAGGGCCTAGTTCTTGGTTACCTTGGTGTATGTCATCCTGTTCCTTCTTGTCTCATTGTGCTGGACATCATAAACCTTGTCTTTTGGCCATCCTGTCCCTTCTTGGTTTCCCAGTCTTGGAACATCCTGGTTGTCTTCCTTTCTAGTCTTCTTGACCCTAGTAACATTGTCCTGGTTCTCTTCACCCTGAATTTCCTCAACCTGGTAGTGCAAGTCCTGCTGATCCCATCTGGCTTCTTGTGTCCTGGCCCTCTTAGGGGCCGATTCCGATCTGGGTCGGAAAACTCTCCGACCGAGCCGGATCCGGAGAGATTTCCGACCGAGCCGGACTCCTGCAGTCCGACCGAGCGAGTACGATGCGGCCGTATGCTGCCGGACTCGATTTGGTCGGACTCCCATTGAAGTCAATGGGAGCCGGTCGTACGACGCGTACATGGGCTCCCAGTGACTCAATGGGTACGTCGCGAACAAGGGGGCCCCCTGTAGTGTGTACGCGTCGGTGCAACTCGCACAGTACATGCATGTTTAGGGGGGACCCTTGGCTCCCCCCTGTGCTCGACTCGTACGGCTACGGGTGCAGGGGGGTCCGGCACGGACCCCCCAAGTCCGGCTCCGGGAGCTTTTTCGAGCCGGACGCTCCGACTCGATCCGGCTGTCCGACGCGTCCATCGTACTGGCTCAGTCGTAAAACGTCTCCATTGCGCGCCACGAATTGAGTGCGAACGAGTCAGACGGAGCGGGTCGGACACGGAAACGAGTCGGTCGGCGATTTTGCGTTCACTTGCATCGTACTTGCTCGCTCGGACGACTGTACGAATCGGTCAGAAACAAAGCCTCCGACTCGGATCCGGTAAAGTCGAATCCGATTCGGAGCCCTGCCGACCGAGATCGGAATCGACCCCTTAGTCTTTGTCCTCCTCGTTTAGGTTGTCTTCTGTTCCTTGACCTCTTGGTCCTACTGGTACTGCAGGTACTGG
Source organism: Calotriton arnoldi (assembly GCA_963921515.1). Taxonomy (NCBI): domain Eukaryota; kingdom Metazoa; phylum Chordata; class Amphibia; order Caudata; family Salamandridae; genus Calotriton; species Calotriton arnoldi. The sequence continues at coordinate 400,149 of CAWUFW010010009.1, forward strand.
TCCTTGCCCTCTTGATTCAGGTTCTCCTTGCTTGGGCCAGGTCATTTTGGTCCTGGTTCTCCTGGACACCATTGGCCCATCCCCTTGACCATCCAGACTCTGGTTGGCCTTCTTACACCTGATCCTCCTCACCCTAGGTGAGATGACTGCTCTGTCCCACTTGGTAATCTGAGCCCTGGTCCCCTCATTCCTGAACTTCATGGCCCTGTTAGCCCTGTTTTTTGTCCAGGTTGTGACCCTTTAAATCTATCTAGTGCTCCTTGCTCTGGTCCTCTGGGTGCCCTTGGTCCTGGTCCCCCTGGTCTTCCTATTCCCTATCCTGATAATCCTGGTCTCAAGGTCCTGCTCTTTATAGTCCTTTTCAATCTGGTCTTGATTCTCCTGGTCCTAGTCCTACTCTATGTCTTCATAGTTCTGCAATAACTTGTCTTGGCACATTACAGATTATCCTACCCTTTTCTTGCTCGGATGGCCCTTGACCTCCAGTTCATGCTAGGCTAAGACCTTCCGGGCCCTGTACTTCCTGGTCCTGGTCTGTCTGGTTGTCATTCCTGTCCTGGTCCTCTAGATCCTGGGTCTCCTGTTTTACAGGGGCCCAGTATTTGGACCTTTTCTCACCCTAATTGTGTTCCATCAGTCCTCCTGGTCTTGCTACCCTGGTTTATCTAGTCCCCCAGGTTTGCCTGTTCCTAATTCTTCTGCTCCTGGTCCCCCTGGCATTATTAGTCCTGGTCTTAGCTCTGGTACTCCTTTGTCTTCCTGTATCAGATCTTCTGGTACTGGCCCCATGGTCTTTGGTTTCCCACACCCTCCTAGTACCACAGTCTTCCTGCCCCAGTCTAGTCCTACCAGCCCTCCTCATGTGTCTCTTCCTCGATTCATTTTTTTGTCCATCTGATATTCGTCTCCTCTGTCATGGTCATCCTAGTGATGGGCAACCTGGGTCTGGTCTTTCTTATCCCTGTGCCACTAGTCCTCCTAGTTCCCAGGTTACAGTGCACCTGGGTCCATGTAGCCCTTGTCACTCTTATTTAGATTCCCCTTGAATCTGACTCTCATGAACCTCCTGATCCTGGTCCCACTGGATCTGGACTTACTGGTCCTTTATATTCCTCCTGCTCATCTAGGGTATCTTGGTTGTGCTAGCCCTGGTCCTTTCTTGGGGTGTATACAATTTGCATTATGTGCTTTCATGCTTTTTAGGCAAAATTATGCGAAATCACATAAATGTGAATCTGTCATGTGGCGCTATATTTTAGCAAGTAATGCGTTCTCATGCCAATTTTTTTATCATGAGGATGCATTTAAACAAAACACCATGAACAATAGCCACTTGCATTCTGTTGTTTGCGTGCTTCATAGTAAATGTTTACCACAAACTGCACGTAATTCCGCAAAGTTGTTTAATGGCATAATTTTGGGAATTGCGCATAATTAAATAATGCGAAATTCCAGAATTTACATGAATTACATCGGCGTAATTTGAATTTTGACAAGGTCTAGTCCATTCTGCTTCTGTCCACGTGTTCTTTTTGAGCTAATCTCTGTGGTCTTGATCTCCCTGTATCTGGTCCTTCTTTCAATTGTTTTCTTGGTACTGCTCCTCTTTGGTCTGTTCAATTGGGTCTGCTACTCCTGGCATTGTTGTGCTGGTCCGGGGCCTCCTGTTCCTCCCCCCTCTGGTTATTCTGTTTCTTCAGGCCCTCATCCACAGGATCCAGATCCCCCTTCAGCAAATCTAAATGTTGCCTGATCCTTCTTACCCTGATCCTGGTACCCCTAGTTCTGTTTTTCTTTCTCCTGTTCCTCCTTGTCTGTTTGTTCCGGGTCCCCTCTGGCTTTGGTAACCCTGGACCTTGTGGATTAGGTTTCCCTGGTCCTGTTTGTCCTGGTCCTCATGACTCTGGTCATGCTAGCCCTCCTGATGGTTCACCTCCTGGCCCTCATCCTCCTAGTGGTCATTATCCTCCTCCTCCTACCAACCCTGCTCCTTCCTTCCCCAGCTTCCATGCCTGTCAGTCAGATTTCTTTTCTTTTTTTTTGCTTCCAGATTTCTTTTGCTGACACAACACTATCAAAAACAGAAATGAGGGTCCTGTAGGGACAGGACCTTGCCTACGTAAAACACTGCTTAGAGTGGTGAAAACAAAACTACCATTCCCAAGATACATTGGGCCCGTGACTTAAATGTCAGTGTGGCTGAAAGGGCCACTCATTGCATGGGGCCAATAAGCATCTATGTCTAAACCCACTCTGCTGGATGACAATTATGAAAAAGTGTGTTTATTCAGCTGCTGCTAGGTGAATAAATACTAATCCAGTAAATTATTCAGATGCATTGCTTACTCATCTATTGCTTTCACTTCCTATGTTCAATAGAAGCTTGATTACAGTGTCCCACTCATTCTACCTCCTGCAAGTGTCCCAAAGTAAATTGACCCCAAGTACCAATTGCCTGCTGTAAGAGCTGCTCCATTTATGGCTAAGATACCACCTATCTCTCTGCATTCTGCTATTTTGCAAGGTCCGACACACTAAGCAAGCACCACCCCCCTTAAAAAGATACCCGCATATAGCACAAGGCGTTCCATAAGCAGCCCAAAATGAGCTCTCACAAATCGTCAAAAGTAATATCATGAAGTCGACATCCCTTTTTTAATTGTGTCCAAATAAATAAAGACTTCTTTAATACTGTTTATCCGCCACCATTCAAATAGCACATCATTTACACTATTTAGTCTGTGACCAGATAAACAGTAACGTTTCAGATATTTAACTGGCCGCTGGCTAAAATCAAGGATCATGTACTATTTTGCCAGCCACTGGGTAAATAGCAGAGATTATGCACTACTTGGCCTGTGGCAGGTTAAATAGCCACTTCCTGTACAACAGTTTGGAAATGTATGGATGCCACATTTAAGAGATATCTGTTTTATATTCTTGACTTGCCTAAATAAGCATGTTCATGGCACAAATGTGACCTTACTACTCATCTCGAACCATATATAATGACAATCACTGTACATGGTAGCATTGTATCTGACAGTAGTCAATCATAGTGTAGCTTTATCTTAGCATTTATACGGTAATCTATCCAACCATGCACATACTTTGTTATATTGTGATATCATGTCTGGCTAAGGTGCTCCTAGTGATATCATGGTTAGGCAACTCCTACGATCTACTAAGGGAAGGAAACTGTCCCCAGAACTAGTTTGAAATGGCTGCAGAAGTGGGGTTGCTCATTTCCCTGGCCACAAGTTTGGGGTGGGCACACAGGCTCTGCACAAGAGGAAAAGGGTCTTACCATCTTGGAAATAGACAGAGCGGGCACTGTGAGATTGTTTGCAGTAGGGCACACAAGAAATGCTGCAAAAGTAAGTAGGGTAATCCCTGAATCCCTGGGAATCTTTACCCCATTGCTTGGAGAGTCACCCCCACCCACAAGCTGGTGCCAGGCATAAATGTGGCATCCACAGTACAACCCTTAGAACACTTCTGGATCTGTGGAAGATCAAAAGAGGACTGCACATGCTGTCTGAGACCTGAAAAGAGCCCTGAAGGACGGGACATGCTCTCTCTTGTGTCAAAGACAAGGACGTGGACTCAAAGGGTCATACGACTAACCTCCTGTTCAATCTACAGGGACACAACAAGCTAAAAGAGGCCTTTACTGTAACTGCCCAGCTGACCAGTCCCAACTGGGCCTGCCCTGAAGTATGCTGATGGCCTCTGCTGGAGTAAAACCTGACCCCCCCTAGTGCTGTTCCGGAGGTCCTGAAACCCTTGGCTGTGTCTGGCTGGACTTCTCCTTCCACCCCTGAAAATCTGGAACTTAAAAACTTTTTAACTCCAAAGACCTCCGAAGGACCGGGACAAACCTACCTAGCCGATCAGGTGGTTTGCCAGTGGGCTAAGAAATTCATGTGTTTCCCACTGGGAGCTTTTCTGCAGCAGTAAGTCTGATTTCGCTGTACCACACGGAAATGGTATCCAGACTCGTGGAGCCCTGTTCGGCTACAGCCTGCAGCCTTAACCAGCTAGAGGAATCGGCGCTCTGAAAAAGTGACTAAGTGCGAACAAAGAAATCTTGATCAAGCGAAGGCAGCAAAAGTATCCAGCTGGTGAAGGACCTTCCTTGGGAGCAACATTCCAATTTCTCCTGGTCTGAGCCTTCTGCCCAAATACCAATAGATTTAATCTTTACTGGGACCTTGTCTGGCGGCTTTCAAACCTCATGGAGCCCTCCTCAGCTAAACCCACTGCCTTGCCCCACTCAAGATTTTGGACTTCCATGTTTAATATTAAGTGCCAAGGTAAAACTACCAACTGGGTCAAACCTCATTTCTGCATCTGACCCGTGCGCCATCGTGGTCAGCCTCAAATCAGGCCTCGGTCCTGGTTTACTGTGACCAGTTGACTGCAGTGGATGCTTAATGTTTATGGGTGCTATTTTTATTGAAAATTTAAAATAATCATATCTCTGGTTCCCCTTATTGAATTTTTGTTAATTTTGTGTCATTTAATTTACAAAAATTCACTCTGTGTTTCTGAATTTATTTGGGATTTTTGTTGTGTTTTAATTTTATTATTGTTTTGGCACTGCATAAATACTTTGCACATTGCCTCTAAGTAAAGCCTGTCTACTCTGTGCCCGTGGCTACCAGGGGGTTGAGCTCAGATTAATTTAGTGATTATAGTGGCTCACCCTGACAAAGAGTGTGTTCATTACGATGCTTTATCACCCCTCTAAACTACAAACCCATTTTCTGACACGTTTTTTGTCACATCCCAAGATTTTCTAAGACTAGTAAACCTGGTATTGCGTCAAAATGTCACGCCTTCCCAGGTAAGACATACCTTCTTGTTATTTCCTCTTTTTACGTGTGCTGCAGAATGCAGCACACGCTGAAAGATGAAAATGCCTCTAAGGATTGTTTTTGTGCAGGAAGGACTCCCTTCCTGCACAAAAACAATTATGCCTGTACCATAGCGCAAGGGAGCCTGTGTTGGCACTTGGCAGCCACAAGTGCGCCAGCACCGAGGGAGAGCATGAATGCATCATATGTTAATAGTTATGGCACATTCCTGCTCTCTCCATTTGACGTAGCAAGTTGTCTTGCTGCACTGAGTTGAGCCAAATGTTGATAAATGTGGCCCTTAGGCTTCAACTAAAACACCCACATCCAAGCCCAGCCCTTCAGTATACTGGTACTAAAAAGACCTCACCAACAACAACTGCTCCATTGCCCAGATAGGAAAGAAAATTAAAGAAAAGCAGAACCATGGACAACATCACACTAATGAAGTCTGTTCATGCAATACACTGAAAACTCATTACATCTGCAATAGCCAAGTACTATACTAATAACTTTAATGAAGCTGCCAATAGAAGCTTAATGCTCTTCAAGACAAACAAGCTCTAACGCAGGCTGGGAATATTGAATCCTGAATATTGATGGGACAGAATATCATTGCAACTTTAACGGGAACAAAATATTGACAGGTAGGTTTATATACATTTTATATACCTAACTCCACATATACATACCTTGGTGGCATATATATCTTTAAGGTAAGTAGATGTGGATTTATGAATAGTAAATCCTTATACCCTCTGTGCATTTACCTTTTGATATTTTGTCCCTCGATATTGTTTTAACAATATTCTGTCCCGTCGATATTTGAAGTTCGATATTCCCTACTACAATCTTAAGCACTGCATCAATCCCCTGCCTGAACAATCAATCCCACACTCCAAATGCAAGTGCAATGCCACCAGCCTCTTTTTCAGTGAAAAAATAAAGAGGATCCAGAAGCACATCAAAACACTAAGGCCCAGATTTACAAAGCCCTTGCTTTGCAATTTCGTCATGCAAGGCGGCACAAGGCAATGCAATAGCTTCAGTGAGACTTACTGAGCCACTTGAAGCCACCTGGCATGGCTCTGCATGACTTAGGAAATATAGAGTCCCAGGTGAGACATAATGGGGAGAAATATGTTTATTTCTTCGAATTGTTTCCTCTTTCTATATGTCCTGCCTTCTGCAGCACACATAGAAAGAGGAAAAAGGCTCAGAGGATTGTTTTTGTGCACAAAAACAATCCTGGCTGTGTTTTTCCTGGCTTGAACGCAAGCACCCTTATACAATGATGCAAGGGAGCCTACATTGGCGCTAAGCTCACACAGTGGACGAGCACAGGGAGAGGGCAGGAATGCGCCATATCTTAGTTAATATGGCCCATTCCTGCCTTCTCCCTGTCACACTATGCAGTGTAACAAGTTGTCTTACTGTGTTGTGGACTTGTTAGTAAATCTGCCCCAAGACTACTTCTCTGAGAACCACTCCTCAGACCTGGATCTCTCAGTGGTCTTTCTTCAAATTCCTGTTTCATTCATACATAGCTGAAGTCTTCAATGCCCTCAAATCCCTCAAAGCCACAAAGTCACATCCAATAAAGATAATGTCTTATCCTTGTCTTCATCAAAGGCCTGCCTGGAGAAGCCCTCTCACTCCTGCTCAGAATTGCCAAACTCTCCCTCATTCAAGGCATCTTCCCAAGTGCTCTGACGACAGGTGAGGTCCTTCACTACTTAAGAATCCCTCATAAGACCCCAATAACCTTGCCAACTACTGACTCATCACTAACCTACAATTCATTGGCAATATCATTGGAAAAGAGCTTCAAGGCAAACCATTTACTGCACAATTACCAATTCAGCTTCAGATCACACACTGCAGAACATTTTAAATCACAGGAACTGCTCTCCTGACCGAAGATAGTGGTGAAACTGCCTCCTGATTTGGCTGGACCTCTCAGCTATCTTCACACCGTTGATCATCCCACATCTGTTGCCACTCTGTAGTCGTGAATATAATTCACTGTTCTGCTCCAACCTATCTAACTGACACCAGTTCATTCACATGGATACCGCCAAGTCTCAGAAGATCCCTATCATACATGGTGTTCACCAAGGTTCTATCATGTCTCCGTTTTTTTTAATCTGTACATGAAGCCACCTTGGGCTTTACTCTACACTCCACTGATGACACATTTCTGCTTGAAAATCTCCTTCATTCCAACATTCAAACACCTTACATACTGCCTGTACCTCATCAAGGCTTGGATGTTCAGCCCATATCTGAAGATCAATCCAACAAGACAGAATTCCTACTATTCACTGAGAGCAACAAGCAACAGCTAGTCCAAACATGGTGCAACAACATGAACCTGGATGGATTCGAACCCCAACTTTCACTCAGTGCCAAGTTACTCTGATTCACCTGTGAAACTAACCTCACACTCAAGGAACGCATGACTGAGAAAACTAAAACGGCCTAGTACCAGCTCTGTATACTTAAAAGGGAAACTGTTTAGACTTTAGAACTGCCTTTCAAGCCCTCATACTCCTTGATGGTGGCAATACCCCGCTTCACACTCTCTTACTTTTTGATAGCAGCAACACCCCACTTTATGCCCCCACACTGACCCCTCCTAGGGGCATCCCACTGCGACAGCATGCCTAATCAAGGGCCAAAAGAAACATGACCCCATCACTCCCACTCTGTTGGAGCTCCACTTGCTTCCCCTACCAGCCTGCAACATCTTCAAAACCAGCTGCATCATATATAAAACCACCATGACTGGCACATCCATTTACTTGTGTTGCAAGCTTTTCACTTCTAGTGGCTCACTGGACAACCACAACCAGGACATCATCAAACTGGAGACCACGAAGAGAAAAAAATAAAACAACAGGCCTTCTCCAATTATGCACCCAGGATCTACAATAACATACTTCTATCCATCAGTACTGAGCGAATCATACTCTAATTTAGGTAAGCTGAAGACACAACCACTTTAAAGAACACTACACCAAGATGAAGTGATTTTTTTTCCTGTGGGTAAAAAAAATATGAACTGCTACTTTAGGAAACTATTGGTGGTGCCATTGAAGAGATCGTTGCACCAAATTTATTATTAGGATATTACACATTTAAGATAGGGTTAACATCAGCAGGTAAAATCATGCAGTGTCAAATTATGTACAACGAAATACAATTATAGAGGAACCATATCTATAAAAATGCAAATTGTTTAGAGAAATACTAACAATAGCAACCTTAGAGATAGATATGGTTAGAGACTCTATAGAGATAGATAAGGTTAGAGTCTCTATCTCCTTCATATGTAGAAGTGAGGCTAAAACAACAGACTTTTCAACTCTCTTTTAGATGTTTCACGGGAATTTCTGTGTCCGGTGCACTTTCCAAGAAGGATTTTTTTAGTGTTTTAGTCTTCTAGAAGGTTTGGTATGTCAGAAGGTAGCGTGTCAGAGCTCTGAAGGTGGCAGTGGCCAAGGGAGGTGACCGGTTTCTCAGCTAGATAGTTACGTTTTCCATAGTACAGTGCCTTTCTGCGATGCAAGCTAGTTTGAAGACTAGCAAGATGTGGTCAAAGGTTTGTGAGTCAGTTGTTAGCTTCACAATTTAATACCACTGGTAAGGAAGGAAAATGGGATCATGACATATTTTAGGATTTACAATTTACAATTACAATAAATAGCATATTACACTCTGGGGCCGATTCCGATCCGGGCCGGAAAACGTACCGACCGACTCGGAGCCGGAATTTATTCTGACCGACACGTACCGGTGCAGCCCGACCCGCAAAGTACGATGAAAAGCGTGCAAAATCCGACCGACTTGTACGGAACACTATACGAACGACCGAACCGCACGGAAAACAGCTATCCGGCCGGAAAAGCACGCGAATCGAACCGACCGACACGCACCAGGAAGAATCCCGAACGAAACGTACCCGCGAACTCCGACCCGCCAAGTACGATGCAACGCGTGGAAAACACGACCGAGTCGCACGGAGCTCAAGCCGTACGACCGACACGCATACAAAACAGCGAGCCGAAGCAACCCAATACACCGGGACCGACGCGTACGCAGCACATAAAACAGCACAAACACAGCGTGAACGACTCGGAGAAGCTCGCACGAGACAACTGCAGGGTCCGACTCGGTCAGAAGAATGTCTCCTACATGCACAAAAAGTACAAAGGGAAAAACACACAAAAAAGGCCAAACAAGCAATTACAAAGCCAATAAATACTGGGGGAAACAGGGAACAAAGACACACCCACAACTCCACCCATATAAAGGACACAAATCTCTACCATGATCCTTTGCAAATTCAAATTACCGGCCAGCACACAACACCAACAGACAGCAACCACACACACACTTACAGCTCATCCATCACACAAGCCACACACCATCAGCACCTCAACAAATAGCACCCTCACATACACCCAGCAAAACACACACTCACACACCCTCACTTGCACACCAACACACATCACTCACCACCACCACCCATCACCATGCCCCCAAGAAGAATCCAAAGTTCCTAGATAGTGAATTGGAAGTCATGGTAGATGAGATCCTCAGGGTAGAGCCACAGCTGTTTGGTACACTGGTCCAACAGACCCCCATGTCGCAGAAAACCAAGATGTGGGCGAGGATCGTCGACAGGGTGAACTCACAATCACCATGTTTGCGCACAAAGGAAGACATCCAGAACAGGTGGTATGATGTGCGCAGGAGGGTCAGGGACCTACTGAAGAAGGATTACATCTTGAGCCAACACACCGGCAGTGGCCCTCCTGCCAAACCACTATACCTCAGGCCCTGGGAGGAGAAGGTGCGGGCCATCCTACCACCAGTGAGCGTATATGGACTAGAAAACATCCCAGAGCCTGGTGAGTACACAACCAATATACCCAATATTGTGTGACAATACACACACATCACTGTCAAGGGGATAGTCAAACCATACACCCTTAGCAAATACACAGCAACAAAAACAGAATCATCCCAAGATGTCTATGTCAGTCAGATAAACACAACACATGCCATCTCATAGTGATATGTAACTGTGTCATGACATGTACAAACCCTACAACAAATAAAGCTAGGCAGTGGCACAAATATAACCAACAAACACTGTCAGATATGTAGCCACCACTACAAAACCACCACACAGGGAATCCCACAGAAAGGAAGGAATTCTGTGTATGCTGGTCAAGTCAGTGTAGCCAATAGCATCATGGGAGTTGTAGTCACAGATATTGCCCACCCTCACAATACGCCCATCAACACCACTCTGAACCATGCTCACATCACAGGGAGTGGAAAACAACTGACAAGATGGCTGACACTGGCTACTGCTGTGGGGAGCACAAGGCCCTGCTGGGAACTGGGCACCAACCAACAGCAGGACACCACTGACTGACATCCTGAAAGACAACTTGCACTGCCTGCAATGGAAGCACGTTCCATGGTGGGATATCTGGCTGGGTGGGAAGGAGGACTGACAGCTATGACCATAGTTACCAGCAGCTCTCCCCACACACACCCCTAACACAAACTACACACAACACACCTGGGAAAATGCATTGCCTCACACTAAAATTAATTATCCCACAAAGAACCACCACCCTGGGTCATGCTGTGGGAAGCACAGTGACACACATGGGACTTGTAGCCAAACAAACGCCAGGACAACACTGTCAGCCATCCATTCAGCACAGGCACACTACCCCACAGGAAGCAGAGTCAGAAGGAAGGAAGTATGGGCAAGCTGGGAAGGGGGTGGAGGCAATAGCATGATGGGAGTGGTAGTCACAGATATTGCTCACCCTCACAATTGGCCCATCAACACCACTCTGAACCATGCTCACATCACAGACAGTGGAAAACAACTGACAAGATGGCTGACACTGGGTACTGCTGTGGGGAGAACAAGCCCCTGCTGGGAACTGGCCACCAACCAACAGCAGGACACCACTGTCAGCCATCTTGCCATTGCTGTCACACCCACACACAGTGAAGTACACTCAAAAGGAAGGAAGTATGGGCATGCTGGGAAGGGGGGTGGAGGCAATAGCATGATGGGGGTGGGAGTCAAAGCTCAACATCCCAAAACCACATGGCCCAGCAAGCTCACACTGAAGCATGCACACCTCACAGAGAGTGGAAAGCCCCATCAAAGATGTCTGACACCGGTGCTCAGTTGTGGGGAGCACAAGGCCATGCTGGGAACTGGCCACCAACCAACAGCAGGACACCACTGTCAGCCACCTTTCCATTGCTGTCACACCCACACACAGTGAAGTACACTCAAAAGGAATGAAGTATGGGCATGCTGGGAAGGGGGGTGGAGGCAATAGCATGATGGGAGTGGTAGTCACAGCTCAACATCCCCAAACCACATGGCCCAGCAAGCTCACACTGAAGCATGCACACCTCACAGAGAGTGGAAAGCCCCATCAAAGATGTCTGACACCGGTGCTCAGTTGTGGGGAGCACAAGGCCCTGCTGGGAACTGGTCACCAACCAACAGCAGGACACCACTGTCAGCCATCTTGCCATTGCTGTCACACCCACACACAGTGAAGTACACTCAAAAGGAAGGAAGTATGGGCATGCTGGGAAGGGGGGAGGAGGCAATAGCATGATGGGAGTGGTAGTCACAGCTCAACATCCCCAAACCACATGGCCCAGCAAGCTCACACTGAAGCATGCACACCTCACAGAGAGTGGAAAGCCCCATCAAAGATGTCTGACACCGGTGCTCAGTTGTGGGAGCACAAGGCCATGCTGGGAACTGGCCACCAACCAACAGCAGGACACCACTGTCAGCCATCTTGCCATTGCTGTCACACCCACACACAGTGAAGTACACTCAAAAGGAAGGAAGTATGGGCATGCTGGGAAGGGGGAGGAGGCAATAGCATGATGGGAGTGGTAGTCACAGATATTGCTCACCCTCACAATTGGCCCATCAACACCACTCTGAACCATGCTCACATCACAGGGAGTGGAAGCCAACTGACAAGATGGCTGACACTGGGTACTGCTGTGGGGAGCACAAGGTCCTGCTGGGAACTGGGCACCAACAAACAGCAGGACACCACTGACTGACATCCTGAGAGTCAACCTGCACCCACTGCAAGGGTGGCATGCTTCATGGTGGGATAACTGGGCTGGAGGGAGAAGGATGTCCGGATGTCAACCAAATACCACCAATGCTGCCCATGCACACACCTCAACATTCACATTGAAATGCTTCATGTTGTCAGGACAATGCGCTACACCAATATCAACAGCTGACTGTGACAACTTAGGACAATGCAATGTACAGGCCCGCATCCAGAGGTACAGTCACAACTGTCAGGTGTTTGAACCATTGATGCCTGTAGAAACATTACATACATTGTGTGTCTCTTCCAAATTCAGGTGATGATGGGGACACAGCAGCAGACGCTGAGGAGTCCCAGTCCCAGGCTCCGGGGGACACTGAGCTCACTGGTGTGGAACAGCCTCTGCCCACCTCGGATGACGAAGACCTACCTGGCACCTCCGCAGTGAGTCATCATGCAGCACCAGCAGGACCACCAGCTGCACCCCCTGCACCCACCCCTCCAACAACTGCCAACACACAGACCACCCCTGCCGACACGGACAGACCAAGGACCACCACCACCAACAGCACACGGACCCCGGCCCAACGTGGAGCTACGGACAACAACACCAGCAACAACCCCCAAGGGGCCCAGGGTCACCTGTGCGTGCCACCGCAGGTCCTTCACGTGTCGCCAGGGGTGGTGGGAGGGGAGGTAGACATAGGTCGCTGCTTGCAGAGGGGTCTGGACTGCATGATGACCCACAACTGGTACGCATAGCTGATGCGTACCAGACTAGCACCGGAGAGTTCAGCCAGGTAGTGGGGATCCTCAGGGACATTCAACAGCAGCAGGCTGCCCATCATGCCCGCTTGGACTTACACATGTCCCACATGGAGTCCAAGTGGGACACAGTGCAAGAACAGACGGCGGTGCATAGGGACATATTGCAATGCCTCCGCCAGATTTGCACCAACATGTCAACACCTCCCTGTGTGCCCACAACATCTGGTGCTGCAACAACTGCAACTGCCACAGGGAGGGAGGATGACTCTGGTGGAGAGTCCCCAGCACCGCAGCAGCCTGCACTTGAGGGTCCCCCCCCAAAGAAGAGGGGTCGTCCGAGGAAGGACAACTGAGAGGCTGATGGCCATGCACAACCCCCAGGAAGCCAACACCTGTTCTGGAAAATCACCTTTGTGCCCAAACTCTTCACCCTGTCGAATGCAACACAATTCTCCCACATGACATGAGGAGCTCAAGTTGGACCAATGTATCAGATGACTGTGGACTTTACTCTGGACATTTCTGCTACCAGGACTTCCAAATCATCTTGGAACTTTGGATTACAATCACAATGTACAGCACCCACCATCATGTGCACTATACTCACACATGTATGTCAATAAACTCACTAATACACCATACTTGCCTCTGTTGTGATTCCAACGTTGTTTCTGAAGTGGAGATGATGATCTGTGAAATGACACTGTGCATGCTAACTGCTACAGCAAGTACAACACCGGCATGTGAGTCATGTCGACGTGACACATATGAGGGAGACACACCACCAGGGCTACACAACACATACACACCAGGGCCATCTGACTCATCGCCTACACTGATGTTGCCAGGAAATACGGTGCAATGCACAGACCCAACACCTATTCCCAGTCTGTGTCAACTAGCCCACTGGTGCAGTAAGCAAATGTCAGTCAGATGTGTGACCACAGACAACGCACATCACAAAGTGAAGCACAGGTTTATTACACATTTGCAACATGTTGTAACCACTACAGATGCAAGGTAATCCCACCTGGCAGTGGGCACACAGTCAACAAGTGTAGAAGAAAGGAAGTCCATGGGTGTGGCGCACATCACCTGTAGGGAAACGACAGCTACCACCCTGGAAGTTGATTCACGGTGTCGGGGGATCACAGTTGACCAAACAACTCTGAAAGTACCCTGTGAAGGACAGAAATGACACACAGTCAAAAGCACTGAAGAACAGGACAGAACTGCAATACTCATGCCCAATACATGTCACAAGATACTCACCCAGAACCAAGTTAGCATGCCAACACTGTTGGGGAGTACAGACTACCTGTAAGGACACATCGCTGCACGCATCCAGTCAAGTAGCACATGGACACACTCAAACAGCACCAGAGCACCACCAACACATATCATGCAAACTCACATCATTGACATGACATCCCTGGATACTCACATTCAGCTGAAGAAGTTGGTGATGAGCTGTGTGCGGACATCACCCTCATCATCATCATCATCACTGACATCGTGGTCCAGCCCAGGATCCTCCACAGGTGGCGGATGTTGGTCATCGTCATCCAGGATGAGAGGCAACTCCTTCCGCACTGCCAGGTTGTGTAGCATGCAGCAGACGATGACAATCTTGCACACCTTTGCTGGGGCATATGGGAGGGCCCCTCCTGTCTTATCTAGGCAGCGGAAGCGGCTCTTCAGGAGACCAAATGTCCGCTCAATCACTCTCCTGGTCCGACCATGTGCCTCATTGTAGCGCATCTGGGCGGGTGTCACAGGGTTCCTGAGGGGCGTCAGCAACCACGGCATGTTGGGGTATCCGGAGTCACCTACATACAGACAATTGCACATTAGCTGAGTTGGAAAAGAGGGTGGAACACTACATTGCAGAACACACACAATGGTACAAAGTCAGTACACACCAACAAGCCAGGCACGCTGGTTCCGCATCTGTGACATCATCCTCGGGATGCGACTACTCCTCATCACGTAGGCATCGTGCGCAGAACCGGGGAAACGGGCACACACGTGTTAGATGCTCATATCTGCAAGACATACCACCAGTGCATTGACCGAATGGTAGTGTTTGCGGTTCCTGTATGCCTGCTCTTGGGCCTGTGGTGGTACCAAAGCCACATGTGTCCCATCAATGGAGCCAATGACATGCGGCATCCTCCCCAGGGCATAGAAGTCACTCTTCACGTCAGTGAGTTTTTGAAGTCTAGGGAAATAGATGTACTGGTTCAGGTATCTCAACATAGCCTCCAAAACATCGCGGAGCACACGGCTGAAGATGGTCTGTGACATCCCACCAGCAGACGCCACAGTGTGTTGAAAGGTACCGGTGGCAAAGAAGTGTAGGGCTGCCATCACCTTCACCTTGGGGGTCAGCGCTGTAGGGTATGTCCGGCCAGGTTGCAAATGTGGGGCCAACCGCACCGTCAATTCCTCAATCAGTGGCCTGGTGAAGCGGTACCGTCGGATGCAGTCCCGTTCAACCACTGTTGCAAGGTCAGGGAATGGCCGATGGACAGCTGGTGCCCTGCAGTGCATAGGTGAAGAAAGAAAGATTGTCAGTCACCCCACATATGTGGCATAGACTAGACTCAATATCACATGATACATCATTACGAGACACAAGTACATGATGTGTGTGCCGTTCCGTAAGGACATGTATGGCACCTACATGGCTAACATCTAACATCACAGTTCAACATGTTCCCTCAACAAGTCCCAGGTTGTGCTATGGGATATCATTAGGCTGTGTCACAGTACCCATGTACTGCTGTCACGTTCCAAACACACACCACAGTGACATGTGAGAACAGATGTGCCCCAGGCATCACATCTCATCGACAGGTAGATTCCCAGGGACCCTGTATTGCCACATGGACACTGGCATGACATGGTGCATCATGAATACACCACAGCTAAACAACCATGACCCCCACAGGTAGTGGTCCCTGTTGCCTCGGCAGGACAGACATGGACATCTGTGACACACACACGCACAACATCAAAGTCCATGCACAAACAACGTGGATGTGGGGACTGTCTCCCATTGTGCACATGGAATCAGAGACATTGTAAACACAACATGCACACAGACTGTGGAGGGCCATCACAATTGTGGCAATGGGTCACCCTGGGACGTACATACCGTCCCACATGGGACTCAGGGGGTATGTGACATGACATACACATACACAACCGTGAAATGTGACCATGCCACATGCCCTGAAATGAACAGTTGCACACCACAGTGTTCATGTGCACAACACACCAAGGATTCTGTCCCCATGAACACGTGCACAGCCTGGAAGTGGCTGCTCCCAAGTGCCACCCAAAAAACAACATGTTGACCCCCATACACGGAACAGGTAATGCAGCCTTACATGCCTTAGGATAGAGTGTGGACAGGCTGTGGTGTTGTAGGTGTGCCCCTCACTCCCTGGGAAGTATATGTGGCTGGCATATGTTCACCTGTGACAGGCATGGTGACATATGCCAGTGACTTGTACAGGGACGCGTTGTACAGCAATGGACCGATCGGTGCGCACGCATTGGCCATTGCATTCAATGTGAGCGGGTACGCGTTGAACAGCAATGGACCGATCGGTGTGCCCGGCCGGCCCATTGCATTCAATGTGAGCGGGTGCGCGTTGAACAGCAATGGACCGATCGGTGTGCCCGGCCGGCCCATTGCATTCAATGTGAGCGGGTACGCGTTGTAGAGCAATGGACCTATCGGTGTGCCCGGCCAGCCCATTGCATTCAATGTGAGCGGTACAGCGTTGTAGAGCAATGGACCGATCGGTGTGCCCGGCCGGCCCATTGCATTCAATGTGAGCGGGTACGCGTTGTAGAGCAATGGACCGATCGGTGTGCCCGGCCGGCCCATTGCATTCAATGTGAGCGGGTACAGCGTTGTAGAGCAATGGACCGATCGGTGTGCCTTGCCGGCCCATTGCATTCAATGTGGCGGGTACAGCGTTGTAGAGCAATGGACCGATCGGTGTGCCCGGCCGGCCCATTGCATTCAATGTGAGCGAGTACGCATTGTATCCCGGGTAGCGTTGTAGAGCAATGGACCGATCGGTGTGCCCGGCCGGCCCATTGCATTCAATGTGAGCGGGTCCGCGTTGTATCCGGGTACGCGTTGTACAGCAATGGACTGATCGGTGTGCCCGGCCGGCCCATTGCATTCAATGTGAGCGGGTACGCGTTGAACAGCAATGGACCGATCGGTGTGCCCGGCCGGCCCATTGCATTCAATGTGAGCGGGTACAGCGTTGTAGAGCAATGGACCGATCGGTGTGCCCGGCCGGCCCATTGCATTCAATGTGAGCGGGTACGTGTTGTATCAGGGGTACGCGTTGTAGAGCAATGGACCGATCGGTGTGCCCGGCCGGCCCATTGCATTCAATGTGAGCGGGTACGCGTTGTATCCCGGGTACGCGTTGTACAGCAATTGACCGATCGGTGTGCCCGGCCGGCCCATTGCATTCAATGTGAGCGGGTACGCGTTGTATCCCGGGTACGCGTTGTACAGCAATGGACCGATCGGTGTGCCTGGCCGGCCCATTGCATTCAATGTGAGCGGGTACGCGTTGAACAGCAATGGACCGATCGGTGTGCCCGGCCGGCCCATTGCATTCAATGTGAGCGGGTACGCGTTGTATCCTGGGTACGCGTTGTACAGCAATGGACCGAACGGTGCGCACACATTGGCTGGGGCCTGGCATGGCAACGGACGCGTTTTCGAAGCTCCAACGAGTCTGATGCCAGCCACAACAATGTTGCAAAATCATGGGTGTCATGAAGTTGAAGATTTGAAGGATGCTGTGGGCGTGTATTAGTGCTGCTATTCCATGGATTGGTCAGATTCAGAAGATGCAAACGACTTGAACCTATCACTTTGGACACATGGGACAGTATCTGCCTCTGCAGCACACATATAATGCTGGCTGTTCCCCTGAGAGCTCACTTGCCTGCACTACATGCTCCAGGACGACATCTGCCACCAACACTGCTGCTGTTTATGCATCCTCTGGCTCCTGCAATGGCACGTACTGTGGAGAGAGCCCCAGCCTTCAGCCTTGAGGAGAACCAGGCCCTGCTGGACAGCCTCCTTCCACAGTACAGCAAGCTGTATGGGAAACCAGGGGAGCAGGTGAGTGTGCTGTCCACTGCATCACTAATTGTGCATGTTGTCTGACTAGCAGGACTTTCAGTGTGCACACCACTGGCTAGCATGCCCACTGAGTAGTTGTCACACCCCAAAGTGTGTAGTTACATGCACTGAACTGGTACAGTGCAGTAACAGTGCATTCCAACTAGGTTTACTTCCCATGCAATGATACCATGTAGTGACTGCTGGCAAACTGTTCATAGCCATTGTTGCACTGCCTGTGTACATCATATGCCCCTGTGATTGAGACATGTATATCCAACTGTGTGATGCACGTATATGTTGCATGTGTAGTAATGGCCTTTTCACTTTGTCATCCTCACAGGTTGATGCACACCAGAAGCAGGACATCTGGCTGACTATCGCCCAGAAAGTAAGATCCGTGGGGGTCTACAGGCGCAGGATCCGCAACTGCCAAAAGAGGTGGCAGGACCTTCGTGGCTGGACCCGGAGTATCGCAAGGGTCCAGCTGAAGCTGTCGCCTCCTCGCAGGAGGGGCGGACACCGGACCCTGACCCCCCACATGCTCCGGATCCTGGCGGTGGTCTTCCCTGACCTGGATGGGCAGCTGAAGGACAGACAGCAGCAAGGAGGGGTGAGTCCATGACTGCACTGTGCACTTTGTCTGACATGCTATGTGCCCTCCTCTGGCCTGGTTAAACTTCCACAGTACATCAGTCATGTGGTCCAGGACCCATGTCCCTCATTTGTGACATGCCCACTTCTCCTCTGATACGCATATGTGTGGCCCTTATAGTCAGGAAATTGTGTCATTTGGGGACTGTGTCATTGCATTTTGCTTTGTTCAAGGTGGGGGACAGCATTTGTTCCTGTGACTATGTTGTGCGATTCATGGGTGGGTCAATTGCTTACACAATGCCTAAGTTCTGACATGTGATCTGGGTGTAACTTTGATATGTGGTCCGCTTGCTGCTCTGACTCACCACATGTCCCTGGGGAATTTGGCACACACCCATGCTGCTGGTGGGAACAATGTTTGGGCCTCAGGAGTATGTGTATCCAGTGTGTCACACATGCTTAGCCACCTGCCTACTGTCCAGGACTCATCCCTCTTACCGGTGGAGCTGGACAGTCATGCCTACTCCAGGGCATACAATACACTCTGTACTCCCACTCCCGTGTATCATCTGGCATGTTGTGATCAGTGAAATGTACCCTCAGGTGTCTGCCTCTGTCTCATTGTGCTGTGTCTTCGTTGTCAGGACTACTGGTATGTTTATCGGTTAGGGCTCAGCATGCCATCTGAGATGTGACCATGATAGACGATACTTCTGTGACGTATAGGTGTCTGATCACTTGACTGTGCACACAGGTGTTTGCGACTGTGACTTTCAGGCAGCTGTATTTTCATTCACAGCACACTGTGAGGTGCTCATGTTCAGAGAGTTGTGTTTCATGTCCCCCATATGTCCAGTTGGTATGACGTGGACAAATAGTAGTACAGATGATGTGGTTTTTGGGGGATGGACATGTGCACTTGTCAGTCACATAACTTGCATTCCCCATGCCCTCGGATTGTGACACAGTGCAGACTGTTGTTGGCTGGCTGCCATGGCCATGTGACTTGAGACAGTAATGTATGACTTTGCACGCATTCCTGTGTCATGGCATTAAACTTCCTGGGACTGATCCTGCAGGGGAGTGACATGTGCAACATGCACCCCATTGTGGCATTGACTATCCGGACATGGGTGCATCATGGTGTCTGGTGCTGGTATGCATCACATGCATTTCTAATTAGACTCTGGCCATCCCTTTATCCGGACACCTGCACAGACTCAGTGGCAAGAGATGTGATGTGTGCATGTTCACATACTTCACTGTGTTCCCTGCAATGTCCAACAACTGTGTAGGTGGTGCATGTGTCCACACTGAGGTCTTACCATCAGACAGGCACCAGACAGATGGGTGCAAGGGCAGGAGGGGTGTGAGTCCCATGGTTGACCATCAGACTGACAATTGGCTTCCCGAATCTGTGTGAGGACTTTAGGCAATGTTCAACTAAGGATGCCAGGGCTTGCTCTGTAATGTGCTGTACTTACTGTGGTGTGTGCGGTCAGTGCAGGTGACTGATGTTTGTCTGTTTCCCTAATTGTTTGCAGATACATCCACGGCCACAGGAGGGGACAGCTCCACGGACCAGGAGGAGCAGCGGAGCCAGACTGGGTCAGCATCGGACGAGTGGTCAGAGGACCCAGTGGCACAGAGGGCGAGGGGAGCCACACCGAGGAGTCCTCAGCACCATCCACCTCAGCTGGGGACCACAGCAGCTCGGAGGATGACTCCCTTGTGGAGGCGGGTCTCAGCAGCCACCAAAGGCCAGCTAGTCTGTCTGGCCCCGCCACTACCACCACCACCACCGCCCTCCCATTGGCACCCATTCCTGAGGTCCGTGGAGGCTCCCGTGCTCGGGAGCGTGTCTCCTTCATGCCAGGCACCGCAGCCCCTGCCCCTGTGTCCCCTGCTGCCCTGAGTGAGGAGTCTGTGTACCTCCTTCGGCAGCTCCATGTAGGGCAGACAGCAATGCTGAGTGTCCTCCATGCACACACCACTCTGTTGACACAGCTGGTGTCGTTCATGGAGGGCATCTTGACGGGTATGTCTGCCCTACAGAGGAGCAATAGGTCCATGGACTCCTCCCTGATGGCAGCAGTGTCCCTCCTCCAACAGTCCCTCACCCCTCCCACCTCTGCCCCATCCACACTTCCTGCCCCCCTACCTGTCCAAAGCACATGCACACCTGCACAGTCAACTAAACACACAGACACGAGCAGCACAGACACACCCAAGAGTAAGGCAAGACGTGCACACAAGCATCCTCAGGGGACTGATACCACAGACACAGGGGATGGGGAACACACACACACACAGGCATCCACAGTCACTCCGCAGTCCTCCAAATCCTCTCCCTCCAAGACCCCTTCCCTTGCCTCACCTGCTGCCCCACCTACACAGCAGATCTTCCTGTGTGACCTCGGCCTCTTCCCCTCCATTCCTGCTGATCCAGCATACCAGGGGAAGAGGAAGTCCACCCACACAGAGAGGAGTGCCCCTCGCCCCCGAACACCCTCCCCCAGGCGCAGGCAGACACAGGAGCCCATTAGGAAGTTCCGGAGCAGGAAGAGCAAGACCCCACCACCACCACCACGCAGCTCCAGCGCCCAGTCTCTCTCCTCCATCCCCCAGGCCACCACTGCACAGGTTCCCCCACCACACCCTGCCCCAGGTTCCCCCACACACCGATACCACATCCCCAGACTGCTTAGGCCCTCCCCCTGCCACTTGCTCTTCCACCCCCAACCCAGACGCTCTGCCTGTTAGTGGCACTGTTGTGGGGACCGGGTCCCCCTCTGTCCTGCCCACCTCATCTGCCCACCCTTCCACTCCCTTGGAGTCATGCACTGCAGTGGAGTCCACAACCACCACGTCTGACTCGGGCACTGCAGTGGGTACCCAGTCCACTACATCAGTCCAGCCCACTGCAGTGGTTGCAGCACCCACACCAACTGACTTGTGTACCACAGTGGTGCCGGCCCCCCCTGAGTCAGACACCTCCACTACAGTTGCCGGTGTCACTCCTGCACCCACCACCCCTTCACTGCCTCACTCTGCCATCCCCTGATCCTGTCCCTGCGGTGCCTGGCCTGCCCCTTGTATGCCCCTCCAAGGGGGATGTCCCCCAACCGTACCAGTGCAGGCAAGCAATGTGTGACCAGTTGTCACTTCTCACCTCATTGGTACTGTGATTTTGGACTGGCCATTGGCCTTAGTTTCTTTTGGACTTCCGTGTTTACCCTGACATTTGCTGAATAAAGCCCCTTTCTGTTTACTTTTGCATTTTCTTTTGATGTACATGATGTGGATGAGTAGCATCCTGCATTTGCAGTTGTAATAGTGTTCACATCAGGACGAAGAAGTGTTGCAGTGATGGACTCCATGTGGTCCATGGGATATGTGTCCTGTTGTAGTCTGGATCTATGGCATCCTTTGCTACAGTCTGAGGGTGTAATGTTGAGCATTTGACACAGGGATGTCCTTTTTGCATTAGTAAATGAACATCTTTGTCTTACACTGATGCACATCTGGTGGGCTTACCACTGTTCAATGTTCCGATTTCCCTGACTGTGTGCCCAGCTCCATTGGACATGCAGTTTTGCACATCAATGTCGAAGGACTCATCTGTGTATACAGTGCAACTTGCTTGACACGTGTTTGGTGTGTGTGCAGATGACTGACGTGGCACTCCCGTACCCAGGCTGATGTAAGCAGAGCCTTCTGTGTGTTGTGGTTGTTGACTCACTGACGGAGTGTTCTGCTGACATGTTTGGGTCGTGCACAGACAAGGTTTGGCACAGCGGACCTTCCACAGGAGTGGAGTGCCCTCATGGCAGTGTGTAATCTATTGACATTGCGTGGGCCTGTGTTGTGTAAGCATGTCTATGCATGTTCCCTTCCCTTTTCCTACACAGGCTGTGTCCCTAGGGATGTTCCTGTTTGTGATGCTTGCTGAGTTGTTCTGTGTTCATCCAGCATCTTGGACCCGGTTTCTCTGTGATGTGGGTGCATGGCAAACTAATGTTCATGAGGTTGTCATCCCAGGTTGTCTTTGTTGTCAGTGCTGGGGATGTGGGCAAACGCAGATGGGACACATTCAGGATTCCCCTTGGCACTTGTTGTTTACACGAGTCATGTGATTTACAGTTTGTGTTAGCTTTCAGTGATTGTGACATGTTGTGTGTGTGACTGCTGCCACTGTTCAGGGTCAGAGCTGCAATGTTGGTAGTTGTGTACGTGTGTTCTTCGTGTGTCACCTTGGCTTCTTCATTGGTGTGTGACTATGGCCAGGATCCCATTGATTGTGGTGGATTTCACATCATGCCCATGTACGGCATACTGTGCTGTGTGTCAGACATTGACGAGTCTTGTTGACTGGCCATGTGTGATGGGTTTCTGCACCTTAGTTCCCACCACCACCCCTGGTATTGTCATGTGTGCATGTGCAATGTCACCAGTTCATGTGAGCTTCACTGCTGCACATTGGTGGAGATCAGGGTGTGTGGTGTTGAGTGTGTGCAAAAGTGAGTTGTTGCACGGCCAGACCCCTACCTCCATATTGGCCTTGGCTTGCAGGCCGTGGTGATTGATTGGAGCTTGTGTAGGTGTGATGGTAGTTAGTTGCTCAGGACACATGGCTGGGGTTCACAGTGTGAACGACATCTAACATTGTCATCACAGTGGGATTATCATGCAGGCTAGTGTCAGCACAATATGGGGTCCCTGGGGGTAGTGCTGTGGTGGATCTGTCTCTTGCTGTGTTAGTTGCTGTTCCTACAAGCTTGTGTGACATGTGTAATTTGTGCTCCCTCTCATCTAACAATGCCTGATTGCCCACATAGGGGATTTGGATCCATGAGTTACTTTTGTGTGGCACTGTATGTGCATCTGTGTAATTGGTATTCAGGCCTCATCATGTGTTGTGTGGTTGCCTGGGGACACTGGCACCCCCTCACCTGTTGTGTTTGATGTGCAGTGTGGGTCTGCCTGTTTGTGTTTGTGCATCTGCACCACTGCATTGGCATATCTTTAGTGTGCCATTGGCTGTATGTTGGTTGGTGGGTTTCACCTGCTGTCCCTGGGACTCCTAGGTCATCAGTCAGCACAATGATCATTGTTTGTGTGTCCCATTGCTGCCATGGTATGTTATTTGTTCACCTCACATCTACAGTCTCCACAGGGTATCTCCATTTGTGTGGCCATTGGTGCAAATATGTGGGTCTGCATTATGATGGTCACTTCTGTCATTGTGTCATTGATGGATGTTGACAGTGTCAGCCCCCATGGGTGATGTTTGTCTGCACATGGCCAAAGGTATGTCTTATTTGCACTGCACTGTTTGCCTCCCCCAATCTATGTTGCTATGGGACACAAGCACTACTTTGCCACTGATGTGTTTGTTGTTCTGTGACCAGGAATCATCCATGCAGTTTGGCAGTTGCAGCTTTTTCAATGTCAACACTTACCTTTTGGTCACTGTGATGATGGGGGTTTAGACCCCATTGCCACAATGTTCAAAATGTGCTTCAGCTATGGACCCCACACTTACCTTTTGGTCACTGTGATGATGGGGGTTTAGACCCCATTGCCACAATGTTCAAGATGTGCTTCAGCTATGGGCCCCACACTTACATTTTGGTCACTGTGATGATGGGGTTTTAAACCCCATTGCCACAATGTTCAAAATGTGCTTCAGCTATGGACCCCACACATACCTTTTGGTCACTGGGATGATGGGGGTTGGACCCCATTGCCACAATGTTCAAAATGTGCTTCAGCTATGGACCCCACACTTACCTTTTGGTCACTGTGATGATGGGGGTTTAGACCCCATTCCCACAATGTTCAAGATGTGCTTCAGCTATGGGCCCCACACTTACATTTTGGTCACTGTGATGATGGGGGTTTAAACCCCATTGCCACAATGTTCAAAATGTGCTTCAGCTATGGACCCCACATTTACCTTTTGGTCACTGTGATGATGGGGGTTTAGACCCCATTGCCACAATGTTCAAAATGTGTTTCAGCTATGGACCCCACACTTACCTTTTGGTCACTGTGATGATGGGGGTTTAGACCCCATTGCCACAATGTTCAAGATGTGCTTCAGCTATGGGCCCCACACTTACATTTTGATCACTGTGATGATGGGGGTTTAAACCCCATTGCCACAATGTTCAAAATGTGCTTCAGCTATGGACCCCACACTTACCTTTTGGTCACTGTGATGATGGGGGTTGGACCCCATTGCCACAGTGGTCATGGTCTGCTTGCATTGTGGGGGCCACACACATTTATGTGTGACACATGTGATAGGGGGTCACATTGTATGTTCAAAGTCATGTTCAGTGTTGTAGGCATTTGACACAGTCTACACACGCTTGTCATGGTGTTGGGGGGGATGTCTTTTTGTTGCATTCCTTATGTTGGTGTGTGCTTGTTGTGTCATGCATTACCCATCCTATGAGTGGGGGTGTTGTTGATGGTAGGCATCCAGCCCCCCATGGGTAGAGGTGGTAGTAGTGACAGGCATCTAGCACCCCCTGGGTAGGGGTGGTGGTAGGGGTAGGCATTTAGCACCCCCTGGGTAGGGGTGGTGGTAGTGGTAGGCATCTGGCACCCCCTGAGTAGGGGTGGTGGTAGTGGTAGGCATCTGGCACCACATGGGTAGAGGTGGTAGTAGTGACAGGCATCTGGCACCCCCTGGGTAGGGGTGGTGGTAGTGGTAGGCATCTGGCACCCCCTGGGTAGGGGTGGTGTAGTGGTAGGCATCTGGCACCCCCTGGGTAGGGGTGGTGGTAGTGACAGGCATCCAGCACCCCCTGGGTAGAGGTGGTAGTAGTGACAGGCATCTGGCACCCCCTGGGTAGGGGTGGTGGTAGTGGTAGGCATCTGGCACCCCCTGGGTAGGGGTGGTGGTAGTGGTAGGCATCTGGCACCACATGGGTAGAGGTGGTAGTAGTGACAGGCATCTGGCACCCCTGGGTAGGGGTGGTGGTAGTGGTAGGCATCTGGCACCCCCTGGGTAGGGGTGGTGGTAGTGGTAGGCATCTGGCACCACATGGGTAGAGATGGTAGTAGTGACAGGCATCTGGCACCCCCTGGGTAGGGGTGGTGGTAGTGTTAGGCATCTGGCACCCCCTGGGTAGGGGTGGTGGTAGTGGTAGGCATCTGGCACCCCTGGGTAGGGGTGGTGGTAGTGACAGGCATCCAGCACCCCCTGGGTAGAGGTGGTAGTAGTGACAGGCATCTGGCACCCCTGGGTAGGGGTGGTGGTAGTGGTAGGCATCTGGCACCCCCTGGGTAGGGGTGGTAGTGGTGGTTGGCTTCCAGCCCCCCATGGGTAGAGGTGGTAGTAGTGACAGGCATCGTGCCCCCCATGGGTAGGGGTGGTAGTAATGGTAGGCATCTGGCACCCCCTGGGTAGGGGTGGTGGTAGTGGTAGGCATCTAGCACCCCCTGGGTAGGGGTGGTGGTAGTGGTAGGCATCTGGCACCCCCTGGGTAGGGGTGGTGGTAGTGGTAGGCATCTGGCACCCCCTGAGTAGGGGTGGGAGTGGTGGTAGGCATCCAGCCCCCCATGGGTAGAGGTGGTAGTAGTGACAGGCATCCTGCCCCCCATGGGTAGGGGTGGTAGTAGTGACAGGCATCCAGCACCCCCTGGGTAGGGTGGTGGTAGTGGTAGGCATCTGGCACCCCCTGGGTAGGGGTGGTAGTGGTGGTAGGCATCCAGCCCCCCATGGGTAGAGGTGGTAGTAGTGACAGGCATCCTGCCCCCCATGGGTAGGGGTGGTAGTAGTGACAGGCATCCAGCACCCCCTGGGTAGGGGTGGTGGTAGTGGTAGGCATCTGGCACCCCTGGGTAGGGGTGGTAGTGGTGGTAGGCATCCAGCCCCCATGGGTAGAGGTGGTAGTAGTGACAGGCATCCTGCCCCCCATGGGTAGGGGTGGTAGTAGTGACAGGCATCCAGCACCCCCTGGGTAGGGGTGGTGGTAGTGGTAGGCATCTGGCACCCCCTGGGTAGGGGTGGTAGTGGTGGTAGGCATCCAGCCCCCCATGGGTAGAGGTGGTAGTAGTGACAGGCATCCTGCCCCCCATGGGTAGGGGTGGTAGTAGTGACAGGCATCCAGCACCCCCTGGGTAGAGGTGGTAATAGTGACAGGCATCTGGCACCCCCTGGGTAGGGGTGGTGGTAGTGGTAGGCATCTGGCACCCCCTGGGTAGGGGTGGTAGTGGTGGTAGGCATCCAGCCCCCCATGGGTAGAGGTGGTAGTAGTGACAGGCATCCTGCCCCCCATGGGTAGGGGTGGTTGTAGTGGTAGGCATCTAGCACCCCCTGGGTAGGGGTGGTGGTAGTGGTAGGCATCTGGCACCCCCTGAGTAGGGGTGGTGGTAGTGGTAGGCATCTGGCACCCCCTGGGTAGGGGTGGTGGTAGTGGTAGGCATCTGGCACCCCCTGAGTAGGGGTGGTGGTAGTGGTAGGCATCTGGCACCCCCTGGGTAGGGGTGGTAGTGGTGGTAGGCATCCAGCCCCCCATGGGTAGAGGTGGTAGTAGTGACAGGCATCTAGCACCCCCTGGGTAGGGGTGGTGGTAGTGGTAGGCATCTGGCACCCCTGGGTAGGGGTGGTGGTAGTGACAGGCATCCTGCCCCCCATGGGTAGGGGTGGTAGTAGTGACAGGCATCTAGCACCCCCTGGGTAGGGGTGGTGGTAGGGGTAGGCATCTGGCACCCCCTGAGTAGGGGTGGGAGTGGTGGTAGGCATCCAGCCCCCCATGGGTAGAGGTGGTAGTAGTGACAGGCATCCTGCCGCCCATGGGTAGGGGTGGTAGTAGTGACAGGCATCCAGCACCCCATGGGTAGAGGTGGTAGTAGTGACAGGCATCTGGCACCCCCTGGGTAGGGGTGGTGGTAGTGGTAGGCATCTGGCACCCCCTGGGTAGGGGTGGTAGTGGTGGTAGGCATCCAGCCCCCCATGGGTAGAGGTGGTAGTAGTGACAGGCATCCTGCCCCCCATGGGTAGGGGTGGTAGTAGTGACAGGCATCCAGCACCCCTGGGTAGAGGTGGTAGTAGTGACAGGCATCTGGCACCCCCTGGGTAGGGGTGGTGGTAGTGGTAGGCATCTGGCACCCCTGGGTAGGGGTGGTAGTGGTGGTAGGCATCCAGCCCCCCATGGGTAGAGGTGGTAGTAGTGACAGGCATCCTGCCCCCCATGGGTAGCGGTGGTAGTAGTGGTAGGCATCTAGCACCCCCTGGGTAGGGGTGGTGGTAGTGGTAGGCATCTGGCACCCCCTGAGTAGGGGTAGTAGGCATCTGGCACCCCCTGGGTAGGGGTGGTGGTAGTGGTAGGCATCTGGCACCCCCTGGGTAGGGGTGGTAGTGGTGGTAGGCATCCAGCCCCCATGGTTAGAGGTGGTAGTAGTGACAGGCATCCAGCACCCCCTGGGTAGAGGTGGTAGTACTGACAGGCATCTAGCACCCCCTGGGTAGGGGTGGTGTTAGTGATTGGCATCCAGGCCCCTATGTGTATATGTGGCATTGGTGATAGCCATCCCGCCCCTATGGTGCTGCTGTTGCTGGTGTAAGTAATTTCTGCATCCCTATGTGTGTGTGTGATATGTCGGGTACGTGTGGTTTGTTTGTGTGGTGGGTGTCTGACTTACCTTCTGCGTCGTACGCGTACGTGCCAGTTCCGGTAATAGATGTAGAATATTGGTAGGATCGGCACGATGGGATTCATGGTTGGTTCGTCTCGTTCGTCTTTCTCTTTGCTTCGCCTCGTCCTCGTCGCTGGCGTGTTCGTCTCGTAGCCGTGGATCGTCTTGTGGCGCGAATCCGAGCTTATGTGCGCCTCTCCCGGATGCTTTGACGTGCCGTGCGTAGCGGCGGGTTCGGCGCGTACGGAGGGCGCATCGTACTTGTCCGGCCGGACGGGGCTGCATTTTGGCTTCCGTGCGACTCGATTCTGCGTTTCCGGATCCGCCTCGGTCGGAGAACAGGACCTGTATTGGGTGAGTACGACTGGGTCGGGATTTGGGCAGTTGTGCGCATCGTACTTGCTCGTTCGGACGTATGTGCGAATCGGTCGGGAAACAGGCATTCGCCTGGCTTTTTTCCCGGCCGAATGGTATTAGGTGCGCCTCCGACCGGGATCGGAATCGACCCCATTGTGTATATACTGCGTGATGCTCTTATAATCAGTGGTGCTATTGATATGTTGATTTTTTGCTTGATGGGTGATTTATAACTTACCCAATGTTCTCTGCCTCAGATTTGAGGTTAAGTCATTCATGGTGCATTTGTTAAATTTCTCTACTTGACATTTTTATTTTTTAGTAATTTGACTTTGGGCAAATTTTGTCTATGACATTTGGTTGTCTACTTCACAATAATATCAGGTGCCAATTGTCTCTTGTATGTGTGATTTATGTGTCCTCCTCCCGATGCATTTACCTACTCATTCTTGTTCTGAAAAAAATGTCACTGTAATTGGTAAGCCACATCAGCAGATGTCATCACAGTCCTAGCTACCAATATTATTTGTATTTTAGTTTAGGTATTCCCAAAGATAAACTTACCCTTTTGCGTAAGTTTAAGGTTTTATTTTGGTATTCACAAGATACAAAATCAAAAGTTTATGACTGTGGAGAAGATAGACTTGTCTTTTTATGTTTGGCATTCTCCACCTCGATTGCGGAGTAAACTTACTATTAACTCATGGTTTATGAATACCAAAACAAATGTAAACATACACAAAAATGTAAGTTTACCTTTGTGTATTTATGGTATTTCTAGAGTCCATAAGACCAGAAGGCTTCAAAGCGCTAAGAACGGAAGAGAAACAGAGCGAACAGTGGCAACCGGAAACAAACAAATCCACTGCAATTCAACCCCCAACAGAAGCCTAATCTCAAAAAGCTGCATTTTAAGTTGCCTACGGAACAGTAGGTGCGAGTTCAGGCTCCTGATATGTTCAGGAAGGGAGTTCCACAGCCTGGCAGTTGCCACTGTGAAAGTCCATTCCCACCACCTGGCTTTCTTGCATCTTGGAACTGCTACCTTATGGCATCTGTTAGAACTGGGGGTCTCTAGTTGGCAATGGTTTGCACCTTTGTCCAAATAGGGACCCTTGCTTCTAGTCAGGATAAGGGGGAAACACTCCTAAAATAACCCCTGCTCACCCCCTGGTAGCTTGGCACGAGCAGACAGGCTTATCTCAGAGGCAGTGTGTAAAGCATTTGTGACCACATACAGTAATACAGTGAAAACACTACAGATGGACACCACACAGGTTGTTTATGTAAAAATAAGTAATCTTTATATAGACTTATCACAAGACCCAATAGCAAAAATCCACAATACTGTACTCAAAAATAGGCTTTAAAAGGTTATAAAATAGTTCAGTTCTCTCAAGTTGTAAATGCGACACTTTACTCTCAATGTACCTTGAATGCGTTACGCAAAGAAAACAAAAGGGTCGCAGGGAAGGTGATGCGTCGGTTCCTTACACTCAGGGGAGTGGATGCGTCGGTTCCTTACTGCTGCGCAGGGGAGTTGATGCTCGCTTCCTTACTGTGTGGGGAGGTGATGCGTCGGTTTCTTACTGCTTTCCGGTGCGATGCGACAAGATGGCACCTCGATGCGATACTCTTCTCCGGTACGATGCGACAAAATGGCGTCTTGGTTGCGATGCGACAACGTTGGTGTGATGCGTGCACGCCCGACGGCCGTGCGGCGACTCGATGATCTTTGGAGCCGCGACAGGCCCTGCGACGCGCTTCTCCGGCGATGCGACGATGACCTCTGTGGCAGCGTCTCGCTTCTCCGGTGATGCGCCGCGCTCGGCGATGCGATGATGACAGCGGCAGCGGCGTCTCGCTTCTTCGGCGATGCGATGACCGCGGCTGCGGCGGCGACACGCTTCTCGTTGTTGCGTCGCGCTTCCAGCTCCCAGCGACACGCAGTCTCTCAGAAGGCCCAGCACAACAGCAGGCACTTCAATTCCCAGCAAGGGAATGCAGGGGGAGCTGGTTGGTGAAGTCTTGTATCCCTGAGACTTCAGGCAGGAGGCAAGCTCTAGTTCAAGCCCTTGGAGATTCTCTTCTTCAAGATGACAAAGCACAGCAAAGTCTTTTCTCCTGTCCTTGGCAGAAAGCAACCACTGCAGGCCAACCCCAATCAGCAAAACAGCACAGGGGCAGTACTCCTCCTTCAGCTTCTCCGGTTCTTCTCCTTGGCAACAGGTTTCTTGATTTCCCAGAAGTGATCTAATTTCCTAGGGGTCTGGGTCCCCTTTTATACACCTTTTCCCTTTGTTCTCTGAAGGCAGAGAGGCCTTTGCCTAGTCCAAACCAGTTCTGGTCAGTCCTGGAGCACTTTGTTTTTCTGACTCCTTCTTTCCTTTGAGAGTGAGGGGCAGAGCCATCAGACGCCCGGCAGGAGGTGGAGCCAGCATTGTGGAAGGCAGGCACAGCCCTATTCAGACCCAGGTGCAACTCCTCCCACCCATCCTCCTTCAGGCAGACCTATTCAGCCTAGTGCTGACTCACCCTGCCTCCTGGAATCCCCCAGCCCCTGTCACTCACAAACCCAGACATACAATACACAACCTGAGCAGAGGCAGCTGGATGGTTTAGGCAAGAAAATACCTACTTTCTAAAAGTGGTATTTTCAAACAAAGAATGTTAAAACCAACTTCACTAAAAGATGTATTTTATCATTCTGAGTTCAGGCATACTAAATTCGTTTTTCTACCATGTTCTCTGGGTCAGTTAGGATTATAAGGTGTAACAATCAAACTGCCCATTCTGGCCTATGGAGAACAGGTAGCCTTGCAATAGTGAAAAACGAAAATGGCTGTAATTCACTATTAGGACATGCCACACACACCAGGGCATGTCCTACCTTATACTTACAATGCACCCTGCCCTTGGGCCTACCTTAGGGGTGTCTGATATGAAGATAAGGGAAGGTTTAGGGACTGGCAAGTGGGTGCACTTGCCAAGTCGACATGGCAGTCACAGACTGCACACAGGCTCTGCAATGGCAGGCCTGAGACACATTTTACAAGCCGCTTCTGTGGGTGGCACAACCAGTGCTGCAATCCCACCAGCGGCATTGGATTTACAAGCCCTGGGCACACTCCGTGCACTGTACTAGGGACTGACAAGTAAACCAATCATCCAATCATGGAGTCACTAATCCATAACACAATTTATCATGGGGAGAGCATATGCACTTTAGCACTGATCAGCAGTGGTAAAGTGCCCAGAGTCATAAAACCAACAAAAACAGGTCAGAGAAAATATAGGAGGAAGGCAAAAAGTTCAGGGATGACCCTGCAAAAAGGGCCAAGTCCAACACAACCCCCTTCCAGCCAAAACGCAGGGGAGACCAATCACTACCCTGATGGGCTTCTCTGCTTTGGGCGATAGAACCTGGACCCTGGCCCACAACAGCAGGGGCATACTCCAGTTCTACGCCAATCTGAACCTATTTGGATCCCTCTGTCCATACTCTCAGGGCCCACCCAGCTAACCCATGGGGAACCCTTCTCCTCAACTGTGGACACCACCTGTGCAGCACCTAACCTTAGCTTGCTCACAGGTGTGTCCCAACCGACAGACAGTACCCACATGGCCAACACAAATGTGTGGCCTAGTCCACCCCCGGGGTGTGACTTCTGTCCCCCTCCCAGGGGCAACTCTGTCCACCAGGACAGCAAGCCACAGTGGCCACTGACAGCCGTCAGTGATGAGAGCCAGGCCCCAGGCCTTTCATGGCTCTCCAACCTCTGTGGTGTCAGAGAGCGGGGGCAGTAGCCCCAGGTGCCTGGCACCCTTTGTCCACTCTCCCAACCGTCAGGTCAGGTATGACATCCTGACACTGACCCACCAGCCCCGGGCCTGTAACCGGCGGCTGGACAGGAGACTGGGGTGGGCTCTCCCACACCTGGTCCTCCTCCTTGGGGCTCTGCACCCTCCCACCTGGAGCTGTACCCCCTTCCAGAATTGTCAGGGCACCTGTGGCAGGGGTCCTGCACAATCCGCCCACCAGTTCAGGGGTTCTATCCTGCAACTGGGATCCCAGCATAGGGTCTGTACCCTTAGACTGGGCAGAGGCCAGGGGTGAGGCTGTCCTCTCCCCGCCCCCTTACTGGGGTCCTGCACCCTCCCACCTGGAGCGGTGCCCCCAGAAGACAAACTGGTAGGGGCACTGTTAGCAGCTGCCCCTTCCTCCAGGTCAGGGGGACACCCTGAACCTGGTCCTCCAACCCAGGGTCTGTACCCTTAGGCTGGACCTGTGCCTGGCAACCCAGGACTTCCGGGAGGGTACACCAACCCCCCCAAGGGAAACACACTCCTCTAGAGTTGTGTAATAATCTGCCTGGCGCACCAGGACTTCCTGGGGAGCACGCATGCCCCCCCAGAGGGTAACACAGCTCTCATGTGTTGTGTGACAGTCCGCCTGGCGCAGATCTCCCGACCCCTGTCCATCTGACAGCGCGCGAAGATCCCCCAGGACAGAAGTGGTGTCACCATGGTCATTCACTGGTGACTCAGCCCTTCTGGCTGGTCCCTGACCCACTGGTTCTTCCACTGGGGACTCTCTCCCCTCTCACCCCTCACTCTGGGCTTCTGCACCCTCCCAAGTGGAGCGGCACTGCCAGATACCAGAAACACTGGAGCTCCATTTACAGACGCTCCAGGTTCTCTAGACACTAGGAGATCCTCCTCAAGAGGCGGCCCATCAGGACAGCCTAGGCTCCCTACCTGGTGTTCCCTTAAAGAACCATCCAGGCTCTGAGACTGGGTTTCGGGCACCTTGGGACACGCAGCCCCACACTCACTCCTTCTCCACTGAGACAGGACGTGAGCCCCTACACCCCTCCCACTACACCGGGACCTAGCTGGGCTACTCTGAACCACTTCCACCACTCTGGGCTGGAAGATACCTGAGCCACTCCTCTTAGGGTCACTCCCCAATGCCTTTTCAGACCCTCTGGAAACCACCAAAAGGTCTTCCTCCCTCGTGAGCTCCCTGGGGTCAGAGAACTCACTCTCCAACAGGCGTTGGCATAGCTCTGGAAAACAGGGACTTACAATATGCTCTCCCACAATT
Organism: Calotriton arnoldi; assembly: GCA_963921515.1. NCBI lineage: Eukaryota > Metazoa > Chordata > Amphibia > Caudata > Salamandridae > Calotriton > Calotriton arnoldi. The sequence goes on from CAWUFW010010009.1 coordinate 433,803, forward strand.
GGATCACACAACCCCTCACAGGTGTTAACCAAGTTATCCTTCACCTCACCATCCAGTGCCTCACACATGTACCCCACACCACTCTGCTGAGATTGGCAAGACAGTATCTGACTGTCTCTGTCACTCAACCCACACTCTTCTGGGCGGTCTTCACACTCACACCCCAGGAATTCAAACATGGGGGAACCACTCTCCCTGCACCTCCCATCTAGAGTCAGTAGAGTGTCCCTCCTGCTACTAGGACCATGAATCCCTGCGTCAGTTTCCCTATTCCTCTCAGGGACACTGCGCACTACTGGAGCTACCTCATGTCCTTGAACCTCCTGGTGTATATTAACCCCTCCAAGTCAGGCACCACATCTCTGGGTGTGTGTACTACTCCCTCAGCACTAGGTAATACAATTTTGCTGCCACCAGAGGGAGGAATCCCTAAGCCCCTGGCTTTGAACTCCAACACCCTCATCATTCTCTCATGCTCTAAAAGCATCTTCCTTTCTTCCATGGCCAACCTCTTACTTTCCAACTCCAATTTCTTATGCTCAAGGCTATCATGGCTTCCCTGTTTTAGTTTGGCCATTTCCATTTCATGCATCCTGCTTTTGTCCCTGTCCTCCAGCTCCTCTGGAGACAGGCCCTTTGAGAAACACTGCTGCCCTCCCTGGAAGGCGCTCTCCTCCCAGTTAAGCCCAATGGCCCCTCAAGCTGCCCATCTAAATTCTCTGCAACCTCCACAGGCTCCTCGGACTGCCCACTGGCATTCCGTGCTTCCAACCAGGCCCTTAGCGCCTTGTGAAACTCCTCCTTCCTGGTGAGGCCTCTCATAGAGATTTTAAACTTTTTGCAAACAGCTTTGAGTTCTGGCACAGTGTAGGTATCAACCCTATCTTCTTCAAATTCAATATCTGCAGGTGCAATGGATCCTTTTTGCTCATGGTGAAAATTGGCAGTTCTCAACAAAAATAAAGGTTCCAAGGAAAAAAAGTCCTATCAAAAGGTATGTGGTCGCGTATTGGTCTGCACTCACTAGTAGTGTACACCAATCACTGTATATGAATCACAAATGCAAGTCCAAATCCTCACCGCTGACCACCAATGTTAGAACTGGGGGTCTCTAGTTGGCAATGGTTTGCACCTTTGTCCAAATAGGGACCCTTGCTTCTAGTCAGGATAAGGGGGAAACACTCCTAAAATAACCCCTGCTCACCCCCTGGTAGCTTGGCACGAGCAGACAGGCTTATCTCAGAGGCAGTGTGTAAAGCATTTGTGACCACATACAGTAATACAGTGAAAACACTACAGATGGACACCACACAGGTTGTTTATGTAAAAATAAGTAATCTTTATATAGACTTATCACAAGACCCAATAGCAAAAATCCACAATACTGTACTCAAAAATAGGCTTTAAAAGGTTATAAAATAGTTCAGTTCTCTCAAGTTGTAAATGCGACACTTTACTCTCAATGTACCTTGAATGCGTTACGCAAAGAAAACAAAAGGGTCGCAGGGAAGGTGATGCGTCGGTTCCTTACACTCAGGGGAGTGGATGCGTCGGTTCCTTACTGCTGCGCAGGGGAGTTGATGCTCGCTTCCTTACTGTGTGGGGAGGTGATGCGTCGGTTTCTTACTGCTTTCCGATGCGACAAGATGGCACCTCGATGCGATACTCTTCTCCGGTACGATGCGACAAAATGGCGTCTTGGTTGCGATGCGACAACGTTGGTGTGATGCGTGCACGCCCGACGGCCGTGCGGCGACTCGATGATCTTTGGAGCCGCGACAGGCCCTGCGACGCGCTTCTCCGGCGATGCGACGATGACCTCTGTGGCAGCGTCTCGCTTCTCCGGTGATGCGCCGCGCTTCGGCGATGCGATGATGACAGCGGCAGCGGCGTCTCGCTTCTTCGGCGATGCGATGACCGCGGCTGCGGCGGCGACACGCTTCTCGTTGTTGCGTCGCGCTTCCAGCTCCCAGCGACACGCAGTCTCTCAGAAGGCCCAGCACAACAGCAGGCACTTCAATTCCCAGCAAGGGAATGCAGGGGGAGCTGGTTGGTGAAGTCTTGTATCCCTGAGACTTCAGGCAGGAGGCAAGCTCTAGTTCAAGCCCTTGGAGATTCTCTTCTTCAAGATGACAAAGCACAGCAAAGTCTTTTCTCCTGTCCTTGGCAGAAAGCAACCACTGCAGGCCAACCCCAATCAGCAAAACAGCACAGGGGCAGTACTCCTCCTTCAGCTTCTCCGGTTCTTCTCCTTGGCAACAGGTTTCTTGATTTCCCAGAAGTGATCTAATTTCCTAGGGGTCTGGGTCCCCTTTTATACACCTTTTCCCTTTGTTCTCTGAAGGCAGAGAGGCCTTTGCCTAGTCCAAACCAGTTCTGGTCAGTCCTGGAGCACTTTGTTTTTCTGTCTCCTTCTTTCCTTTGAGAGTGAGGGGCAGAGCCATCAGACGCCCGGCAGGAGGTGGAGCCAGCATTGTGGAAGGCAGGCACAGCCCTATTCAGACCCAGGTGCAACTCCTCCCACCCATCCTCCTTCAGGCAGACCTATTCAGCCTAGTGCTGACTCACCCTGCCTCCTGGAATCCCCCAGCCCCTGTCACTCACAAACCCAGACATACAATACACAACCTGAGCAGAGGCAGCTGGATGGTTTAGGCAAGAAAATACCTACTTTCTAAAAGTGGTATTTTCAAACAAAGAATGTTAAAACCAACTTCACTAAAAGATGTATTTTATCATTCTGAGTTCAGGCATACTAAATTCGTTTTTCTACCATGTTCTCTGGGTCAGTTAGGATTATAAGGTGTAACAATCAAACTGCCCATTCTGGCCTATGGAGAACAGGTAGCCTTGCAATAGTGAAAAACGAAAATGGCTGTAATTCACTATTAGGACATGCCACACACACCAGGGCATGTCCTACCTTATACTTACAATGCACCCTGCCCTTGGGCCTACCTTAGGGGTGTCTGATATGAAGATAAGGGAAGGTTTAGGGACTGGCAAGTGGGTGCACTTGCCAAGTCGACATGGCAGTCACAGACTGCACACAGGCTCTGCAATGGCAGGCCTGAGACACATTTTACAAGCCGCTTCTGTGGGTGGCACAACCAGTGCTGCAATCCCACCAGCGGCATTGGATTTACAAGCCCTGGGCACACTCCGTGCACTGTACTAGGGACTGACAAGTAAACCAATCATCCAATCATGGAGTCACTAATCCATAACACAATTTATCATGGGGAGAGCATATGCACTTTAGCACTGATCAGCAGTGGTAAAGTGCCCAGAGTCATAAAACCAACAAAAACAGGTCAGAGAAAATATAGGAGGAAGGCAAAAAGTTCAGGGATGACCCTGCAAAAAGGGCCAAGTCCAACAGCATCCTGATGATCTTGAAAGTCTCCTGGGAATGTACCAATCAGGGTTGCCTTAAGATAGTTCATTCCCTGAGAGTGGAGGGCTTTATGAATCAAGAAAAGTGTTTTAAAGGACACACGCTTATTCATAGGCTGCTAGTGAAGATATCTCAAACCTTCCCTGACCCAGGAATGTTTGAGTATACTCCCAGGACCAGGGGTGCGGCCGCATTCTGAATGATTTGGAGCTTGTTTAATGAAAGTTAGTTGATATTTAAGTACAGGGCATTGTAGTAGTCCAGACAGGAGATGATGAGTTCATTGACCATTGGTACCCTGAGCTCTCTGAAGAAGAGGCAGTATTTTCTTCAAGATCCTGATCATCCAAAAGCAAGAACTGACCATTCTATTGACCTGGGTGTTGAAGGTCAAGATGTTATCAAACATCACACCCAGGTTTTTGACCACCACTACTGGGATAGGTAAAGTACCACAAGTATCTGCACACCAGCGTTCAGCCCATATTGAACTGTCAGCTCCGAACACCACAATCTCGGTTTTCTCCCCATTCATTTTAAGCCAGTTCTCCCTCATCCACCTGCTGATCTCCCGCATACAATACCTAAACCTGCTCGCTACTTCTTCCCAATCATCAGAGATGGAGACAATGATCTGGGTGTCGTCCGTATAGGACGATACCTGGAAACTGAAAGAACGTACCAGTTTTGCCAGGGGGGCGACATACAAATTAAAAAGGGTAGGGCTTAGCGATGACCCTTGGGGAACGCCATAGGGAAGCTGAAAGGGTGCTGCTCTGAAATCGCCACAAATCACTGTGATCTTTCTATCACACAAGAAGGACTCCAACAACTTAAGGGCTGCATCCTTCAGCCCGGCCTGCCGCAGCCTTTGCAACAACAGTGATGGAGATATGGTGTCAAAGGCTGTTGACAGGTCTAGCAAAACCAGGATAGTCGCACCTCCTTGATCCACTTGCTTGCGAATAGAATCCATGGTAGCAATAAGCACCGATTCGGTGCTATGATTCTTCCTAAACCCATTCTGTGAAGGGTCCAGGAGTTCTTGATCAAGGAGATATTTGCTAGTTCCTGGTTTATATGTTTCTCCAAGATCTCTGCAGGAGCAGGCAACAAAGAGATCAGCGTACATTTTTCAAATCGCTGAAGTCACCATAAGGTTTCTTTTTCACAGGGATAACAACTGCCTCCTTCCAGCCCCGTGGGTACATCCCAGTCTCCAGGACCTCGGAATAGGTATTCTCCATAGACTCAGCCATGAGGCAGACATGGATCGCCCGAGGACACGAGTTGGTACCAGCTAACACGGTTTTGATCTTAAATGCAGGAAGTGGGTAGAATCTGGCTAAACAACTGGAGGTAAGTTGTTCTAAGGCTGCCCTGTCCTCACCATAGCCTGACTGAGTCCAAGAATCAGCGGGCCGTCAGCAGGGGCCGGGAAATCCTTTTGGATCTTCATCATTTTCTCTTTAAAGAACTCAACTAATTTGTTGCAAAAAATGTATGAGTTCTCAACTTCCTGAGGCATCGGAGGTGGCATACGGGGGCATACTGTATTAAAGAGTTCTTTTGGCACATTAATGGCTGACCATATATTCTGGGAGTAGTATGCTACTTTCTCGCTTCTTTAATTGCCCTTTTATATTTGAGAATGAGCTCCCTAAGTTTGATTTTCTCTACAGGCTCAGGGATCAATTTCCATTTCCGCTCCTGCCTCCTGCACTGCCTTTGGATCTCCTTGAGCTCCTCTGAAAACCACAGGGCAGATGGTTTCTTCCTGCCCTTTGAGCTTACTCTCGTCAGGTGGGCAACCTCTTCTACCACCAACCTGACCCAATTATTAAACTTCTCAACAGGTGAACCCGGCTCCAGCAGGTCCTTCTCCTTAAATTTATCCAGGGCATGAGCGAACTCCCCCACTTAAATTTGACCCCAGTTTCTAATATAAAAACTGCACATTAAACATTATGAAGGCTTACGTGGCTGTACAATGGAAGTTTACAATTTTCTTAAAAGTGGCCCTTTTAAGGCAATGGCCTTCAAATTTTCCGTTGTCACTCAAACACTTCCGGGACTTCCACAGACATACTTCACCGAGCATGGCTCATGCAGCTTTGAGCTCCTAAGTGATATATAACACGCTGAATCTCTCGAGCCATCACTAAACTGTAAAACCTGGCTCTATAGGCATCACGTTGCAGGCCTTCTGTTCTTTCATTGCTGCATAATGTCAGCCCCACTCATCCTCAGTCAGAGGGTCAGTCGAGATTACTAAAGCTTATGAGGTTCTTTTATTCACTCTGACTTCCTTTGATGAAGATTTATGAATTTTGTAAATTAAAATACTTTGCACTTTAAATAACACAAGGGCTACCATTTATTCATCTGCATCTTTGCACATTGGCAAGATAATATCATCAGATCATAATATCACAGTAGGTACAGCACATGTCAAGGAGCATTTAAAAGAAGTGTAATTGCACTTGGGCTTTTATTTCTGCTATCTTACAGATTTCACCATTCTGACATGATGTGTTCAAAGGTGATGATTTACCTGACATTTTGTGAGATGATTACCCTTCACTGGAGGCTCTCATAGATTAGCATTTTAATGAGACAGAAAGGTTTAAAAATATGTTTTCGATTTTTTAATACTTCTAAATGTAGAATTGGTTTCTGATCACTGACATACATTTGTTTTACACAAAAATGCCAATGGGTTTAACTGAAGTAATGACAGTGCAATATAACCTTAATAGACATTTGTGGTGTCTTAGTATGATGTACCAATTTACACTATTGAATACCGATTTGTAAGTCTACAACACTGTCAGCATCTCATGCTTAACATTTCCAGTCAACGTTAACATAAGTATATGGATAGCATATGCGTTCATACAAACATGTATATGCAGCATACACAAGGGCCCAATGGACCTATGTAATTTAGTACAGATTTTCATAAATAGTGAAGGAAAGTCCTTTTTTTTTTTTAAAGACATTTATCTGAATATTATGCACATTTCTTCATTGTTTAATTCACAACAACAATAGAATTCAGAGCAAGGTACAATTCGCATCATGCTGTCTCTCCCAGCAGGAAAAATTAAACACCAAGGGGCAGATGTACAGCAGTTTTTTGCGGTCACAAGCGGGAATTCTGGCCGTTTGCGAACGCAAAATTGGTCTGCCCCATGTGCAAACCCTATTTTGCGAGTTGGTAACCTACTACCGACTCGCACAATTTGGTTTGCGACTCACTATTAGGAAGGGGCGTGCCAAGGGCGTCCCTTCCTAATAGCGAGTCTAACTACAATATATGATTGTTTTGCGACTGCATTTGCGATCGCAAAACACTCACAGTTTACCAGGCTGGCTTGGCAGTTCGGGCTGGACTGTTCCCATGAGGCACAGGGTCAAGACTGATATGCATATGGCTATGTCTGAAATTGGGTGGCGAAGTGAGCTAAAGAACGATGATGGATTCAACGCAGATCTGTGACTGGGGGGTGAGTATCTGAAAAGTTTCAGCGCTCCGTCCATCATCTCCTTGTGTTTGCTTTGTTTGCCCTTAGTTGGCAGGGTATACCGAGACATGGGTCCCTTGCTCACTTTGCCACTGGATTCAAGCTAGCCTGGCTGATGAGGGGTGTAACCCCGAAACCTGTCCCAGGATGCTTGTTTCCGGTCCAGGGAAGACCTGACGTGGCAGTTCGGGCTAGACTGTTCCCATGAGGCACAGGGTCAAGACTGATTTGCATATAGCTGGGTCTGAACTGGGGTGGCGAAGTGAGCTAAAGAACGATGATGGATTCAGCCCAGATCTGTGACTGGGGGTGAGTGTCGGAAAAGTTTCAGTGCTCAATCCATCATCTCCTTGTGTTTGCATTGATGTATTTATATCAGTAGCTACTGGTTTAGAAGATGATGATACCATCCTCTGTATAAATTGGGTCACAGAATTTTCCAGGAATGTATATAATTTTCCTTCACCAGCTCATCCTCTTCTCAATCAGCATAGTGACTTGTCACATTACTGAACCCTCCCTCCAAAGTAATATTTGCAAATGAATGTTCTGTTTGAATGAATAATTCCTGCCTACAGCAGATTAACAGAATACCTGAGAAACAGCAGGCTCAAACTTTGCCTAACCATTGACACCAGTAGCAGAATTCAACGACTTGAACCAATGAATTTAAAATAGTTAAGTATTGCAGCACACATCACATGTTTTTTACATGGTAAGGGCCCTCTTTATCAAGAACTGGCACCGCGCAGCACAGCAAGTCACCTTGCTGTGCTGCGCTGCATGACAGAGAAAGGGGAGGAATGTGCTGTATTTAACATAACACGCTGCATTCCTGACTTTTCCAAGCGCTGGTGCACAATGTGCTGCCTAGCACCAACAAAGGCACTCTTGCACCATGGATTGTTTTTGTGCAGGAAGGGGTGCAAAGAGTGCAGTGGTGAAGTGGCGAAGAGTGCAGTGATGCATAGTTGAGTGGGATAGAGTGCAGTGGTGAATAGTAGAGTGGGGTAGAATGCACTGGCGTAGAGTACAGTGGTGCAGAGTAGAGTAGAGAGGCATAGAGTTGAGTGGCGTAGAGTGCAGTGTCATAGAGCTCACTGCTGCACAGTAGATTAGAGTGGTGTAGAGTGTAGTAGCATAGAGTATAGTGGTGTAGAGTGCATTGGTGTAGAGTGCAGCAGAGTGCCGTAGAGTAGAGTGGTGCAGAGTAGACTAGAGTGGTGCAGAGTAGAGTGGTGCAGAATAGAGCAGCACATAGTTCACTGACTGAGAGTGTAGTGTTGCAGAGTAGAGTTTCGTACAGTGCAATAGTGTAAAGGGCAGTGGCAAAGAGTACAGTGGCGTAGACTGCATTGGCATAGAGTGGTGTAGAGCAAAGTGATGAAGAGTTCAATGGTGTAGAGTAGAGTGTTACAGAGTACAGTATAGTGGAGTGCAGTGTAGTGGGGCAGAGTAGATTGGCATACAGTGCAGTGGCATACAGTGTATAGGTTTTGAGTTAAGTGGTGCAGAGTGCATTGGTTTAGAGTGCAGTGGCATAGAGTAGAGTGGTGTAGAGCGCAATGAGGTAGAGTGGAGGGGAGTGGCACAGGGTAGATTGCACTGGAGTGGAGTGGCGTAGAGTGGATTGAAATGGAGTGGTGTAGAGTAGATTGGAGTGGCATAGAGTAAATTATAGCGGCTTAGAATGGATTGGCGTAGAGTGCAGTGTTGCATAGTAGAGTAGTGTGGTAGAGTGCATTGGTATAGATTAGAGTGTTGTAGAGTACAGAGGTGTCAAGTGAAGTGGCGCAGAGTGGAGTGATGCAGAGAGGAGTGCAGCGACACATTGTGAAGTGGAGTGGAGTGGCATAGTGTGGTGTGGTGCAGAGTATAGTGCAGTGAAGGAGTGTGCAGTAGAGTGGCATAATGTAGAGTGGTGCAGAGTAGAGCGCAGTGTCGTGGAGTGGTGCAGAGTACAGTGGAGTGAGGTAAAGTGGAGAATGCATGGTGTGGTAGCACACTGCCATTACAAACAATACACCTTCAATTGAAATGATCATTACATTTGCACAAGCATACAGTTTTACTCATAAAAGTATATTGAAATCAGGGCACAACAACTACGGGAAGCTGTCTGGGGAGCCCTGCCCCTCCGCCTCTGGAAGCCCGCCTCTGTGATTTCGAAATGCGACGGCACCTGGTTATGTTGCGAGCTCCTATTATTGCGCGTTCCCATTAAATATTAATAAATGCAGGGATCGACGGCTGCCTGGACCTAAAATGGCGGCGCCGCGGAAATAAAAAAAAAAAAAAAAACGGGGATCATTGCTCTTCCCGGACTTGCCCATGGGATCAGCATTCAAGATCAGCGTTTTTGGTAACCTACACTGTTTTCACCACCAGAGGCCTGATTTTAGTCGTTAACTCCACAGCAGCCATATATCTGGCAGACTGCTCAATGCCTGGCCCTAAAATGGCGACAGTATGAAGACACGACAATCACCTTCCATTGCCTGACCCTAAATGCAGATATCCTAAGACAACTTGGTTATCCTCACCCCCACTAGTTTTTCCTCGAGAACTACCTTCCAATTATCCCCATCCTAGCTAGATATTCCTTCGAGAGCTACCAACCAGACTCTTACTCCAATAGTATCCCCATCCTAGCTAGATATTCTTTCGAGAGCTACCAACCAGACTCTTACACTAATAGTGCGCTCTCCCTTGATACTGACTCTTTACAATCCTGGTTCCTGCACGGTGGGCAGCCCACTCTGTGGCAAATCTGTCCCTATTGACCGTCGAGTAGCCCACTCGAGCCAGCATGGCAAGTCCTGGCCTATCCGCTACAGGGGTAAACTCTTACACTCTGGTCTACCCCCCCAACCTCTCCAAAACCGCCGCAAAATCCTTCAAACACTCCACCATGAAAAGGCACCCTGAGACACTGATATCTGACCTACGTTACAGCGCGGACAACGGCACAGTCCTTAATGACCTCATTTTCTACTCTAGAAGAACCTCTGCCTGGCGCAAAACCTTTGTCCACCTCCTCAATGTACGTGCAACAAAGAACATTCCATACGGCACTAAGCTTACAATAGCACCCTCTCCTACACTGCGAGCCGACCTCACCATCACCCTTTACAAAAATGGCATCGTCTTGATCCAAGCCTCAACCAAAAACCTGGACAAATTTGCAGACCTTTTTACCCTCCTCAGAAACCATGTGCACGACACTGGCAGGGCAACCAACTCCTGCCCCGATGAGTCCTCTTCCAGCCTACCCAGCGTAGCTAGCCACTCACAATCCCCTCTAAGGTCCTCCAACACAGACCCCCCTAACCTCTCCAGCACGGCGCCCGGCCTTGCCAACAGAATCACCCCCAGACCTTTGGTCCCCTCCCCACTAGCCCCCAAGTAGAATATGCCACTGGTACTCCCCCAAAGACCTACGATACAGGTCGCGCTTGCCCTTCCAGCCATCAAACCAACCCGCAAAGGGGCTCCAGCATAGATCCAACGACCTACAACGCAGGCCGTGCTAGGCCTTCCTCCCTATCACCCATACATGCAGACAGAACGACTCCTGAACCACTACCCCCTGCCCTCTAACGCCTCCACCTGATAGGGACATGGTTTCTCTTCACTCCAGAGCTGCCAAACTAACCCAGAGCATTCATATTTCCATCTTGGAACTAATGAACCTCCTTCACCTCGCTGAACTCTCCTCGCCAACCTCATGCCCCAGGAAAACTCCACCCTCCCGCATTTGACAGAGCTACCTAAACAACCTCTTCCGCTGGCCTTGAGACATCTTCGCCCCCGTAAGCGACCTTGCCACTTCTCAGAGGAAGAAACCCTGGCTCTTGCCCTCTCCTACAATTCTACCCTTGCCACTCCAAGTCCACTTGACCTCACTGAAATGGAAATCCTTGCCATCCTCAGGGACTACAACTCTATCCCTACTACCCTTATCCTTTCGACTTGAATGCCGAACATGCCATCCGCACGGTCTCTATCAACCCCAACAGACCAGCCACCCTCCGTAACAGATCTGTGGTCAAGAGTAATCTAGCACCTGTCCATTTGACCGCCCTGACTCCTGAAACTACGTCCAAATCTTCTCTGTCTGGTCTGTTAATCAATTGCCGATCGGCAGCTAAGCACGCCGCAGATATTGCTGATCTCATCCTTTGCAAAAACTCTGACTTAGCAATCCTAACAGAATCATGGCTCAACGAATCCTCATCCCCATGCCTGGACCTCCTAGTCCCTCCTAACTACAACATCGCAAGGCTGGACGGACAATCTAACAAGAAAGGAGGAGGCATCGCCTGCATCTACCGCTCTAACCTTCTTGTCACGGAACTTTTGGCGGACACCACCGATTCTTGTGAATACCTCGCCCTCGCTGTTGGCAGCAACTCCACCCAACTATGCAACCTGCACATCTTTTACCACCCTCCAGGCATGAACGACTCCTTTACCGACCACCTCATGGAACTCATCACAGCTAAGTTTCCCACCAACGCCAAAGATATTTTCCTAGGCGATTTTAACTTACACTGGAACGATCCCAAGGATTCACATGTCAACGCCATCAAAGACCTCCTGGCTGATCAAGCTCTGACCCAAGCCTGCTCTTTACCAACCCATTCAAAAGGGGCCACTCTTGACTGGATCATCTCCAAAGAATCAACAGTCAAGCTCATCGCTATTGACCCATGCGACTGGTCTGACCATCATGCCATCACCTTCCATCTGCCTGGCACGCACAAGACGAGAGCACCGCAACCGGCGATTCCTAAACGCTGGATCAGAGATACCAAGAACCTGGACCGCAGTGAACTTGAGGCTCGCTGCATTTCCGACCTCCCCCTTCGCATATCACAACAGTCAGTGGCCTCAACGATCACTACTCTGCGACAATATCAAACATCCTGGATGATCTAGCCCCACTAAAACTGAAAAGAACGCAAATCAAAGACAGAAACCCCTGGTTCACGGGTTCCCTTAATAATGAGAGGAGAGCCCTCCGGCAAGCTGAAAGATCCTGGAGGCAGCACCCCTCTGCCGCACATCTAAAACTCCTCCGCCAGGCCAGAAATGTCTACAACAGGAACATACTCAATTCAAAAAAGACTTCTTCAGAACTGAACTTGAGAAAGCCAAGAACAGACCCCACAAGCTCTTCGAACTGGTCAAACACCAATCTAATAAACTGGCCAAAACGTCGAAAGAAACTCCTAATGGGCAGATTTACAAGCCCCTTGCGCCACTTTTGCGTCACTTTTCCCATGTTAAAAGTGACGCAAAAGTGGCGCAAGAGGCTTGTAAATCTGCCCCTAAGTCTCTTATATCCGCAGAGGAATTCTCCTCCTTCTTCGCTGACAAAACCTCTGCCCTTGGAAACGAACTCAGCTCCATCACACACCCTCAACCCCTTCTTGACCCGCCTCCTCCCACCACGACGCAGCCACAGGCTCCTCCTAAAAATCATGCTCACTGGTCTGTCTTTAAAGACTACGAAGAAGACTCCATCTCTGAAATCCTTTCCACCTTAAACCCGAACAACCATTTCAATGACCCGCTCCCTTCCAACTGCCTAGCTGCCATCGCCCAATCCATTATTCCTAGTTGGACTACAATAATCAACGCCTCCCTCCAGCAGGGAACGATGCCTGACTCCCTAAAAGCCGGCCAAGTCCTCCCCATTCTGAAAAAGCCGTCGCTGGATCCAGCCTCTCCCGATAACTTCAGACCCATCTCCAACATCCCCTGTTAGCCAAAGTGCTGGAGAAATGTGTGCAACAGCAGCTAAGCCAACACATTAACAACTTCCACCTGCTCGATGACTTCCAATCCGGATTTAGACCAGGGCACAGCACCGAAACCACCATGCTCCACATCGTGGATGATGCCCTCCAAGCCCTTGACCAAGGCAAAACCTGTCTCCTGATTCTCCTGGACCTATCCTCAGCCTTCGACACGGTTAACCATGAAAAACTACTCGAACGCCTCAAACTCAGAATGGGATTGGATGGCACTGTTCTAGAATGGTTTAGGTCCTTCCTCCAAAACCGGTCACAGAGATTCCTAATTAACGGCAACCTTTCGTCACCATCCCCGGTCACGGTTGGAGTCCCTCAAGGATCAACCCTGTCCCACACCCTCTTCAACCTTTACCTAGAACCGCTTACTGAAGTATTACGCACTGCAAATATCTCCTATGATATGTACGCTGATGACACTCAGATCTACATCAAAACCTCATCTCTCGAAGAGATTCTCTCCATGAACGAAGCCCTGAAACTCACCGTCCAATGGCTCGCATCCAATCAACTCAAACTCAATGCAAAGAAAACAGAATTTCTCCTGGTCTCCCCTCCCAGTACCAACCTTTATATTCATTCATGGATTAAGGCTATCACAGCCTTAAATTGCCCACCGACCATTGTGGACTCGGCTAAATCCCTGGGAATTACCCTCGACAGCAACCTGAACATGCGGGACCACATCAACTTGATGGCCAAAACAGCCAGATTCCACCTGAGCTACCTTAGGAAATTGAAACCCTTCCTCGATGCTCCCGACCTAAAAATGGCAGTCCAAGCACTCGTCATCTCTAGACTGGAATATGGCTGCTCTACCCTCTCGGGTTTACCCAAGATCTCCTGGCACCTCTTAAAGCCTGCCTCAATGCGGCCGCCAGACTACTTACCGGCACACGAAAATATGATCATATTTCCCCACACCTGAAAGCTCTCAACTGGCTTCCCCTAGAGGCTAGAATACAGTTGAAGCTAGCATGCATCACGCACAAAGCTTTATACTCTAACTCCCCTGCATATCTGGCACAGAAACTTGTGATCTCCGGAGGAATCAGAAACTCCCGATCTGCCAGAAACCTCTTGCTTCAACCTGCACGCTTTCGGAAAAAAAAAACGTACAATCGGGCCTTCTCCGGGGCTGCTCCAAGAATATGGAACTCTCTCCCACCTGACATCAGAAGAATCCCCTCTCTAACTCGATTAAAAAAAGATGCCAAAACCTTCCTTATGGGCAAATTCCTCGCTTAAGTTTGGCCTCATGCTTCACTATGGCCCTGACCTATGGCCGTCCACTGCCTCCCTTCGGACTACCTAGTCGCCCATCGGAAACTTGGTACCTTGTCTTGAATAATTGTAAACATAATCTGTATATATGTTATCTCGTCTTCAGTATTTAGTTTTACAAACTGTAAATATGTGTCCTTCTCTCCCTTATATCTACGGCACCCGGCCCCCTTCTACTCAATCTGCAATTGGTTGTTTCTAAGCCTATCTGTATATTGTTTGCTCTCATGTAAAGCGCTCTGATACCCTAACGGGTCAAGTTCGCGCTCTATAAAACACATAAAATAAATAAATAAATAAATACTGCGCACAAACAACAATGCGTGGAAATGTCATCATCCAGTGTATTGATTTGCGTTGGTCGTACTAAAATAGTTGTTTCCACCCCACTCCAGAATTACCAAAAATGTGCTTTATTTGTGCTTTACATATTCTGAAATATCTGAGCAGTTAATTTATAGACATTCAAATTTTGTTTTGTGCTAGAAAAAAATAACATTGTACAACACACCCCAAGGAGCCAGCCAGAAAAATAACAAACTACAGCCTTTCTCTCTCACGTGGACTCGCAGCAGGATTGTCACATAAATCCTCTCACTTTGAAGTCAGAGAAAGAAAAGTAAACACAAAGCTTCCTGAAGACAGAGCCTGACATTCAACCTCTGTTTTTGAATGCACAGTAAATGTGACAAGATAAGAACAAGACTTAAATGCCTGTTTACAGAACTTCAGTACTGGTGGAAGAATATAGTACATAGGTTTGGGCACGGGAAGGGACAAACTCAAGCTGAACAGCCAAAAACAAATAAAACCAGCAAATCAAAAGCAAGCAAATGTGATTTACAAACCACAAAGTCAATGGTAAGCAATAGGCAGAATACATTCCGAGGGAAACTTCCTGAATGTACCCAAGATGTTGTTAGCAAAATAGACAGTTGTGCTGTCTGGTAGGCTTTTACCTACAAAAAAAGATGCACAGTAGAGCCCTCAGTATTGTAATAAAATCAACATTTATCTAAGGTATACCGGGTCTTATTTATGTGCAATTGTGTCTGACATTAGCCTGAGTTTGGTGATGTGGCAGAATCTCATGAATTTTAAAGGCAGTGCTAAAAGTGAAGAGAATCCACCAGTGGAATTTCCTCCAAAATTCATAGAATGTGACGGCTGAAATTATTAAGGTTGAATTGGCACACTAAATCAGACTTTAAGTAAAGGATACTTGGGCACACAAAGTCACACACATATAACCTCCAAAAACATTTGTGATATAAGGAGGCACACATAAACATACAGACACAGAAGCGTACACATTAGACCTGGGCACATTTCTTATTGCATGAGCATAATTTTGTAGCTTGCATGTATTGCCACCCAACCGGAATCATTTCACCCATGACGTCTTATGTATTGCCGTGAAGATGAGTGGAATTGACAAGCTGGAGAGAACCATATTAGTCTCTCACAAAGATACTTTGTATTACATGCTTAGTGTGCCTTATGTACAATACTTTGGCTCAAATGTACAAAACTTTTTTACAGCCACAAACACTCCGAATTGGAGTTTGTTGCAGCAAAAATATTTTTTTATATGTACCAATCCCACCTATAGGAGTAGGTAAAGGTTAACCAACTCCTAAAACGGGAATCCAACTGGACATTGATTCCGTATTTGGGAGGGGTGTGTTGTGGGTACTTCCAAGTACCAAATTGGTGTCCATTTCAATGGCTTGCAACCATACATTCAGACTCAAACCATTGAAATGTTATGGTCTCCCAATTCGGGATAGTAACTGATTCACAAAAAGGAAGGGGTCCCTTCTTTATCTCTTCCCATTTGTTAATTTTTGTGAATGTTTGAGGGGGAATAGGCAGTAGTCCAGGGGACCACTGCCAACTATTAGTGAAGCTATAGGGGTTAGTTATAATTTGCAACCTGCCTTATGAACTTTAATGAGGTAGGTAGCTTGCGACCCTCTGTAATTCTGAGATTTATGAGCCGACCTACAAGTACATAAGTCAGTTTGCGAAATTCAATACTCATCGCAAAAATACTGGTTGCAAATTGTGACCTCTATTGGTGACAAGTATAACTGAGTCTCAAACTAAGGGTCATATTTATGAGCCCCTTTGCGTCACTCTTATACCACGCAACCTGGTGCAAGAGCAACGTAAATAAAAAGTGAGATTTATGAAGACACACAAGGCCACCTTGCGTGGCCCTGCGTGGCTTCATAACTCTCGAGTAATGTAACACAGCGCAAATCGCTGTGTTGCATTACTCTGCGCCAGGGAAGCATTTCCATAGGTTTTGCGTGGGTGTTCCCACACAAAATCCATGGATTTTGAAGCATTTCCAGAATTACAAGAACAGGTAAACCTGGGAATGCACCAACAAAGATACAATGGTGCACCAGCGTAGGGGAAAGGACAGCAATGCGCCGTTTTGCCTTAAAATACAGTGCAGTCCTTCCCTTTACCAGTGACGCAGTGCAGCAAGGTGCCTTGCTGCACTGCGTCACTTTTTCATAAATATGGCCCGAAATCCCTTTATCAATAGATAGCCAGTGTCACTTGACAAGATAAGAGGCATTTGCTCAGACATCAATTTCAGTCTCCTCTGAATTGAATACTAGCATATTATTACTCATTCAATTTGCACAACTCATACATCATTTAAATGTGCTTGCATGATTTGGGTTGAGCCAAACAGTTACAGAAAATGTTGAGAGTCATCTGTGCAGGCATACAGAGAAAAGTCTTGTGATCTAATTAAAGGTGTACAGACAAAATATCAAGTTTTTTATTTCGACATACAGAAATATCGAGTTGATAATATCGACAGTGTTAAATATCGATGTTCTGTATATCGATGTAAAAAATATCGATTTGAGGTGTGTAGGTAAATATCGATGTAAGTAATATCGAAAGCACAAATATCGACATGTGAAAATATCGTTTTTGTATGTTTTTTGAAATATTTTATGGTGAATGTTAAGTATTAAATTGTGTTTAAAATGTGTCTAATAATGTTTTATTTTTATATTGTTTTAGGAGCGGGATGTTGGGTTATAGGGGATAAGGGTGGGGCGTGTTTTAAAAAAGTTAATTTTATTTTTCCAAATGTTTATATTTTAAGTATGAATTTATTTTTTTATTTCGAATTTCAAATTACATTTTAGGAGCGGGATGTTGGGTTTATAGGGGATAAGGGTGGGGAGTGTTTTAAAAAATATTAACATAATTTCGTTAAATTCTAAAAAATTCAAAATCAAATTTGAATTTGAATTTCGAATTTCATTTAAAATTTTAGGAGCGGGATGTTGGGTTTGTAGGGGATAAGGGTGGGGAGTGTTTTAAAAAATATTAATATACATTCTTTAAATTAAAAAAAAAATTAAAAATTTTAAAATTTAATTTCGAATTTCACTATAACATTTAGGAGTGGGATGTTGTGTTTATTGGGGATAAGGGTGGGGAGTGTTTTTAAAAATATTAACATAATTTCGTTAAATTCTAAAACAATAAAAATCAAATTTGAATTTGAATTTCGAATTTCATTTAAAATTTTAGGAGCGGGATGTTGGGTTTATAGGGGATAAGGGTGGGGAGTGTTTTAAAAATATTAATATAAATTCTTTAAATAAAAAAAAACAAAAATTTTTTAAATTTAATTTCGAATTTCACTATAACATTTAGGAGTGGGATGTTGTGTTAATAGGGGATAAGGGTGGGGTGTCTTTTAAAAATACTAAATTAATTTGTATAATTGTTTAATTTTATCTATGAATATATTTTAAATTTCTCATTTTAAAGTTAACTTTTAGGAATGGTATGTTGTGTTTATATAAGGAAAATTTGGGGATTGTTTTCAAAATATTTACAAAAATATTTGGATAATTTAAAAATTAATATAACAATTTGTATTTAAAAATTGGAAATTTGAATTAAAATTTTGTAGTGGGATGTTGAGTTTATAGGGAATATGGATGGGGATTGTTTTAAAATAAAAAAAATTGGGAACAATTTTGAAATTATAAATATAAATTATTAAATACATTTTTAATAAAAAAAGATTTTATGATTTGGATGTTGAATTTATTGATTATAAAGGTGAGGTGTTTTAAGTACAAATATTAATTTAAAGGCCCATTACGATACCCGGCGTAAAAAAATCCGCCAGGCATGAAAGCGGCAAAAATCCGCCCGCACACACCGTCTGAACACCGACCACGCCATTACGATTACACAAACCGAAAACCGCCATCGGCGGAAAACCACACAAGATACCGCCCGCCCTCGTCCGAGTCGGAGTCAAACCGCCCGCCACGGACGGAAACACGCACGACAACACAAAACCGCCCGACCTCACGGCCGACACACCGCACGTGAAATTACGATCGCACCGCCATGAGCGCGGGTAAACCACAAATATACCGCCCGCCAGCGCAAACAACGCCGATGAGAATTGACACGGCAGAAGCCATGGCGCCCACGTCCCTGCACAGAAACCATCCGCTGACAAAAACAATCGCACACAACATGGCCAACAAGTCCACACAGCAAGGCACGCACAAATACACAAGCACAGTACACATCCCGAAAACACCCCCCTGGACAAACAAAAAATACAAAGGCCAGAACACCAGACACAACACACCTGACAACAACAGACCATGAGGACACACCCACATAGGTAAGTACAAAAGCAGCACTCCCACAGACCACAACCCCTTGCAACATTGCAAACTAGAGAGGAGAGGAGAGGACACAGTGACACAGCAAGGACAGCAGCACACCACAGAAACGCACACATCACAACCACCACCACCACCACCACCACCAAACACCGGCACCACAAACCCCCTGCACATTACACAACACACACCGCACGAGCACCACAAACACCATGGCACCACAAAGAATGCCCAAGTTCACGCCCATTGAGCTGACGGTCATGGTCGACGAGATTATCAAGGTGCACCCACAAATCTATGGGAACCTGGTCCAGCACACACCACTAGCCACCAGAAAGAGAATGTGGAACCGGATCGTAGACCAGGTCAATGCAGTCGGGACCCTGCCCAGGAACAGAGTTGAAATCAACAAACGGTGGAATGACGTCAAGAGCCTGGTCAAGAAGAAGGAGAGCAAGAACAGAGAGCTGGCTGCCGTCACTGGCGGAGGGAATCCCACGCTCTTCAAGACCTTCAAAGCGTGGGAGGAGAAGGTGCGAGTCATTATACATCCGGAGATCCTCGCCGGATTAGCAGGGGGAGTGGAGGCTGGTAAGTACAAACTAATGTATACCAGCACACCGCTATGTACTCACATGCACTACCACCATGCCACAGCTCCCAGGGACAAACACCCCCATGTCCAGCACACAATACACAACACATCACACACACATGCAACAGACACCACCACACACAGCCCAAACCTAACAACTGTAAGATACGTGGGGGCATGTGTACACTCAGCCAGCCACGTAACCACCAACAGGTCCCCAAGTATGCCAGAAGCGCCACAACGAGCACCCACCACACCCATGTGTCCGCCATAGCTGCACTAACCGACAAGTAACAGGTAAGTGGCAGGAACACAAAGTGCAGTGGGTGGGAGGGTGGACAGCTCAAGTACAACACACACCAGGCCCCTAGTCCCACAGCACAGCAAGGAGGAGCATCCCCCACACCCCACACCCACGTGTCAGCCACTGCAGTGCACACCGACAGCCGAAAGGTAGACATCACGGTCCACAACAATCGGTGTCAGTGGGTGTCCAGCCATCACCACGACCCACAACACCGCCCCCACCCCCACAGACCTGCAACATGGAGCACCCCCGCTTAGAACCATGTGGCATCCAGTACAGTGCACGCACGAACAACCTGCAGGTGGGAAACTGGACAGGGCTGGATTACTGGAGGCATGAGGACCGTAACACGACCAACACATGGGACATGTTACGTAGCAGACGAACACGCAGCACCGCCCACTGTCACGAACAAGTGAACAATGTGCACACGGACATGAACCACAGACTCACACCCCACATGACCCATCACAGACACAGCAACACCCAAGGAGCCACGTCTGCATGCACAAGCCACACTGAATATAGTACCACACGGCAGCCACTGTGCAACCCATCACACACAACCGAAACACCATTGAAGTCCTGTCCATGTAGCCCCTACTGCCTGTCAACCACACACCCCACAACTACGCCTATGTAAGACAAACAACACTAGACGCAACAGAGTGGAACAACATAAATGCACACGAACACCACTGAACCCATCAAACACACAGACACACCATGCACATACAACATACCATCCATCCCATCCGTCAGCCCCAGTCTCATGAAAGGCATGTCATCCGCACAGCTGCCACACATACAGCAGTCACGCTAAGATACATGCCCATGACCAACCATGTGCCAGAAGTCAATGAAGCGCACGCCACACTGTGAGCAACAACACACAACATGGGCCACACCCCCCGAGCACTGCAGTGATGCACATGGCACAGGGCAGCACGCACACCAAGGAGATGGGACAACTGCAATACGTCGGGTGGCACACAACCATCACACACTCATAACGATGCGTCCAATGCCATGTCCAGTAATCACAACAGACAGCAAATATGCAGGGTATGTCAGGCATGCACACACCTCAGACCATGCACTGTCATGCTGCCACAACACATGTCACGTTCGGCACCCATGGCTCACAGCATGTAGCCCAAAAGCATATTCCATCCCAAATGCGTTTCTGGGGCATGACCCCCATGTTGCCATATGCGTTCCTAAGCGTTCCATTTGCACCCCAAAAGCATATTCCATCCCAAATGCGTTCCTGGGGCATGACCCCCATGTTGCCAAATGCGTTCCTAAGCGTTCCATATGCACCCCAAAAGCAAAGTACAAACCAGACCCAGGATGGGCCTGGAGCCCGCATACACCAGAGTCACAATAAGTAGGAGCACAGCAACACACCCATCGGCATAGCCAATCCGTCCCATGCCACATGTGCACAGCACACAGTCCCATTGCCAAGCACACACAACAACAGATTGTACAGCCACACACCCGCCTCCGGGACACACGTGCACGAGAGTGCACGAACGGAGAATGTCAGACAACCAATACAGACTTCGCCAGGTGCAACACAATAACAAATCTCATTCTCTCCACAGGTGACGAACTGCTGGATGCTGGGGATGGAGACAGCAGCCAGCACAGCCAGCCTACAAGCCCCCAACGAGGACACACGGATGTGGAGGATCTGTCCTCCTCTTCGGACACGGACCACCAAGCAGGCCCATCTAGTGTGGCAGGGCCCAGCCGCTCCCCAGGACCCCTCCTACCCACCAACCCATCATCCAGGGCTGCTGAACATTCCCAGCCCCCTGCTGCCACTGTCGTTGCGGCCACACCCACGGTCATTGCGGCCACACCCACGGGCATTGCGGCCACACCCACGGTCATTGCGGCCACACCCACGGTCATTGCGGCCACTACCACTGCCGCAACCGCCACCACGTCTTCGCTGGCCCCAGCCCCAGCGCAGGTGGTGGCCCGGACGACTGGATCCACCCTGGGAGCCAGGGCGAGGACCGTGGTGAGCAATGTGGCTAGTGGGCAGGCCGGTGGCAGCAGGACTGGTAGGAGGAGCAGGGTCAGGGAAACGCCAGCCTCCCCTGGGAGCCATGCCCTGCCTCAAATGGCCAGAGTCCTTGGGGCCTATGAAGAGGCCCAAGGACAATGGGCCAGGTCAGCTACAGACACGCGTGAGGTGCTGGGGGTGCTGAGGTCCATGGACGCCCGTATGGGCCAACTCGTGGACCTCATGGGCCAGCTGGTGGTGGCGGTGAGGTCACAGCCAGGGACAGCAGCTCCCCTCCGCCACCACCTGCCGGGGCGCAGGCTCGAGCAGCAGTGTCCAGTTCCCCTGCGTCCACAGCCAGTGAGCACACCTCAACCACCAGCATGTCGCAAGCAGGCACCCCCTCGCAAACGTGGAAGGGGCCGTCCGAAGTGGAAACAGATCTCCCGGGAGGACTTCGCACGCTCCAGACGCAAGTGAGGCAGCCAGCCAGCCTTCCTTGACCACCCACTGCATTGACTTGGACTACGATCCCACTCCACACAGCCATCTGGATGGCATGTGTGTGTTGGACTATGGACATAGAACCAGTGGGTACACCCTGAGCATCACGCAGCCATGACCGACAGCTCATTGTCACTGCACGCACCACTTTTGTCATCACCTTACACACAATCACATGTCACAGTTTGAAATAAATGCACCTCTTCCACAAACTGCTGTCTGTGCCCTGTGTTTTAATTGTACGGAATACAACGGCCACCTTGAGCAGAACGGCACCTGATGCGTGGCATGGCAATGGAACCGGAGGGCCTGTAGGGACCTAGGGGTGGGAGACAGAACAGGAGCACATTCAATGAGTGTGCCACACACCCATCACACAGTACATGTCAACAACTTCAAGCAATGTACACACATCGCACAGAGCAATAGGGCACAATGCCACAGCCACCATCAGTGGCATACTAACCAGGGCATGGAGCGTTGACACACAGCACGCAGTGAACAAAAGGCCACCCTGACACAGCACACACACACCTGCACAAATACAGACACATCAGCCGTCGTACATGGACACTCACCGTCAAGTGAAGTAGCGGGCGATGAGCTGCTGGCGCACATTCCCAGCTTCCTCCTCTCCGCTGTCCTCCTCACTCGAGCTGTCCTGGTCTGCGGGCTGGGGCCCTGGTTGATCTCCGTCATCCACAATGAGGGGATCTGCTTCCGAATGGCCAGATTGTGCAGCATGCAGCACGCCACCACTATCTGGCACACCTTCTGTGGGGAGTACGCCAGCGCACCCCCGGTGCGATCCAGGCACCTGAACCTGGACTTGAGGAGGCCAAAGGTACGCTCGACCACACGTCTGGTCCTCCCATGTGCCTCATTGTAGCGATCGTCTGCTGGGGTGCGAGGATTCCTCAATGGACTGAGCAGCCATGCCCCATTCGGGTACGCAGAGTCACCTGGGTGTGAGGGACACAGAGAACCGTTGCTATTCCAACTGGACAGGGGACAGCATCGCACAACCAGCACGCTACACCACTCCACATACTCACCGACAATACAGCCACGATCCTGTTGCAGATTGGACATCAGTCGTGGCAAGATGCTGTTGCGCATTACGTGTGCGTCATGGGCCGAGCCTGGGAACTTTGCACACACGTGGGTTATCACCATGTCCGCAAGGCACACCACTTGCACATTCAGGGAGTGCGTGTGCTTCCTGTTGTGGTACAGGTGCTCAGTGGCCTGTGGTGGAACAAGGCCAACATGTGTGCAATCAATGGCACCAACGACGTGTGGGATCCTGCCAAGGGCATAGAATGCACCCTTCACTGCCGCCAATTCACGAGCCCTGGGGAATCTGATGTACCTGTTTCGGTACAGCATCATGGCTGCCAGTACATCCCTCAGCACCTTGCTGAACATGGGCTGGGACATCCCTCCTCCACTGCCCACTGTGTGCTGGAATGACCCAGTGGCGAAGAAATGCATGGCGGCCATCACCTTAGCCGTGGGGGTGAATGCTGTCGGATACACCCTGCGGGGACGGAGATGGGGTTCCAACATGGCACACAGTCGATGCAGGGTTGGCCTGTCCAGCCGAAACTTCCTTATGACCTCAGTATCCTCCATGTCCGCCAGCAATTGGTATGGGCGGTCAATGTTCGGTCTCCGCCTAGGGAAGATGGCAGTGGACACATGTCAAAGCAACACAACACATAGCAATTTCGCATTCACATCACTGACATGACTGAGCAAGCACATGAGTCACAGCCCAGCTGTCAAGCAGGGACGGCACAGCCACAATACACTTACACAGGTCTCCCACCAATGGCAATGGCTAGTGATGCAAACCACTGCCATGGTCATGCACATGGGGATCTAGGCCCCAATGACTTGCGGGGCGTGCTGATGGGGACTGACTGCATATTCGTCAAGCGGCAACGCCACGGCAACATGAATGTCTGCTGAGCATGGCACTGCTTCCGAGGCTGGATGAGTATGGCACACGACGACGACGATGTGGGCACAGGCTGAGCAGCCAAAACAAGTGGGACCTGTGGCACGAGGGGATATGAGACAGTAGTAGGTGTCAGCACTGCACCCTATGTACAGCACTGTACGGATCACACCTCCCGAAACATTGACAGGTGTCCACATTGACAGCCCCATGCCAAGACGGCTGTGTGCTTGCAGTCACACGTCACAGGTGAGAGGTTACATTGCACATGCCAGGTGGCAGACGTACATAGTGGGAGCTATCATGTGTGTGCATGTGTCTCCTGTTCAGGATCCACCAGATGGGCGCTGACTCTGTACTGACCATTGGACACAGCATGTTCCGTGGAAGGCTTGTGTGTGTGGGATGGTGGCACTGGATGTGCCTCCGTTGGGTGGGGGCCATGCACAGGGCGGGTACGTCGATGATTGCGCATTGTTGGTCACGGTGGGTGCACCCACTAAGATGTGTTGCCCTGTGTACAATTCCTATGTCCGCATGATGATGGACTGTAGATGTGGGCAGACTACACATTGGTCGATGTGCTGTCTATGTGCATGTGCCTTCACACCAGGCACAGCTGCCCCTGCACATGTGACCCCTGCTGGACTCGCTGCTGGGTCTGTGGAGCTGATGCACCTTCTGTGCGTGGGGCGGACAGCTCACCTCACTTCCTCATTGCGCATGTCATGACTTTGCCGCAGGTGACATGGATCATGGAGGGCCCACATGTACGCGTGGGTAGGCTACACATGTTTGTTCACTGGTCGCCACCCCCAGTCAGTGTTTCGAATGGGAAGGTTGTTGTGCTGGTGGTATATTCGATGTGGCGGATGGGCGGGCCTAGGTGCGGGCTTACATTCCGGACATGGGGGGTAGTTGGATTGGCGACTAGTTGCAGTACACACGGGACACGTCTCTTCCTTTCCACATCTGGGTCATCCCTTGTACTCACTGACAGTGATACAGTCATCTTCGCCCCAGCCCTCATGTCCTCCCCTCGCTCCCCCAATATGCATGTGCACCTGCGAGGCTAGCGCTTGCACAGGCAGCCCCAAGCTCGCACCAGAGAGGGCAAGGAGTGTATGTGTGGGTCCAGTTGCACGAGTGGGCTGTCTCAGGGTATGATGTGTGGCGGGACGCCGTCCACCTGCATGGTGCCCCAAATGGAGACCCGGCCTGCATGGACTCTGCATCACAGTCTTCGCCTTCCGGATCCGCCACCTGCGACACCCAGTGGCTGTGGCTGCCCTTGCGGCCAGGCCGCGTCCGTCTGTGACTGATGGCCCACACATTCACTCTTTGGCCTCTCTGGGGAGGGCTCGGGGGTGGTGGCGCACGCGCTTGCACTTAGTCGCAATGGCATGTGGCGTGGTTGGTATAATGGGCAATGGATGGGATGGTGCGAGCCACCTCCCGTGACGTCAGTGCTGCTCGTGCTGAGGTGCGTCCCCCTACACTTCCATTTGACTTGTGCCATGCTACACGTTGAGGTTCTATTGCCTGCGTGATATGACCAGGAGGAGCGCGAGGAGACCTCTCACACACCATGCTCCACTGCCATCCCGTGCCCTCTATCGCCTGTGCGGATTGACTATGTTGGGGTTACACCTGGTCAACTGGGGCTGTGTGTGCCTTGTCAAGGGGCATGGCGGGCGCACAACAGGATCCAGCTAGTCCACGGAGGGTGGGCTGACGTGTGCGCCTGGTTCCGCATTGTTCGTGTGCCCGGCTGCTGTGCACACACGTGTTCACTTCCCCCCGACAGGTGTCCTCTCACAATGCCCAGGGAAGCGGTGGTGTACTGTTCATGACCCCTCCCAACACGGCGTGCTCCAACTTGGCATGTGCGCATCTACCCGTCGCACCCACCCACCTGAGCACTGCGTCCATACGACTTCACACGACACATGTGTGTCTTCCACAGTTGTGCTACTCATTTGCGTTGACATCCAATACCAGTGGACTACATGGTCATGTCACGACTGCCGTGTACTTCACATACTCTCATCCTCTCTCATTCGTACTTGTGAAATGAGTCAGCGGAGACAGTTTTGGTTTCAAACATTATATTGAGTCTTCTGTCCTCTGTGATGCAGTATAGTGGACACTACTGGCAGCGGAATACATGTTGAGGATATACTGAGCATGATTACAAATGGGATAGGGTGTGGGGTTACATGTGATTGGCTGTTGCATGTGGGATGTGGGCTTCAGAGTTACATCTGCTTGGCCAAGGCTGTGCTAATGTACATTTACGTATAGCTGCGGAGCTGCGGACTTTGACACAGACGGTATACAAGTAGCCTACCAGACCGCTTGGCATCATGGGCACAGTCCATCTCAGTTCCATGTGACAGGTTTGCTGCGGTTGTTCCTCATGCACGCGTGCATGTGAGATGACATCAGGGCATGTGCTTGCGTGCATGCAGCGGCGTGCCACTTGTTGTTGCAATGTGGTGGTTACTGGACATGTCACAGTCACTGGGGTCGTGTTGTTGTTGTTTGCACTTGTCGTCCGTGCAAAGGTCCTGGTATGGGATTCCCGGGGCGGGGGTGGGAGGGGTGCAGCACCCACAGACTCCAGGCGACCTATTCATGTCCACTGAGCGGTGTGTGTGTCCATGGGCGCTGGATCCATGTCATGTCCTGGTTGTTCGTGCAGTTCCGTCCATGTGGGTGCGATACACAGACCCCATGCCACTGCCTCCCACGATGCATGCGGTGTTCCTGGATGTGATGGGGAACAGTGTGCATGTCCCGGTCATATCCGATGTCATGGCGATGTCGTTGATGGTGTGGTAATTGTTGCCGGTCGTTTGGTATGGCTGTTGTGGTGGTGACTGGCCAGTCCGTGCGGAAGCTAAGCATGGGTGCGGGGTTGGACATCATAGGTCAATCGGGGAACCTGCGTTGGGGTCCGACGAATTTACAGGTTGTCAGGTATGCGATGCCGTCCAGCAGGGCTTCCATGTCATTGGTGGTGTTTATGTTTGCCAGCCAATGTAGCGGATGGTGGCTGTCAAGGTGTTGTTCGTAAGTTGTCCCTTGGAGGACCATGATGGGGCATGCTGGGTGACATTCGATGTAGCTGTGCTCGATGATCCGTCGTGTGGAGGCACAGTGGTCCCATTTCAGTGCGGGTGCGATGTTGGCCACATACGCCATGCCCCCATAGGCAGAGCAGGCCCTGTCGTGTGCGTCCAGAGGGAGGAGTAGTACTAGCAGGTCCGCCTTTAGACATGCCGGGTTGGAGAGACACATCTCCACGGGATGCTGGTAGGGACACCTCCGACAGTAGAAGACGGGTATGACGCAGCTGAACAATGTGATGCGGTAAGTCAGTCAGTAACTTACGTTCAGCAGGGACAGGAGTTCGCATCCCAATATATGTATCAGGTTGGTTTTGTACAGCTTGACCTGTCCGGCGTAGTTGGGTAGGTGTGTTGCGGTTGCCATTTTGCAGCGGTGCGTTGTGGTGGCGTGCTCCGGCTGTGTGTGCAGTCTGCAATGTGCACGCTCCGAGGTTGCTGTGAGCTCTGTGTAGTCGTAGGGAGACAGGACTTGTGTTCTGTTGGCTTGTGCGGAGGACACGGGCCCTCATCCCACATGCTTCTCAGACAGTTCAAGGTCAGTGATGTGTGACTCCTTCCAATTAACTTGCATGGGGCCGACATGGGGGAGTGTTTTCTTTATTCTTTCCCGTCCGTTGTGTTCTTCTGTGATATGCGCTATCTGCCCTGTGGTCGGTCTCCTCTGCATGCCTGTGTTGGTCTTTTATTGGACAATGGCTGTATTCAGCGGCTTCTTTCGTAGGGCTGTGGTTTCGGAGTTGGAATGGAAGGTCATTCAGTGCTGTCTGCTCTCCCTTGTGTGGGCGGCAGGCTGCCTTTCCGCTCTGCGTTGGGCCTTGTGTGTGAGTGTTATTCTTGGGCCACCTGTTGTCGGTCCCCGGGCTCTTTGGTGTTCCGTTTTGTATGTCTTGTTCATATGTGCAGGGTGGTATGGGTGTTTCAGTGTGGTACTGGCGTTCCTCTTCCCGAAGGGGCCTTGCTTCTCCTAGTTGGTGTTGCCGCCGCTGTGTGCTTCGCCATGTTTGTTGCACTGGGGTGTGACCTGCTGTTGCGTGACTTCACTGACATGTGTGCGTCGGTTGTGTGACGTTGGGTGTTGTCCGTGAATTGGGCGTTGGGGACATGTCTGTGGCAGGCCTGTCACGTGTCACGTGCGTTCGGGGTGGGGCTGGTGTGTGTGCTGCTTGGTTGTGTCCCTGTGTCTGTGTGCGACGCATGCATGGCGCTGCGGTTGGCCTCTGCGTTGTGCGCATGTGTGGCAGCGTCATCGCCGCTTTGGGGCCGTGACGGGGTGGTTGGTTCCTAGTCCCAGGTGGTGTGTACACATGTGTTACGAGATGTTACAATTTGGCCTGTGTGTCATATGTGGATGCTATGGTAGATGTGTCGTGTACACGCGGGGGTGGGGGTTGTCCGCTTTTTCCGCCTCTTGCACTGTGTGCGCTGTTTGCTTGCACTTGTTGTATGTGTGCCTACGTGCATCTTCGCGGTACGTTGCGTCCTTGGTGGTGCATCAGATAGAGCATAGGGAGGGCCTGCAGTGCTGGATTCATGCTCGGGGGTGCCGCTTCTTCGGTGTCCGTGCTCGGCGTTCATGTTACCGCTTCGGTTTGACGTACGGTGTCTCTTAGCCGTGGGTTCAGTTTGTGTGCGGCATCGTAATTTGTACGCCGGGCGGTACGTGTTTCGTCGGACGGTGTGTGTCAATTGTGCTGCGCCGCTACGTGTACGGGCGCACTTTGATGGCGGACGGTGTCGCTGGCTTGCCGGCGGTGTTTGGCTGACTTTTCGCATCGTAATCGGGCGGGCGTGTGGACTGCTGCGTGCAGGCGGTAACTGGTGGTTTTTGCATCCGCCAGCACGGCGGTAGTGCTTCCGCCCGACATCCTAATGGGCCCCTTAATTTGTATAAATTGTATAAGAAACAATGTTTTATTTTTATATTTAAATCTAATTTTAAGTAACATTAATAAGTATAATGTAGTGTTTATAGGAGATAAGGTTGTTACATTTTGAAAAATATCTATTTATAAATGTTTAAAATATTAAAAAAATTAATGTAATTTGTATTATAAATATATTTCTATTTTATTAAATTTAGTGAAGTGTAAATATATTTTAAAAAATTTATTTTTATAGGAAGTCTTAGGAAATATGTTATAAAGAAACAATAAAATATTAATACAATTATGTACTGGTATATAATTAGTTAATTTAATAGTTATTATAGTGAGAAAATTAACTTAATGTAGATTAGTGTCCAGCACCTATCTCAATTAAATATAGATTGGAGTGGGAATAGTAAGTTAATTAAAGTAAGTGTCCAGCACCTACCCCAATTAATTTTAGAGTGGAATTTGAATAGTAAATTAATTAGGGGCACTGTCCAGCACCTACCTCAATTAATTTTAGACTGTAGTTGGAATAGTAAATTAATTAGGGTCAGTGTCCAGCACGGTTGTATGACGTTACAATGCATTCCGTTGCAACGCATGCCTTTACCAAGCATGCGTTACAACGTTAATGCCATTCCCACGCATAACTTTTACCACGAATATTCCTTTACCACGCATACTTTTACAACGCTTTTCGTTGTAAATTCATGCATGGTAAGGGCATACTCTTGGTAAAGGTTATTCCCCCACCCCTAAACCCTTCTTACAAATACCCCTCCCCTGCCCTTAACCCTAAATTCGGACCCCTGCTTTTTTTAAAATTAAATTTAAAATTCCCCTTACCTCTCCACGTCGTCTCTTCTCTTTTTTCTTCCGTGTTGACGTTGCACGTCGTATAGAGGAAACGGAAGTGTTTTTCCGTTTCCTCTAACGACGCCGATTGCCTCCCGATTGCCTCAACATCCCTACTTAAATAGGTGCGGTTTCTTTTTTGGGAAACCCCCCCCCCCCCCAATCCTCCTTTTTTTCACGTTTTTTTTTGGGGGGGGGGAGATATTTCGTAGTAAAGGTATGCGTGGTAAAGGCTATTCGTGGTAACCACGCATGCGTTGTAATGCATGCGTGGTTAAGTTATGTGTGGAAACGGCCGCGTTGTAGTGGCCGTTTCCCATCCAGCACCTACCCCAATTAAATATAGATTGGAGTGGGAATAGTAAATTAATTAGGGTCAGTGTCCAGCACCTACCCCAATTAAATATAGAATGGAGTGGGACTAGTAAATTAATTAAAGTCAGTGTCCAGCACCTACCCCAATTAATTTTAGACTGGAGTTGGAATAATAAATTAATTAGGGTCACTGTCCAGCATGTACCCTAATTAATTTTAGACTGGAGTTTGAATAGTAAATTAATTAGGGTCAGTGTCCAGCACCTACCCCAATTAAATATAGATTGGAGATGGAAAAGTAAATTAATTAGGGTCAGTGTCCAGCACCTACCCTAATTAATTTTAGACTGGAGTTGGAATAGTAAATTAATTAGGGTCAGTGTCCAGCACCTACCCCAATTAAATATAGATTGGAGTGGGAATAGTAAATTAATTAGGGTCAGTGTCCAGCACCTACCACAATTAAATATAGATTGAGTGGAAATAGTAAATTAATTAGGGTCAGTGTCCAGCATCTACCACCATTAAATATATATTGGAGTGGGACTAGTAAGTTAATTAAAGTCAGTGTCCAGCACCTACCCCAATTAATTTTAGATTGGAGTTGGAATAGTAAATTAATTAGGGTCAGTGTCCAGCACCTCCCCCAATTAAATTTAGATGGGAGTTAGAATAGTAAATTAATTAGAGTCAGTGTCCAGCACCTACCCCAATTAAATATAGATTGGAGTGGGAATAGTAAATTTATTAGGGTCAGTGTCCAGCACCTACCCCAATTAAATTTAGATTGGAGTTGGAATATTAAATTAATTAGGCTCAGTGTCCAGCATTTACCCCAATTAAATACAGACTGGAATGGGAATAGTAAATTAATTAAAGTCAGTGTCCAGCATCTACCCCAATTAAATATAGACTGGAGTGGGAATAGTAAATTAATTAGGGTCAGTGTCCAGCACTTACCCCAAATAAATTTAGGCCGGAGTTGGAATAGTAATTTAATTAGGATCAGTGTCCAGCACCTACCCCAATTAAATATAGACTGGAGTTGGAATAGTAAATTATTTAAAGTCAGTGTCCAGCACCTTCCCAAATTAATTTTAGACTGGAGTGGGAATAGTAAATTAATTAGGGTCAGTGTCCAGCACCTACTCCAATTAAATATAAATTGGAGTGGGATTAGTAAATTAATTAAAGCCAGTGTCCAGCACCTATCTTAATTAATTTTAGATTGGAGTTGGAATAGTAAATTAATTAGGCTCAGTGTCCAGCATTTACCCCAATTAAATACAGACTGGAATGGGAATAGTAAATTAATTAGGGTCAGTGTCCAGCACCTACCCCAATTAAATATAGACTGGAGTGGGAATAGTAAATTAATTAGGGTCAGTGTCCAGCACCTACCCCAAATAAATTTAGACTGGAGTTGGAATAGTAAATTAATTAGGGTCAGTGTCCAGCACCTACCCCAATTAAATATAGACTGGAGTTGCAATAGTAAATTAATTAAAGTCAGTGTCAAGCACCTACCCCAATTAATTTTAGACTGGAGTGGGATTAGTAAATTAATTAGGGTCAGTGTCCAGCACCTACCCCAATTAATTATAGACTGGAATAGGAATAGTAAATTAATTAGGGTCAGTGTCCAGCATCTACCCCAATTAATTTTAGACTGGGGTTGGAATAGTAAATTAATTAGGGTTAGTGTCCAGCATCTATTATAAACACAGAGGGGCCGATTCCGATTCAGGCCGGAAATCACTCCGACCGAGCCGGACCCGGAGAGATTTCCGACCGAATCGGACTCTAGCAGCCCGACCGAATGAGTACGATGCGTACGCATGCAATCGGACTCGATTCGGTCGGACTCCCATTGAAGTCAATGGGAGCCGGTCGTACAACGCGTACGCGGGCTCCCATTGACTCAATGTGTGCGAGGCGGACAAGGGCGCCCCCTACAGCGGGTACGCTTCGATGCGAATCGCGCCATACATGCACAGGTAGGGGGGACCCATGGGTCCCCCCTGTGTGCGACTCGCGCGGCTACGCGTACAGGGGGGTACGACACGGATCCCCAAAGTCCGGCTCCGACTGCCCTTTGGAGCCGGATGGTGCGAGTCGGTCAGACTGCTCGAGGCGCGCATCGTACTTGCCCGGCCGGGGAACGTCTCCATTGCGCGGTGCAAGTCGTGTCCGTGCGAGTCGGTCGGAGCGGTTCGGAGCCGCGTACGAGTCGGTCGGCGATTTCGCGTGCGCTCGCATCGTACTCGCTCGCCCGGACGCACGTTCGAATTGGTCGGGAAAGAGGGCTCCGAATCGGATCCGGTTAAGCCGAATCCGATTCGGTGCCCTACCGGCCGAGATCGGAATCGGCCCCAGAGTGTACTTTGAGTAGTAAAAAAGGTTAATTAAATAAAAAATAGTATTGGGTGTTTATGTTGAGTTGAGTTGTAAGTATAATTTAGGTGAGTATTTTTTAAATATAGTGTAATAATATTATTTAAGGTAAATATATTTCAAACATATTTAGTTATATGTTGAACAAGAATATCTTTTTATATATATTTTATTTTATTAAAATTATATATTTTAAATAAATTAATTATAAGAAAAACAGTTTTTTATGTACATTAGAAGTGATAGCAATAAAAGGTAGTTCAAAAAATTGCGATTTTCTTTT
Source organism: Calotriton arnoldi (assembly GCA_963921515.1). Taxonomy (NCBI): domain Eukaryota; kingdom Metazoa; phylum Chordata; class Amphibia; order Caudata; family Salamandridae; genus Calotriton; species Calotriton arnoldi. The sequence goes on from CAWUFW010010009.1 coordinate 466,768, forward strand.
ATTTCACCAATTTTATTATATAAAACATAGAAGTGATACGTTCATTCAAAATGTTATTTTTTATTGAACAGTAGAAAAATAATCACAAAATATAAGTATTTGTAGGATAGTCTATCTATTAAAGAGAATTCTTTTTTATTAGTATGTATATTTTAACAAGTAAATTATTGTAACAAAAATTTTATAATGTACAAAATTATATTTTACATTTTTATATATTTTACAAATATAGCATGATGCATTTCAATTTTTTAAAATAACATTTTGTAAATTGGTACATATTTTTTAATAAGTACAACATATTGTTTCTCAATTTTAATATTGTTACAACTGTTACAAACAGAAGAAAAATAATATTGTTACAACTGTTACAAACAGTAGAAAAATAATCACAAAATATAAGTATTTGTAGTGTAGTCTATCTATTAAAGAGAATTCTTTTTTATTAGTATGTATATTTTAACAAGTAAATTATTGTAACAAAAATTTTATAATGAACAAAATTATATTTTACATTTTTATATATTTTACAAATATAGCATGATGCATTTCAATTTTTTAAAATAACATTTTGTAAATTGGTACATATTTTTTAATAAGTACAACATATTGTTTCTCAATTTTAATATTGTTACAACTGTTACAAACAGAAGAAAAATAATATTGTTACAACTGTTACAAACAGTAGAACAATAATCACAAAATATAAGTATTTGTAGGATAGTCTATCTATTAAAGAGAATTCTTTTTTATTAGTATGAATATTTTAACAAGTAAATTATTGTAACAAAAATGTTATAATGAACAAAATTATATTTTACATTTTTATATATTTTACAAATATAGCATGATGCATTTCAATTTTTAAAATAACATTTTGTAAATTGGTACATATTTTTTAATAAGTACAACATATTGTTTCTCAATTTTAATATTGTTACAACTGTTACAAAATTTGGTAAGTATTTATTCACATAATATACTGTCAATATTTTACAATAAAGTTCACAAAACAATAACATAGTTTAATTTTACTATACAAACTAAATATATTTTTATTATTAATATTAAAATATTAATATTAATAATTATTACACATTAGAACAGTTTTGTATTTTATTAGCATTTTACATATTTTTTAAACAATAAAGAATATTAATACAATGTTTTAGTAATTGTTGTTTAACATATATACATTTTTATAATTATAATATTAAATATTATTATGTCATAATATTTATTATTATAATTTTACCATAGATAAAATACACATAATATATTTAAAAATATAAGGTATATTTTTAATTATTTTATTAGAATGCAACAGTAATTTTTAAATCATTATTTAATATCAAATAAATTGTTTAGTCATTTATTTAACATTTTTATAGTTGACATCTTTATTTGAGCCTTTGATTTTGTAACCGCTCGTTGTTGTTTTGGGTTATTTGGGAAGAAAGAAGCTCGCGGTTGGGAGCTGCTTCGCGTTTGAGAAGGTAAGAGTAATTTTCTTTTAAATTAAACTATTTTAAGTGTGTTTTGAAGGTAGTAGTGTTGTGATTAGGGTGCGTGGAGTTATGTTTTAGAAGTAATAGTGTTTTTAGTTGTTTAGGGGCCTATTACGATAACCGGCGGTAAAAAATCCGCCATCTACTATAGCCTGAAAAAACCGCCCGCCTGCACCATGGGAATACCGACCGAGCAATTATGATGTCGCGAAGCAACCTCCGCCCGCGGTGGCAAAAACACAGAAAATTCCACCCGTCCTTGTCAGAGTAGAAGATTATCCATCCGCCACGGACGCAATCCTGCCCGACAACCCAAATCCGCCCGCTCTGACGACCGAGACACCGGCCGTGAAATTATGATCTCCCCGACATGAGCGCGGTAAATCCACATATTTCCCGCCCGCCAAGGTTAACAACAGTGATGAATAACTGACACGGCGGAAGGCCTGGCGGCCACGTTCGTGCACGGAAATCATTGGCGGACCAAAGAAATACACACAACATGGCCAACAAGTCCATACAGCAAACTACGCCAAAAAACCCAAACACAGAACACATCCCAAAGACACATCCCCCTAGCAAAACAAAAAAACTACAAATCCCAGGACACCAGGCACAACACACCTGAAAACGACAGCCCATCATGACACACCCACATAGGTAAGTACAAAAGCAGCCCCTTCACAGACCACAATCCCTTGCACTACTACAAAGCGAAGACGACAGCAGAGAACCCAGAGAGCCACAAAGGAAAGCAGCACACCACACGCACGCACACATCACACTCATCACCAACAACACCACCACCATCACCACTGAAACACCGGCACCACTAACCCCCTGCACATCACACACCACACACCACACACATACCACACCAGCACCACAAATACCAAACCACACACCATGGCAACACAAAGAATGCCTAAGTACACTGCCACTGAGTTGACGGTCATGGTCGACGAGATCATCAAGGTGCACCCACAAATCTATGGGAACCAGGTCCAACAGACACCAGCAGCCACCAGAAACAGAATGTGGATCAGGATCGTAGACCAGGTGAATGCAGTTGGGAACATGCCACGCAACCGGGGTGAAATTGCAAAGAGGTGGCACGACCTGAAAAGCGTGGTCAGGAAGAAGGAGGCCAAGAATCGTGAGCTGGCTGACAGGACTGGCGGCGGAAATCCCGCGCCATTCAAGACCTTCAAGGCGTGGGAGGACAAGGTGCGAGGCATTCTACATCCGGAGAGTCTCACCGGAATACCAGGGGGAGTGGAGGCTGGTAAGTACAAACAAATGTATACCAGCACACCGCTATGTACTGTCAAGCACTACCAGAATGCCACAGCTCCGAGGGACAAACACCCCCATGTCCAGTACACAATCCACAAGACATCTCTCACACATGCAACAGACACTCCCACACACTCAGCCCAAAGGTACCAACAAACAAAACCATGGGGGCATGTGTACAGTCAGCCAGCACCACAACTCCCACCAGGTCCCCTTGTACCCCAGATGCGCTGGAAGGAGCACTCCCCACACCCACACACATGTGTCAGCCATAGCTGCACTAACCAACAAGTAACAGGTAAGTAGCCTTACCACAAAGTCCGTGTATCGGAGGGGGACTGCAGAAGTACAACCCCCACCAGGCCCCTAGTCCTACAGCGCAGCAAGATGGAGCACTCCCACACCCATGTGTCAGCCATTGCAGTGCACACCTTCACCCGACAGGTAGATATGTTTCCCTACATGGAGGGGTGTCTGTGGGTGGTAAGCCATCAACACAACTCACAACACGGCCCCCACTCCCACAGACCAGCTAGATGGAGCACCCCTCCCTCTCATAACCATGTGGTAGCCATTGCATTGCTCCCTCCAAACCAACAAGTAGGTAGACTACTGTACAGGGCGGGGTGTCTGTAGGCATGAGGACTGTACTACGACTAACATTTGGGACATGTCACGTAGCAGAGGAACAGGTAGCACTGCTCCCTGTCATAATCATGTGACTAATGTGCACACGGACATGAATTACAGAGTCATAGCCCACATGAGCCATCTCAAATACAGTAACACGTAAGGAGTCACGTCTGCATGCACAAGTCTCACTGGAGTACTGACCCACATGGCGTGCACTGTGCCAGTCAACACACACATCAGCAACACCATCGAAGTCTTGTCCATGTAGTTGTGTCTGCTTGTTCCGTTGACATTGTACAACATCACCCATGTAAGTCTATCTTGTCTCAATGTAACAGAGTGGAACCCCAGTAATGTCACATACACCACTGGACCCATGAACCACACAGCTACACAATGCACATTCAAAATCTCATCCATCTCATCTTTCAGCCCCAGTGTCATGAAAGGTATATCAGCTAAACAGTTGTCCCATATACAGTAGTTCAGCAAAGATTCCTGCTGATGACCAAAAATGTGTCTGCGGTGTCTGAAGAGCACGTCACACTGTGATTTACAACATACCTAATATAGTCAACACCCCAAGAGCACTGCATTGCTGCACATGGCTGAGGGTAGCACGCACACCAAGGAATTGTCCCAACTACAATACGTTGTGTGGCACACAACCATTACTCACTCACTACAGTGCTTGCAGTGTAATGTCCCTAAAGGACAACAGTGAGCAGATATGCTGGGTATGTCAGACATACACACACCTTTGTCTTTGTAGTGTCGTGTGGCCAAAACACATGTCCCCTTCTGCACCCATATGTCACAGTATGTACCACAAAACCATATTTCATATCAAAAGCGTTGATGGAGCTGTACTCCTTTTCCCATTTGCGTTTCTAAGCGGTTCATTTGAACCCCAAAACCATATTTCATCTCAAAAGCGTTCATAGGGCTGTACCCCTTTTGCCATCTGCGTTTCTAAGCGTTTCATTTGAACCCCAAAAACATATTTCATCTCAAAAGCGTTCATGGGGCTGTACCCCGTTTCCACCAAAGCCACAAAATGTAGGGGTACTGCAACACACACCGATTGGCATTCCAAATCCGTCCCATGCCACATGAACCCATCACACTATTCCATTGCCTTGATCACGCACACACATTGTAGAGCCATACACACGCATCTGGGAAATCAGTGCACAACTGTGCACAAACTGTGAATGTCAGACATCTAACACAAACCTTGCAAGGTGCAACACAATAACCTTTCGTCTCCGCCCCACAGGTGACGAACAGCATGATGCTGGAGAGGGAGACAGCAGCCATCACAGCCAGTCCACAAGCCCTCCACCCGGACTCACGGGTGTGGAAGACCTGGACACCTCTTCGGACGAGCACTCCCGACCAGGCACATCTGGTGTGGCAGGGCGCAACCGCTCCCAGGACCCCTCCTACCCACCAACCCATCTCCCAGGGCTGGTGACCAGTCCCAGGCCCCTGCTGCCACGGTCATTGCGGCCACCACCACCGCCGCAACCACCACCACCACCAAAGGGCCTCCCTGACCACTCACCCTGCGCAAGGGGTGGTACGCACGTCGACATCCACCCTGGGAGCCAGAACGAGGCCCCGGGTGACCAATGTGGCGAGTGGGCAGGTCGGTGGCAGCAGTTCAGGTGGGAGGAGCAGGGTCAGGCCAACGCCATCAGAGCCTGGGAGCCAAGCCCTGCCGCAAATCGCCAGAGTCCTTGGGGCATATGAAGAGGCCCAGGGACAATGGGCCTGGTCAGCTGCCGATACACGGGAAGTCCTTGGGGTGTTGAGGTCCATGGACGCCCATATGGGCCAATTCGTGACCCGTATGGGCCAACTTGTCGACCTCATGGGCCAGCTAGTGGTGGTGGTGAGGGCCCAATCAAGGCCAACCACACCACCTCCGCCACCACCTGCTGGGGCGCAGGGTCGTGCAACATCCAGTTCCCCTGCATCCACAGCGAGTGGGCAATCCTCAGCCACCACCAGCAGCCCACAAACACAACCCCCCCCTCTCAAACGTGGAAGGGGTCGTCCGAAGAGGAAACAGGTGTCCAGAGATGACTTCGCACGCTCCAAACGCCAGTGAGTCAGCCAGCCACGGTGGCCATCTACTGCATTCACTTGGACTACTATCCTACCCCACACTGCCATGTGAATGGCATGTGTCTGTCGGACTGTGGACCCAGAACAACATGGGTACACCTTGACCATCACGCGGACATGACCGTCAACTCATTGTTTCAGCATGCACCACTTTTGTGATCACCTTGCCCACAATCACATGTCACCGCTTGAAATAAATACACCTGGATCACATTCTGTTTTATCTGATCTGTTTTTAATCAAGGATGTGCAACCGTCACCATGATCAGAAATGCATCTGGAGTGTGGTATGTCGGTAGGCCAGGAGAGGCTGTAGGGACCTAGGGGTGAAAAACAGAACAAGAGTCCATTGAATGTGTGTGTCACACACTCATCACACAGTACTTGTCATCAAGTTTAAGCAATGTACACACATCTCACAGAGCAACAGGGCACAATGCAACAGCCACTGTCAGTGGCATACTACCCTGGACATGGACCATTGCCACACAGCACTCAGTGAACAATAGGCTGCCGTGACAATGCACACATACACCTACACAACTACAGCAACATCAGCCGTCGTACATGGTCACTCACCGTCAAGTGAAGTAGCGGGCGATGAGCTGCTGACGCTCATTCACTGCTTCCTCCTCTCCACAGTCCTCGTCACTGGACATGGCTTGGTCTGCAGGCGGGGGCCCTGGCTGATCACCGTCATCCACTATCAGGGGGATCTGCCTGCGAATCGTGAGATTGTGCAGCATGCAGCATGCCACAACTATCTGGCACACCTTCTGTGGGGAGTATGCCAGTGCACCCCCGGTGCGGTCCAGGCATCTGAATCTGGACTTCAGGAGTCCAAAAGTCCGCTCCACCACACGTCTAATCCTCCCATGTGCCTCATTGTATCTGACATCAGCTGGTGTCCTAGGATTACGTAGTGGGCTCAGCAGCCAAGGCCCGTTAGGATATGCAGAGTCTCCTGGGTGTGAGAAACACAGAGAATCGTCACAATTCCAACAGGATACAAGACAGCATGTCACACCCAGCACGCTACACGAGTATGCATACTCGGCCAACAATCCATGCACGGTCCGGTTGAAGATTGGTCATCATTCGTGGGAGGATGCTGTGGCGCATGATGTGCGAGTCATGGGCGGATCCGGGAAACTTTGCACACACCTGTGTGATAATCATGTCCGCCAGGCACACCACTTGCACATTCAGGGAGTGGAAATGTTTCCGGTTCCTATAGATGTGCTCCATTGTCTGTGGTGCAACAAGGCCAACATGGGTGCAATCAATTGCACCAACAACGTGGGGGATGCGTCCAAGGGCATAGAAAGCACCCTTCACTGCCGCCAAATCACGAGCCCTGGGGAATCGGATGTACCGGTTCCTGTAGAGCATCATAGCTGACAAGACATCCCGTAGCACCATGCTGAACATGGGCTGGGACATCCCACCTCCACTGCCCACCGTGTGTTGGAAAGATCCGGTTGCAAAAAAATGCAGTGCAGCCATCGCCTTAGCCGTGGGGGTGAATGCTGTAGGATACACCCTGCGAGGACGAAGGTGGGGTTCCAACATTGCACATAGGTGATGCAGGGTGGGTCGGTCCAGACGGAATTTCCGTATAACCTCCACATCCTCCGTGTCTGCCAGCAATTGATAGGGGCGATGTATGTTTGGTCTCCTCCTAGGACAGATGGAAGTGGACACATGTCAATGCAACACACCACATGGCATTTTCACATACACAAAACTAAAATTACTGACAAAGCAATAGAATCACAGAACAGCTGACAAGTAGGGAGAGCACAGCTACAATACTCTTACACAGGTCCCCTTACCAATAGCAATGACCACTGACACAAACCATTGCTATGAGCATGCACATGGGGATTTAGGCCATAATAGCTTGAAAGGCATGATGATGATTACAGACTGCATATGTGGGAAGCGGCAACACCACGGCAATATACCTAGCTGCTGTGCCTGACACAGCTTCCGAGGCTGGGTGAGTATGGCACACAGCAACAACACAATGTACACAGGCTGAGCGGCCCAAACAAGTGGGTCCTGTTGCACAACGGGATATGAGACAGTCAATGATGTCCCTAGTTCACCCAATGTACAGCACTGTACGTATCACACCTCCAACACACATTGACAAGTATACACATTGACAACTCCATGACAACACAGCTGTGTGAATGCAAATACACATCACAAGTGACACGTAACGTTGCATGTGCCAAGTGAGAGATGTACATTGAGAAATATGGCATGTGTGTGCATTTGCACATCCCATGCTCCCATGCTAATGTGTACATGATGATGTGCCAACAGACATGTGGAGGCTGAGCATGGTCCATCAATGCCTATGCATACAGCATGAAGTGGCCCTGTCTAGTGTGGACATGCTCCCACACACAAATCATGGCCACACCTGCAAATGCATGGCGCACATTAAACTGTGGATTCCACATGGCACCAGCCATGGACCAGGCCCTTGAGGCCAACTCTAATGGCCCTCGCGGTTGCATCCTGCGTGTTCGACTATAGAGGTAAGCGTACCGGGCCAGCTCGGAGCAGGCCATTGGGTGCATTTGAAGTAGGCAGACATGGTGCACCAATTGCAGCAGCTTGGACCCACTGAAACAGCCCCAGGGGGCTATATGAGTGTGGGAGGGAGACCAGCATTACCACAGCTTCCAGGGACTGCTGCCTGGCATCCCTCAACAACACCTGCTGCTGCTGCCACCTGTCCACCTTCATGTTGACAACTCTGAAGATATGTCCAGGTCCACTCACCAGCGAGGAGCTGGAGATCCTGGATTCCGAGCTCCACGCACACTGCCCAAGGCTATTTCTTGCAAAAGGTGTGTGTGTAAGACAACTACATTGTGTGTGGGAGTGCATGTGGGGGACACACATGTCGTTGATCCGCAGCACTATGAGTCAGAGGCTGTGGGGTTCCAACATGCACTGCTTACCATGCTTACTACAGGTGGAAGGGGTATGCAGGCTCTCTGGTGCTTTCCCATGCATGTCCCTCCCGAGTGGTGGTACATGGCATTTTCATGTCAGACATCCAGTGATGCAGCCACTTGGCAATGCAGGTCTCAGGGCAGTTATTGCTTGTGTGAATGGCTGGCTGGGTCCCTGCTGGCCTTCTCAGTCTCAGCAGACCTGGGCTGCACATTGACCGCTCAATCCTAGAATGAATTAACACTGACTGTACAGTGGGTTACATGTGTCTTTTGTTCACAACTCTCCGGAAATGCACAAACTCAGCCCTGTCGATTGAACACTCCAGGCCTTGTGATAGGGATGTGTGTGAGAGATAGTGGCACTGAATGTGATCTCCATTGCGGGGTGAGCCATTCACAGGGCGAGTACGTTGAGGGCTGCGCAGTGTTGGACACAGTGAGTCCACCCACCAAGATGTGTTGCCTTGTCATCTATGTGTTGGTCTACCTGACAATGGACAGTAGATGTGGGCAGACTACACATTGCTCAATGTGCTGGCATCCTGCATGTGAATGGGATGGACAGGTACTGTGTACACACTCCCACCAGCATGCATTCACGTGTGGTGTACACATGCTGTCATACCATGTCCGATTACTTCTTGGCTCTGTTACACATCTCTGAGTATTTTGGATGGGTCAGCATCATGCCACTGTGATTGGTGGATGTGGATGATGATGAGAGGTGTATGAGTGATATTTCAACCCTCTTGTGTACCATCCCTGCAGTTGGAAGTCCTCCAGCCCAAGGCCTTGTGATGAGCCATTGCATCCAAGTTGATGCCTCTGTGTATGTGTAACCGACAGTGCAGCTAATTCCACAAAGGGTGTGACGTCATCTGCCGGATGAGCGACTACGTGGCGGAGACGAATCGGGGATGCCCCTCGTATTGTCAGGTTAGCACAGCGCTGCATTTCACCACTAATGGTCTGCATCTTGACAGTCACACAGCCTGTGCCGGATGCACGTTTGTAGGGGCATCAGCAGCAAGCAAGTGTACAGTATTGTGGGATGGTGTCTTTTGCTGTGAGAGGCAGCATGTGTCCACAGCCTACCCATAATCTGGGTAATGTGATGTCTGTTGTGTGATGCAGTGGGTTGTAAGTGTACTCTGTGCTGGGTGCATCTGACATGCATATGTGATTCCTGAGGGTCAAGATGTAATTTGAGCACTCTGCATTGTCAATGCATTCAGAGTCGTAGCCCTCAGGAACAACCTGTAGTAGGCTGGAGTGGCAATTCACATGTATGTTTGAGGCACTGTGCCTACTCTGATTTCGTTCAGACATATGTGTGCGATGCCTCACCTCATATACCTGGTACTTACACATCCGGCACACTGTGCAACAGTAGTTGTGCTCGTGCGAACGACAGGTGGATGGCATGGGCTCATGACCATTGTGGACTGTCATGTTGCAGTCTGTGTGATTGGTGTCCCATTCTGCTCCATGCAGGTATGTCCTTGGCCTAATTACGTAGTGGTCATCCTTGCCACCATCAGGACAGTGGGTGAGCACACAGCGATTTGTGGCTATGGTCGCAGGGTGACACAGGCCGGGTGTTGTGCTATGTGCACAACACATGTGCCACTTATTTGCGGCTTCATTTACTATACGCCAGCCATTACGTGTTCATTGTGGTGGCTGAACACAATTGCACAGGTATTGTGCAACATGTGGATTTGAGAATGTTCTGTGCTGCTTCCCTTGCACATGTCTATTTAATTGATGCCAAATGAGTGAGGCCACCTCACTCTCTCTCATGTAGCATCTCCCGTGGGTGCTGAGGGACAGGGGACGGTCAACAGTGGTGAGGCATCGGATGAAGCAGCTGCACAGGAGCTGAGTGAGACAGATGTGACCAGCGCCTCGGAGGGGCCAGACGTGTGCTGGATGAATCACAGGCCGAGACGCCAATTTCTGCGTCATCTGAGGACAGAGGTGATGCATCCATGGGTGCTAGCACAGGGGACGTGGACTCTGGCTCCTCTTCAGCCACGCGGAGGCCAATGCCCACCCTCCCATCTACCTCCACTGGTGCAACACGTGTTGGCACAAGGATGAAGGATAGAGTGTCCTTCCGACCAGGCACAGCTGCCCCTGCACATGTGACCCCTGCTTCCCTCAGTGCTGGGTCTGTTGAGCTTGTGCGGCATCTCTGCGTGGGGCAGACAGCTCCCCTCAATGACTTCATTGCCCATGACATCACCTTGCCGCAGGTGACATAGTTCATGGAGGGCCTACATGTACGCGTGGGTGGGCTAAACCAGACTGTCCAATGGTTGTCCTCCCCAATCAAGGTGGGCCTTCAACTGGGCCAATCTCAGGCTGACATTCCTGACCCTTTCTCCACCCCCCTGGAAAGTGGCAAATCTGACAACAGCAGGGCACGAGTCCTAAGAAAGAGAAGTGGGGGGACGCTGACGTCATGACAGGAAGTGACATCACGAAAGGTGGCTTGCACCGTCAGACTCATTGTCTCCCTCGCCCACCCCTTAGATGCGATTGCATCAGAGAAGCCAGCGCATGCACCAGCAGCTCCGATCTCGCCCCAGAGAGGCCAAAGAGTGAATGTGTGGCTCCATTTGCTCCAGTTATCGAGCTCACGGTAAAATAAGTGGGGGGATGCCGTCCACCCGCGTGGTACCCCGACTCGAGCCCTGGTGTGCAGGCAAAGTGTCCTATTGGCTTTGCGATATGTGTGAGTTGCATGACACTCGTTGGCGGGGGATGGCTCGGAGGCCCGTCACCCTGAGGCCCATGTCTCACTCCATGGGTCCCTTGTCAATGGCAGCGGATGTAATGACTATGCGCGCCGGGGTGGGTCTACCTTTCATCTGGGATTGTGTTTGCGGCCTGGCCCGCTAGGGCAGCTACAGCCTCTGTGTGTTGCATGTGGTGTATCCGGACTCCGGAGGCTGTCATGCATTGTCACTGTTGTCCAGGGCTCGAGTCGGGTACCACGCGGGTGGACGGCGTCCCCCACTTATTTTCCCGCGAGCTCGATTACTGGAGCAAATGGAGCCACACATTCACTCTTTGGCCTCTCTGGGGCGAGATCGGAGCTGCTGGTGCACGCGCTGGCTTCTCTGTTGCAATCGCATCTAAGGGGTGGGCGAAGGGAGGCAATGAGTCTGATGGTGCAAGCCACCTTTCATGACGTCACTTCCTGTTGTGACGTCTGCGTCCCCCCACTTCTTATTTAGGACTTGTGCCATGCTGCACACTGAGAATGTGTTGCCTGCGAGATGTGACCAGGAGAAGGGCGCCATGACCTCCCACCCACCAAGCTCCACTGCCATCCCGTGCCCTGGGTAGCCTGTGCAGGTGGACAATGTAGGGGGTACACCTGGAGTACAGGGGATGTAAGTGCCTTGGCAAGGGCCTGGCAGATGCACAGCAGTATCCAGCTTGTCCCCAGAGGGAGGGCTAACGTCTACACCTGATGCAGCATTGATCGTGTGCCCACCTGTTGTGCCCACACGAGTTCACCTTCATCCCCAGACAGGTAGGCTTTCCAAATACCCAACACAGTGGAAATCTACCCCTCCGGAATCCTCCCCACACAGTCTGTTTCAACACTGCATGAGTGCACCTACCCGTGCCACCCACCCACCTGGGCCAAGCAGCCCTCCCGCTTCACATGCCACATGTGTGTCTTCCACAGTTGTGCTTCTCTCTCAGGGGCGGACCTCCAACTGTCCCGTAGCACACAGACAGCACCGAGTCCGACTGGCATCCTGTTTGAATGGTAGGCACCCTCACACAACTACCTGTGACACAGTGGTGGCTGTAATGGCTATTGTGACTGCCATGGCAGTGTTGCTGGCCATGGCAGGGCACACTCACACACATTGCATACGCAGCTTTTCGTGTCACTACTCTGCACATCGGACTGGCCACTGTCCCTGGTGTTGATCAATATTGCCGCCTGTCTATGTAATCTGTGACTGGATGCTGTTGTTCCTGTAGTCGGTTGTGTCTGTGTAGTTGCTGATTGCAGTTGTTGCTGTGTGTGCATAGTTAAGTGAGGCACATGCCGTGTATGGTACCTCAACAATTGCAATGTCTGGTCTCACATTCCAATGTGTTTTACACGTGGCAGGGACTTCACTTCTTTCAGACTCTGCTACTTGTGTGTGTGATGAAGAAGTATTTTTGTGACACGGATTGTCTGCATGTATTTGGTGGTATTTCTGGGAAAATGTATACGTGTCATGTTTGCGTGCAAGCAAAGCACAGGGTGTGAGTCTAGCCACAGGATGACAGGTAGCATGTGCAGAGTATGCGGGTATGTGTGAGCTTACTTTCTGTGTGGCCAGCAGTGTAGGTGTATGTTAATCTTGTGATGAACATTGAGCCTGGGCACATGGCTTACTTTCAATGTGTGCATTTGGGATGTGTAGGTGTGTGTGGTGTGAAGGGTGTGACTTTGGGGTAGTGTTGGTGTGTGTGTGTGCGCTCTGGCAATGTCGACTACACACATGTGTTACCCAGGCCCATGGTGGGTGTTTGTATCCGTGTTCAGGTCTGTGAATGTGATCACATGTGTGTATTGTATGTTGCACAGTGTGCAGTGTGTGGGTGTGTCCTTGCAGTTCAGGATGACTCCTACTTGATATGTTTTGGACATTGTGTGTCTGCAGGGTGTGTGACTGTCAAGATTGTGCCTTGTTTAATTGAGCATGTATGTGAGTTTCTGCAGTTCGTACTCACTGTGCAGACCTGCCCACCCACACTGATATCGTGTGTGTGTTTTGTCATGCATTGCTGTAGCATGCTTCTTGCGTGGCTCCTACTTTTGCTTGATGAGTGTGATGTCAGACTGTGAAGGTAATTATACACATATGTAGGACTGGGCTTTGTAGTGACCAGGCCGTCAGTGTTAATGTGATGATCTGTTGGGCCACGTCAGAGTCTGACAAGCCAAGGCCCACGACCTGTAGTATTTCACTAGGTCCACTGTGGCGGCAAATCATATGCATTGACATCCAATGACACTAGACTACATGGTCATCTCACGACTCTCGTGTACTTCACACACTCTCATCCTCTCTCATTCGTACTTGTCTTCGATAAATAATTCTACAGAGTCACATATTTGCTTCAAGGCATGTATTTGGACTTACTTCCTCTGTGATGCAGTATAGTGGACACTACTGGCAGCAAAATGCATGTGGAGGATATACTTAGCATGATTACACATACAAAAGGGGGTACAGGTAGATGTGATTAGTTGTTGACTGTGGAATAAAGGCTTCAGAGTTACAACTGCCTTGCCCTTGCTATGCTAAAGTACATTTGCTCATTACTGAAGAGCTCTAGACTTTGACACAGACAGTATTCATTTTGCCTACCAGACAGCTTGACATCATAGGCACAGTACATCTCAGTTCCATGGTACAGGATTACTAGAATAGTGACTCAGACACACCTGCGTCAGAGGTGACATCAGAGCATGAGCCTACATGCATGCAGCAGCGTCTCACAAGTTGTTGCAATGTGGTGGCTACTGAACATGACACAATAACTAGAGCCATGTTGTAGGGGGCTGCATTTGTTGTCGATGCAAAAGTCCTGGCACGGAAGTACAGACAAAGCTGAGGTGACAGTTCTCACGTAATACAGCAGACAGATAAGTGTGCACTGACAGGTGCATGTGTTCAGGTGCGCAGAATACATATTATAGCATAGTTGTTCGTGCAGTATTGGCCATGTGGTTACTGTACACAAGTCCCATACCTCTGCCTCCCCTGTTCATGCAGAGACACGGGATATGGTGAGGAACAGAGTGCATGTCCCGAAAATGTCAGATGTCATGGCAGTGGAGTTGATGGTAAGGTGTTAGTTGCAGATTGTATGGTATAGTTGTTGTACAGCTAACTGCCCACTCCGTGCGAAAGCCAAGCATAGGTACGGTGTTGAACATCAATGTTCAATTGGGGGTATTGAGTCGGGGACCCATGAATTGACAAGTTGTCATGTATGCGATACCTTCCAGCAGGGCATCCATCCCATTGATGGTAAACATGGATGACATCCAATGAAGCGGATGGTGGGTGGCAACGTGTTCGTCGTAAGTTGTCCCTTGTAGAAGCCTGATGGGACATGTTGGATGACATTCGATGAAACTGTGATCCAGAAGACGTTGTGTGGAGGCACACTGGTCCCATTGCAGTGTGTCCCCGATTGCAGCCACATACGCCATGCCCCCATACACTGAACAGATCCTGTCGTGGGCGTCCAGGGGTGCAAACAAGTGTACTAAGTCCGCCTTTGGACATGCCGGATTGGAGAGACATAAATCCACAGGACAGTGGAACGGACACCTCCTACAGTAGAAGACGGGGATGATGCAGCTGAACATTGCAATGCGGTAAGTTACTCGGTAACTTACATTCAGCATAGCCAGATTTGAACAGCCCACTATGTGTAGCAAGCTGTCACTGTACAGCTTGATCTGTCCGGCGTAGTTGAGAAGCACTGGTGCAACAGCCATTTTGCTACAGGGTGATGTGATGGCGTGCTCCGGCTGCCTGAGCAGCCAGCAGAGTGCAACCTCCGACGATGCTGGGAATTCAGGAATGGATGTACGGCGGCAGGACTTGGGGTATAGCTTGGGCGGAGGACACAGGCCCTCATCCCACATGCTTCAATGAATGGTCAAGGCCAGTGGTGTCTGACTCTTTCCAGATTACTTGCATTTGGCCCACATGGAGGAGTGGTATAATTGTATTTTGTAGTATTATCTTTCTTTCATGTTAGGCGCTATCTGCCAGTGGAAGTTTTACTCTGCATGGCTATGTTTGGCTTCTTGTTGGTACAATGGCTCCATTCTCCTGCATAATTTGTTGCAATGTGATTTCAGAGTAGGAATGGAAGGCCATTCAGTGCTATCTGCTCTCCCGTGTGTGGGCGGGACACTCCGTTGCCGCTGTACATTGAGGCTTCTGTGTGGGTGTAGTGATTGGGAACACCTGTTCTCAGGCAGCAGGGTTTTTCTATTTTGTACATTGCATGGCTTGATATTGCGAGCAGGATGGTATAGGTATTTTTGGATGAGACTGGCGTGCCTTTTGCGGACAATGTCCATATTCTGCGCTGTTATGTAGCAGCCGCCGTGTGCTTCTCCATGTTTTGCACACAAGGGTGTGTCCTATTTTGCCATCACATTACTCCCCTGTTCGGGACACTTGTGTGACATCCAGTTGACAACTGTGAGTTGTCGGTTGGGGACATGACTGATGCAGGAAGGCCACGTGACATGTGCCTTCAGGGTGGGGCTGGTGTGTGGGGTGTGTAGTTGTGACCCTGTGGTGTTTGTGTGCAGCCCATGCGTGGCGCTGTCGTTGGCCTCTGCGTTGTGCGCATGTGTACCTGCGTCATCGCCGCTGTGCGGTGCCGTGACGGGGACGTCACTTCCTGGTCCCGGGTAGTGGGTGCCCAGGATGTTGCGAGTTTTTTTTTTTTTACAGGTGGGACATGTGTGGGTACAGTGGTGGATGTGTCCTGTACACACAGGGGTGTCTGGGGGCCATGTGCAGATTTTCCGCCCTTGCATTGTGTGCAGTGTTTGCGTGCCCTTGTTGTGTGTCTGCCTACCTGCGTCGTCGTGGCGCGTTCACTCCTAGGTGGTGCATCATGTACAGCATGGGGATGGCCTGGAGTGCAGGATTCATTTCGGGGTGGGCCGCCTTTTGGTCTCCGTACTCAACAGTCGGGTTTCCGCCTTGGTATCTCATGCGGTGTCTCTTTGCCGGTGAGGCTGTTTGGTTGTGGCATCGTAATTTGTACGCCGGGCAGTACGTCATTTCGTCAGACGGTGTGTCTCCATTGGCTCGCGCCGCTACGTGAACGGGCGCACTTTGATGGCGGGCGGCGTCGCAGGGTTACGGGCGGTGTTTGGCTGACTTTTCACATCCTAATTTGGCGGGCGTGTGGGCCGTTGCTGGCGGACGGTAACTAGCGTTTTTTGACTCCGACAGCACGGCGGTGGTGCTTCCGCCCGACATCGTAATGGACCCCTTAGTTAGGTATTAATTATTAACGTTGCGTTTCATATTTGCGGCCTAGTTAGTATTTTTCTATTTATGTTTAGTTTACGTTAATATTGTGTTAATAATGTTTGTAGTGGTGTTTTCAAGTGTATTATTTGTACATTTGTGTGGGTGGGAATGTTTGTTTTTCTATTTTAGGTTTTACGACGAAGCATTTTGGAAAAACGGAGCATTGCGATTTTTTTTTTTTAAAGGAAGTGTGTATTAGTTATATCAACTAATATTTATTTTACACTTCTTTTATTATTCGGTTTTCATGGAGCGGTTTTTAACTTTTTTGCGAATTTTTCGGTTTTTTATGGTTATTGGATTGTCGATTTTTACATGGAGGATCTACTTTTAGACACAGTTGTATTTTTGCATTTTATTGGGGTCTGTTTTTAAAAAATATGGATTGTGAACTACATGGATTATTTTGGATGATGTGGATTTTTGTATTACAGCAGTGGAATAGGTAAGTCTTTTTAATATTTTTTATTGTGGGAGGGAAATTATGTTATTTTAAATACTGTAGTTGTTTAGTTGTTTTGTTGTTTAATTATTTTGTCTCTATATATGTTGTTATAAAGTAATAATATATATTAGACAAAATAATTATGTGGTTGATTTAAAAGAATGCACTGTTTTTATTCCAATAATTGTTTTTTGAGATTGGTAAATTAAAAATGTTTCATGTTTCAGACTAGAGTTTTTGCTATCATATTTAAGTACTCTAGGCCTCTTGTTGAAGGATATAGCTGTACTTGTTGAAGATACTGATACATTTGAGCAATTTGTCTAGATAGTTTTGGCTTTAATTGTATGATAGATTGTTGCATTCTTAGTTCTTGGAAGCTTTGTTCTTTTTGTATGGCAACTAATAGTTTATGTAGGGTAGGAGTGCTTCGTCCTGTAGAAGATAGGAAGGCATTATGCCAACCTTCAACTGCGTTGTTTGTTTTGGCTTCTTGGTTAAGTGTAGTTAGGTACACATTCCACCAAGGAATTTGGAATTTAGGTTGCCGTCTATGGCCTGATCTGTGTAATCTTCCCACCCAGGTATCCTCAAAATAATCTAGGAGGGGAGATAATTTTTGTTCATTTTGGTGGTAAAATGGACTTTCTATTAAAATGTTATAGTGCTCAGCCACATCTGTGACTGGCACATAGGCCAGGGCTATTAGGTGTTTTATTTGGTATGCAAAGGTAATATTTGTTGCATATTCCACACTAAGGCCATCCTGACGGAGAAAGGGACCGCCCGCCATAAGTGCGGCGGTCCCGTGGGGGTGATTAGGATGCGCCCGCCACACTGGCGGGCGCATCCTGCATTCTCAACATTGCAGCAGGCGGTGCTTTCAGCACCACCCGCCGCAATGCCAAAAAGGCATGTCGTGCATTTGCATGCACAACATGGCAGGCACCGCGTGGTGCCTGCCATGTTGTGCATGCAAATGCAGGGGGTACCATAGGTACCCCCATGTGCACCACCCACCCCCAACTTCCTGGGGGCCCGCTATGGGCTCCCAATAGCAAAGACCACATGCCTTTCCGTGGCGGCAACGCCGCCACGGAAAGGCACATCCCCGCATGGATCGTAATATGGATGGCGGTGTCTAACAGACACGCCACCATATTAAAACCTTTTCCACCCGGTCGACTTGTGGACCGGGCAGAAAAGCGGCGGACGGTCTTCCCATCCGCCGCGGTACCCCCGCCATACTAATATGGCGGGGGAAATGGGTGGCGGGCGGTGAGAAATAGCGGGCGGATCGCCACCGCCATACGGGCGGTGGCGATCCGCCCGTTATCATAATGGGCCCCTAAGTGCAGATTTCTGTAAATGTCTCCATAAACATTGGTTGAAGTGGAAGTAACATCCTTGTATAGATGTGTGGGGGTATAATTTGAGGATAGAATTTATCATGGCTTGTTCAAAGTCTATTACTATTCTTTGAGGGAAAAAGTCGTTTGTTTCTTGCTTTATTTTACCTAACATTTCAGTATATGTTGCATTCTGTTTGTTTGGTAATAAAGCATATATTAATGGAATGCAAGTGTTTTGATATTGCCCATGGATACTGTACAGTTGGTAGAATGGTTTAGGGCATATGCTGAAGGTGCCATCCATCATCCATGTTTGGCATTGTTGAAGTTTAGTTATATTGTTTGCTGTAGCAAACATAATAATCCTTTTATCTTTATTTTTGTTGTCAAAGAAAATAAAAGGTTCAGCAATGTGTGTTATACTAAGTTCTGGGGGAATTATGACATCCTCAAAATTTTTAGGTGTAGGTATTGTTGGTGTTGTTGATTTTTTGGTCCTAGCTATTGTTCTTTTAATAGAAGCAATTGATGGTAATTGACCTGTTGCTTCTCTGGGTACTTTAGGTAATAGTTCTTTAAGTATAACACTTGTAGGAAGTTGTGAGGTGCTACTTAATTCTTTAATATTTTCAAGGGTTGATTTCACTTCAATTTCAGAAATATTTGGTGGATGGTTATGCTCCCTTGTCTATAATACAGTTGTTTCCCTGGTGGTAGCACGACCATAACATTTGTTTGAGTAATATTTTGAACATTTCCAGTTCACTTTAAGGCCTGTTTGTTTCTCTTGGGTGTAGACGTACCCCATTTAACACAATAAGAATTTCCCTTTCTGAGATGTTATAAATTGGGCCTCTTCAGTCATTGTGAGGTGGTAAAATCTATAAAAAATGTACATGAAAGTATATGTAAAAGAATATTATACATGTTTATATGAATAGTAATAAATGCATTTTAATTATATACTTACCAACTGTTATTTAGTTGCAGTTGAATGGAGATGTTCTTTGTTCAACAAATGTTGTTTGTTTGAAGTGCTCTGTGAAAAGAAAGTAAAGCATATTTTATTTCATGTTTTACAATTTATATATGGTGGTCTTGGTGTTTATGACAGAGTATACTTAACGTTTTAGTTTCATTTTACAAACGTTTTTAAAAACGTTTAAAAGTATAAATGGGGTCGTTTTGGCGGTTAGGACATTTTAGGTGTTGAGTTCCCTTTTAGTGAGATTTAACAAGTTATTTTTAGAGTATACTTACTTTGGGGGTCATTATGATGGCGGGCAGATGGCCACCGCCCGGGCGGCCGTGGGACCGCCGTGTCGGCGGTGGATATCCACCCGTGACCGCGAGCCAGAAAACCGCTGGTCAAATTAGGATGGCGCTGGTGAGCGCAGCGGTGGGAAATTCCGACTGCCGCTTTTCCGCCGGTTGCCCTCCGCACTCCCGCCTGGCAGGCAGATCAGGACCGGGATAATATCGGCGGTGCAGAGCAGGGTCCGCCGGCAGGATCATGATGCCGGCGGAAGCCAGCCTTTCCTCAGCGGTCAGACCGCCATTGAAAGGCATGCGGTGATTGTGTACCGGGGGCCTGTTGCGGGCCCCCAATATTTTGGGGGGGTGTGGGTGCACTGGGGGGGTACCCGCGGGCCCCCCTACATTTCCCTGTGCCAGGTGGCAGGCACTGTGCAGTGCCTGCCACGCAGTACAGGGAAATGCAGGACATGCTCCTTTCAGCATCGCGGCGGTGCTGCGGGCAGCAGCAACCGCCGCAATGTTAATGCCCGCGATCCGACCTCTGTGGTCGGATTTCTACCGCGGGCATCGTAATCCGACCGGCGGTTTTCCCGCGGTCCATGCGGGCGGTCTTTTCCCGCTACCATGGCGGTCGGCTTGCTTTTCCGACCACCATCGTAATGACCCCCTTTGTTAGTTATCTATTTTTGTAAGGTGAAATCTTTTTTCTCGTTTTTGGAGTAATATCTGTTGTTGAAATATAAAGAGATAAAATATATGAGTTAGTAATTTAAGCTAGCCATTGAAATCTGTGTTACATTTTAATTTAACATTTTATTTAGAAATGCTTATTTACTTACTTTTTCCTAGGTGTAGTAGGCTTGATTTTAGAGGTGTGTTTGAGAGTGGTGAAAATCCGGCAGAGTTTCTCTTTCCTTAATTATTTTTGTTTAAGGTGTAAAAGAAGACATATTTTTTTGTTTATATAGTGTGTTCTTAATTGTTTGTTGAAAATCATTGGTCTATTTCGATCTTCTGTGTTTCTATTGGTTAATTTGATTTTTTTTTTTTTGTTTTGTAATTGTTTTACTTGTATGGAAAACGCAAATTGAGAGAAAAGGTTTTTTTTCGGTGAGGAAGGAGATGTTGAATTTATTATTTAAAAAGAAATGTATAATATATATTTTAAATGTTGAATATGTTGCTATTATTTGTTTGTAAATATCTTTTTGTGTAGTTGTTATGTTATTATTAATTTATGTTGTTATTATTTTGATAGATATGTTTATATATAAATTTTATGTGTATTTATGTCATTTATTGTATTTTTGGTGTTGAAAGTAGTAGTTTTAATGTGTATTTGAGTTGTCGATATTTTTAAAAAAACGATAATATTGCTGTCTATATTTTTGTTCTTGATATTTTGGACATGTCCTATACTTATTTATAACCGTCGATAATTTGTATTGTGATATTTATGTGTGCGATATTTGTGTAGTCGATATAGTTTCATTACGATAATGTTGTTTCGATATTAGTGTATTTTTATCATTAAGTATACAATATCAATATTTTTGCGTCGAAATATTTGTATTTCGATAATGTGTCTTTCGATATTATGTCAGTGATTCGTAATTAAATCTGCCAGTGGACTAATACAGACATTGAAAGGGTGGGGGGTCAAACTACAGCTCTGAATGCCTGAAGTTGGATCGAGAAGTTGGGAATGACACCTTTTGTAATTCCATTAAACAGGATGTTATCCATGCCAATGTTTTGCCTTCAATTCAATGCGCTGGACAAACCATTAACCAGTGTTTAATGGTATACAGTATCAAATTCTGCTCATAATTCGCAAAGAAAGAGGGCAGTAACACTAGTCTAATATCATCAGTTGATATCGTTATGGCAGTTTCTGCCCCATGACCTAGGTGAAAACCCTATTGAGCAGGGTCAAAGCATTGCCCCAGAAGCCTGATAGTAGTCACTGCTTTTTCCAGAATCTTGAAAGTTACTGGAAGAAATAAGATAGACTTATATGGGCTTATTTATGAGAGGCCTGGCTGCTGTTGCATCACTATTTTTGGCGCGGGCAGTACTCCATTTTTACAAATTGACACATGTGGCCAAATGCGTCAGATGTGGTAGGTCAGTGTCAGAATTTCCCTGTGCCAGAACCGGCTGTGTCACACAGAGAATAATATATTCATCGTAGACGATCCTCGTAAAATTCACCGTAAAACAGAAGCAGTGATATTTATGGTTTTGTCAATGTGTGACGCATCGTCGTCAAATGTCACACAGAGCCTCAAATGTGTCGAAATTTTTGCGCATCGGCAACCCAGGCGTAAGAAATGATGCATTGGCTCTAATACATTAACATAAGCCACACAAAACACTTTTGCAAGCTCCAATACAATGTGGAGGTGCTCATTTTGCAGCTGGGAGTTGTGAGGAAACCCCGCACCACCCCCAACCTCACCCCCACCATGTAAGCAGCGCAGGAGAAGGGAGCACATTTTTCCCTCACTGACCTCAGCAAGGATGAGATCATCACATACTACAGACTCAGGAGTAAGTCCATAACAGAATTGTTGAACTAGATAGCGCCAAGGCTCCAGCCACCAACTGCCAGGCCCAAAAATATTCCCCTGCAGGTCAAGCTGTTGGCTGTCCTCCACATGCTGGCATCTGTCTCATTCCAGGTCTATGGGTGCCTTCTTTTTCCGCCTTCCTACCCACTGTCCTGGATGCCATCATCCACCTAACACCCCAGTACCACCTTTTCCTCAAGACACAATTACAGCAGTTGGACACCAAGCAAGGGTTCTGTGCCATTGCTGGATTCCCACATGTGCTACGAGTCATGGATTGCACACTTGTGCAACTGGTACCCCCTGCAGCAACATCACACCTGTACTGGAAACGGAAGCACACCTACTCCATCAACGTCCAGGCCATCGTGGACCATCGGGGACTGTTCAGCAATGTGCTGGGAAAATACCCATGGAGTGCGCATGATGCCTACATCTTCAGGCATTGCATCATCAATGAGAGCTTCATGAATGGGCAATGTGGGAATGGCCTACTGGTAAGCAAATCTGAGGTACATAGCAGAACTACTAGCAGTACAAAATGTATGAGAAATTAGCCAGCTCTGTGTTTGTTGACGGAGCTAGGGCCATATGTATGAGGGGTCTGCCTCATACATGCACCATGCATAATGGTACACATGTAAAGCAAATCCCCAAGTCACACATGTTAAGACATGTAAATCCACTTTCAGTGCCTACGAATGTCGTAGAGGCATCGAGCAATGCGCCACTGGGCAAAATGCAGCGTACTATCGCTGTATGCAAGGAAGGGTTCCCATGGGTCGTTGTGGGGGTGTCTCCATGCAACTCCGATGGTTCATGATGCATGACATGTATCTCGTACCAGGTAAACTTTTAATTGTAACAACTAAAATGATATCCCCAGGTGATGTGTAACAAGGAAAATAAATGACGTCATCCAAGTCACTCCCACTACCTAAGTGTGCTGGATTCTGTGGCACACATACAGCTACATGGAGCATTCTGAGACCCTCATACTAGAAATTTTGGCTTATTGCAGCGCAGCAATTCAGCTTGCTGTGCTACGCTACGCCTAAGTGAAAGGGCAGGAATACACAGAAATAATGCAATACGGTGCATACCTGTCCTTTATCACTGCACTGCCACCAGTTGGATTCTCTAGTGCCAATGCAGGCACCCTTGCACATGGTGCAAGGGTGCGTGTGTTAGTGTTAGGCAGCACATTGTGTGCCAATGTAGTCTGAAATGTGAGGAAAGAGTGGTATGGCCTAAATACTATGCACTACTGCCCTTACTCAGTGACGTAGTGCAGTGCATACAGATGAATTGCTGCAATGCTGGCTCCAGTACTCTGCACACTTTACCACTGCTAATCAGTGCTAAAGTGCTTGTGCTCTCTCCCCTAAACATGGTAACATTGGCTCATACCCAATTGGCATATTTAATTTGCTTATAAGTCCCTAGTAAAGTGCACTACATGTGCCCAGGGCCTGTAAAATAAATGCTACTAGTGGGCCTGCAGCACTGACTGTGCCACCCACATATGTAGTCCCTTAACCATGTCTCAGGCGTGCCACTGCAGAGCATGTGTGTGTGCAGGTTACTGCCACTTTGACTTGGCAGTCAGTCAGTCATAAAACTTTATTTCAGTCATTACGACCATAAAAGTGCAAGTGCATACAGTACAAGAAATCCAATAAAAGCAATTCAAAATTCATTACCTACAATTCATCAGTTTCATCTTCATAAATTATCCTGTACATTGTCATAGCAGATTGAAATTTGCTTATATAACAATTGAAAACTGTGTCAACAAAAGTCTGTGCCAAAGGAAAAAAAACGTCAAGTTGATAAAAATTAGAGCTAAAAACTTGGTTAAAAGATACAACAATTACTTTTTCAATGCAGTCCTTCTTATGATCCACATTTTGTTGAGAAACTTGGCAACTGCACAGGCAATTAAAAGGCTAGAATCTGATTTTAAAATACGCAATGCTTCACGATGGCAACGAGTGCCAAGTCGCCTACATACAGGAGTTAACCATTTGGCTCTCAGAGAGCTATACATAGGACACACGAAAAAAATATGACTAATTGACTCAGCAGCAAGAGAACAACTTGGACAAAGCTGCATTGAGGAACTGGACTGTCGCCAGGAGGCAGTAAAGGTATTCACCGGGAGGGAGCCAAATCTAAATAACATATAAGCTTCCTATCCTGCGGGATTGTAATAGCCTTCAGATATTGTTCATAAACACCTGTCAGTTAATTTCCATAAAATCCATTGTAAGGCGGCCCCAAAACAGATATGAAATAAAAGACTGGGCCACCCAATTCCAGTATTGTTTCTTGATCAGGTCCTTGCTAGGCAATAAAGCTGAGTCATTTGTGTCCCATGATCCCTCTAACCCTATTGCAGTAAGCAGGGACTTCACCTTAGAAAGCCAGCCGATTTTCTTAAAGCAGTCAAGGGCACTAACTTTAGCAAGGGCAGCAGCATATGGGAGCAACTCAGGAGTGGATTTTAAACGCAACCAGAAGAGTAGTGGGCGTAGTTTGGCTTTTTCCACAATTGAAGATCTGCCCATATCCAATCTTAGTGGATGAAGAGGGGTACTCTGGGGAAGTAAACATAAGGCTCTCAAAAGTTTATTCTCTGTCACAAGAAGGCCGTCCAGTTTTTCAAAGCCCTAAAGTTCGGACCCATACAATGTTGAGCCCACTGCCCTATGATCATAGATATGGAGTGGAGCTGCTACTGGTTTGCTCCGAGAGGTCCTATGCTCTTTGATCAAAACCCTAGTAGTCCTCCTATGCTGAAGGGTTTGTATCGTTATGTGGTGCTTCCACGACAAATCCTCGGAGAGAGTGACACCCAAGTAATCAAAGGTGTCAACGCCCAACTAACAACTTTCATCGAAGTCATCGCCATCCTCGACCCCTCCCAATCCGGATTCCGCAGCAACCACAGCACCAAGACCGCTCTACTCGCTGCCACAGACGACATCTGCACCCTCCTCAACCAAGGACACACCGCGTCCTGATTCTACTCGACCTCTCTGCAGCGCTTGACACCATCTCCCACTGCACTGTCACCGCCAGACTCCACGACGCCGGCATACGGGGAACCGCCCTCAACTGGATCCACTTCTTTCTCACTGACAGAACCCAAAGAATCAGACTGCCACCCTTCCTCTCCGAACCCACGAAAATCAACTGCGGAGTACCACAAAGATCGTCGCTCAGCCCCGCGCTCTTCAACATCTACATGGCCCCCCTCGCCACCATAGTCAGACAGCACGGACTCAGCATAGTATCCTACGCCAACGACACCAAGCTCATCCTCGCCCTCACCAAGGACCCCATCACCACCAGACTCAACTTCCAGGAAAGAATGAAGGACGTTGCATTCTGGATGAACAGCAGCTGCCTGAAGTTCAACTCGGAAAAGAAAGGTCCTCGTCCTCGGACCCTCCCCCTCCGCATGGGACAACACCTGGTGGCCCACCGCCCTCGGCAGCCCCCCCCACGGATCACGCTCGAAACCTCGGCATTGTACTCGACTCATCCCTCTCCATGACCCGACAGGTCAATGCTGTCGCCTCCAGCTGCTTTAACACCCTCTGCATCCTCCGAAGACCTTCAAATGGATCCCCCCGAATCAAGGAAGGCCGTCACCCACACACTAATAACCAGCAGACTGGACTACGGAAACGCCCTCTACGCCGGGATCAACAAGTCTCTGATCCGCAAACTCCAGACCATACAGAAAACCCAGCCAGACTCGTCCTCGGCATCCCCCGACATGAACACATCAGCCAACACCTGTGGACCCTCCACTGGCTCCTCGTTGAGAAGAGAGTACCCTTCAAGATACTCACCCACGCCTTCAAATGCCTCCACAACACAGGACCTCAATACCTCAACGAGAGAATCTCCTTCCACGCACCCAAGAAAAACCTCAGATTCGCAGACCTCGCCCTCGCCAAAGACCCGCACATCCGCAGAGCCAAAACAGGTGGAAGAACCTTCTCCTGCATCGCGACCAAGACCTGGAACGAGCTCCCGATCAACATCAGACGTGCCCCCTCCCTGGCTCTTCGCTGAACGGAGCTGCTTACCCCCCCGCCCCAGTGCGTTAAGACCCTCAGGGGTGAGTAGTTCGCTTCATAGTCCCCTGATTGATTGATTGATTGTTTACTCTCTCCAGGGGAATCCCACCCAGTGTCAACTTGCCCTTGAAGGATTTGTGGGGATTCATCATTAGGAGGTTGGTCTTAGAAGTATTGACCTCCAAGCCTCTCATTACACAGAAAGCCTCGAAGCGATCCAAAAGCCGCTGCAGACCTCTAGGTGTCTTGGAGACCAACAACATATCGTCAGCAAACAATAATGTTGTCACCTTGACTCCCCCCAAAGTAGGTGCATCAGAAGGGATATCAGTGAGGTACTGAACAACTCCATTAATAAAGAGCGAGAAGAGGGTAGGAGCCAATACACAGCCCTGTCGGACCCCCCTATCAACTCTGATCGGGTCTGTCAATTGGCCTTGGCTACCCCAGCGAACCCTTGTGTAATTGTCCTCATGAAGACGAACAACCAAGCCAGGATCTCAAAGGGGAGGCCCATCTTCTTCAGGACGGACCAAAGCTTATATCTAGGAATAAGGTCAAATGCTGACCGTAGGTCAATAAATGCTACATATAAACTTCCATGTCCGATAGTCACAATTTTCCAAGCCAATAGGAGAAAGCGAAAAACCTGGTCGATAGTGCTAGTTTTCTGTCTAAACCCTGCTTGAAAAGGAGACAGAATGTTATTGTCACATATCCAAGCCTGGATCTTCATCAAAATTGCACGGGCAAAGACCTTTTGAGCACTATCGATCAGGCTAATGGGCCTGTAGTTGGAGGGCATCGAGCCCTTCTTGTAGACTGGAATCACTTCAGCTCCCTTTAGGAAGGCGGCATTGGGGCACCTGCAGCAATTCCATTGGCTAATGCCAATATGTATAATGACCAATTCTCAATGTCACTAAGAAAGACATCACCAGGTATGCCATCTGGCCCCGGAGCTTTGGTCCTAACAATAGAGTTTATACCGGACCTAATTTCAGATAAAGAAAAGAGCCCGCTAGTCTGGGAGGGGTATAGGCTGGAATAGCAGCATCAAAAGCAGGCTCAGAGGGTCCGGTATATAGTGAGAAGTGCTCGTGCCAGGAGGCAATGGCGATGTTATTAGTAGGTGCCTGAGGTCTTTCTGCATCTCCCCTGGTGACTAAAAGCCAGAATCATTGTGAGTCATTCTTATGACAAGCGTCGCTAATCGACAACCATCGGTTCTCTTCCCATTCCCTTTTCGCTCTACGCAATGCTGCCTTATATGATCTTCTAATTCCTATCACTTCAACCACATCATTTACTCTTATTGCAGTGGCCAATTTTGTTCTGAGACTCCTACATTCCTGATTAAATCAAGCAAACTGATGCCTAGTGTTCTTAGGAATGCCCCGCGAGCTTGGTGGAATTCTATAATAGGAAGCCAACTGGTTGAAAAAGTGAGTATGACAGACCGGAATCTTAGCCACATCACCCAAGTGCTCAGATAATCTATATACCTCTCTGGTACTGTCCTCGAGATTGAGTTTAATTGCTTCTAATTTCCCAGTGTCCATAGCTACACATGCTCACTTGAGACGCCCGTTATCATTAGTTGGGCATGCCTCCCTAGTTGTGAGAAAAGAATTTGGGGGGCTTGAGCGTTTAGCCCAGGGTTATATCAGATCAAGCTCAAGAGGGTTATGGTCACTGTCTGTGGTAAATCCTACTGCCATGTCGACCACTCCAGGCCACAATCTCAAATCTAACAAAAAGTAGTCAATACGACTCATGTTTGTTGTTCTGTAATAAGTATTTACCCCCATTTTATCAGATGTGGTACGGCCGTTGGTGGCCCTCAGGCCATATTCTAAAGTATAAATCTAAAGCAACGGACAGTGGACCATACACGAAATGCAGCACCTGTACCGTAAATCGCCCATATAGTGTCAGTAATAGACAAGAATGCGTGCTAACAACCCAAATGGGCCCCCTGTCCAAGAGCACCTCCCCACTAAAGGGGATACAACATAAACCACCACAAAAATGGTTCAGCACCACAGACCGTCAACAACAAAATCCACAATTGTACGAAACAAGTAACAGTAGAAACAAGTCACTGCTAATGCAAAATCTTCTTGTCTTATTCTTCTTTATTATTCCACTTAATCAATAAAGTTTTTTTCAACAGCCAACGCGTTTCGTCCTATTAACTTAGGACTTCTTCAGGGCTGAAATTTAAAAACATATATATGTACAATTTTACAATAGACACTGTACAAACACATATACAAATATTTTACATGCCACAAACAATATTTACACCATTTTCCGTACAAAAAGAAGAAAACGAAAAAAACACATATACATATATATACACATATGTATGCACATATATATATATAAAAAAAAAGAGAAGAAAAACATACAAGCATTATATAATTAGGCACCATACCCAATATCCATCAGATAAAAACTACCAAAAGAAGAGAGAGGAAAAGAAAATAATAACAATCACTACACAATTCATTAGAACATAAGAAAAAATATATAATCAAGAGAAGTAACACTCAAAGATTAACGCAAGAAAGAAGAAAAAAAGGGGGGAATAACGTAGATATAAAGAAAAAGCAAGATATACAGATTAAAAATACATATTCTACAAATCCTCTATGCCAACGACAAAGTTATTAAAACACCTCACCACCCTAAAAAAAATTGTGTATGAGTGTGAGGAGCTTATCAGCCAAACGCATGCAACCCTATCCAAATGACCTAAAAGAAACACCCAAGAATAACCAGTGCAAAAAACAATAAAGATTCTTAAAAACAACATACCAGAAAAGTGGCAGACCAGCCACAGATAAATCAAGAATTGTAATTGTCCATTTTTAACCAGATATTGTTATCATGAAATTTCTACAGGTGTAAAATGAAAAAGGAGGAAAAAATTATATTTTGGTTTGAGATAAGTGCCATGTTAAAGAAATATAATAGCGTAGAGCGTTCCATATATAGTCATCCCGCTTACCTATATTAAAATATTGCCAAATAATCCAAATCAGAACAAGGTAAAGTATGCAGATGTCCAATATTCATCTGTGATTACACATTGATATCCAAGGAATACAGTGGCTTGATAACCATAGCCTCCTATCTTAATCTCCCTATTTTAATACACAAACAAAACTATTCTAATGGGGCATCGCATCCATATTTGTGTATTTCCTGGGAATATCTTAAGCCCAAAACCGTGATGTCATGGAGCTTATAGTTCCAGTACAGATATATTGAGCATAAGAGATTCTACCCCAAAGAAACAACAAAACAAAACAAAAACATTTTCCAAGCCTAACACTCTATCGCATTATTTAAAACGCCCAATCTCGCTGGATATACTACTTACTTATACTCGAAGCAGACGTAGCCTTCCGTATGGTCATCCAAGACGAGACCAATATGGCATTCATCTTAAAGTTCCCCTAACCGATCACACCCCGATCACGTGACGAGTGCGCCTATTGGAATTACATAACCGCCCCCAATGTGTATAAACGGGAGCGCCATATTGAAATGGCCAAAAAGTCATGAAAAACTCTAAAAAACACTAAAAACAACTATCACCAATAGTTCTGGTAATTTATATTCAAAATATAATTTTAGTAACTAATTATTCCAAATTCCTTTCACTATTTAAAAACCTATTTTGCAAATTGTAGTGTAACTGGGTAACGGAACATTCTTTATATATAATGATTGTCACTCGCTCATATACGCGTAAAGCACAATATCCTTAAAAAATCGTCCAATATAAGACAAAAAATGGGCAAAACTTCTCATGTCCTCCCTAACCAATTTCAAACAGAACACATGATTGTTAAACCACGTGTGGTCACGAAGACCCGAATAGTATATATCGACAAGCACCATCTTTAAAAATGGATCACGCATGGCTACGCGACCATTCCAAACATCTACTTCAAGAGCCGAGTTGACAACCTTTTGACCCCCAAAGAAATGGGCCCAATCAATATCCCAAATATAAATTAACAATACTCAATGTTAAGGAAAACGAAAAAAGAAAGAAAAAGGAGACAGAAAAATGAAAAAAGAAAGGGATTGCAAAGGCAGAGAACAGCTGAGCTTATCGCTAAGAGCAAAGTGGTGTATAAACAAATCTATATCTCGATACACGTTTCCTACCATTTTAATTTTAAAATACTATTAGCACTTATATTGATGCAGTGTAATCGGTTCTTCTGGCCAGTCACACAACATCAAAATAAAAAGGACAAAACACCTCAATAGATATACTAACATAAATTAATATTTGGCGAAGTATATCTTTTTCTGAAATATATAGATCTATATCAACACAAGATGCAGACTAAAGCGATATTCAAAGAGGATTCCATATACACATTTGACAACATATTTCTGTTCTAAGATATTAAAAAACGGAATAATCGAATTAGTCATGTGAATAGGACGACAAAAAATGTCCAAAAAACAGAACATCAACATGAAATACGGGCAGAGATGACATTAAAGAACAGAGTTTCAATGTATGCATTAATCATGCAGTTTCTTCTAGAATTCAGAAGAGCAAACAGTGGAACAGACCATCATAATGAAATCACAGAATCAAAAAACAACCCATTATAGATGGTAATGCATTTCATCCTCTGTATTATGTCCCAATTCAACACATCTCAAACGACAAATCCAAATAGCTTCCCTGCGGCGTAGGGCAAGTTCCCTATTACCCCGCGTGGATGTACCGGGATATGGTCAATGCCATGAAACCACACCTTGCATTCACCACTGTGATGTTCACACATGTGATAGGTCATTGGGTATCTAAGATCGTTATTTCTTATGGCACGTACATGTTCCTGTATCCGCTGTTTAAGCGGTCTCACAGTACTCCCAATGTAAATCCTATCACAATCACACCCCAATACATATACCACATATTTGGTCTTACAATTAATGAAATGTCTTATTTCATATTCTTTATTTGTGTGGTATCTAAACTTTTTTATCTTGTTAATACCAAAAATGCATACATTACAGCCCTGGCATGTAAAAAAGCCTTTGGGTGCTGGTGGTAGCCAGGTTGTGTCAATTTTATTTCTAACATAGCTGGGACAAAGTATATTTCTTAGGGTTTTTCCTCTACGGAAAGTGACCCTCGGTGTAGGTGTCACATGGTCCCTCAAACTCGGCGTATTATATAATAGATCCCAATGTTTTTTGAGAATGGTAAATACCCTATCACTGTTTTCAGTGTACTGAGTAACAAAAGCCAAATGTGGGTTGGAAGCCTCACTGTTAACCGTTTTAGATTTTTTCACCAGGGTATTTGCTCTACTAATTTGTTGGATTCTCCGATCAGCTTTATCCAAAATTTCTTCATTATAACCCCTATTCTTAAATCTATTTCTAACATCCACAATGTTCTCTTTGAATGTTGACTCAGTGCTGCAATTTCGACGGACACGTACCATCTCCCCAAATGGTATATTCCGTATCACTGACTTAGGGTGAGCGCTTGTTGCATGTAGGATGCTATTACATGATATAGATTTTCGAAAGATAGTACTCTGTATGGCATTATTTTCAATGTAGAATAGAACATCCAAAAACTCAATATTATGACAATTATATTTGATGGTCAAATGTACATTATATGGATTATCATTGAGGAATGAATAAAAATCCATTAATTGATCAGGGGAACCCTTCCACAATAATATGACATCATCTATATACCTCCCCAGAAGACAATCATGTCCATCCAGGGGAGGCATATTTGCCCCAGGCATGCTCCCTCTCCCACCAGCCCATAAACAGGCCAGCGTACGAAGGAGCAAACCTGGAACCCATCGCGGTCCCCTGTACTTGATGGTGCCATGATCCATTGTGTAAAAAATAATTTTTAGACAAGATGATATCTATCATCTCCGTCAACATCTCATTATGTTCCATATGATCAGCCGATCGAGTATTAAGAAAGGATTGTACTGCCAGCATCCCAAAATGTTTTTGAATACATGTGTACAATCCAGTTACATCCATAGTCACGAAGAGCAAATCATCCGACCATGCAAGGCCATCCAGCTTTTGAAGGATGTCCCTGGTGTCCTGTATGTATGCAGGCAAGTTGGTCACAAGTGGTTGGAGAAACCTATCAACATACTGGGAGAGCCGCTCTGTTGGAGAATTAATGCCCGAAATAATGGGACGACCCGGTGGGAAACCCCCCCCCTTGTGTATTTTTGGAAGGATATATATACAGGGAGCTTGTGGATTACTGACAAAAAGATAACTATATTCATCTTCAGAAATTAAACCACTTTCCCGCCAATCGTGAAGTTTCATGTTGATATAATTCCCAAGGGAGGCAATGGGATTGGTGGCGACTGGTTCATAGCAGTTCGAATCGCTAAGTTGCCTCTCAATTTCATTCATATAGTCAACGGTATTCATTACCACCACATTGCCTCCCTTGTCTGCTTCTCTAATGACAATGGAGTCTTCTTTGCTAAGATTATCCAAAGCCATTAATTCTGCTTTTGTTAAATTACGATTATGCTTAGGGCGACGTATTGGTTCATTCATAAGAGTATAGATGTCTCTAGTCACTTTTTCTTTAAATTGGTCAATGTTAATATGTGTGTTACTAGGTATAAATTTTGAGCGTGGTTTTAAACCACTATTAATTTGTAAATCTTCACTAATATCAAGGTCATCCCTGAGGCATTGTATGGAAAAATTTTCACCTTCTGGTATAGACAGGGCCATCTGTAAATTCTGTAAATCTGAAACTGTATGTGTAACAGACCGTAAAGGTGTTGTAATAGAACAGACATTAGAGGGGTTTGTGAAAAAGAAATCTTTTAATTTCAACAAACGGGTAAATTTGTACAAATCAATTAGTAACTCAACGGTATCACCCCGTTGTGATGGACAAAAACCCAAACCTCGCCCCAAAACCTTGCACTCCACATCTGATAAGATCCGACTCGACAAATTTACAATAGTCAGTGTGTGTCCTGTATCTATTTCCTCTCCACTACTCCCTAGGTGGTCTTGGATCGTGTTGACATTGCTGGTGTTATGTCTTTTTTCTTTCTTTTTCTTGCCACCTCTTTCCTCCCCTCCTTGTTTTTGATCTCTTTTTGCAGCCTGATTGCCCAACCTCAATCTCTCCATCTCCACTAAAAAATTAGACCGTCCTGGAGATATTGATGTACTAGCACCTTCAGTGCGTGAAACTGATGCCTAGTGTTCTTAGGAATGCCCCGCGAGCTTGGTGGAATTCTATAATAGGAAGCCAACTGGTTGAAAAAGTGAGTATGACAGACCGGAATCTTAGCCACATCACCCAAGTGCTCAGATAATCTATATACCTCTCTGGTACTGTCCTCGAGATTGAGTTTAATTGCTTCTAATTTCCCAGTGTCCATAGCTACACATGCTCACTTGAGACGCCCGTTATCATTAGTTGGGCATGCCTCCCTAGTTGTGAGAAAAGAATTTGGGGGCTTGAGCGTTTAGCCCAGGGTTATATCAGATCAAGCTCAAGAGGGTTATGGTCACTGTCTGTGGTAAATCCTACTGCCATGTCGACCACTCCAGGCCACAATCTCAAATCTAACAAAAAGTAGTCAATACGACTCATGTTTGTTGTTCTGTAATAAGTATTTACCCCCATTTTATCAGATGTGGTACGGCCGTTGGTGGCCCTCAGGCCATATTCTAAAGTTAAGGCATTGAGCTGCCACGCCGCCTGAGACCATTTTTTAATTGATGTTAATTCAAGAGGGGGAACAAGCCACAGCTCATCTTCATCCCTACTTCCACATAGGTCCTCCTTATCTAGGGGTTCAAACATGGACTTGTCATTTAACACCACTTGCTAAGCCTTAAATTCCCCTTTTATTTCATATTAGTCACACCTAAGGAAGGCCCTTGGTAACCCAAAGGTCAGGGCGCTATGTAAGTAAAAGGCAGGACATGTACTTCTGTGTTTTACTTATCCTGGTAGTGACAAACAGCTAAATTCGTTTCTCACTGCTGTGAGGCCTACTCCTCTCATAAGGTAGAATTGGGAATTCCTGAAAATACCTTTAAGCTGTAATTCCTCATCAGAAAGGAGTAGCATTTTTCATGTTTCCTATCTTTGAAATGGTAATGATAAATCCTTTTTACTGGTAAGGTCAGATTTAACATTACTATTTTAGGAATGCCACTTTTCGAAAATGGACATTTTTCTGCTCGAACCACTCTGTGCGCCTTACAGCCTGTCTCTAAAACACATCTGGGCTAGTTGACAGATCCCTTTGTGCATTCCTTCTAGACAGCCACAGACACAGGAAAGGTTTGGGTGTGATTGAGCACCCATCTGCATTCATCTGCATTCCGATGGGTCTTCCTGGGAAGATGGGAGGAAGGGGCTCACCCTTAACCTTCAAAGGGGTAGTGGCCTGATCCCATATATAGGACTGAAAAGCCCCCACTGGTAGTTTGGAGTGAGGGCTGGGATTGACAGGGATACTGGTGTACTTCAAAACCACTCTTTAAAGTTTCCCTAACATCAACGGCACATTTGGACATAAGTACTGGGTCTCTGGCCCCATCAAATCAGACACTTCTGGACCTATACCGAACCTCTGTCAGAAGAACTGTGGTGCTGCGCAAAGGACTCAACTGGACAATCTTTCTGGAGGCACTGCTTTCTGCTTGTTGTCCTACATCCTGCTGCTACCTGACTCTACTGGAAGAAGAGCTGGACTCTGCCTTCCCTCCAAAGTGATCTCCAAGGGCTTGTTAGCTTGCCTCCTGTTTCTGAAGTCTCAGGGACACAAAAGGCTTCCTGCAGTTCTGCAGGGGCTGCCGGACTCTGCCTCCTGTGAGTTGTACCATTGCCTGAGGTACCTACTCCAAGTTCTGGTCCTCAGAAGTGGGTTCTGCAGCTGAGTCTCTGCCAAATTCTCGCCGCTCAGCTAACAGCTCTCGGGAACCGACACCGGACGATGCACAGCCTCAAAAAGCTGAGCAGCACAGCCTCTCGGAACCGACGCTGGACGATGCAAAGACTTGCCATGCAGCGTGCGCCCGACGATCCAAGGTACTGTGTACAGTCAACCCGCGCTCCATTGTGGTAGACTTAAACTTTGGATTTGCACCGGTCCCTTGCAACCTGAATTAGCCTTTTCAGAGCTACCTGCTTCTAAATGCTTTATTTCATTTATTTCTTCAACATTCAATACTCAACTTCTACTTGATGGATTTTGATAGTTTTGGACTTGTTTTACTCAGATAATTATTCTCTATTTTTCTAAACTGTTGAGGAGACTTTTGTGGTGTATTTACTGTGTTGTATGAGTTATTGCACAAATACTTTACACATTTACTTCTAAGTCAAGCTTGCCTGCTCTGTGCCAAACTACCAGGGGGGAGCACAGTATAATTTAGGGTTGTGTTGTGACCTACCCAGACTAGGATTGTGGTCCCTACTTGGGCAGGGTGCATACCTCTGTCAACTAGAGACCCGATTTCTAACAGTATCACTCAAAGGTCAACAAGTTGTGTGATGTGGACATGAGCAAGTGTGTCACACATGGCAGTCTAAATCTATGGTAATCAAAGTTATTGGAGCAATGCAAAAAGAAGTATGTGGAAAGGCCATGTGTGGCATGCCATATCAATATAGTCCCCGAACATGTGTAAATGTCAATACTGGATAACATTGTGACAACAGTAAACAAAATATGAACACATATCTTCTGCGGATTAAGTAGCCAAAATGAAAAGCACATAGAAACTTACTAAGTCTAAAACAATGCAGCCAAACATGTCATACATCAGTCATCGACATATATCAAATTCGTACCTGGGCAAGGCACCAAAGTGTACTCAGGTTAACAATCCCTATATTAAATAGCAAATATCTGCTCAATAAACTGTCACTTCACACATGTAGTGAGTGCACATAACATTGGGTGATCAGGAACATCTCTAAATACCCATCTCAGTAAGCAACTGGAGAAACATGAACGTCAGGTTGTAGAAGTGTACAATGTATCAGGCATTACTTAACATAAGCTATTACACTGGTAACTGAAAGAGACATGTGCAACTTGGTGGCCAACTGTACAAGTAACACATTTTGTGCATCACCGTTAGGAATTTGTTTGAGTCATTCAGTACACATAACACACACAAACATGAATGTAGCTGCAAGAGAGCAAATGCATTGACTGTTGTAATTACTGTTTAATTTTCAGCTGACCAAGAATATGGTCTCCAGCCATGGGCCATGACCCCGATAGCTCATCCACAGGCTGATGCGGATTGACACTACAATCAGACCAAGACCCGGAACATTGTTGAGAGAAGCTTTGGAGTGCTGAAATCCTGGTTCAGATGCTTGGACATGTCATGTGGAGAGATTGCTATACTTGCCCCCATGATCTGCAAGATCATACTAGTTTGTGCCATTCTCTACAACATCTGTGTCCGGACAAGTGTCCCATGGGACGTGGTCCCTGATGAGCAGAAACCAATGGAGGATGAGGATGAGGATGAGGATGAGGATGGAGGAGAGATACAAAGTACAGTGGCTGGAGATAGACAACACACCCATATTGTGCAAAATTTCTTCACTTGATTTACATGCACTTTGACAAACAGAGTGGCCTAACAAAATGGGAAGGTTCAACATGTAAATAAAAAATGGCATCCATCATTTGTGTTGTCGTGTATGTCACAGTCCCAGTAAACATCAACTCACCCACATCTCGTCAACTAGAAGTAGGCATCAAAATGTAACTATCATGACATCAGACCTGTTGACCAACATTGTGCCATGCCTCACATCTATCATTTGCACACATACAGAACTGATATGAGAAGCAGCGTACTGCATGAAAGGGACAGGCCAGCCATGCCACACTTCAAGATCCAAATTGATCATTACTCTCCCGTTGCACTTGAGCAGTGGAGAGCTGCACAGCTAGCAGCCGTGCTGTGTTGTGCAACAGCAAAGTGTACAACATATGCTTCTCAGTGAAGTTAGGAAAACGAACCACAAACTGCCATACCTGAGAATAATCTCATATTGCAGTGTGTCTCAACAAGGTGTTCCAATGCTGATTAACGGCGTTTTGCTGGAACTCATGTCGTTGCTGATACCATCACAGATCATGAGTGGCATCTGCCATGGACAAAGGCCCGCTGTCACACAAACAAGTAAAAGCAGTCACTTGGATAGAACGCATACATGAATATGTGGCTTACCAAAAAACAAAGGTCATGCGAAGTATTTCGTGCATACAATGTCACATATACTGTATCATGGTACAGTTGATGAAAGACACTCTTGCCATGCATTGCTCAGCAGCACAATGAGCACCAAAGGCCTTAAAAAATACATCATGATCAGATTGCACAGTGCCTAAATGGCTAGAGCAACATGAAATTGGATAGGCTATGTGCAAACATCTGAACACCTGAAGGATACTGAGATGTCAAGAGTGTGATTTAACTTAGATCAAAACTCAGATAATAATGCATGTGCATACACACAACTCATTGTACATGGTCAGATGAAGTGATTTAGATATGAGTGAATTGTTAGTTGGTTGTGGCCCATTAGATATGTCTGTGTCAGGGAATGCAGTATCCTTGGACCAGGAGGCACACACAAAGGCCTGCTCTCAGAGTCTATGTCGTGCTCCTACTTTTACAGGAGTAAGATACAGATCATGTGTGAATAACAGCATCTTGTTAATTGAACATCACAAGTACAATGGACAATTTAACAATGTCTCACTGCAGTGGTGACTGATGGCTTACTCACCTATTTAAAAGTTCTGTTGCTTTGTGACACACTCAACCCATATCTACATCCTGTCTTACGATATATGTGGTCATGATAACACCATGTGCAGCACACATGTGCCTGTTCAAGACATTCACAACCAACATATTGCAATGTGTAACAGTCTGCAAATGCAGAGATTGCATATGCTGCTACAGTGTGTTCAGCTGCAAACCCTCTGCCACAGTCCAAAGTGAGCGTAGTACCAAACACTGTGCAATGACTGAGTGTGTGTCATGCACTTCATGATGTATATTGCCCGCTTAAATATTTCAATCGCAGTACAGCTTACATGTTGTCCTGTGAGTGTAGACAGAGGGGCATATAATGGCCATGGCCACACAGAGCAGCACAGATAGCCTCCCTATGCCACATCAATGTTTGCAAGCACATAGCAAGATAAGCACATTATCTAACAGAACACTTAAAAATGTTGACTCTTTACCTTTGTCGGTGCTGGATTGGCCACCTAGGCCCTATGCCGGCAAACGTGCCCCATGAGTCAGGGATGCAATTATAACATGCAGGAATGGATGTGACTGTGATGGTGTGTCTTACTGTTAGCCCTGATGCTCCATCTATGTCTGCTGCTGTATACAGGACACACAGACAATGAAAGTTAAAATAAGATTTCAAGTCCTAAGTACATGTCATATCACTCCTGTGAAGGTAGTATTCACTGATGCTTAGCATGTTTTCCTAGTGTCATCTGTCAGTGAATGCACATATTACCATCTGATGTGAATGCCTTCGCACATGCAAAGCTACAGGAAGCCTTCTGATGCGCTGAGTATTGTAATGCATTGATGTACTATTTATAGTGGCACTTGGAATTCTTCACACTTGTCTGGTCTACTCCACCTGGGCTTGTGATGCTCAAACAATAGCCGAACAGATTGAGCAAAGATATGTTCAAAGCTGCATTGTGCATGAGGCACACATATTGTGTCAGACTCAAAGCCCAGACAGCAGATGTGTCTGTACCACAACATTCCATGGTGGAATTTGGCTTGTTTAGTATGGTAAATGAAGTTTGGCCAACATACACAGGTGTGCTATTGGCATTATGCCATACTTATCACATCTATCCAGGTAAATATCAAGCAGGATGCAACATACACTGTAGACTGGCTGAACCTGCCAGTCCCTGTTCTTTCCTGAGTGTCTATAGCATCTGTAACACATCTTATGGCAAGAAATCAGAAATGTTGTATTAAGTCAGATAATGGGTATGAGGTGAATACATTAGTGAATGTCATAAGCTTCACAAATCACCACATTTTACCAATAAAATGCCTATGTTCCCGCAAACATAAAGCAAACTGAAAGCAATAAGAACATAGGAATGTCTCTACACATCACTATATATTTATGTGTAATCCTGATCAATATATTGTCACTCAATATTTCACCACGATGAAGGCTAAACATCACACATAGGCGCACTTTTACCACTCAAAATCCAGAAATATGAAGATATCAAGGCTGTCAGGTAACAAAAGAGGTGCACAAAAAGTGAGCCCAAGGTGTGTTTGCCTGCATTGCGCAGTGTATTGCACACAATAGGCCAGTTGTGTGGGTTAGAATCTACACATTGACACATTTGCGCATCGCATTGCCCCCGTTCGTTATTCGCGCATTGGCTATTTTACTACGGATGCATCCGAAAAAACAATGCATTTGGGAAAAATGGGTGGGATACAGGCAGGAAGTGATGCACTGGGTGTGGCAGGCTGCAAACTAGGACGTGGGAAGTTACTTTCACTTTCTCTCTGTTAGTCTGTGCTTGGTGTAGGAGGCTGTTTTTGAGAGTCTGACAGTAGAGTATGCATTTTGATAGTCCTGCACCACTCTTTTAACGCTGGACTATTACTCAAGATTTCTATTCCAGTCTGTATCTAACAGCTAATGAGCCAAGGTACCCAACTTCCATATTAATGGAAAGGTATTTCCCTATGTCCTTTACAGTATTTCTTTTATTCCCTATTGATATAACTGCATGTTAAGGGTCAATCGGGTATCCACCAGAGAGGCCAAATCATGCTTTCATTAGCCTGACTTTCTTATCTATACACTGTGTTTTAAGACTGCTGACTATCCATCCTTTTCTATTCATGAACAAGTGTGAAGCCTTTCTTTTATAATAAAGCACAGCCACTGTGGTGAGTTATTCCGTGACAATACACATACTGTTTTTATCCTCACTTTTAAACGTTTATGTGTTTAATGTATCATTCATTCTGTGGGCATATTATAAATGTAGACTATCATCTGCTTTTGTGTCCTTTCACATATATAAATGTGATGGCTTCCTGATGAAGGCACTTTTGCCGAACCTCGCATAGTAACTCCATCTTCAAGACCTTCATAATACAATTTGTTATCTTCTTTAATATTCAATGGTTACTAATGAGCAGTAAGGCTGAGCTCAAAAGGCGTTACTGGGCTTGGATTAATGCCCAGGAGCTTAGCAATCCAAGAGTAGGAAGGCTTACGGAAGAATTTTACCTTCACAAGCAGTATATTTTATTAGAACCATACTTAGATTTTATCTAGACACCACGAGACAGAGCACTTTATATACAGTTTAGAGTAGGATCACTCCCGGTTCGAGAGTTAACTGCAAATTGGAGCGCCCCATATCAGACACCAGTGGAGTGTCCCTGATGTAAGGCGCCGACTGAGAGTGTAGCCCATCTCATGTTTGCTTGCCCTGTCTATAAAAGTGTCAGAACGAGGTGGCTTAAACCCATCTGCAGACAATTGGGGACATACGAACATTGTACTGCTCTGCGTATTTTAAAATCAGATGCACTGACCCTTTTTGCCTGTGGTGTGGCCAAGTACCATGGTCGTGTTTGGATAGTAAGGCACAAATTCCTGCGTGGGGCATCCTGATGAATTATTATGTTTTTATGCTACTTTTTAGCCTAAATGGTTTGCACAGTTCATATTGCACTGTCACTTTACATTGTAGCCCTTTTCTAAAAAAAAAAAAAAGATGCCTTTTCTATATGAAGAGGGCTGGAATCGAATTCATTTCACTAATGTATTAAGTTTTTATTTGCTACAGTCTGCTCCTCTCATTCTTTGTGTAACAAGAATTTAATGAATTGATGGACTTTTATACTTTTAAATGATGTTTTAGATAATTTGTAAATTTTTAATGATGGATGTAAGAATGTAAGTGCTTTTAAGATACTTGCTATCGAAATAAAGCTATTTGACTGACTGACTGACTAATGAGCTTTTGCCATGAGTTATATACAAACAACATCAACGTTCATTGTGAGATGATGTTACTTCTCTTATATTTACACTAAACTGCCTAATTGTATGTATCTGTGACATCAATTTATGTATGAACAAGTGTCAAGGACATCTCTGTAAAGTTGCTGATGCAGTCTTTTCATGATATAATTAATAAAATATTTTTTGCTATCCTGAATATATCATATATTGGTATATGGTCAATTTCTGTTTAATTCCCATTGCACTACTTGATGTCAAGTTTATATGTATATGCCAGCATTTTTAATGTAAAGCTTCTTGCTTAATAACGTTTTCAAAATTGCATCTGTTTCTCCCTGCTCTTGGCAAGCCATTTGTATGCAGGGGACTCCTTCTTTACTAAATAAAAGCGCCAAATCTGTACACCTCCCAAGGTTAGTCCGGACAGGGAGAAATTTCTTTTTTCCTCCTCATTTTTTCCACTTTCTGTGTGTGCTGCATTCTGCAGCACACATAGAAAGAGAAAAACGCCACTTAGAATTGTTTCTGTGCAGGAAGGTGTCCCTTCATGCACAAAAACAATCCTGCAACGTGCAAGGCTTCTGAAACGGCACCAGTGCAGGGAGAAAGGACAGTAATGCACTGTATTGCATAGATACAGTGCATTCCTGTCCTTTCACTTTGGCGAAGAGCAGAGCAGCAAGGTGCCTTCCTGCGCTACGCTTTGCCAAAATCCCATAAATGAGGGCCTGTATGTTCAGAGAAAACAGATCTGTCCCTGTAGCAGTGTGACAAGACGTATGCTAGAATATGTCAACATGTATGTCAGTGGCACGTGGGTTGCCATCACTATGTAAACACAATAGAGTGTGGTAGTTGCAGCATTTGTTTTATTTGAGGGACCTACATCTTTATTAGTAATGTGTTTGGGCCATGACTGACAACCAATGACATGCCTAAATGTCTGTCTGTTTCTGTCTGTTTATGTGTTTGTGAATCATAGGATGGATATTAAGATATTGGATGAGTTAGTGTATTATGACGTAAGTCTGTAGTGATACAGCTTCAGTGGTACTTGTGCCATCCTTATAGTTATAGAGCAAGGGTCCAAGGCTCATAGCAAATACATGATTCTGCAAGATGACTACTCTGTCAAGCAGACACACACTACTGAGATGCTATGTTCAGGTAATGATGTCTGCCTTGAAATGCAGACTTGATGATGTTTTCCCTACAAGTCTGAAGCTGGAGATAATGTTGACGTTTCCATACCATTGCCTGTTTGTAAATGTTATTGATGTCCCCCAAGCAGGTTCTACAGGGGGTACATTACAACTCCATATCCATGTATTGACTATCTGCCACTGTGTGAGTTAAGACAGCTATGTGTGCAGTTTGTGATAGTCCAGATGGGGTATGCAGAAGCAAGCCACTATGCCAGTTCTGTTTCACCTTATCCACTTTCACCTTATCCAGTTATGTTCATGTTCAATGATGTGCACCTTTGCAGGACGCAACTCAAAATCCCAATTTAGGGTAACTAGGCCCATGTGCCAAAATGTAGATCAGGACAACTTCATGAGTGTGAAATATTGTCCTGTATGATATGGTATCCATCTAATTGTGAGTACTGTTAAATGTTGTGCTCCCACACAGATGGCACTTGACTCACTTTACCAGGTTCAAGTAGGGTATGTCTATGTAGTGACTTCATATTTACCATGTATCGATCCCCATTGCTGGTTTAGTTTGAGTAAGCAAGATTTGATATGTGTTACAATGTCAGACTATACATCTTAGACTTCATGTACATGTACTGACTATACTAAATGTTATTTCTATTTGCACCCAAGACAACATGACAGCTGATGAGACCCGCACAATTTGAACTCGGGCGTGAACTTTACTGTCATGTTCGCAATGTAGCAAAGGCTTTCCATAAAATGCAAAAACTGTATGTGCAGGCCAAAGCAGCGG
Source organism: Calotriton arnoldi (assembly GCA_963921515.1). NCBI lineage: Eukaryota > Metazoa > Chordata > Amphibia > Caudata > Salamandridae > Calotriton > Calotriton arnoldi. The sequence continues at coordinate 510,225 of CAWUFW010010009.1, forward strand.
GGTCCTGGAACATTGCCCAACCCACAACAGCTGCAGTGTCAACCTCACCCCCCTAGCACAGACAGATCAGGCTCAAGCCATGCCCGAGGTGGGCCAAGCCAGCCCAGACCAACCCCATGCCAGCCACAGCCAGTCCAAACTGTTGCTACACTAGCTCCCCCAGCAGCCACACAGTCCAGGAGGAAAGCCCCACAGCAATTGGTGTTCCACTACACCATTATCCGAGAACTAAACAAACTTAACCAGAAACAAGTTGATATATGTGAATAGCAGAGCCGGCAGAGCATCCACCTGAGCAACCTGGAGGAGGCGGTTGAGCAGCTTTCCCAGCTGCTGTTAACTTTTGGAGTTTCTTGAATATTTTAGTGTCTATTGTAGTTTTTAGGTACTTATTAGATAGAGTAGGTTTCAATTAGATAGGTTTTAGTATTTATTTGTATTTTGATAGCTTTTTTCAGGTTAATAAGGTGTTAGTGGGTGGGGGTTAATGTTTAGGCTTTGTAAAAATACTCAAAAAATATATATTTGTTTACATAGTTCAGGTATATGTGTAATGTATGTTTGTATTGTGTGCTTATGTGTGTTAAGGGGGTGGGGGGTCTGTTGTGGTAAATGTGTAGCATAGATTATGCTAAGTTTAGATAGGCTAAGGTAGTGTTATGTTAAGTTATTATAGGATACATAGGTTAAGTTAGTTTAGGCTTAGGTTATATTTAGTTAGGTAGGTAGGGTAGGTTAGGTAGTTTTAGTTGTTGCGAACAAAATTCTCTGATATAAAAATCTTGTTCTACTTTCACAACTGCAGAATGGTTTACTGCGTAGGATTTGTCATATTTGCTTAGGTTGATTTGAGCATATGATGGGATTCCCTGCAGTATTTGCAGGTATGTGTAACTTTGTGAGACACCAATGGCCAAGAGTCAGTCAATGTTGCAATGGAGTCACTTAAGGGATCTTCAACAATATTTGGGCTCTGTAAGTGGTCCTCTTGTGTGAATGGACACACTGACCAACACATATATTCACCTACTGTAACACTGTGTGTGTAAGTTATGCTACATGTTCAGTAGGGATAGATCTGTCACCCCATAGTGGCAATTCATGGCTGTGTTTGTACACACACTGGTGCCAGACAATTACGCACTCACCCTTGCACCATTGTAGTACTAGTACGTCGTTGTTTGCTGATCAGAATCCATGAACGTGGCCCACACGTGGCAGGAAACATCATTCATCCATGGCATTGAGTACTTGCAAAGTGTTGCACTACCTGCTTGTGTATTTGTGCGCCTACTTGCTAAGTCAGGTAAGACAATTGTATGACGGTTTCTCTTAGCCTAGGGATGTATACCTTTGTTCCAGGGTCTGTGCTCTGGCTCCTCTATTTTTTTATGTGTGTACATGGTACATGGTACAACTGATGTAATGTGTGGGTACACTACACTCAATGCATGTGAGGGCTCTCAGGGCCAATGGGATGATACAGGCCCCTAAAGATTTAGCAGTTGCAGTTCATGCTTAGTGACATCCAAGGTACAGCACTGAGCTTCTAAATCCTTGAGTGGCACCGATATGATGCTGTATACGAGGAGTCTGGCCATGAATATCTGCATATTGTCAGTGCATGCATTATGATATTACTCATAGGATATCTTCAGTTGAAGCATTGCGACTGACATATGTGCATGATGACATTGTCATAATAACTGACCAAGATATCTGTGGATGTGTGAGCATGTGTTAGTGGCTCACCTGCATCACATGACCATTTTGTGCAGTTCTGCAATTGTGTGATTAGTTGGCCTATTTCACTGTATGGCACTGAAGGTATCGATGCTTATTGTCACACCATGACGTTCCATAGTTCAAAGGGATTTGCAACCTAATACCATGGCAGGGGTGGTCGATGATGCTTGACCTTGTCCAAGAAGATAAAGTGATAGGGTCTGTAGAGCAAATTCCTAGAGATGCAAGGAAGTGCCTTTTGTGTCTGCACATCCACCATGGTGTAGTTAGTCCTATATGCAACAGACATACAACACGCAACCTCAAGGTAGTACATTTATTTACAGGCGTGTTCATAGTCTAATTCACAGTGGCAGTTATTGCACCAACACCCTCAACATTGTTTTTAAGCCAAAGAATGTCCAGACAGAGTCCATTGGGGATACATGTCATGTGACAAGTTGAGGAGAGGAGTATTCAAGTGAGGAGGAGGTCAAAATGGCCATTATGGAAGATAGGTCACATCGACAATTCACAAATGGATCCAATCAACAGGTGGGCCTTGTGAAATGGGGACAGTACCAGGTGACAAGGGGGCTGACATGATCATAAACACAGGTCCAATGAGAAACTGGCCAAGTGGCACAGACAAATGTCAATGGGGATTTGTCTGATGGAGAAGGTTGAAGTCCCCATCTTCATCTTCTGATGTGTGTGGTCCCTCCCCTGAGGGTGCTGGTGTTGGAGCAGGAGGCATACACACATCAAGGGCAGAAGATGTGGCTCCCCTGTCCCCAGCAGCATTTGCCAGTGCTAACAAGTTAGGCAGCACAGCGCAGAAGAGGGCCTGCTGGCTTGTCAGTACAGCAACAACGTTGTGGTGGAAGGCACCCATTGTTGCAATATAGGAGTCCTACTTCTGTTGTGGGGATTCTGCACCTACACAGAACTATGCGCAGGAAAACAGGACCTCGGTGTATAGGGGTGTACCAACCTACCACCTTAGTACCCAAAATCCCAAAACCGACTAGCTATAGTGTCTCATTCGTTCTCCTACAAAATCACGAAGCTACAAATGATTACACAACCCAGAACACACTCCCGACTCTCTCAGGAATTGCGGTAGCAAGACATACCCTTTCGCTCGCTCACTCGTACTTGTCCACAATAAGAATGGTCAGAGTGACTGTTATAGTTCAAAATGTTTATTTGAACTATTGTGCTCTATAATGCAGTATACGAGCCACTACCAGTAGCGAAATGCATAAACATAGAACAATTAGCATTGTTACAATTCCATAGAATATAAAGGGGGATGTCATTATATATAGACAGTGGAAAAAGGACTATAAGGCCTCACCACCCTCCCCTTGGTAAGGTGTCTATTATATAAAAGAAGATCTCTGGGCTTTGTCAGCAGACCCCTACCTTAGTGCCTAGATGGAAGCTTTACATCATAGGAACCACATAGCTCTTCTCCCTGGAAAGGACCCTCTCCAAGTGTGTTTTAGAATAACATGCATCCCTGTAATATCAAAGCACGATTTTCCAGTAGAGCAGCTGTGTTAGCATGTTTTGTCTAGATGCTAGGGACTGACCAGAACAGAATAACAAGGGGCATTGTTTATCGACCTTGCACATCGTGTTCAGACTAAACTCCAAGAACAGGCAGAGAACGCAGAAAGCAGACAGTTCTCATGTGAAAGGCACAAACAGAGTCTTGCAAAACAAAGTCATGTAGTAACGTGCGCAAAAGCAGCATCATGGCAGCCGTGCTCATGCTAACTTAGCAATGTCGACAATGACCCCAATGGCCATATAACACTTCCGCTCCATAGATTCAAGGATGGTGCGTATAGCCGACAGATGGATAGCAACCTCACTGGAATCACATGAGCAGGGCTGTTGTTCTTGCCTATGCCTCATGACACCAACAATGTCAGCCAGGGACTGTTCCAATCTATGGAGCAGAGGGTAGGTGCCTCTAATTGCCTCAGAGGTGTCCTTATTGGGACTGAGGCACCTACAGACTCCCTCTAGAGTGCCTGTAATGGTCTCAATCCATGCCCACACCTCATCTACCAGCTGCCACTGGACTATTGCCACCTGCTGTGGGAAGACAACTCTGCGGTTCTCAGAGTCCAGAGCTGCGCTTGGGATGGCAGATGGGGTATGTCCCATGATAGGTGGTTCCTCTGGAGACCCTATGATGCTGTCATCCCTTTCTGTGACCGGAGAAGGTGTTCCAATGGCATCCAGGAGTCGCTGAAGATGTCATCGTCCATGGGAGGCAGGTTGCTATCACCAGCAGGTTGGTCATCAAGGACAGGCAGCTGTTCAGGAGGCGTTGTTTCTTCCTCTGCAGTAAAATAGAGATATGTTAATTGTGATCTATGCTAGATGTTGACATGAGTAAGCTGGATGACATACAGACTTCATTCTCATTAACTTTGAGTACAACATTGATGTGTAGGACATGTGTGACTCATAGGAACTGTGGCTAAGTTGCACAGTAGTTGGCTTTCAAATGCAGCATCACTGCTTTGTTCACACAACCACTGTGTGACAAAGGTGACTTTTCGTGTCATTACACACATTGCAAAACAGTTACACAGCTTGCTGGCCTGCCCTGCCTGTGACGGAAAGTTGATGTAAGGTCCACATCTGCCTTGGTGATTAGCTTTCTTTTTCAAGATGGGTATTCTGAATGTGGTTTCACGTATTGACACCACTACTGTGCATGTTGGCCCCATATCACCAGCGTGCCTGCATTCCCTCTGGCCACTACTCAGCCCACAGCTCCAGGGAAAGTGATGCGGGCTTTGTCATTTATTTGATTTGATTCTCAGGTCTGCATTTCATGCAGTACATCACAGCATTCTGCCTTGTTGTGCTGTGTTGCATGCACATTGTGCATTCATGTGGCCAAGGGCTCATAAGTCACATGCATGCACACAACTCAACACAGTTAGCAGCCTTGCTACACTGCAGGGATGTTCAAGGGCATGTACGTACCATGGTTTGCCTATTTGTCTATACTCAAGTGATTTCAGTGCACACACAATTGGCTCCAAAGTTCAGATCAGTGGGCACAGTGTACCAACTCGGAGGGGATAGGCCCATTCAAACTAGGTAGATTGCTAGCACTGAAGCTTATCCCATTTCATCATTGTCAGAGTTGATTATATGCAGAGTATCACACATCTTTTGGCTCAGCCCCGATCACTTTTACATGTACATGACTCATCTGGCAATCCTCATTTAGGCCCATGGACTCCACTTACTGTCACCAAGATCATATATTGAGTCTCATGTGACACCAACCCCAAAACTGTTAGTCAACATATCCATTTGTCTGACATGGCTATGGGTCAAGCTGTGCCCCACATGCTAGTTGTGATGATAATCTGTGACATGTACCTAGCCGGGTTTTGCACACAACTAGGCCCATACACCTCACCCTCCAACCATCCCTGAATCCTGCCTAAAAAAAGAATACCACTTATAAAGCGCCTGGTTACACCAACTGGTGTGTCCCCGCGCTAAGATCACTCTTTAAAAAGCTGAAAAGCCGGGACACAAAGAACAGGGGTAGAATGGACACGAGCCTCAGAGCTGGAAAAGCCAAGTTTTCAATCTTTTCGGGAAAATGTTCTTTGATGGCTCGGCATGGAGAGAAGGAGGTAATGCATTCCAATTTTGGCTACCAAATAGCGGAACGAGCGCACAGCCATTCTTGCTCTTCGGACTTTGGGAACTTTGACCAGATAGGCTCCGGTAGATCTAAGATGTCGAATCGGATTATAGGGGACAAGTTGATCATGGAGATAACTAGGGCCTTTGCCCTGCAGGCTCCGATGACAAAAGCATAGGGCTTTGAAAAGGATTCTTTTGTATATAGGCAGCCAATGTAGGGAGTCAAGAACTTTCACGGAGGAAGCTTTCCTAGGTAGGTTAAGAACTGAATGGGCTGCTGCGTTCTGAATGCATTGCAGCCTATGAAGACGTTTTTTAGTTGTTCCTAGATAGAGGACATTTCCATAGTCCAACTGGGATGTTACAAGGGTGTGAACCAGGGTTTTTCTGGCTTAAGTAGGGAGGATATCCAAGTTTTTTATCAACATTTTGAGAATTCCAAAACATTTTCCTACAACCTTCCTAGTGTGTGTTTCAGAAGAGAGAGTAGAGTCCAGCCAGACTCCTAGATATTTACTTCCTCTTTAGGGTTAGGTGTAGGACCCAGAGTCTGCGGCCACCACGCTGAGGGCCAGATGGTGGGGGATTTCCCCACAACCAGGATCTCTGTTTTGCTACCGTTCAGTTTGAGGCAATTACTTGGCATCCAGGAAGCAAGGTCCCTCAGACAGGAAGAAAACTGGATGGCTACTGAATTATGGGACAAGGTGACAACAAGCTGCGTGCCATCCGCATAAGATACGATGGTGACATTGTGCCTTTCCACAATCTCCCCCAAGGGTCCGATGTAAAGATTAAAAAGAGTTGGCCTCAAAATTAAGCCTTGTGGGACCCCTTGTGAGAGTGCAATGCTTTTAGAAGTATGTGGACGTTGTGTAACTTGGAAACTGCGATCCTGAAGGAAGGAAGTCATCCACTTTAGAGCAACTCCATCCAGCCCACCTGACCTAAGGTGTTGCAAGAGCAGTCTGTGGGATACCGTATCGAATGCTGCGCTGAGGTCCAACAGGACCAGAGCAACAGTCTGACCTTCGTCTGCATGCCTACGTATTGTCTCCGTGGCGAGGAGTAATGCTGACTCCGTAGAGTACGTAGCTCTGAAGCCTGATTGCGTGGGATGAAGTAGATTGTACTGATTAACATGCGCAACCAATTGAGTGTTCACCACCTTTTCTGCTATTTTAGAGAAGTTGGGCAGGAGTGAGATAGGGCGCAAGTTATCCAGCAGGCCTGAATCTGCTGATGGTTTTTCTTTAAGGGGAGAACAATTGCTTGCTTCCACTTATTCGGGACCTCACCACCGTGGAAGGAAAGTTCCAGAAGCTGCTGTACGTAAGGCAATATTATATCCAGGCCTTCCCTAATGATTTTTGGCGGGCTGGGTCTGTTGGGGAGCCATATTTAATGCTTAAAGCTACCCCTTTTAAATCTTCCAGTAGGGAGAGGAGAATTCTGAGAGGGAGTTGCCCCCAAACAGAGAGATCCTCTCAGATTGACAAAGCATACCGTTACGAGTCTCGTCAGGAAAGGCATCATATATTTTAGATACCTTCGTAGCAAAAAAGTCGGCAATCTGGTTACACGACTCTAGAGAACTAATGGCAGGTGCCATAGTTCTCTCTTGAGAGGATAAGTCTTTAAGAATGACAAATAGTTCTCTAGAGGAGTTATCCACCTGCTCTATACTGTCATTGTAATAGACAGCACAGGTTTTCTTAATAAGAGAATGGTAGTTCTTTAATTCTGACTTATAGGCAGCCTTGTTGCTATTTCGAAAAATCTTTTCTCCATTGACGCTCTAAGCGGTTACAGGATATTTTAGCTGTCATTAGAGCTTCATTGAAACATGGCGCTGATTTAGTTCATCTAGAGGGGATAGTGGAAGTCCATGGAGCCACTACATCCAGTGTTTCAGTAATCCACTTATCCACTACTCTGCTAGCAACATTAATATCCTTTCCCAGTAGAGGATGACTCTGCTAAGAGCTTGAGTAAAGCTCTCAGAATTGAATCTGGTCCATCTCCTGTTTGGGGAACTTAGTCTTATTCTAGCTGAAGGAGGAAATTTAGCTAATAGAATAGAAAATGCCACAAGATGGTGATCAGACCAAGGAACTGCAATTGGGGTTTCAGTCTCTAGCAGTTGGAAAAAATAGGGTCTAGTATATGAGCTAGTTGGTGTGTCGGATGAGTGGATTTAAGCTCTAGCTGAAGGGTGGCTAATTCCTGACGTAGGAATTGCGCTTCACTGCTAGTGTGGTCATCAAAGTGTAAACTAAAGCCACTCAAAACAGTCAAATTGTTATGGCATAGCGCTGGTTGCACCACTAATTCCACGAGGCATGAGATATAATTAGTGACCAAGCCTGGAGGTCGGTAGATCAGGAAGCCATTGACTGTGTAGTTGTTAGCCGCCATTATAGTAAAGAAGGCAGCTTCACTATTATCTATATTGGCTGTTTCCATAGTACATTTTAGGGATAGTTGGTAAATAATGGCTATTCCTCCTCCTCGCTTAATAGGGCGATCCTGTCTGAGGATGCCATAAACCTGCGGAAGAGCTTGTAATATCTCGGGGGCAGAAGCCTCGTTCAGCCATGTTTCCGTGAGAAATAAGGCATCAGGTTGATTTTCTATAATAAAATCATGGATTTCAATGTTATGTTTGCAAAGTTACCTACAATTAATAAGTAAGAGCTTTAATCTGTGCTCTTTCCTAGGGCCTGCCTTCAGTATGGTCATTTTAAATGAGCAGTAGGTGCAACACAGTGTATTTACCTCAGTAGATAGAGTGTGCCTGCATGATTCTAGGAGAGGTGGTTCTTGTTCTTTTAACCTCTCCGCCAAGTACTTCAAAGACTGGTCCCTCCTGAAACAGGCAGGGGTTCTGGCCCCTAGCCCCAGCCTGCCACGAACGGGTGTAGACGGACTTGCCTTCGGCGCGCTGGCGGCATGCCCGCTGCGCGCATACACTGCGTGTCCGCTCTGGCATGCAATTTAAATAGGCGGTGAGCAGCCGAAACTAGACTGCAGACTTCCCCCGGAGTGTTCGGCCTGGCGGAAGTGAGGAAAAACCTTAGCTCAGCCCTCTGCTCAAACGGCACTGCAGCCGCGGCGGAACAGGGTGGGTTAGCCACAGAGAGGCCAAAGTAAATACAAGGTGAGTGAGATTAAATCAGACTTCTAGTTCTTTCGTAGTAAATCAGACTTCTAAACACATTGATAAAAAGTATGCTATATTTCAAAAGTTAAAAACACGCACAGAGCGTTTCCACTGTTTTTAAAGAGTCAGGACGGATGCTTGCAGACCCTGACACTGTCTGCTGCGCGTCTGCTCTGGCAAGCAATTTAAATAGGCGGTGAGCCGCCAAAACTAGACTGCTGACTTCCCTCGGAGTGGTTGGCCTGGCGGAAGTTAGGAAAAACCTTAGCCCAGCCCTCCGCCCAAACGGCACTGCAGCCGCGGCGGAACAGGGCTGGTTAGCCACAGAGGGGCCAAAGTAAATACAAGGTAAGCAAGACTATAGCAGACTTCTAAACACATTGATAAAAATTACGCTATATTTAAAAAGTCAAAAACACGCACAGAGCGTTTCCACCGTTTTTAAAGAGTCAGGACGGACGCTTACAGACCCTGCCACTAAGCCTACCTAGCTCATTTTACAATTCCCTGTTTCACATCCTCCTGCTTTGAGGTATGTGGTATGGTAAGACATTAATTTTTCCGGCTCCCTCCTGACACGTGTTACATCTTCAGCCAGGTCGACATCACATGTAGGATGTAGTGCACCAATGCCCTCTTCAATGTCATCCCTTCCCAGCTGTGACACAAGTGTGACACTATTAGACACAGCAGTGCACGTGTATTGCTCAGGCTACCTTGCAGTGCACACGTCACTTCTCACCTCCTTGCTATGCAATGTCTCCCCATTCAGACACAGTGCCAGTTCAAAGTACTCGGGCCCATTGGGCTCACACGCAATCTATTATTTCAACAGACACACATGGGGGGCTTTAGTATAGGAGTCTTTGTAAGAATAACGCTGGCCATTATCTTCTCCAATTGGGTTTATTGTGAACAGATATCCCCAGCAGATTCAGCTGCACACACTGCAGCTCCCAATCCAGTACTGGTCACTTTCCATAACCTAACATTCCATCCTTGGTTCTACTCTTCCATTCCATGCTCCATATTATATCATCAACTCTACATATTTCCCACCTTACAAAGGCAAAACAACAAAGAAAGTAATGAGTAAAACAATAAAATAACAGAAACAATCTAACTCAACTACATTCTAAAGAATCTTGACAATATCTACCCAAAAGAAAATAGCAGACAAAGATACACATTTTAAAGGTTTCCTTCTTCTCTCCAGTAGTTGACAACCTTACAAACATTTCCCACACTCCACACAGAACCATCCTCCAATTCAACTACATTCCATCTTACCTTAGTGACCTTAAGTGGACAAGAAAATGTACTGTCGCCTTTCCTCACTATCCCATCATCATTCAGTGTTAGACCTGGCCCTTATGACAGGTTTATCCCCAAACATTTTGCCTTTTGCCTCCTATTTTTCTGACCCTGTTTTCGTTGGCTATAGATTCTGGGCACTTTACCACTGCTGATCAGTGCTAAAGTGCATATGCTGTCAGTATAAATTGTGACAATGATTGGTTATCCATGATTGGCATATTCGATTTACTGGTAAGTCCCTATTAAAGTGCACAGTGTGTGCCAGGGCCTGTAAATCAAATGCTACTAGTGGGCTTGCAGCACTGGTTGTGCCGGGAAACAGCCATAACAACGCAAGCCTTACATCGCATGCCTTTACAGGGCTGCACCATGTGGTTGCGGGCAGCCCCAGGCGCTTTCGTGCATTAGGTTGCAGCTGCACCACACTTGCAGGCAGCTGCCTGGGGATCAATTCATGAGTGGGGGGCACCCCATCCTGACACTTGTGGCCATTGCGGGGCGAACCCAGGATGGGCCCCCGATCTGGAACTGGCTGCAGGCGCACTGAAACTCGTAGGGATTACGTCTCCACCCTAAACAGCAGCATGCCTCATGGCCTATCTAGGTTAGGATCATGACATGTGCAAGTATTAGTAATTGCTGTATGGCACGTTGTGGTTTATATGCATTATGGCCTAGTGGCACAGTAATTTAAGTGCTTATGGCCTAATCTGATGAAAAGTGATTTATGAGTTTTAGGCACATTTTGATGACAATTGCCTAGTGACACAAGTAATCTGTGATATTGTGGTCTAATGTGTTTGGACCTACTACGAAGTGATTTATGACCTTATGTGCACTTTAATGACAAGCGCCTAGTGGCGCAACGATTTATGTTATGTGGTCTAATGTGTTTTACATGCTATGCAGTGATTTATGGTCTAATGTGTATTATGTTTATATAATACAAATGATATTTTTGATATACCCTTGTGTGCAGTCTCTTTTGTGGTGTGCCTAATGTGTCACTGGTGTGTGTGTGTGCTGCACAAACACTTTACACATTGCCTCTGGGAAAAGCCTGACTGCTCTGCCAAGCTACCAAGGGGGTGAGCAGGGGTTATCTTGGGTGTGTAACTCCCTTACCCTGACTAGAGTGGCGGGTTCTGCCTGGCTTAGATATATGCCCTAGCAAACCAGAAACTCCATTTCTAACACCCAGTCACCCACTTCAATGTGGACTTCTCTTACTCTTTTTTTCACATTATAGTATTCTTCTGCACATTTCTGTCTCACTGTAACTTCTGCTTTAATTGCCTCATGATCCACCCACACCCGATCTCTGTCAGCTAACCAAGCTGGATTTTCCTTTCTACCTGGTTCCCTTCCCTTCAAGGAAATAAAGGGGGAAATTCCAGTCACTGAATGGGGGGTGGTCCTATGTGCCCATACCAAGTTCCTCAACTCTTTTCTTCAAGGCAACCCATTGGCCAATGACAACTGCAAATTATCCATAATCTAACAGTTTACTCTCTCAAACATCCAGTTAGCTTGCGGCCTGAACAAGGCTACTCTCTCATGGGTAATACCCACGGTGCAAGGGTGCCTGCATTGGTGCTAGGCTGCCGAAGTGGCACAAGTGCAGGGATAAAGGACAGGCATTTACTGTATTGCATGAATACGGTGCATTCCTGCCCTTTCACTTTGGCTTGGGGCAGCACAGCAAGGTGACTTGCTGTGATACCCTACAGGAAAATCCTGTACATGAGGGCCATGGTCCTCTTGTGTGCAACACTTGCATTCACTCTAATACCCAGTAAGAATTTGTACATGACAGGAGTTGGAGTGGTCTCTACCATGGTAGGCAACACCTGTGTGATCTCACCCCACACTTCGGGACAGCTGTGTGCAATATAGTTTCATGCTAGTGACTATACACATGGCTCTCCACATGTTCCTGAGTGGTGATACTTCACATGGGCCACACCTGACCCCCCTCTCAGGTGAGGAGTTTATCCTCTGACAACCCCATTCCATTCCATTGCTTTGCAGTCCTGATTTGGCTGCATGGTCACTAGTGAGACACAGTAGCCTCATGGTACAAGGGGGCCTGCACTGTCAGCATCTGGTTGGGCAGCGTTCAAGTATCCATGTATGCAGTGGCGGCTCCTCTGCTATGGCAGAGGAGCGTTGTCCTACTGCTTTTAAGCAGTGCAAATCAAGGAAAGGTAAAATGATAATAACTGAGTTATTATCATTTTATGTTTCCGTGCTGCTTTGCGGATGGGTGGGCGGGGCTGCTCTGCTCTCAGAGCAGGGCAGGGGAGGAGTGGTTTGCTCACTCCTAAGTCCACATGACTGTTTGGCCGGCCCTCTGGGACCGGCCAAACAGTCATGCGCACTTTCCCTGTTCTCCACGCAGGCTGCATTCAAGCCTGCCTGGAGAACATGCCCAGGCCCCCATTCCATGGCTGAGCATTGTACCATGATGCTCAGACCAATCACAACGCTGCATTGCAGCGTTGTGATTGGTCAGGGGAACCTGGCTCTCATCTTGTTCCTGAAGTCCGATGGAGGAGAGCAGGAGCAAGCACGCGAGATCCAGCTGCAAGGTAAGTGTTTATCTTTTTTTAAAATTTACATTGCGCCTCCCCACCACGAGCCCTCCCCCCGCCCGCCTCGCAATCTGCGAGCCATGGCGACCGCCACTGCATGCATGATGTGCTGTTGCGGTCCATGTTGTTCTGCTATGTATTGTGGGACTTGCAGTTCTGCTGACTGATGTTATACATTACACTGCAAGTCTCAGTTTACAAAGGTGACCCTGGACTAATGCTGCACATCACACATGGAAGGGACACACTTGACAGAGCTGGACTGAGCTGTACAACATTTAACTGGGGAGTATGACTTATATATGACTGTACCTGAGAAAGATTCCTACCCTTTCCCTTGCACACATGGCAGTTTAGTTGTAGGAAAGTAGGATCTGCTTCTTATGGTTATCCCCACTTTTTGCTAAAATGTGATACTGTTTTTGACTAGTCTGACTGGGATCCTGCTAATGTAGTGCAGTGACATAGCTTGCTGGGCAGCACAGCATGACCTTTTTGCACATGTTGCCTCTTGTTGCCACTTACCCTGTAGGTCAATCAATCAATCAATCAATCACAGAATTTGTAGAGCGCACTACTTACCCGCGAGGGTCTCAAGGCGCTGGGGAGAAAAAGGGGGGGGGTGCTGCTACTGGTCGAACAACCAGGTCTTGAGTAGCCTCCTGAAGGTCAGCAGGTCTTGGGTCTGTCGTAGGCTTAGTGGAAGGGTGTTCCAGGTCTTGGCGGCGAGGTGGGAGAAGGATCTGCCGCTGGTGGTAGTTCTTCGAATGCGAGGGACGGTGGCGAGGGAGAGGTCGGCGAAGCGGAGCTGGCGGTTGGGGACGTAGAAGAGGAGTCGTCTGTTGAGGTAGGCTGGGCCAGTCTTGTGGAGTGCCTTGTGTGCGTGGATGAGGAGTTTGAAGGAGATTCTCCTGTCGATGGGGAGCCAGTGCAGGTTACTCAGGTGGGGGGTGATGTGGCTGTGGCGTGGTACATCGAGGATCAGGCGTGCAGAGGCGTTTTGTATGCGTTGCAGTTGCTTGATGAGCTTGGCCGGGGCTCCCGCGTAGAGGGTGTTCCCATAGTCAAGTCTGCTACTGACGAGGGCCTGGGTGACTGTTCTTCTTGTATCTGTCGGGATCCACCTGTAGATCTTGCGAAGCATTCGGAGGGTGTTGAAGCAGGAGGAGGAGACTGCGTTGACTTGCTTGGCCATGGAGAGCGTTGAGTCGAGGATGACTCCCAGGTTGCGTGCGTGGTCGGTGGGTGTCGGGGCTGCTCCCAGCATCGTTGGCCACCAGGAGTCGTCCCAGGCTGAGGGTTTGGAGCCGAGGATGAGGACCTCTGTTTTGTCCGTGTTCAGTTTTAGTCGGCTGATCTTCATCCAATCGGCGACGGCCTTCATTCCTTCATGGAGGTTGGATTTGGCGGCGAGGGGGTCCTTGGTGAGGGAGAGGATCAGTTGAGTGTCGTCGGCGTAGGAGATTATGTTGAGGTCGTGCTGTCTGGCGATGCGTGCGAGCGGGGCCATGTAGATGTTGAACAGTGTTGGGCTGAGGGATGATCCCTGGGGTACGCCGCAGATGATCTCGGAGGCTTCGGATCGGAATGGTGGGAGGCGGACTCTCTGGGTTCTGCCGGCGAGGAAGGAGGTGGCCCATTCCAGGGCCTTGTCTCGGATCCCTGCGTCGTGGAGGCGTGCGCGTAGAGTGCGGTGGCAGACAGTGTCGAAGGCGGCGGAGAGGTCCAGCAGGATGAGGGCTGCGGTCTCACCGTTGTCCAGCAGGATCCTGATGTCGTCGGTGGCGGCGATGAGGGCAGTCTCAGTGCTGTGGTTGCTGCGGAACCCCGATTGGGATGGGTCCAGGATGCTGTTTTCTTCGAGGTATCGGGTTAGCGGTTTGTTGACGATCTTCTCGATGACCTTGGCTGGGAACGGAAGCAGGGAGATGGGCCGGAAGTTCTTGAGGTCTCTCTGGTCCGCCTTGGGTTTTTTGAGTAGGGCGTTGATCTCTGCGTGTTTCCAGCTCTCTGGGAAGGTCGCGGTCTCGAAGGAGAGATTGATGACGTTGCACAGGTGGGGTGCGATGGAGCTGCTGACTTTGTTGAAGATGTGGTGCGGGAAAGGGTCTGACGGGGAGCCGGAGTGTATTGTGCTCATGGTCTTGATGGTGTCATCGATGTTCACGCTGGCCCAGGCTGGCAGGGGGTCGTGGTCGATGGTGTGCGGCGGGTCTGGTGCATCGATCTTAGTTGGGGCTGTCTGGGTGTTGAAGCTGTCGTGGATGTCGGCGATCTTGCGGTGGAAGAAGGTGGCGAGGGAATCGCACAGGGCTTGCGACGGCGGGATGTCGTTGGTGTTGGAGCTGGGGTTGGAGAGTTCCTTCACGATGTTGAAGAGCTCCTTGCTGTTGTGTGCGTTGTTGTCGAGGCGGTCTTTGAAGGAGATTCTCTTGGCGGACTTGATTAGGTGGTGGTGGTTACGGATGGCGTCTTTGTGGGCTGCGTGGCTGTCCGGTGTCTTATCACTGTGACATTTCTTCTCTAGTTTCCGGCAGGTACGCTTGGAAGCTAGGAGTTCTGAGGTGAACCAGCTGGCTCTTTTGGTGGTGTCACTGTAGGTGAGTTTTTTCAGCGGGGCGAGGGTGTTGGCATAGTCGTACATCCATCGTCTGAGGTTGCAGGCAGCGTCGTCGGTGTTGGATGGGTCGGAGGGAGGGCTGAGAGCGAGGTTTGCCCGTAGTTGGTCTTCGGTGACTTTGCTCCAGCAGCGGCGTGGGATCTGTTGGGTGCGGTGGGTTTCTGGAAGGTGAAATGGATGCAGCGGTGGTCGGTCCAGAGGAGTTCCGTGGTGTGGCTGAAGGAGATGTGGGAGCTTGAGGAGAAGATGGGGTCAAGCGTGTGGCCGGCGGAATGGGTCGGTGTTGTGATGAGCTGGCTCAGACCGAGGTTGGCGAGGTTGTCGATCAGGGTGGTGGAGTTGCTGTCGTTGTTGTTCTCCAGGTGAAAGTTCAGGTCTCCGAGGAGGATGTAGTCGGTAGAGGTCAGGGCGTGCGTGCTGATGAAGTCGGCGATGGAGTCGCTGAACTGGGGTCGGGGCCCAGGGGGTCTGTAGACAAGGGTGCCTCTAAGGGTGGTGTTGGGGTCCGTGTGGATCTGGAAGTGCATGTGTTCGGCGGTGCTGAGAGTGTCGTCGGTGCTGGTCGAGACCCTGATGGTGTTCTTGTGGACGATGGCGATTCCTCCTCCTACTGCGTTGATGCGGTCTCTACGGGTGATCTTATAGCCGTCTGGGATGGCTATGGCGATGTCGGGGGCGGAGGAGTCGTTCATCCAGGTCTCTGTCAGGAAGGAGGTGTCTGGTGATGATGTGTCGAGCAGGTCCCAGAGCTCGACGGCGTGTTTGCGTGCGGAGCGGGTGTTCAGTAGGATGCATCGGAGGTGGTTGAGGTCCTTCTTGGCGGCGCTTCGGTGGCTCTGAGGCTGGTGTAGCTGCAGTTCCGGCAGGTGAAGGGACCATGGGTGCGTTTCAGGGCGGCCTTGAAGCAGTTGTGCGTCCGTCCGGGGTTGAGAGCGTGGAGTGTGGTGGCAACGTATCGGTGTCGGTCCTCGAGGCTGGTGCGGGGGGTGCACGGCCCAGGGGTTCTGGCGCTGGGCGCGGTCCAGGCGCGGACGGGCACAGACGGGCTTGCCTCAGGTGTGCCTTCGGCGCGCCAGCGGCGCGCCCGCTGCGCACGTCTGCTGCGCGGCTGCGCAGTGGCTGCCATATATGGGGAGGTGGGAGGGAGGAGCAGCTGGGAGGCAGGGGCAGCGAATGGGCACAGGGAGGCGGGGCCGCAGGGGACGCAGCGG
Organism: Calotriton arnoldi; assembly: GCA_963921515.1. Classification (NCBI taxonomy): domain Eukaryota; kingdom Metazoa; phylum Chordata; class Amphibia; order Caudata; family Salamandridae; genus Calotriton; species Calotriton arnoldi. The sequence continues at coordinate 526,551 of CAWUFW010010009.1, forward strand.
CGGGAGTGGAGAGAGGCAACAAGGGGTACAGAAGCCAAAATGGGCACAGGGAAATGGGGGCAACGAGGGGAAACAGAAGAAAAAATGGACACAGTCAAATGGGGCAGCGAGGGGAACAGAAGGAAAAATGGACACAGTCAAATGGGGGCAGCGAGGGGAACAGAAGGAAAAATGGACACGGTCAAATGGGGGCAGCGAGGGGAACAGAAGGAAAAATGGGCACCGAGGCCACAAGCAGAGGGGCGAGCTTACCAGCAGCAGCAGCGGGCAGGACACCACAGGCGGAGCTGTGTGGCGGGGGAGCGACCTACCTGGCAAGGTCAAGGGTTGCTCTCCTCACCGCGCAGCGGCCGCCATATGGGGAGGTGGGAGGGAGGAGCAGCTGGGAGGCGGGAGGCAGGGGCAGCGAATGGGCAGTCAGGGGCGGGGCCGCAGGTGACGCAGCGGCGGGAGTGGAGAGAGGCAACGAGGGGTACAGAAGGCAAAATGGGCACAGGGAAATGGGGGCAACGAGGGGAAACAGAAGAAAAAATGGACACAGTCAAATGGGGGCAGCGAGGGGAACAGAAGGAAAAATGGACACAGTCAAATGGGGGCAGCGAGGGGAACAGAAGGAAAAATGGACACAGTCAAATGGGGGCAGCGAGGGGAACAGAAGGAAAAATGGACACAGTCAAATGGGGCAGCGAGGGGAACAGAAGGAAAAATGGACACAGTCAAATGGGGGCAGCGAGGGGAGCAGAAGGAAAAATGGACACAGTCAAATGGGGGCAGCGAGGGGAACAGAAGGAAAAATGGGCACCGAGGCCACAAGCAGAGGGGCGAGCTTACCAGCAGCAGCAGCGGGCAGGACACCACAGGCGGAGCTGTGTGGCGGGGGAGCGACCTACCTGGCAAGGTCAAGGGTTGCTCTCCTCACCGCGCAGCGGCCGCCATATATGGGGAGGTGGGAGGGAGGAGCAGCTGGGAGGCGGGAGGCAGGGGCAGCGAATGGGCAGTCAGGGGGGCGGGGCCGCAGGTGACGCAGCGGCGGGAGTGGAGAGAGGCAACGAGGGGTACAGAAGGCAAAATGGGCACAGGGAAATGGGGGCAACGAGGGGAAACAGAAGAAAAAATGGACACAGTCAAATGGGGGCAGCGAGGGAACAGAAGGAAAAATGGACACAGTCAAATGGGGGCAGCTAGGGGAACAGAAGGAAAAATGGACACAGTCAAATGGGGGCAGCGAGGGGAACAGAAGGAAAAATGGACACAGTCAAATGGGGGCAGCGAGGGGAACAGAAGGAAAAATGGACACAGTCAAATGGGGGCAGCGAGGGGAACAGAAGGAAAAATGGACACAGTCAAATGGGGGCAGCGAGGGGAGCAGAAGGAAAAATGGACACAGTCAAATGGGGGCAGCGAGGGGAACAGAAGGAAAAACGGGCACCGAGGCCACAAGCAGAGGGGCGAGCTTACCAGCAGCAGCAGCGGGCAGGACACCACAGGCGGAGCTGTGTGGCGGGGGAGCGACCTACCTGGCAAGGTCAAGGGTCGCTCTCCCCCGCGCAGCGGCCGCCATATATGGGGAGGTGGGAGGGAGGAGCAGTTGGGAGGCGGGAGGCAGGGGCAGCGAATGGGCAGTCAGGGGGGCGGGGCCGCAGGGGACGCAGCGGCGGGAGTGGAGAGAAGCAACGAGGGGTACAGAAGGCAAAATGGGCACAGGGAAATGGGGGCAACGAGGGGAAACAGAAGAAAAAATGGACACAGTCAAATGGGGGCAGCGAGGGGAACAGAAGGAAAAATGGACACAGTCAAATGGGGGCAGCGAGGGGAACAGAAGGAAAAATGGACACAGTCAAATGGGGGCAGCGAGGGGAACAGAAGGAAAAATGGACACAGTCAAATGGGGGCAGCGAGGGGAACAGAAGGAAAAATGGACACAGTCAAATGGGGGCAGCGAGGGGAGCAGAAGGAAAAATGGACACAGTCAAATGGGGGCAGCGAGGGGAACAGAAGGAAAAACGGGCACCGAGGCCACAAGCAGAGGGGCGAGCTTACCAGCAGCGGGCAGGACACCACAGGCGGAGCTGTGTGGCGGGGGAGCGACCTACCTGGCAAGGTCAAGGGTCCTTGAAGCCAGCATTGTCCTGTCCTTCCACTCCTGCCACCAACTCTGCTGGGATGACGGAAGCCACCTGCTCCTCCAAGGGTGTCAGCTAATCCTGGTCCTCCTCCTCTGATCCGCATGTCTGCCTTCAGGTTTGTGGCCAGTTTCTCCTTGGTCCTACTCTTATAATCCGGCTGGTGCTTCTTGCACTCTGGCACTGTCCTTTTAGGTTGCCCTAAACTGTTAATATTGTCCACTATTGACTGCCAAATGGCCTCTTTCTTCCCTAATGGCAATTTTGAGGTGACAAAGAGTTGATGTTTATACTTTGTCACCTCTGTTACCAATATATTATTCTCCTCCTCACTAAAATTTCTCTTACTCTTCCCCTGGGGGTCTGTCTGGACATCCTGGCTGGTGCTGGGGTCGTTGGGGTTGTTGCCCTGGCTGCTGCTGCCTGCTCCAACTTTCTATTTTGATGTGTGGGAAAACGTTTTTTGAAATACGTCACTTTTTAAATGATTTGTGGTGCATGACGCACTCCAATGTGACGCTAGGGTGGTTTGCGTTGCTTCACGTGCCGCAAAGCAGCCTGGCATCACTTTGGCTGCAAATGCATCAGTTTTCGCTGCGGCAGCCATCCTATGAAAGCGTTATTTTTTTTTTTACGCACCATGAAAGCTTACGCCATGGTGCATCTTACCATAAATACAACGCATACATGGCGTTTTAAAATGACGTACCGCAGCACAGGTTTTTTTGACACACCGCTGCCTTACAGCAGCGATGCGTCAGTTCTCATAAATGAGGCCCATGTTTTTTATGTCTGTGGTGTCTGAATTGGGTATTGCTAGCACTGGAAAAACGATGGCTATTTTGTTTAAGAGGGGATGAGGCCTGAGGGAAGAGTCAGGTTAGATAATGGTAATTAAGCAGGGCTGCAGTAGGACCACCTTCTTTAGTTGACTTGGATAGAGGTTCAGTTGAGACCCATATTTATTCAATGATATACTCATAGTTCTTTCTTTAAAATGGGAAAAAGGTTTATCTCCAATAAGAGCCCTAAACGATATATCGTTGATGCAGTGGGTAGTATGTACAAACGAATTGCTTGTATATTCCATCTTAGAGTAGAAAAAGTCAGACAGATGATTTCACAGCTCAGGATTAGGTGTTATTTCAGTAGAAAGGCAAGTTGGATAGTTACCTTCTTTCACTACATAAAAGGTAGCATTAGTAATGCTAGGCAGTGAACAGATTCTGGTATCAGTGACTTCTAGTTGTGAAAATGTTTTTTTACATATCCAAATTTCAGTTTATTGATGTATTTTATATTTTAATTAGTATACCAGATGCATTCTAATTTCCTGCTGGCATCTTTCAGAGCCTTTTGTTCAGTATTTTTGTTTTTATGTTTAATAATTTGTTACCGTGCAAACAATGCCAGAAGTATCCAGATTCAAGATGCCAGATTGCAAACAATAATACAACAAAACAATAAAACTTAAACGTAAACTATATTAAAATGCACTAAAGTCTAGAAGCACATATATTTAAACACTGCAAATACAACACAAAATACAAGTAACCAAAAAAGATTGAAAAGTGGTACATAAAAGGAGCTCAAGAGATACTTCTTTAGACAGGCCTTGAAACTTCATTAGATATTCCAAAACGAAATGAAATTGATTCATAGCCCTGCACCAGACATATTGAGTAGTTTTCCCTCTACACACTTTAAGAGCTAGTTCGAGATCACTAACTTTGGATCCGAAGATGAGCAGATGAAGGGTTCTGAAATGTTGTGTAAATAAAATTTGATCAATACATAGGGGAATGCCCAGAAATGGTTTTCCAAATCGCACACAAGACTCTTGCACCACGCAACGTGGTGCAAGAGTGATGCAAATGAAAAATGAGATTTATGAAGCCAGGCAAGGTTACCTTCCGTGGACCTGCATGGCTTCATAAATCTTGAGTAATGTAACACAGCGCAAATCACTGCATTACATCACTCCGAGCCAGGAAGGCATTTCCATGTGTGTTGCGTGGATGTTCCCACGCAACATCCATGGTTTTTTACGCATTCCAGGATTTACAAGACCAGGTTAACTTGGGAAATTGCCAAAAATATATGCCTCCCCAGGAGCACACATAGAAAGAGGAAAAAGCCTGGTTCAAGGGTGCCTGCGTTGGCGATAGGCAGCCCATTGTGTGCCTTAAATACAGCACATTCCTGCCCTTTCCCAGTGACGCAGCGCAGCAAGGTGAGTTGTTGCGCTGCGCTGCTCCACTTTCTCAAAAACATGGTCCCAGGGTCTCTTTTCTTTAGATTAAATGTGATCCTTGAAGGCTAGGGGTTGGGTTTTTAGTGCAGTCAGGAAGTGTGGCGCTCAGACTAGTACGCGTGGTGTTTTATGCGAACCTAAGTAGGTACGGTGCTGCCAGGTCGGGGGAATTACCCAATAACCCCCGGAGGTGTGTGAGTTGAAGGACCCACACTGGGAAATGAGCACAGTCCCGGGCACACGTAGTGGGGGTATAACGACAGTGTGGAAGTCTTGTTCGAATTACAATTACAGTGGTCGACACCAGTAAAAAGTTGAAAAGTTATTTAATGAAACAACGACTGAATTGAAACAAACAACCAGCCGACACGTGTTTCGTCACTCGGAGTAGTCCTGTGACTCTTCAGGGCTGGGAAGGATACAAAAAATGGGGTGAGGGGGTAAAAGGGAAACAGTAGGAAAACCTAGTCGTTGACAAATCAATGGGAGCAAGGGGAAAAGGGATCACCCTAAGTGCATGTGGAGTATGTGTGACAACTCAAGGCGCATGGAAATAAGTGACTTGTGTGCTTGTGCCGCTCTCATGGTATGGACATCATGAATAATGCGCGGGAAAAACATATTAAATGGAATGGCGTGACATGGTCCACAGGTGTGGGCAAACGTGTACGCGAGTGACAACATGGGTGTCATGTTCTAAATCGGACAGTCAAAATGCCCAAAAATAAAAACGTATTAAAACATAATGTATACAATGATACAGCGACGAGTGACATTGTATCTGTATGTGGTAGTGATTCTAAAGTAGAAAATACACTGTCATAAGGTGGGGAGAGACTGAAGGACTGGGTCAGGGCTGAGAAGAAACTGAAGGGGGGTGATTGAATGAGTGAGGAGGAGGTCTAGAAGTCGTGTTTGGAAATCGTGTGAAGGGAAGCCAGGCAAGCAACCTAGGGGAGGGGTGGGTGATTACCTATGTGGCGTTTGTAGGGATAAGGAGAGCAGGCCCCTGCAAAGGAGAAACATGAGTAGAAAAAAGAGTTAGCCCAGGGACGGGATCTCAGAGTAGGGCAATCAAAATGAGGGCCAATGGCAGGATGTCAACGAGGCTCACCATAGAGCCGGTGATAATTCCAACCCGGCCGGGGGTGTGCGGTAGAATTGAAGGAAAGGAGGAGGCGGTGCTCCTCGTAGAAGCCCGGCACGAAGTGCGTGCCGCGTGAAGAATAGTAATGCGGGTGGGGGGTAGAGGCCGCTGCGGGAGAAAAAGAATGATGACATCAACAGTAGGGCCAAGCAGGGCATGAAGGGGGGGGAAAGGAGAGACAAGGGGGCAAAGAAAAACGGCTCTTCACCAGGCGTGTCCTGTCCCGTAGTCTGCAAGAGTTGTGAGGCGGGTGCGCCGATCCGTAGGTGGACGCGTCTATGCTGCACGGATGGGAATGAGAGATCAGGGCTAGGGGTGATGAAGCCGGTAGTGCCAGATTAGAAAATGGGTGGACTTACCCCAAGAACTGTAAAAAAGAACGTCCAGTGTCTGGAGGAGGACAGGGCTCAGGTGCCGGGTGGTGGCGGGAGATGGGGAGCTGAAAAGAGAGGGGGTAGGCGTGTAAGGGAAGGAGCGGGGCTGTTGGAGGTGAGAGAGAACGCAAGTGGAGGATCTTACCCAGGAGGAGAATAGGTGTGGCGATCCACGAGGCTAATGCGTGCTGGAAGGCGGATGCGCCTGTCGGAGGACAGGGGAGAATGAGAAGTATCAGTAATGAAACCATGGATATGGCATGGGTAGAGGCGGGAAATGGTGAAGACCGCGAAGAGCGCCGCTTACCTACCAGGTGGCTCGGAGGAGGCCGGAAGACACTGGTACTGTGTTACTGCCGTACTGGGACTGACTGGGAGGAAGTGTGTGGTCTTAAGCCGGCGGCACTCTCATAACTAGACCGCGCGTCGGTACATCACATGGTCTAGGAGTGTGTGGCTGCCATGTTGGAGTGGTGGGATCAGGGAGGAGGGTAATGCGCAAGTGTAAATGACCCTGTTGAAAGACACATGACCGAATACGTGCCGGGGCGCTTGACTGTTAGTGATAACTAGTATGTCAAGAGCGGAAAAGAAATGGGAATCGAAAATGGCCAGAGAAAACGCCTAGTCGGGTCGGCCAGCGAAAATAGGAAGCTAGTACTGGCAAAGGTACATGGTGAAAGAGGCGCGGTGGTCGGGGGCAGAGACTGGCGTCCCGCCGGCTGAGCCGAGCGTATGTAAAATGCCGGTGGTGGCAAAGGTGCAAAGTGCACCTGCGCATGGCGGAAGATTAGGGGATGAAGTCATGTGGTAAGAGGAATGACAAAACAAAGGAGAAGCGCAAGCGGAGTGCAGGGGAGGTAGGGAGGAGGAAGAGAGGCACACAGGGGGGAGGCAGACTGATGGCCCATATTCAGACGTATGTACGTCGAGGACCGTGCCTGGGAGGCACAATGAGGCTACGGTGCTGGGGGCATCCCACAGAACCTGGGTACGTGGGCTGGACCAGGTAGCTTGAGGATTTAGACATGTAGTGATAAGAAGTGTAATAATAAAGTATGAATGTGCAGTACCAAGCTGGGCAAAAATTACCCACATGTGACATGGTTGATGTTCCGAGATGACATGCAGTGACAATGGGTGATTGTTAGAAATGGGATCTCTAGTTGGCAAGGGCTTGCACCTTTGTCCAAGTAGGGACCCTTCTTCCTAGTCAGGGTAAGGGTTGTTACACTCGTGAAGTAACCCCTGCTCACCCTCGTGGTAGCTTGGCACGAGCAGTCAGGCTTAATTCAGAGGCAGTGTGTAAAGCATTTGCACATAACCGACAGTAATACAGTGTAAGCACTACAAACGGACACCACACCAGTGTAGAAAAATAACCAATATTTTATATACTCAAGACAAGACCAATTACGACAAAAATCCACAATACTGTACTTTACGTAATGAATACTTGATACGTTAACTTCTTCTTTGCAGGAATAGCACAAAAGCAAAGTTCGTACGAGTCGGTAGCTCCGTCCGAGCCTACCGTGATGCTGAAAACCACAGAGTCTAACAGTTCCAGCCGACCGCATCGATACGGGCCAGCAGAGTCATGAACAGACTCGGTTACAGTACCTTTCTCGTTGTGGCTGGTACGGAGTGTACGAGCCGGTCGGCGTTCGTCGCGGTTGCGGTGCAAGACGGAGCGATGCAAGGTGCGGTGTCCCTCGATGCGGTGCAGGCAGCGGCTCGATGAGCGTCGTGCAGACGGAGTCGGTGAGTCCAAGGCGTGCGATGCAGGGCGAGACGATGCTCGATGCGGTGCTGACAGGTTGCGATGCAGGCGACCAAGCCGGAGTGCGGGAGCTGGCGTCGGACAGCGGTGCGAGTCGGAGCGGTGCGTCGCAGACGTGCGAGTGGTGCCCCAAATGCGGTGCGGTCACGACTCTTGAGCCAGTTGCAGCGACAGTGTCGGTCTGGTCCGGCTGGCCCAGTGAAGCAATGCGATGCGAACTGCGGTGCCCACAGGTCACGGTGCAAGCAGCGGCTCGATGTTGGCGGCGTCGGACGCCGCCCACGGTGAGACCAGGGTTGCGATGCGAAGCGGGGCGATGCGGTCTGCGGTGCAAACAGGTCACCGGCCAGGGATGGATTCGGTTGACGGAGTCGGTTGCAGTTCCCTTCCTCTGTGGCAACTGAAACAGCGTTCCAGAAGCGGTACCCAGAGGCTTGTGAAGTCTTTGTAGTCCCTGAGACTTCTTAACAGGAGGCCAGCTCGGTTCCTGGCCCTTGGAGATACTCAGCACAAGTTTGTAGAAAGTTCAGTCCAGTCCTTTCACTGCCCAAGGCAGAAGCAGCAGCTGCAGGCCAACCCAACAAAGCAACAACACAGCAAAGGGGCAGTACTCCTCCTGGCAGCTCTTCCAGCTCTTCGTCTTGGCAGGTTCCTTGATTCCAGCGAGATCTAAATTCATGGGGTCAGGGCCCCAATATTTATATCCCAAATTCCTTTGTTCTCTGAAGGCAGAGAGGCCTTTGCCTAGTCCAAACCAGTTCTGGAGCACTTTGTTGACAAGTCTCCGTCCCTTCTTTCAGTGAGTAGGCCAGGGACATCAGACGCACCACAGGAGGTGGAGCCAGCATTGTGGAGGGAAGGCACTGTCCTATTCAGGGCCCAGGTGCGACCCCTCCCACCCATCTACAGGTCGATCTGGCTATTCAGCCCTGCGCTGACTCACCCTGTCTCCTGGCATCCCCCAGCCCCTGTCACTCACATTCCAGACAAGGAATACACAACCCGCAGAGGCAGGCTTGGATGGTTAGACAAGAAAATACCCACTTTCTAAAAGTGGTATTTTCAAACACAGAATGTTAAAACCAACCTTACTAAAAGCTGCATTTTATCCTTCTGAGTCCAGGCATACTAAACTCGAATTTCTACCATGTTCCCGGGTCAGTTAGGATTATAAGCTGTAATAATCAAAACTGCCCGTTCTGGCCTAGGGGGAACAGGTAGCCTTGCAATAGTGAAAACGAACTAGGCTGTAATTCACTATCAGGACATGCCGCACACACCCGGGCATGTCCTACCTTTCGCGTACAACGCACCCTGCCCACAGGGGTACCTTGGGCCTACCTTAGGGGTGACTAACATGTAGCAAAGGGAAGGTTTAGGGACTTGCAAGTGTGTGCACTTGCCAAGTCGACATGGCAGCCCCAGGCTGCGCACAGGCTCTGCGATGGCAGGCCCGAGTTACACTTTACGGGCTGTTTGCGTGGGTGGCACAATCCAGTGCTGCAGCCCACCAACAGCATTTGGTCTATAGGCCCTGGCACTCGCAGTGCACTTTACAAGGGACTGACACATAAACCAAATAGGCCAATCATGGAAACACCAATCCATAACACATTTTATACAGGAGCACTTGCACTTTCCCACTGGACCGCAGTGAGGAAAGTGCGCAGAATCATCACACCAGCAAAAACAGAGTCAAAACCGGGAGGTCAGAAAGCAAAAAGTCAGGGGAAACACGCCAAAAGATGCCAAGTCTAACACATGTCCCCTCCAGCTGAAAGTAGGGAGAACTACCCAACCCCATTGGAGTTCTCTTCACTAAGGCGGAAGAACCTGGACAGACCATCTGCGTTGGCGTGTTCTGTACCAGGACGGTGTTCCACCGTAAAGTCCATTCCCTGTAGGGAGATGGACCACCTCAGCAGTTTTGGATTCTCGCCCTCATTTGCATCAACCATCTGAGGGGCCTGTGGTCTGTCTGAACCCGGAAGTGAGTCCCAAACAGGTATGGTCTCAACTTCTTCAGCGCCCAGACCACAGCAAAAGCTTCTCTTTCTATGGCACTCCACCTCTGTTCCCTGGGAAGTAGTCTCCTGCTAAGGAAGACTACAGGCTGATCCAGGCCCTCTTCGTTCAGCTGTGAGAGCACCGCTCCCACACCATGCTCTGAAGCGTCAGTCTGCACGACGAATTCCTTGGAGAAGTCAGGTGCCTTGAGCACGGGCGCCGTGCACATGGCTGCCTTCAGGGCATCAAAAGCTTTCTGGCAGGACTCAGTCCAGATCACTTTCCTGGGCTGCCTCTTAGAGGTCAGCTCTGTTAAGGGGGCAACGATGGTGCCATAGCCCTTAACAAATCTCCTATAATAGCCGGTGAGACCTAAGAAGGCTCTCACCTCTGTCTGGGTCTTGGGGGTTCCCAAGCCAGAATGGTGTCAATCTTGGGTTGTAGGGGCGCCACCTGGCCGCTTCCTACCTGGTGTCCCAAGTACACCACAGAACCCTGCCCGATCTGGCACTTACTGGCCTTGATCGTGAGGCCTGCACCTTGCAGAGCCCTCAACACTTTCTCAAGGTGCTGTAAATGTTCTTCCCAGCTGGAACTGAACACAGCAATGTCATCCAGGTAGGCGGCACTGAAATCCTCCAGCCCAGCCAACACCTGATTGACCAACCTCTGAAAGGTGGCAGGGGCATTCTTCAACCCAAAGGGCATCACCCGGAATTGGTAATGACCTTCTGGGGTTGAGAATGCTGATCTCTCCTTGGCCCCATCGGTTAAGGCAATCTGCCAGTACCCAGACGTCAAATCAAACGTGCTGAGGAACCGGGCAGCTCCCAACCGATCAATGAGCTCATCAGCTCTGGGGATGGGGTGCGCGTCAGTCCTGGTGACGGCATTGAGCCCACGGTAGTCCACACAAAACCGGAGTTCTGGAGTGGCACCGGGCGCCGCAGCCTTTGGGACCAAGACCACTGGGCTGGCCCAAGGACTGTGGGAGGGCTCAATCACCTCTAACGCCAACATCTTAGAGACCTCCTCCTGATGCTGGCTCTGACCCGGTCAGTCAACCTGTAAATCTTGTGCTTCACAGGATGGCTGTCACCGGTGTCCACGTCATGGGCACACCAGTGAGTAACACCGGGGTCAGAGAGAACAGCGGGCGAACTGTCCCAACAACTGGCGACAGCCCCCTGCTGCTCCTGAGTCAGAGTAGGGGAGAGGATCACACCCTCTACTGACCCATCATGCTCCTTGGTAGACAGGAGGTCAGGGAGAGGCTCGCTCTCCTCTTCCACCCCATCATCTGTCGCCAAGAGCATACTCACTTCGGACCTCTCGAAGTGGGGCTTGAGGCGGTTCACGTGAAGGACCCTCAAAGGGTTCCTTGGAGCTTGCAAATCCACCAGGTAGGTGACGTCACTTTGCGCTCCTTTACCTCATATGGCCCAGTCCACTTGTCCTGCAAGGCACAAGGTGCTACTGGGGCCATGACCCACACTTTTTGTCCAGGTTGAAATTCGACCAGAGTGGCGTTCTGGTCATACCATCTCTTCATTTCTTCCTGGCTTGCTTCTAGGTTCGCCTGAGCGAGTTTCCTGAAGCGGGCAGTTTGGTTTCTAAAGGCCAGCATGTAGCTAAATACATCCTGGGGAGTTTTCCTGGGAGCTGCCTCCCAGCCTTCCTTAACCAAACTCAGAGGTCCTCTGACAGGGTGGCCATACAGGAGCTCAAAGGGGCTGTACCCAAGAGACTTCTGAGGCACCTCCCTGTATGCAAAGAGTAGGCATGGCAAGAGGACGTCCCACTTACGCCTCATGGGTTCTGTTAGACCCTTGATCATGCCTTTCAAGGTCTGGTTGAATCTCTCCACCAGACCGTTTCTTGTGGGTGGTAAGGAGTGGTGAACTTGTAGGTTACCCCACACTCCTTCCACAGGGATGTCATATACTTCGATATGAAATTGGTCCCCCTATCAGAAACCACCTCTCTGGGGAATCCCACACGGGAAAAGATCCCCATTAACGCCCGGCCCACCACTGGCGCCGTCGTTGTCCTGAGAGGGATTGCCTCCGGGTACCGGGTGGCATGGTCCACCAAGACCAGGATGTACCTGTTGCCCATGGCTGTCTTGGGATCCAGTGGCCCCACAATATCCATCCCTACCCTTTCAAAGGGTGTTCCAACAACCGGGAAAGGTTGGAGAGGAGCTTTGACCTTCCTCCCACTCTTACCACTTGCCTGGCAAGTTTGGCAAGACCTGCAGTGTGCATCTGACTGCCTTCGCATTTGGGGCCAAAAGAAGTGGGTGACAAGCCTGTCAAAGGTCTTGTCCTGCCCCAAATGTCCTGCCAAAGGCACGTCATGAGCCAGACCCAGTAGGAAGGTCCTGAAGCGCTGGGGTACCACCAGCACACGGGCTGACCCAGGCTCAGCAACCTTAGGCTCACTGTATAGGAGACCGCTCTCCCAGTAGATCAGATGTGACCCGGACTGATTACCAGCTGCCTGGTCTGCAGCCTGCCGCCGCAGACCCTCCAGAGTAGGGCACTCGCTCTGCTCCCTGCAGAACTCCTCCCTGGTGGGACCCCCTTCTTGCTGCCAATGGGTCAGCTCAGAGATGTCTCCCAGTTCGGCTACTTGCTCCCCTGTAGGCACCGGGGCGTCCCCTCGAGGTCCGCCTCCTCCCGGTCCGTGGGAACTTCGGGGCCGGTTTCCCGCGCCCCTGCCCTTTCTCTTGGCAGGGACTTGGGCCACTGTTTCAGGCTCCAAGTCCTCTTGATCACCCTCTCTGGCCGCCATTGACCGAGTAGACACGCATGCCCACTCTGGCAACCCAAGCATCTCCAAGTGTGACCTGAGCTCAACCTCCTTCCACGAGGACTGCTCCAGGTCGTTTCCTAGCAGACAATCTACAGGCATGGTAGGGCTCACAACCACCCTCAAGGGACCTGAGACCCCCCCCATTCAAAGGGGAACCTGCGCCACCATACACTGGCGCTCAGAGTTGTCGACAGCAACTACTTGGTGGAATGCTCCTGGGACTACTTGCTTCTCAGACACCAGGTGACACCGGACTGAGGTCACACTGGCTCCAGTATCTCTGAGAGCCTCTACCCTGTTCCCATTGATGGTCACCCAGGTGCTATATTTCTTTGTGTTAGGGGGCACCTGGTTTCCTGGGACCATCTCACTGTCCCCGAGTGAGACAAGGGTCATTTCTGCGGGATCCCCACCCTCCTGTGGGCACCCCTCCTCCCCAAGCGCTACACTAGCCAACACTTTGGACTGTCCACCGGTGGGTGGCTGTGTCCCCTTCGGGCACTTGGGGTCCCCTTAAAGTGACCTACCTGGTCACATGCATAACACTTACGGGGCCGGTCCCAACAGGCTTCCTGTAGAGACCCCTTTCTTCTTATCACCGGGGGCTGGGAACCTTTACCCTGGGTACTAGTTTGGGGCCCTTTAGAGAACTCCTGTGCTTTACCCTTGTCCCCCCACCTTTCTGCTGGGGACCCTGCCCACCTTTGGCTGAGTCTCCCCAAACGCTTTCTTGTGGACCCTGGTACTCACCCAGCGGTCCGCTTCCATAGCAAGCTTCCTGGGGTCAGTTAGCTTACTATCAACTAGGTGCTGGCGCAGATCTGCAAAACATAGACTAGACAAGTGCTCCCATGCAATCAAGTTGTAGAGCCCCTGAAAATCTGTTACACTACTGCCCTTCACCCAACCATCCAGAGACCTGCAGAACACATCCACACATTCCAACCAAGTGTTGACATCAGACTTCTTACTGGACCTGAACTGATCCCTGTACTTTTCAGGAGTAAGACCATACTTCGTGAGAAGGGCATCCTTCATGTCAGCATAGGTGAGGTGATACCCCTTACCCAAAGCTATCAGAGCATCCCTTGCTTCTTCCGGGAAAAGTGGCCACAATCCTGCTCCCCAACTCTCCTCAGGGACCCCATTCATGTGTATGGCTGCCTCATAACCCTGGAACCACCTTTGTATGTCATCCCCTTCTTGAACTCCTTGCCTACGTTCTTGGGAATGTGCACAATCCTGTCTGCCTTTCTGGACGAATTGCTGCCACCATCTGAGCCTGACTTACTCCTAAGTTCTAGCTCCTTCAGTTCTCTCTCATGTTCTAAGAGCATCTTCCTCTCCTCTATGGCCAATCTCTTCTCCTCCCGCTCACTCTCCAGCCTGAGCTTCTGCAGCTCGAACTGCCTTGCCTCCCGCCTGTCCTCCAGCTCCTCTGGGGACAGACTGCTGCTGCCCGACCTGGCGGGTTCCCTCTACCCAAAAGCACATCCACCCTGGAAATAGGCTCCTCCGCCTCCTCACTGAGATCACCAGGCTGCCCCTTGGCATGTCTGGCTGCTACCCAGGCCCTCAGCGCCTTCTGTAGCTCCTCCTTCCTTGTGAGGCCTTTAATTTGGACTTTCAGGTTTTTACAAATCGCTCGTAACTCCTTTACGGCGTAGGATTCCAACCTGTCCTCCTCAAAGATAACTTCCAGAGATGCAACAGATGATGCAATTGATTCAGGCATGACAAAAGTCGTGAGTTGAAAACTGGCAAGATCAAAAATAGGCCAAAAGAAAAAGAACCAGTATGTGGTACGTAATGGTCTGCGATATGGTAGTAGTGCACACCAATCACTGTAAGTCAAGTGCAAACACAAGTCCTATCCTCACCGCTGACAACCAATGTTAGAAATGGGATCTCTAGTTGGCAAGGGCTTGCACCTTTGTCCAAGTAGGGACCCTTCTTCCTAGTCAGGGTAAGGGTTGTTACACTCGTGAAGTAACCCCTGCTCACCCTCGTGGTAGCTTGGCACGAGCAGTCAGGCTTAATTCAGAGGCAGTGTGTAAAGCATTTGCACATAACCGACAGTAATACAGTGTAAGCACTACAAACGGACACCACACCAGTGTAGAAAAATAACCAATATTTTATATACTCAAGACAAGACCAATTACGACAAAAATCCACAATACTGTACTTTACGAATGAATACTTGATACGTTAACTTCTTCTTTGCAGGAATAGCACAAAAGCAAAGTTCGTACGAGTCGGTAGCTCCGTCCGAGCCTACCGTGATGCTGAAAACCACAGAGTCTAACAGTTCCAGCCGACCGCGTCGATACGGGCCAGCAGAGTCATGAACAGACTCGGTTACAGTACCTTTCTCGTTGTGGCTGGTACGGAGTGTACGAGCCGGTCGGCGTTCGTCGCGGTTGCGGTGCAAGACGGAGCGATGCAAGGTGCGGTGTCCCTCGATGCGGTGCAGGCAGCGGCTCGATGAGCGTCGTGCAGACGGAGTCGGTGAGTCCAAGGCGTGCGATGCAGGGCGAGACGATGCTCGATGCGGTGCTGACAGGTTGCGATGCAGGCGACCAAGCCGGAGTGCGGGAGCTGGCGTCGGACAGCGGTGCGAGTCGGAGCGGTGCGTCGCAGACGTGCGAGCGGTGCCCCAAATGCGGTGCGGTCACGACTCTTGAGCCAGTTGCAGCGACAGTGTCGGTCTGGTCCGGCTGGCCCAGTGAAGCAATGCGATGCGAACTGCGATGCCCACAGGTCACGGTGCAAGCAGCGGCTCGATGTTGGCGGCGTCGGACGTCGCCCACGGTGAGACCAGGGTTGCGATGCGAAGCGGGGCGATGCGGTCTGCGGTGCAAACAGGTCACCGGCCAGGGATGGATTCGGTTGACGGAGTCGGTTGCAGTTCCCTTCCTCTGTGGCAACTGAAACAGCGTTCCAGAAGCGGTACCCAGAGGCTTGTGAAGTCTTTGTAGTCCCTGAGACTTCTTAACAGGAGGCCAGCTCGGTTCCTGGCCCTTGGAGATACTCAGCACAAGTTTGTAGAAAGTTCAGTCCAGTCCTTTCACTGCCCAAGGCAGAAGCAGCAGCTGCAGGCCAACCCAACAAAGCAACAACACAGCAAAGGGGCAGTACTCCTCCTGGCAGCTCTTCCAGCTCTTCGTCTTGGCAGGTTCCTTGATTCCAGCGAGATCTAAATTCATGGGGTCAGGGCCCCAATATTTATATCCCAAATTCCTTTGTTCTCTGAAGGCAGAGAGGCCTTTGCCTAGTCCAAACCAGTTCTGGAGCACTTTGTTGACAAGTCTCCGTCCCTTCTTTCAGTGAGTAGGCCAGGGACATCAGACGCACCACAGGAGGTGGAGCCAGCATTGTGGAGGGAAGGCACTGTCCTATTCAGGGCCCAGGTGCGACCCCTCCCACCCATCTACAGGTCGATCTGGCTATTCAGCCCTGCGCTGACTCACCCTGTCTCCTGGCATCCCCCAGCCCCTGTCACTCACATTCCAGACAAGGAATACACAATCTCGCAGAGGCAGGCTTGGATGGTTAGACAAGAAAATACCCACTTTCTAAAAGTGGTATTTTCAAACACAGAATGTTAAAACCAACCTTACTAAAAGCTGCATTTTATCCTTCTGAGTCCAGGCATACTAAACTCGAATTTCTACCATGTTCCCGGGTCAGTTAGGATTATAAGCTGTAATAATCAAAACTGCCCGTTCTGGCCTAGGGGAACAGGTAGCCTTGCAATAGTGAAAAACGAACTAGGCTGTAATTCACTATCAGGACATGCCGCACACACCCGGGCATGTCCTACCTTTCGCGTACAACGCACCCTGCCCACAGGGGTACCTTGGGCCTACCTTAGGGGTGACTAACATGTAGCAAAGGGAAGGTTTAGGGACTTGCAAGTGTGTGCACTTGCCAAGTCGACATGGCAGCCCCAGGCTGCGCACAGGCTCTGCGATGGCAGGCCCGAGTTACACTTTACGGGCTGTTTGCGTGGGTGGCACAATCCAGTGCTGCAGCCCACCAACAGCATTTGGTCTATAGGCCCTGGCACTCGCAGTGCACTTTACAAGGGACTGACACATAAACCAAATAGGCCAATCATGGAAACACCAATCCATAACACATTTTATACAGGAGCACTTGCACTTTCCCACTGGACCGCAGTGAGGAAAGTGCGCAGAATCATCACACCAGCAAAAACAGAGTCAAAACCGGGAGGTCAGAAAGCAAAAAGTCAGGGGAAACACGCCAAAAGATGCCAAGTCTAACAGTGATCAACTGTAAAGACTCAGAATGCAGTGACATGAGGAAATTAACTGTATAGACTCAGAATGCAGTTCTTGGTAGGGCGGTCATTCACCCAAAAAGTAAAGTAACTCATGGTCCGTATTGAGTCCGTGTTGAACCGTCCGTAGACGCACACAAGACTCTTGCACCACGCAACGTGGTGCAAGAGTGATGCAAATGAAAAATGAGATTTATGAAGCCAGGCAAGGCTACCTTCCATGGACCTGCATGGCTTCATAAATCTTGAGTAATGTAACACAGCGCAAATCACTGCATTACATCACTCCGAGCCAGGAAGGCATTTCCATGTGTGTTGCGTGGATGTTCCCACGCAACATCCATGGTTTTTTTACACATTCCAGGATTTACAAGAACAGGTTAACTTGGGAAATCGCCAAAAATATATGCCTCCCCAGGAGCACACATAGAAAGAGGAAAAAGCCTGGTTCAAGGGTGCCTGCGTTGGCGATAGGCAGCCCATTGTGTGCCTTAAATACAGCACATTCCTGCCCTTTCCCAGTGACGCAGCGCAGCAAGGTGAGTTGTTGCGCTGCACTGCAGCACTTTCTCAAAAACATGGTCCCAGGGTCTCTTTTCTTTAGATTAAATGTGATCCTTATTGCAGTATTTTCAACTGTTCAAAAAATGTCACTAAAATTCCAAAAGATATTTAAATAGTCTTCTGCACAGTAGGGAAAGTCTTGAAAATATAACCTCCTGAACCATTTGAAATAATGAAGTCACAGTAAAAAAAGGGACCGTTTTGAGATAATATGCAATGAAAATTAGCACTTTGGGCTGCTACCATGACTGAAGATCAAAACACAGACTGACATCAAAAGTATCCACCAAGTTCCTAACACATGGTACAGCTGATGGAGGAGCATCCAGCGATGATGGCCAGTGAATGAATGAATGAATTAGCAATGAGGGCAATTGATTGGAAAAAGAGGGTCCAGCTGTTTAGGACAATTTCATTTTCCCTACATTTAGACTCAAATAAGTACGTCATCCAAGCTTTTACATCACGTTATCAAGCAG
This sequence comes from Calotriton arnoldi, assembly GCA_963921515.1. Lineage (NCBI taxonomy): Eukaryota > Metazoa > Chordata > Amphibia > Caudata > Salamandridae > Calotriton > Calotriton arnoldi. The sequence goes on from CAWUFW010010009.1 coordinate 544,405, forward strand.
TGATAGTGTACTGGTCCTGGGAATGGTGTCTTGAAATGAATCATTTTTGGGTTCAAATGGGGAGTGGTCAGGCACATTCTTTGTAGCTTAGGAGATTTAAGCAACAATATCTGACCCAAGTCTTGCATAATCAAGCTGCCAGCCTGGTCTAAACCTAAAGCGATGTGTTCCTTAAAATTAGGAGTGGAACAAGATCCTGTGCATGACATGCTTGATGAGTAGAACGAGTGGAGTGGTCGTGAATTAGGAGTGTCACCAGGTAGTCCAAGAGAGTGGCGACTACAGAATGGAGTTCAGTCCTGCTCTTGCATTAAAATCCACCAAAACCAAGGAGATGGGCGTGGAAAGTAAATATGGTGCCAGGAAGTTAGCTAGTTGCTCTCAAAAAGGAAACGGAAGTGCCCTGAGGTTGATATAGAAGAACACTTATTAGCATAACTCAGGTTTTCACAAAGTTGCTTCATATCTGTAGGCAGCAGAGCCTGTTCTCATCTTAAAGCTAGAAGTTGCTCTTTCGTGTATCTAAGATGAGCCAGAAAAGATGCAGCTTGGCCCCTTTCTCAGGAAAAAAAGACATGTTTTTAAATTAGCAAATGTGATGATATACCCTGCAGTAAAGACCAGTGAACATCTTAGAAAATGCCGTGGGCTATGGCAATGGTCACAATGATCCAGGTTTTTGCTTATGACATGAATTGGGTTAAAAGCGTGGCTGGGGGAAAAGCTTAGCAACTTGTATTTTTTTTCTTGAGTTTTATTATAGTAACATATATTTGCCATGCCCCAGAATTATGAATATCCTGATCTTAATGGCCAATCACTATGGCTCCTTATTGTAATATTCCTCAACACAGTGACAGCGAGTCCAACCACTCTAAAAAGAGACCTACGTTTTCTTCTCAGTGCTCCATGACTTTGCAGCTAAAATCTCTGTTTAAAATCAAAGTACAACATTTCGTTGAGGAGGGAGCACTTACTACGCCCCGCTGCTTCTGTTTTTTTCACACTGCACGAAGTCAACTATAAAACATCGGGGCATATTAGCAAGACCGGCGATAAAATTATCGCCGATTTAGCGGCAGGAAACTGCCGCTAAAACGGCGATAATGGGCTTGCTAATATGCGTTATAGAATTCAATAGAAGCCCAGGTTAGATGTGCAGGACATCTAACCTGGGCTTCTATTGAATTTTATAACGCATATTAGCAAGCCTATTATCGCCGTTTTAGCGGCAGTTTCCTGCCGCTAAAACGGCGATAATTTTAACGTGGGTCTTGCTAATATGCCCCATCCTTTTAAACAACCCATTATATTCACTTACATTTTGCAATAGTCTTTCTTTTGACTTGAGCTGTGATGCTTGTCTGTGTACTTCCTCCTCACATGCTCTTCAGAAATCAAGCATAAAGGCTGAGGAAAGGAAATGAGATCAGCGAAGCTCGCCACAGTACAATAGTTCATTGTGGTCAGGAGTTCACGCACAAAGCCATTGTGCAAATTGGCACAATACCCTGACGGGTGGAAGCATTCTGCCTCGGAAGAAGAGCGGCTCCTGGCCACAGGTAATGTGCACAGGCAGGGCTGTCCAAGCATGTTTACAGACTGCCCATGCTGTGCCTGTCGGTAAATATGGCTGTCTCCATTGAAGAGCGGACTGCGTGGCGCTGCTGCGCGGCAGGGGCCTGGGCTGTTTCAAAGGTTTGAGAGTGGTGCTCATGCATAGGACTGTGTATCAAAATACCCCAGGGGGCGATGAAACCGCTATTCAGTAGTGTCTGATACTTCAGTAAGTGGAAACACTCTCAGTTTGATAAGAATGGCATATAGGTTACAAAAAGAAAAAACACTTTATTACAGCTTCCATGTGCTGATAAAGGTTCCTTACAAACACAGGCCTCGATAAAAAAAATAATGTTGATCATTCCCCTAAAAAGTTTTTAAAACTACTACTTTTTCCAAACCTACAAGAACGGAAGCATGGTGGTAGGAGAAGGGTGTAAATGTAAGCTGTGTATCTGATGCTGGTCAAAGGCGCCTAATTAGCATACTAATGGAACAAGCATGTTCATTTTTTTCACATAGATTCAATGACATCTATTACCTCCACGTGGTCAACACACCATCATATTGGCTAACCATAACTTCACTGGTATAATCATTTTTAAATGTATTAACTCAACCAATTATTTTCAGAAATGTACATGTATTTTTTCTCAAAAGTAAATAGTTTAACCAAAAGAAATTAGGTATGGTGCCCTGATATTTTGTATAATTAAGTTTAATTATTTAAGTTCAAATATTGTAATTTATTTGAAAATTAAATTTTTATGGAATATGGTTAGGCTTAGGGATATGATTAACATTAGGGATAGGCTTAAAGAAATACCTATTTTTCCTGATAATTCAATTCAGTTTTATTTATTTTAATATAGTATATTCAAGGTTTGGATGGAGGTTACGTTTAGGTTTAGGCAAAGGTCTATAATGGAGTTTGGCTAAGGATTAACTCTAGGTTTAGGAGTTGGGGTGAATATATCAATAGAGTTAAGGTGAGGGCTAGGCTAACCGGTAGAGGGATTTAATGGGTTAGGGCTGATGTTAGGGACAGTGTATAGTTTAACATCTTTGAATAACTTTTTTTGATGCAGACATCAAACATCAGCGTTGCAGTATAAATCATGCATAACACTAGCAATGAGTAAACGTACCTCTGACACATATCTCTCAAACTGCATTGATACATGGGTGAACAATCAGAAAAGCAGAGAGGGCATTAGACGTTTCACATTATTCCCCTTGTTTTCAATGACAATCTGAACAGTTCTGCCCACCACCAGCAGTGAGCAATGACTGTTCAGTCAAAGATTTATTTATTTGAAAAGTTTTATAAAGCGCAAACATGACCCGTACGGGTATCAGAACGCTGTACAAAGGAACGGAAGCGAAGGGAGGTAAAAGCATGAGCACAACAAAAAAGGAACTTAAAACAAGAACAGGCAACAACCCATCTCGTGGGACATGTGAGGTACGAGGAGAAGCAACAGGTCTTATGGGGAACATGGAAGAGACAAATTACAACTTTGAACAAAGGTAACAACCCATCTTGTGGGACATGTCAAGAACCAGAAGAGCAGCAAATCTTAAAGGGCACATGGAGAGACAAAAATTAAAACTTATGAACAGAGGTATAAAAGAGTGTCAACAGGAAATAAAAGTTAGTGAAGATGACTTCAGGCATATTGCTGTATATGGTTATTCATGAGTAACAATTTGACTTGTTTCTTGAATCAGGAGGTAGAGGGGTTTGATCTGATCTGGGGAGGAATAGCGTTCCATATTCTTGGTGCAAGACCAGAGAATGCACGATTGTAGGTTCTTTTCTTTTTGAATTTGGGGGTTTTAACAGTAGGGAGTTAGAGCTTCTTAGGTTCCGATTCGAACCTAATAGTTCACTTTTTTTGCCAGGTAGACAGGGGCGTTGTAGTGAATAGCTTTATGCGTCAGACAGGCTATCTTGAAACGGATCCTTACTTCGATAGACAGCCAGTTTAGTTGAATTAGGTCAGGTGTGATGTGGTCATGTTTTCTGGAACCAGTGATGAGTCTGGCCGCAGAGTTCAGAGTGGCTCTTAGAGGTGCCAAACTAGCTTTAGGTAACCCAGCCAGGGTCACCATTCCATACTCCAAGTGTGAGATAACTAGGCATTGGACTGCAGACTGAATGTCCTCAGAAGGCAAGAATGGCTTGATTTCCCTTAATATGCTGAGCTGATGATTGGCTCCCCTTGTAGTTGCACTGATGTAGTCAACAATATGAGGGATGCAGCTGAAAGCTGTAATTTGTTTGAGCCAGGCTTGAGTGGGCGCAGAGTGATTGTGGGGGGCAATCAGGACGAATTCTATCTTGAGAGTATTTAAAAAAAGATGATTATGAGTAAACCATCGTTGAGTTTTTTGCAGCGCACAGTTTAGAGTTTTTATGTCATCTGGCGAGGAAATTTTCAAATACAATTGAGTGTCATTGGCATACATATGGTATTGAATGTTAGAGCGGTTCAGAATTTCGGAGAGTAGTTCCATGAAAAGGTTGAAAAGCGTGGGGGAGAGTGTGGAGCCTTGAGGCACTCCAATAGAGACCGGGGTACTGGTTGCAAGGGAGTGGTTAAATTTGATTCTTTGTGTTCTGTTTCGTAGGAATGAGGCAAACCAATTTAAGACAGGGCCTGATAGTCCCATTCTTTTTTGAAGCAGATCAATCAGGTTTTCATGTTTGATTATGTCAAACGCTGAGGACAGATCAAGAAGGATCAGTAGACAGGGAACATTCTGGTCAAGAAAACTCAAGGCATCATCAACAATGTGTGTTAGGGCAGTTTCAGTGCTGTGACACGCTCTGAAACCTCACTGGTATAGGTCTAGGAGCTGAACCTTCTCAATGTGGTTGCAGAGCTGTGTGTGAACGCATTTCTCAAGCAATTTGGCCAAAATCATGATATTGGTAATTGGACAGAAATTGTTAGGATCCGCTAAGTCTGCATTTGGCTTTTTAGGGATGGAAGTGACTTAACACATCTTGAGGCAATCAGGAATCCTACCTTGTACAAGAGATTCATGAATAATCCTGGACCAGAGTGGAAGAATAGCCGATGTGACTTCTTTGAAAACTTGGCAGGTAGCGGATCTTTGAAGTGATTGGAAGGTTTTAAAGACGTCATAGATTGGAGCAGCTCCGCATCATCTGGGAGTAGAAAGGAATTCCAAGATGCATTGTTTTTTGGAGGATAATCTTTGGGGTAGGAAATAGGTGCTCTCGCTACCATTGGCCAAGATGATGGTGAGAGGGGAGTCAGAGTCAGCAGATTAGGTGAGACGTATTGCAGTTCAAGTTAAATTTTTCTTGCCTTATCAGTGAAGTGTGCTGAGAAGTCCTCCCCACTGGGATCTTGGGTGCAGAGAGTTGGTTGGAGGGGTGGTTAGCTTGTTGTTTGATGATTTCAAATAGTTTTTTAGGTCTGTTTTAGGCACTGTAAAGCTGTGCCCTGAGGTGATCACTTATGGCACTACCGATATTCTTGTTATATGCACTTCTAGTCATCCTCAACTGTTTGAGGTTTGTGATGGAGGGTGAGTTTCTCCAAAGTCTCTACGTAAGCCTTCGTTTGCGACATTTCTCATCAAGTGAACCATTAAACCAGGGTTTGGACTGTTTGATCGGTATCCTTCTGAGTTGCTTTGGTGCAATTGTGTCAAAAATATTTGTCATGGTGTGGATTTAATGATCCGTAAGATCACCTAGGTCCGTCATGTTAGGGGGTGGTGGAAGTAGATTATTGCTAATGGGCATTAGGTCATTGATGTTGATGTCTCTCAGATTTCGAGCCAGCTGTTTAGTTTTGAGCGGTTGACCATGTCTGACCATAAACTTTTCTAGGATGTGAAAAGAGATTTGGTAGTGACCGACCAGTCGTAGGGTAAAATGTCATCCAGTTGTATGATGTTATCATTAGCTATGATTTGATCAAGGGTGGAGACCTTTTTGTGGGTGGGTCCCTTGCAGGCCTGGGTGCAGTTGAGGTCGGAGAGGAAAGCCTTAAAGGAGCACAATAAGGGATCATTTGTGTCATTCCAGTGTAGGTTAAAGTCCCCGAGGAAGATATGGTTGGGTTGTTGGTCAGAGTATGAGGCAATGGACTCCATGATTTGCTCGATGAAGAGCAGATTGTCACCTGGGGGATGATATATTGTGTGGAGCAAATAGACTATCTTGCAATTGCACCCGATTTCAATGTCTAGGTATTCACAGGAGGACATAATGGGAGTTTGAACCTGTCTCAAAGTGAAGATGGAGCGATAGATGCAAGCAATGCCCCCCCAACTTTAACAGGTCTATCGAGTCTGATAATGTCATATTCAGGAGGGACTAAGATGTCCAGAATTGGGAAGGAGGTGTCATTAAGCCAGGTTTCAGTTAGGATCAGGAGGTCCAGTTCTTGCGTGAGGGTGAGGTCAGAAATATCCGCTGCATGCTTCACTGCTGACCTGCAATTAAGCAACATCGATTTGATGTGCGAGTTAGTTGCTATCGCTTCTAGATGAGAAGTGGCGACCAGTAGTAAGTAATTCTTGTTCACAGATCTCAGGTTAACACTTGGCTTTCTAAACGGGTCGGAGGATATAGTTTGGATGTTGAGTGGGGAGTATGAGGAGACACTCCAAGAGCTGCTGTAAGATAGAAGTAGGAAGAAAGTGTCATCATCAGACAAATGGTGAGTAGACCAATGGGGTCTGGAGTGGTGGTTCGGAACAGGCTGTGTTTTCCAGATTAGGCTGAGCGGGTTTTTGGAAGAACAAATTACCCTCCTGCGGTTGTTATCCCTTGCTGGAGGGCTGGGTTGATTAATCTCAAGGGTTGGAGATAGTTCCCAAAACTTCTTCATCTTCAAAGAGAACTTTATGAGGGTCTGCAGGCTGTCCTTAACAGTTTGAAGATCCTGCTTGAGGTCAGCCAACTTATCCTCAATGTAGGGCAGCCTATCATTGTCTACGGTCATTCTAGGACTAGATGGTGGATGGGACCCCTTATGGAGAGGGGTGTTGGAAGGCAGAATAGTTGCCTCTAAAGTGTGAGAGAACGCATTGAGGGAGGGGATGGGATCCAGCTTGAGGTCAGCCATATTATCCTCAATGGGGGGAGGGTTGGCATTGTGGACGGCAGGTATGGGGCAGCCAGTTGAAGAGACAGACCTTGGAGAGGCATGGCGGGGAGCAAAGTGGTTTTATCCTGTGTGAGGAGGAAAGAATTGGGGGAGGAGATGGGATGATGAGGGTTCGAGGAAGAAGTACTGGAGTGTGAGGGGTAGGAAGACCTCTGATTTTGATATGCAGGCAGACTTGAGTTGATATCTCCGGGTTAGGTTTGTTGGTATTGCATTCGCCATCAATGTCAGAGGATTTGTCAGACTGACTCATGCAGCATGAGGGGGAAGCAAAGTGGGTGGAGATGGAGGAGGACGAAACAGAAGATTCCACAGCTGAGGGGAGACAGTGATTAGGTAGACTCGCAGGGACTGAATTATCAAGTGAATTTTGAATCCTCATAAAGATTCTGTCAAAGTGATCAAGACTCCAGTCAGAAGCTTGTATAAGGATGTTTCCGTTGTTGTAGAGGGATATGGAAAGTTCAGCATTGATGTCAGATGAGGGTAATATCGTTATTCGGAAACCATGAGGTGTTTTGTTAGTTGGTTTGGAATGAAGCGTTGATGTTAAGACTCTTCTTCATCGAGCTCTTCTGGTAGTGTAGAAAATTAGGTTGGTAACTACAACACCCTTTGACGTGCAGAAATAGGTATCAGAGATGAGCGTTTCAGGGAAACGTTCAAGCAGATTGTGTTTCGAGGTCTTTACTGCTTTCTTGGAACGGTTAGGGGGGTAGGCAATCTTAAAAGTATTAAGAGCTACCTGTGTTAGGATGTCGTAAGAGCTTGTAGTAGATTGTGCCATGGTGAGGATAGCGACCCGCTTAAAGTGGATGTGGGAGGGTCTTGGATGATGAGGAGACACCAGAAAGTAGAGTAATATTCCACCATTAGATTTCAAGCAATCGGTGCACTGTGTAATGAAACACTTGCTCGTTGTTGACAAGTCAGAGTTTTGTAATATCCACCTTTAGATACAGAGCATTTGGTGCAATATAAACCAAGCACAAAAACCATTCAAAGATGGCTGCTGCTCAAGTGAGAGGACCAATTTTCCATGTAGAACCCTGTGCCGTGGATTTACAAGCATTATTATACTTTCAAATGAGAGGAAGGTTAGTAAGACATATGATTAATTATAACAATCTCAGAGGGAAGACTTAACTTCAACACTGGTAAGACGAAACAGACCATCAAAACTGTCTACTTAGGGGAAAGGATGCAAGTCCTATCTTTATTTTCCCACCCCCAACTTTGGCCGCCATCTTGAGGAGGGGAGTCCGTCAAAACTGTCTACTTAGGGGTAAAGATGTAAGGGTGTAAGTCCTATGTTTATTTTTACAACCCCAACTTCGGCCACGATCTTGAGGAGTAGACTCCGTGAGGAGGGTGAAACTAAAAACACAACATGAAGTCAGGGAAAACAAAGAACATGGAGTTTCCAAAACAAAAGGGCACAACACACTCAAGCCACTCTAGAGAAAAAGATAGGTGGCAAACCTATTAGGTGAAGCCTACTTACTTCCCAAAACACTGCAAATCTTTTCATATTTTTAGGCTATCTCTTCTCTCATAAATATACTTTCTAGGAGCCATACACAAGTCAATATTAGCTTGTCACTTATCCAGAGTCGAAGGCTCTCCATTGCCCCCACAGACTGGTGACATACTTATAAGCATCCCTAAGACCCAGATTATAGAACATCATGGTGTAGTTTGGGGGACATGCCCTTGTTTGAAATGTCTAGAAACAATAGTTTTGCTCCTTCTCCCATGGGTGTCTTGGTTACCTGCTTTAGACCATTCCTGACCCCCTCCTAAAAAAATGTAGACTGAAACATAACCAAAGGGTGTGATAGAAGGTGCCCACCTGACCAAATCCTCTAGCACATAGAGTCAATACTTCCACCAGAACTTGACAACTGGGCTCGTGTGCCCTAGATTCTGTGCATTATCCTAAAATGGGCTATCCTAAATTCTTCTCTGATCACAACTTCTCTGTGATATTGCACGGCCTCTACCCACTTAGAGTCATTTAATTCCTTCAGGTCTACCTTCCATTTCACTATTTCACTTTGGGTTTGCCAAGTATATCAGGTGGGTTGTTCACTAACATTTTGTAGACGATCGATAAAGCTCCATAAGCACCCTGCTCTCTAGAGTGGAGCTGTTCTGAACAGTTGTGTCATGGCTTTCATGGACAGCCAGGGCGTGTCTGAACTGTAAGTACTGAAACCCAATGTCCACTGGGTCATAATCAGTTTGTAGCTGTGTGAAGGATTTCAGTCGAGCTGGACCCATATGTCAACCATAAGTATCCCAAAGTGGCCATGCTTATGGGATTCGATTAGGAGAAACTCATCAGTTTCCATTAAGCGACACTCCCACTCAGTGGTGTACATTTCGTTAAGAGATCCTTCAACCCTAGACTTGAGTTCACAGTATGCCATTACTTTACTTCTGACAATGTATGATTAGATAACTTTCTCGGCTGCCCTTCTCCCCTAAATATCATTGCTAGATGCAAGGGGTTTCCATTGCATGCCTGTCTAACCTAACAGAGGCCTTCTCTTATGGTGAAAGATGATAGTAGTGTGCCACCAGTTTTATTTGTGAATGTCTGGGAGTGCTATGCCACATCAGAGACCCACAATATAATGTTAGCAATGAGATCTTAAAGTCCCCACCGGCACACAACAATACAATTACTCTGCATCTAGACACTTGACACCCTCCTTAGACACCCCATTTGTCTATTTTGAAATAGGTATAGAAGTTTAAGAAGAGTAATTATTTTTGTTCAAATTTGTGCAACCTAGACGAGAGGGCGGTAACATCTTCCAAAGATGCACATCCACCCTAAACGTATTTAATGCTCCCAACAAAATAAAATAGAAAACTCATTTGTATCCCTTGTAATGTGTACACAAAGGTACTTGAAATGCTCTGCTCCCACTCTGATAGGACACCTAAACTGAGGGGTAGACCAGCCAGTAGTTCTGAGAAATAGTACTAACTTGTTGTAGGTAATGCCAAAGCTAGAATATTTCCAAAAGGCCTTAAAAATATATATCAATATATTTATACTCCTTCCATGATTTGCTATGTATAGGAAGACGTCATCAGCATAAAGGGAGATCCTTTTGTCTCAGTTTCCATCGTATTGGATACTCTGACCAGAATATCTCACCTAAAAAACCAAGCCAGTGGCTCTGGAACCATGCCTATCAATAGACGCGAAAGGTGGCATCCCTCTCTCATACCCTTCAATTCAAATGGTTGCTTCTGCACTTCATTAACATTAGCCCTTATAAGGGCTCCATTTATACGAGTCTAATCCACTTAATGGCCGAATCCCATCTTGTCTAAACATTTGTGGGCATTCCACTGAATCAAGCGCCTTGGCGTATTCCAAAGAAAGCACCACTGTGAGCTCTTCAACAGTCATTGTGTAGCCTATTGAGACATTAATGTGTCTAAGGTTCATCCTTGTGCTTCTACGTGGTGTAAAGCCTGACTGTATCATAGCATCTATGCTCCTACTCAGTCTCTCCGCTACGATTTTGGCAAACCTTTGTCCCTACATTTAGGAGTGGGATGGGCCTATAGGGGGAGCAATCAGGGCTTTCCCACAGTATGGATCATCCTATTGCAGCTACCAGGAGGTCTATGACAAATACCCCCTTGCTTAGTTCATTTAAAAATTCATAGCATATGGTGCTTTACCTTGCTGGGAAATGGTTAAAAGAGTTCAAAGGGGAAGCTGTTAGTGTGTACAACGTTCCCAGTCTGGATTGGTGAAATCGCATTCAGACAATTGCATAAAACTAATACAGGAAAACCTTGCTCAGACACTAAGAGCATTTCTGTCTTCCTTTTGTCTCACATATGGTATATGCATGAATGCTGATAAATATAATGCCTATAGTTTGTAATTCTTGTTAAGATGTTACAGAACCTTCTCTGATGTTATGATAAATATGAGTAGTATACTATTGCACTCCATTCCACACAGACATCAGCTAAACAGATGTGTATAATGTGTTACACACAATTTGATGCACTACTTGCCCATTATATGAAACAACATATGATTATTACCAACTAATCTTCATTACATGGGTCCCTTTATCATCCTCCCAGCCCTTTGTATTTGAGAAAAATACATTTATATATTTGTAGCTTTTTTTGCCTTGCTAATAACTTTGCGATACCAAAGGGGATGATGGACGGAGCGTTAGAGCAAATCAAACACTCACCCCCAGTCAACTGATCTGGGTTTAATCCATCATCATTCTTTAGCTCACTCCACCACCCCAGTTCAGACATGGCCATATGCAAATCAGTCTGACCCTGTGCCTCATGGGAACAGTCCAGCCCAAACTGCCAAGCCATGTCTTCCCTGGACCGGAAACAAGCATCCTGGGACCGGTTTCGGGTTCAAAACCCTCATCAGCCAGGCTATCTTGAATCCAGTGGCAAAGTGAGCAAGGGACCCACGTCTGTGCATACCCTGCCAACTTAGGGCGAACAAAGCGATACCAAAGGGGATGATGGATGGAGCGTTAGAGCAAATCAAACACTCACCCCCAGTCAACTGATCTGGGTTTAATCCATCATCATTCTTTAGCTCAGTCCACCACCCCAGTTCAGACATGGCCATATGCAAATCAGTCTGACCCTGTGCCTCATGGGAACAGTCCAGCCCGAACTGCCAAGCCATGTCTTCCCTGGACCGGAAACAAGCATCCTGGGACCGGTTTCGGGTTCAAAACCCTCATCAGCCAGGCTATCTTGAATCCAGTGGCAAAGTGAGCAAGGGACCCACGTCTGGGCATACCTTAGGGCGAACAAAGCGATACCAAAGGGGATGATGGACGGAGCGTTAGAGCAAATCAAACACTTTGGCGCCGTTGGACGAATCGTCAGAAATCTTTACAAAAAAAATTCATCTACCTCAGTTCCTTTCTGGAAAGTTTCACGGTGATACATCAAGCAAGGGACAAGAAAAATAGGGGATCCCAAAATGCATTTTCCTCATGCAATTTCCCATAGGAACTTCAGGCAAAGCTACAATGAAAATGGCTGAGCAGAATGACACCAAACTTGACAGAAACCTAGATCTTTACCCAGAAAGCATGCTTTTTTGAATTGGTGTAAATCTCCTCAGTAGTTTTGGAGAAATTAGGGATCAACATTTATATATATATCTAGGGACTCATTAGGATGCTGACCGATATCCAGCAGAGCGGTCCGGCCCGTCTGTAGGAACGTATTCCCTACAATAGGGGCGTTACGTGCTAAGAGACCACCGTAGGGATTACGAAGTCCCTTTCCGACAGCCTTTCCATGGCGGTCCAACTACCTTGGAAAGGCTGTCAGAAACAGACTTTGGGGTGCCCTAGCAGGGCCCTGTCCCCCCTCAGCCTCCGTTATGAGGCCTGGGAGGCACCGGTGGTGCCCCCCCCAAACATCCACACCCTGTGTGCCAGGCAACGCACATGGTGCACGTATGTTTACAAACATCCATTTTTCCATTGCGGCTTATGCTGAGGCCCTTTTTCGGGCCGCAGCACAAGCCACAATAGAAAAGGGCATGTTTCCGACCGCCTCATGGGTGGTCGCATAGTAATCTGGTGGGTGGAACCGCCAACTACTAGTCGGGTACCACTGTGCTGCTGAAAAAAGGTGCCCTTTTTCATTAAAATCCCTCCAGGGTGGGCCAGGGGCCATGGGGGGTCAGAACATTCTATATTTTTAAACAATGGGGAGGAAGGCCTGCATGAGTCCCCGTCTCCAACCCGATAATTGCCCAGGAGACCCATCCCCCTGAGCCTGTGCATTGTCAGTAAAAAAAAGAAAATAATAGCAACGGTATTGGCCCAGGGAATCTCATTGCCCCTGGCTGAAGCAAGTTTAGTGTCCAGGGGTGCCCATCCTTAGGACACTAAGGCCCAGATTTACTAAAAATTCACTCAACACAACACAGCAAGACAGGGAGAGAGCAGGAATGTGACATATCTACTAAGATATGATGCATTTCTGCTCTCTCCCTGCGCTGGCCCACTGAGTGCCACCTAGCACCAAAACAGGGACCGTTGCTCCATGGTGCAAGGGGACCTGCATTACAGGTAGGATTGTGGTTTGCGAAGAATGGGACACCTTCCTGTACAAAAACAATCCTCAGAGGGATCTTCCTCTTTCTATTCATGCTGTAAAATGCAGCACATGTAGAATGAGATAATAATGAGGAGAAATAAATATATTCTCCTCGTTATGACTCTGTTGGGAAGGCGTAGCATTTTGACCCATTCCCCAGTTTAATATTCTTAGTAAATCTGAGAATGCACCAAAATCCATGGCGCACTGCATCGCATTTGGCGATGCAGCGCTCACAACGAAATTCGTTTTATTTATTTAAATGTTTACTTACCTGTATTCGGCCGTAATCCGTGGTTTACTACTCCCCACCCTGCCCCTCCCCACGTCACTGCCCGGCCGGCACTCCTACCATGGACCGCTACTGTACCCAACCAGTAGTGCTCCAGGAGACGCATTTGCAGAGTGGTAGGGAAAGGGGGCGTGGCCACCAAAGATCTCTTAGCAATCCCGCTGTGTGGGAATTACTGGAGGTAACAGGAGGGGGTTTGTTTGCCCCGAGGATCCTCAGCAGCCATGGGGACTTCAACTCCCAACTAGTAGTGTGCCAGGAAGCGTGTTTGCAGAGTGACAGAGAAAGGGGGTGGGCCACGAAGACCTCTAGTCAATCCTGCAGTGTGGGACTTACCGAAGGTAACAGGAGGGGTAGTTGGCCTATAAGGACGTCCTTGGGACCCAACAACTCCTCCTGTTACCTCCAGTAAGTCCCACACAGCTGGATTGCTGAGAGGTCTTCAGAGGCCACGCCCCTTTTCTCCACCACTCTGCAAACGCGCCTCCTGGCATGCTGATAGTTAGGGGATGAAGTCCCCTTAGCTCCAAAGGGTCCTGGAGGGCCAATAAGCCATCCTGTTACCTCCAGGAAGGGCCACACAGAGGAATTGCTGAGAGGTCTTTGGAGGCCACATCCCCTTTATCCAAAACTCTACAAACACGCCGTCTGGTGCACTGCTGGATGGGGGATGAAGTCCCCTTGGCTCCAGAGGGCCCTTGGGGGCCAACTACCTTGCCTGTTACCTCCAGTAAGTCCCACACAGTGGGATTGCTGAGAGGTCTTTGAAGGCTGCACCCTCTTTTTCCACCATTCTGTAAATGCACCTCCTGGCGCAGTAGTGGTTGGGAGATGATGTCCCCTTGGCTCTTGTGGGTCCTTAGGGGCCATTTACCCCTCCTGTTACCTCCGGTAAGTTCCACACAGCTGGATTGCTAAGAGGTTGTTGGAGGCCACGCCCCCTTTTTCCACCACTCTGCAAACGCACTTCCTGGCGCCCTGCTGGTAGAGGGAAGAAGTCCAGTTTAGTCCTGAGGCCCTCAGGAGGCAAGGGTATGTCATCCCCCCACTAGCAGTGCGCTGAGAGGTGACTTTGCAGAGTGGTGGAGAAAGGGGGCATGGCTTCGGATCACCTCTCAGCAAACCTGCTGTGTGAGACTTACTGGAGTTAACAGGAGGTCTTGTTGGCCCCTAAAGACCCTCAGCAGCCAAAGGGACTTTATTCCCTAACCAGCAGCATGCCAGGAGGCGGGTTTACAGAGTGGGGGAGAAGGGGGGGGGCCTCTGGCATCCTGCCAGTACCATTTTTTTTAAAATTATAACGGAAGGGGGGGGGGCCTTCCCTGGACCATATTTGGCCCCGGGACTCCACCCCCTCCAGGCCAAGCATTTTATAATGGGGAGGGGCCGCGTGGCCCTCCCAGGGGCTGATTACGGCCCGGGGACCCCATCCCCCAGGGCCCAGCTTTTTTTTTCTTCGTAATATTCCTTTTTTTCTTTTTAACTGAAGGCCTGGGCCAATATTAGCCCCGGGGACCCCATCCCCTGGGGCCTTTCCCTTTATTTATTTATTATTTTTTTTAAAGGGGAGGGGGGCCAAGTGGTGCCCCTCCCTTGGCTAATTTCCAACCCCCGGACCCCATCCCATGGGGCTCGACCTTTATTTATATGGGTTTTTTAAAGGGGGCTGCGTGGGGCCCTCCCCAGGCCGATTTTGGCCCTGGGGACCCCAGCCCCAAGGACACAAAAAAAAACTTGCCCCAGGGAGGTGGCGGTCCTTGGGGGTGCGGGGGGCCCCCTGCATTTCCTACACAAAAAACCTGTGTGCCTCGGGGAGGTGGTGGTCCCCTGGGCAGCAGGGGGCTGAGCAGGCCCCCCTCATTTGCAGTATTAATTGCCCAGGGAGGTGGCGGTCCCCGGGGCTGCAGGGGGCTGAGCGGGCCCCCTGTATTTTTATTGTTTATAGCCCTGGGGAGGTGGCAGTCCCCGGAGCTTTTTATAAGCCTGACAGGGGGCCTCCATATGCCCCCCTCCTTCATGGCCTCCGGATTTGGCCCACCAGGGGCTGCATGGCCCCCTCCCCCAGTCTCTAGGGGCCCCGGGAGCCCACCCTGGGGCCAAATTTTATGAAAATTGGGAGAGGGCAACATGGCCCCCCTCCTTGAGCCTCCAAAGGTCCTGAGTAGCCTAGCCCCAGGACCAAAATGTGTTTATATGGGGAGGGAGGATACGCAGCCCGCCACCCGAGACTCAAGAGGCCCCAGGGAGCTCACCTCAGGGCCACAATTTCAGAAAAGGGGGAGGGAGGTCCCGCAGCCCCCTTTCCCGAGCCTGAAAAGGCACTTGGAAGCCCATCCCCAGGGCCAATTACTTGAGGGGAGGGGGGACGTGTGTCTGGCTCATATGCTATGCCCAAGAAGAGGCCATCCCAGGACATAGCGGTTTCCCTGCCAACACCAGCGCAAGCAGGAAAACTTGTGTTTGCTCTCTCTTGGCAGGAGCATTTTCAAATTTCCCGCCAAGCGGGAGCAAACACAAAGTCCACTCCCAGCACGCGAGAGCTTAAAAAATGATGCCACTGGGAGCGGACTTTTGATCTGTTTCCCTGCCTGCAGTGAAGTGGGCAGGGAAATATATTAAAAGATTGCTTCCACCTAGGGGGAGCAGCATTAGGAGCTGATCCCTGCAGGTGAGATTAATGCCAGCTCCTCTTGTATGTGGGGAGCCGGCTGGGGCTGCTGCAGCCTCGGGTCCCCTGGGTGGGCATCAGGGCACTCACCTTTCACAGAGCAGGCCTCAAGGGATGGGATCCCTGAGGCCAAAACATGCCCGGGGAGGGGGGCCGTGGGCCCCTCTCACCCTAATTATAATGTCAGCCCTGGGGGTTAGCGTCTCCAGGGCCAAAATCGGCCCAGGGAAAGGAACCGCATGATCCCCTCCCCCTGAACATTGCACCGGAACCCAGGGGAGGGGGTTCCTTGGGCCCAAATCGGGCAGCGTGTCCCCTTACCCCTGAAAAATGCATCAGGACCCTGGGGATAGGTCCAAAATTGGCCGGGTATGGGGGCAGCATTACCCCTCCCTCTGAAAAATACACGAGGCCCCAAGGGATGGGAAATCCGGGGCCCACGGAGGGGGGCTATGTGCCCCCTCACCTTAAATATAATGCCGGCCCCTAGGGGGTGGGGGGATGGGGTCCTCTTGGCCAAAATTGGCCCAGGGAAGGGGGCCGTGTGCACGCTTCCCCCTGAACAATCCACTGGGCCCTGGGGATGAGGTCGCCAGGGCTGAAGGGGTGCTGCATGCTCCCCTCCCTCGAGGGATGGGTTCCTTGGGTCCCCCCTACCCCTAAATATAATGCTAGACCCTGGCAGATGGGGTCTCAAGGGTCAAAACTGGCCCAGGAGAGGGCGACTTGTACCCCCCCCTTTATTTAAAATTGGCCCTGGGGGTATTGAGTCCCGAGGGCCTAACAAGACTTGGGGAGTGGGGCCGCATGGCTCCCTCCCTCGTTATTTAAATAGCTGGGCCCAGGGGATGGAGTACCTGGGAGGATAACAGTTCGGGAAGGGAGGCCGCCTGGTCCCCCCCCATTAAAAAAATACGCAGCCCTGGGGGATGTGGTCCCCAGGGCCTAAAGAGGCCGGGAGGGGTGACACAAAGCCTCCATCTCCATATATATATATATATATATATATTCACTGAAAAAACCATAGGTTTCAGGGACGTTATAGTTAGCTGGACATTTCACTCGTACAAAACCATAGAAATTCCACTGTTATAGTTAGTTCAGCTAACTATAACTCACGCCCCCGCAATGCACTACTGATGACATCACATATTACATCATTCATGACATGGTCAGTGACATCACTTATGACATCTCAAATGACATCACTGATGACATCACTGATGACATCATCCATGTGACAATCTGATGCACCTTCTCACACCCTAATATAACCTTTGATACACCCACTCCAAAAAACAGAATACCATTTTTGAAACCATAGACACACCAATACCACTTACTACATATCTAATCACTGGTTCTTAGGTCTACACACTCATCCACTCATTCACCCATACAATCACTCATACATGCAGTCACTCATCAATACAATACTATCATATGCACTCATACACCTACACAGACATTCACACACCAGCACTCATCCAGAGTTACTCACACACCTAGTCAGTCATGCAAATAATCAATCACACTTCCATTTACTGACCTATACAGTTATACACACAACACATCACTTATTCAAACAGAAAGAAACGCATAATTACTCTCTTATACAATCACTGATACAAGTACACACTCATCCATACAGCCACTCTCACATTCACTAACTCTCGCGTATAGTCATTTATATACTCCAACTCTCACATACACTGTCTTTTACATATGTAGTTAGTTGGACATGTACCACTGAGACATCCATTCACTCACTAACACACCCATACACATACTCACCCACGCATGCAGCTGTTTCCACATGTACTCTTGAACCCATACACCCAGTGAATCAACCACTCAAACATGTATGCACAGTCACACACCTCCCATGCACCCACACACACACTCAGGCACCCATACAAATACTCTGGCAACCAATTAATAACCCATATAGACACTCATGTAGCTACTGACCAACCCATGCAGCAGCTTATACAACAGCAAACAGACTGATATAGACATTCACACAGTTTAGTCACTAACCCATGCATTCAGTAAGACACATATAATAACTCAGTTAAACAGTCAGTCACACACCTACTAAATCCTCCATCCAGACACTTATACACCCACTCATTCTTCAATACACCTTGGTATATATATAATACATATTTAAACTTTAAAGAAAAACACATTCACTGGATGATGTCATCAGTGATGTCATCAGTGATGTCATTTGAGATGTCATCAGTAATGTCACTGACCATGTCATGAATGATGTAATATGTAATGTCATCAGCAGTGCATTGCGGGGGCGCAAGTTATAGTTAGCTGAACTAACTATAACAGTGGAATTTCTATGGTTTTGTACGAGTGAAATGTCCAGCTAACTATAACGTCCCTGAAACCTATGGTTTTTTCAGTGAATTTCAAAGGTTTTTAAATGCTAATTTCTAACTATAACGTCCCTGAAACCTATGGTTTTTTCAGTGAATTTCTAAGGTTTTTTAAATGCTAATTTCTAACTATAACGTGCCTGAAACCTATGGTTTTTTCAGTGAATTTCAAACGTTTTTTAAATGCTAATTTCTAATTATACTCTTCATTAAACCTATGGTTTTTTCAGTGATTTTAAGTTATCATTCCATTCTCAACCTAGTGAAAACAGCCGATATCGCCAGTTTTCCAACAATAGCTTCCGCAAAAACATTCGCCACAAATGAGAGCGACAACTAACGCTAATAATATGCAGAGTAGGCGTTCCCGTGCAAAAATAACACGAAAACACCACTTCCCGATATTTTCAACGAGCAGCCAAATCTGGGGTGCGATTCAAAAACAGGCGATAAGCTGCGTTAGCAGTAGGAATTTAACATCTGCCTTTTACTGGTGTAAAGCAGGACGACTACCTACAGTGTGAAAGGGAGCCCAGTCCAGAACCACATCTGAAGACCAACACATGTCATAGAGCTACTGACCATGCAGCTCCGACACCCAAGAAGGCCACAACACCCACTGCCATCACCCTCAGGACCTCCCCCAGACCACCCCCTCCCTACTACCACCGAGGCAGCGCAGAACAGGACAGCGGACCTTCCAAAAATGGCATGGTCCCTCAGCCACACAATAGCTGAATCTTGGGAGATGTGGCAACCAAGTATGTGTGAAGGACGCAAGTCACCCATCAATAAAAATGCACACAATAAAAAAGTGTAGCGGTGATGTGGTGGACAGACCTCACTATGCAGAGCACAAACCTCTCCATGTGGACATATACTGCTGGTGCTTGTAGTGTTGTGGACAATAGACGCAACCACGTTACCTCAGGCAGTGGGGAAGATCTTGGTCATGTAGCTGTGTTGTCCCCCCTGGAAGCGGAAGCGGAGTGGGCTGGTCCAACGTACGCCACCCCAGCATAGGAGTATGAATAAATAGGCTGGGGCTCTGGGCGTGGTTCACTTGTGGGAAGGCCAAAGCGTCTGCCAGGGCGGCAGCCCTCACCCTGCCATGAGGCCTCCGCCGTGACCGCCGGCCTCCTCGACACAGGCCCCCTGCGAACCCAGCAGCAGAGAACCACAGACGTATGTCTCTACAGACTACTGCCTTCGATCTACACTGCAGACAGCAGGGCTCACAATTCAGATCTAGTCGTGATTGCAGATGACGCAGTCCAGTAGGCAAGAGACATTGATCCCAGTGCGGCCCGCCCGGACCACGCATCATCGCAGACTGCGCACACACTGAGTGCTTCAGGTGCCACTAACTCAGTGCACCACAAGTCAACGCCACGTGGACTTATTAAGATAGAATTCATTAGGCAAAAGACATTGCTACCAGTGCGGCCCGCCCGGACCACGAATCATCGCAGGCTCCACACACGTTGGTTGCTTCAGGTGACACTAACTGTACAGCTCAACTCAACGCCAAGTGGCTGTGGGCCCTTGTTGACCGCTGCCTCCGGCCTACACTGCGGTCATCAGGGCTCACATTTAAAATTGACTCTTGATTCATTAATTGCAGAATCCAGTAGGCAACTAAGTATTACGTCCCTAAAACCTACATAATATCCTTTTAGTATCCTTGCTTCAAGAACTTGTTTTATATCAGTTATAGCTTTAGTACAATGACCACATTCATCTTGCAAGTCCAAAGGAACACTGAATGGCAGTCTACACTGCGGACTGCCGAGCTCACAATTCGAATTGAGTCTTGATTTATTAATTGCAGACAGAATTGTACTCTATGTCCTCGAATTTTGTCAAGAGGAAGTGACAAAAAGCATTCCTTGATGTATGTGCTGACTTCTGCCTTCGATCTACACTGCGGTCAGCAGGGCTCGCAATTCAGATCGAGTCGCGATTGCAGATGACGCAGTCCAGTAGGCAAGAGACATTGCATCATCGCTGGCTGCGCACATGCTGAGCGCCACACCTACCACTAACTCTATGCAGCTCAAGTCAACGCCACGTGGCTGTGGACTCTTCCTGACCACTGCCTCCGGCCTACACTACGGTCAGCAGGACTCACAATTCAGATCGAGTCGAGATTAGAGATGACGCAGTCCAGTAGGCAACAGCCATTGCATGATCGCTGGCTGCGCACACGCTGAGCGCCACACCTACTACTAACTCTATGCAGCTCAAGTCAACGCCACATGGCTCTGGGCTCTTCCTGACTACTGCCTCCGGCCTACACTGCGGTCAGCAGGGCTCACAATTCAGATCGAGTCGCGATTGCAGATGACGCAGTCGAGTAGGCAAGAGACATTGCATCATCACTGGCTGCGCACACGCTGAGCGCCACACCTACCACTAACTGTATGCAGCTCAAGTCATCGCCACGTGGCTGTAGGCCCTTCCTGACCGCTGCCTCCGGCCTACACTGTGCTCAGCAGGGCTCACAATTCAAATTCAGTCTTCATTCATTAATTTCAGAGTCCAGTAGGCAACTAACTATAACGTCCCTGAAACCTACATATTTCGACAGTGTATTCCATAAATGTTTCATCTTTTGTTCCATACACCTACACTGCAGTTAGCAGAGCTCACAATTTAAATTGAGACATGATTTATTTATTGCAGAGAGAATTGTACTCTATGTCCTCGAATTTTGTAAACAGGAAGTGACTAAAAGCATTCTTCGATGTCTGTGCTGACTACTGCCTTCGATCTACACTGCGGATAGCAGGGCTCACAATTCACATCGAGTCGCGATTGCAGATGACTCAGTCCAGTAGGCAACAGACATTGCTCCCAGTGCGGCTCGCCCGCACCACGCATCATCGCTGGCTGCGCACACGCTGAATGCTTCTGATGCCCCTATCTCAGTGCAGCACAACTCATGGACCCTTTATGATACAATGTTTTGTGTATAATTTCACATCTGCTGCCCCTACCTCAGTGTACCACAAGTCATGGACCCTTTACGATACAATCTTGTGTGTATTATTTCACATCTGTTGCCCCTACCTTAGTGCAGCACAAATCATTGACCCTTTATGATTGAATCTGTGTGTCTGATCCAATGATTACTGTTGTACTTGTTGCCAGCACCAACCATTCCCGGAGGGTTGGCTTACACTCACCCCACACGCATCCAGCACAGACTTCACTGGACATGTGACCCTGGTAATAAAAATGAGTCGAGCGCACGTGCCCGTACCCAGTTCCACTATCTATCTGTGTCCGTGTGTTCATTATGTATGCAAGATGCCGCCCCTGGGCCCTACCACATTACATTGTGCTGTGGACAGCGTATGCAACCATGTTACCTCTGGCAGTGAGGAAACCTTCGGTTATGTAACTTTCTCTCGGTCATTGTACAATTACGTACGTAGAGACTGGATCATTAGAGTACTGCAAGGAGAGTGTATAGTGAATTTATAAGTGCTTGGGGATTGGCGGAGTAATTGTATAAGTACATATCTTGGCGCAGCCTAACCCCGAACACAAGCTTGGCTCTAATTGGCTGCCCTCCATGTGCCAAAAACTGAAACTTGAACTTTGCATGGCCCTGTATTGCTACAGCTGCAACACTCCACTGAATGTGCAATAAACATTCATATCCACACAGATGTGTCATGTCCACCATCTTTCATGTGTGGAACTATGGATGAATGTAGGGTCAGTGATTCCCCGTACCTTCCATGTTGGCCATGTTGTGGGACTTGGCTCACAGAGTGACACATTGGCGCTTGCGACCCGGGTGACGTCAGCACTACAACAGGGACACCCGCATCAGTTAATTCCTCATACAGCCCAGGACGGAGCCACGCCCATAGCTCCGGAGTCATTCTTCACAGCCTCACGCAGGACTGCCATACGCCAGGCCAGCCCACTCCGCTTACGCTTACAGGGAAGGACAACAATGCTACATGGCCCAGATTTTCATTCAGTGATCTGCTGGTCACACCCTAGTTGTCAGTACGCCACAGCCACTCCCTCACGGCTAGTATACACCCACACCAGACCCATCCAGCACAAGCATCCCAGGACACGTGACCCTGCCAATAAAAAAGACAGGGCGCACGTGCTCGACGCCATTTCAGAGTTGCTCGCACCGGATACACTGCGGCCGGCACAGGCACACCGGCACGGGACGGTGACTTTCGGTCCACTGAGGTACGGGTACCGTAACTGCTGAGCGGGTATGCAGCCTGCGGTGATGGCCCGTCCCGGCGGTCTGGACAGCTCAGGTTTTGTGTGCCCTGCTGGACCGCAGTGTAGGCCTGAGCCATCAGACAGCGCAGGCCTACCGCCACGTGGTGTCGCCTCGCTGGTCACAGAGTTAGTGGCACCGCAAGGGCTGAGCGGGTGTGCAGCCTGCGATGAAAAGCCCGGTGCACTGGTATGTCCTCTGCCATGGCAAAATCAAGACCCAGCACCAAATGTGAGACCTGGTGGCCTGCGGAGCGGGGCTGCATGATATGCACGGTGCCGTGTCCGCGGGCCCCGGGCTTGGGGCTTGCAGCGGCACATGGTAGGCCCTCTTTTCTACACACAGGTTGCGAAAGGTGAGCAGCGAGGCTTGTTAGCGCAGCGGCGGGCAGTCACCTCCGGGCAGTGGGAGTGGATGAGGTGCAGGAGCCTGGGTGCGCAGCGGCGGACAGTCACCTCCGGGCAGTGGGAGTGGATGGGGCGCAGCAGCCTGGGTGCGCAGCAGCGGGCAGACACCTCTGGGCAGTGGAAGTGGATGGGGTGCAGCAGCCTGGGTGCGCAGCGGTGAGCAGACACCTCTGGGCAGTGGAAGTGGATGGGGTGCAGCAGCCTGGATGCACAAAGGAGGGACAGAGAATTAGGCGTGTGCAGTTGTATGTACTCTGCCATTACTGATTCCATACTACGTTTCAGATGAGTAAGCTTGAGGGCTCCACTATGTCCCGGCACGTGGTTGGAGACACACCGGTGACGGAAAGGTGAGCTGTGAGGGTCTTGTCCATAGTGTGGGCACTCACTGTCCCTCTCCATCTCTTCCTTTCTCTCCCTCACACTCTTTCTCTCTCTCTTCCTCTCTCTCCCACTCTATCTCTTCCTCTCTCTCACACTGTTTTTTTCTTTCTCTCTCTATCTCTCTCTCTCTTTCTCTCTCTCTCACTCTTCCTCTGTTTCTCTCTTCCTCTTTCTCACACTGTTTCTCTCTTTCTCTCTCTTCCTCTCTCTCACTGCTTCTCTCTCTCTTCCTCTCTCTCTCACTCTTTCTCTCTTTCTCTCTGACTACCTCTCACTCTTTCTTTCTTTCTCTCTCTCTTCCTCTCTCTCACTCTTTCTCTCTCTCTCTCTCTCCTTTGATGGACGCATGACGCACAATCTTATCTTGCTTTTTGTCTAGCAGGCTGTGATTCACAGATTGACGAGCCCCCCCAACACGGACCTCCCGCCACAAGGCGATGACTTCAGTTCTACTCAGTTAGTGCCACCAGAGCTGAGCGCGTGTGCATCCTGCGATGATGCGTGGCCATCCTGCAATCAACACCCACTTTGAATCGTGTGCTCGGCTTGACCGTGTGTACGCAACACCTGAGGAGGTTGCTTCGGCACGTGGTGGACCCTCTTAGACACACGCCGGTGGCAGAAGGTGAGCAGAGAGGCTTGTTTCCACAGCAGCGACCAGTCACCTCTGGGCTGTGGGAGTGGATAGTGTGCAGCACCCTGGGTGCACAAGAGCGGGCAGACACCTCCGAGCAGTGGGAGTGGATGGTGTGCAGCAGCCTGGGTGCACAGGAGTGGGCAGACACCTCTAGGCAGTGGGAGTGGATGGGATGCAGCAGTCTGGGTGCGCAGGAATGGGCAGTCACCTCCGGGCAGTGGGACTGGATGGGGTGCACCAGCCTGGGTGCACAGCAGCGGGCAGACACCTCTGGGCAGTGGGAGTGGATGGGATACAGCAGCCTGGGTGCGCAGAGGCGGGCAGACACCTCTGGGCAGCGGGAGTCGATGGGGTGCAGCAGCCTGGGTGCACAGGGGCAAAACAGAGAATTAGGCGTGTGCAGTTGAATGTACTCTGCCATTACTGATTCTATACTATGTTTTAGATGACTAAACTTGAAGACTGCACTATGTACCGGTACGTGGTTGGAGACACACCGGTGGCAGAAAGGTGAGCTGTGAGGATTTTCTCCACAGTGTCAACACTCACTCTCCCTCTCCATCTCTTCCTTTCTGTCACTCACACTCTTTCTCTCTCTCTCACTCTCTATCTCTTCCTTTCTCTCTCTCACACTCTTTCTCTCTTTCTATGTCTCTTCCTCTCTCTCTCATTCTTTCTTTCTCTCTCTCTTCCTCTCTGTCTCACTCTTTCTCTCTCTCTCTACTCTCTCTCACACTGTTTTCTCTCTTTCTCTCTCGCTTCCTTGTATCTCACTCTTTCTCTCTTCCTCTCTCTCTCACTCTTTCTCTCTTTCTCTGTCTTCCTCTCTGTCTCACTCTTTCTTTCTCTCTCTCTTCCTCTCTCTCACTCTTTCTCTCTTTCTCTCTCTCCTTTCATGGATGCATCACG
Organism: Calotriton arnoldi; assembly: GCA_963921515.1. Lineage (NCBI taxonomy): Eukaryota > Metazoa > Chordata > Amphibia > Caudata > Salamandridae > Calotriton > Calotriton arnoldi. The sequence goes on from CAWUFW010010009.1 coordinate 569,213, forward strand.
CACAATCTTATCTTTCTTTTTGTCTTGCAGGCTGTGATTCACAAATTGCTGAGGGATGACACGCCATACCTGTACCTACTTTTATTTTGTTGTTTTGTTTAAATAAAATGTTTTATATGTAAATCCATAGATGACTGAGATTCTTATTTGTCCAACCTCACATGCATCTTCTTTACTATAATTGTGCGACATCAGCCAATTTGTTACGGTCCAGATTTCCTAAGGTTGCTGTCACATTTGTTTGTGTGGGGGGGGGAGGTGAGGGGGATGGCGGACAAGGGGCTGGTGGCGGGGGTGGCGGAGCAGTGTTGGGTGTCTGAGCTGCATGATCGTTGGCTCCATTGCATCTGTTGTCATTCACATGTGGCTCTGGGCTGGGCTCCCTTTCATATTGCAGGTTGTAGTCCAACTTTACACCAGCTCAGAGCAGGTGTAAACTTTCTGCTACTAACGCACCTTATCGCCTGTTTTGTACTCTCTTTGACGATCTTGCTGGTGGTTGAGACACTTGCGAAGTGATGTGTTTGCTGCTTTTTGCACGGGAACGCCTACTCTACATCTCATTAGCAATATTTGCCGGAGTCATCCGTGACGATGCTTTTTGAGGCTGCTATCGCTGGTAAACTGGTGATATGGGCTGTTTGCTCCAGCTTGTGAATGGTGTGTTAACCCCTTCGATGCTCATGACGGCCCTCGGCCGTCATGAGTCATGGTGGGCGTGTGCGCGCGACGGCCAGGGGCCGTCCAAACCACACCCAAGAATGGAATGTCCAGCACCGCGGCGGAATTCGCGCCGCAGCCAAGGTGTTAAATTTATCACCATCTTGGTTGCGATAAAGTGCCGTTAACTCGGCGATATGTCCTTGAGAATATACCCCTCGGTGTTTGAAAGACTTAAGAAGTACTCGAGTGCCGCGGTGAGAGCCGCGCACCCATCGCTTTCACAAGTTTGCTATAACAGGGCGGGAGAGAGCGAGGGAGAGAGATGGAGTGAGATAGCACAAGCAGCGCAAGGCCGCACAGGCACCTGGTTCCACATGCCAACATGTGTGTGTGCATCGCCATCCGTGCACAGGCAATTCCCCCACAATGCAGCCCACACACATAGCAATCACAGAACATCAACAATGAAGGCAATGTGGTGCAAAACTCCCCTCATACGGGTTCTGTGTCCGGTGTGTGTGGCGGGATGATGGCTGCATGGCTGTGTGCCCCTGACACATCAGACTGCATAGGTGATGGGGCTGCATCAGATGTCGTCCAGCACCTATGCAAAAACAATGTCTGGCTCACAGAGGCGGAGCTTGCCAAAGGGATACACCCCCGTTGCACATGCAACAGTCAGTTCTTCCCTGTGTTGGGAGGAGGCTCATTGTGGCACACGAGTGGACAATCTTTACAACACACCTCACAGTTAGACACCAGTGGAGTGGCATAAGCTTTATTGACATGTGCATGTCAGTACGGACGAGGCAATGGCCACAACAGGCACGGACATGCTTAAGACGCTTACACACAGCATGGGTGCATGTCGAGGGGCAGATGATGTTGGGGCTGAAATGGACAAGATTTATCACATATGGCAACGCTCACAGCCCACTTTGCCTTGCTCCCAACAACTTAGATTTCCTAAGAACACCCAAATGCAAAGCCTCGCAGTACCACACCAGCCTTGACTGACATTGAAATCTACCTCTCAGTGTAAAAAATGAGACCACAAAGTGTGCACATAACATTTCTTCTTGTTTGTGTGGAGGATATGCCACAGCTCTGAGCAATGATTTGAATGTGTGTACAATGTTGTGGGACATGGGTTGCTGTTTTTGTGGGTGTCAAGGCCATCCCATGCGGGGGTACCACAGGCAGGGGCTTCTATGTGTGGGCTGTGGATAAGTCGGATGGTTTATTTGGCATCTGCACAGTGCCCCGTGTGAGGGGGCACGACTCACTGTACGTGGGGTCTGCATGGTGCTCTGCCTCCGGGGTGTGGCAATTGTCTGTTCTGCCGACAGTGATCAGGTGTGAGGGTCCCACAGGTTCACATGTCATGCTACATCGCCATGTGTGTGCTCTCACAGATTAGTGTGTCCGAATTGGCAAAGTTCCCAAACGACGCTCTGTTGCTCGGACCATGGACCTGCGTCGCCTTGGACAGGTGTGTGTGCACACGCGTTATTCCACGCACATGCATCCAGACCTCGACCGAAGGGAGACGTGTCCTCTGTTTTGGTGGGATATGTGAGCAATCCCCACTATGCAACAAGTTGTTGGGCCATGTGTTGTGGGTGGCAATAGGATGTGGCTGCAGGTACGTAGTTACTCGTCCATGAATGCCCGTGCAGCTTCATGTGCAATGTGTTCCAATAGTACGTTGTTGTCGTGTTCAAGGAACACCAGGGTGAGCCAATCCATTAGGTGGTCCAGGCAGGTGTGCTCAGCCCACGCCGTCTCACCGATCCGCAACACAGCCCTATAGGGGAGCGCCTCGATGTGGTCACTGCACACGAGAAATTGTGCCATCTCCCATGCACAACTACCAATACATACGCAGTATGTCAAGGCATCCCATGCACGGCTGTCTCGGTTACACTCCTGTTCGTTATCCAACAGGGGGCGCAAACACAAGTCATAGTCCAAATCATCAACAGTTGTGTTGGATAGGCAGACATCCATGGGACACTCGAATGTACATGTTCGGCAGTGGAACCAGGGCTGGACGCAGGTGACATGGGCAATGCGGAAGCTGAGCCTCTAACTGATCCACATTCCATCTCTGTTAAGTTAATAACACATAGATTTTCTACTGTCACCCCTTCTCCACTATGCAGCGCACGCAACGAAATTCGTTTCATTTATTTAATTGTTTACTTACCTCCGTTCATCCACATTCCAGTGTTTACTACCCCCCACTCTGCCCCTCCCCCGCCCCGCCTCACCGCCCCACGGAACTCCCTCCACGGGCCGCTACTGCCATTAAGTCTGGCATTTGCCCGAAATTTGGTGGTCACCAATCTGGCCCTGCCTGAGCGCACCCTAATGGGCAGCATTGTCCTTACCCAGCATTTTCCGTAGCTAGTGGACTGAATGTTATATTGTTTCACATTATTCTTACAGGGTTCTATACCTCTAAGGTGCCTGGAGAGTCTCTTCATTACCCTACAATCCTTATCACTGATTCACCTATTCACACCTTTTGCGACTTGTAGAAAGGATATGCACATATATTTTTTTAACCTGAGTGTATGAAGTGGGATGTACATACAAATATGATTTGTGAAGATAGTTACTGTTGAGGTATTATTTCACATTATGTATGAAATGAGAGGCGTTTTTTGCATCATGTATGACGCAGTGGAACAAGCAGTACCAATCTCAATACATAATGGTATTTATGTGCTCAATCACGAATTGCCAATTGGCGATGTACTCATGATGGAAGATTGCTTTCGATAATTAAGCAGCAGTCTGTAGCGCATTACTTATATATGCTGTATTTCCTCTTTTTAGCATTTACGCATCTAATATGAGTACAACTGTTTGAATTTCTTGTATTTATTGAATCAGATGGAACATGTGAATTTTCACTGTGACTGATGCACTTACCTTGCTGCGTCCGCCGAATGCGGAAATATGTCTTTTATGTCTATTCCTTTATTTACAGCATTGCTTACTGTTATGCTCAGTTTAACAATTGAGCAGCGTATCCCGGCAACTGCCATTAAATGAATATGAAATGATCCTTCTTATATTGAGAGCGCGCAGGATATTTAGCATTGATCACATGCTGTATTGTGAAAAATCGTCACGTATCTTAAGTGCATTATTGCTCATACATTTTTTGGAATTCATGTATTTAAAATTCATGTTGAGCTTTATATCAACGTGCTAGTTTTATAATTTGTAATTTTTCTGTTTATACCACATGCACGACAAAGTAACTCTTCTATGTCCATCATGACGCTGTTTTGTTTGTACTTAAAATGTCGTCCCACTTACACCCGGGTAACTTGACAAAGGCCTTTACGGCTGAAACGCGTTGTTTGTAAGCTAATAAAGCTTTCACTTCATTTGGATGGTGTGCCGCCTCATTCCCTCGGGGTTTGAACTGTTTTTTTTGGATTTGTGGCTCTTCGCTACCACGGCAGGCACCGGATCGAATTGGCAGGCGTGCGGCTTTTGGCGATACATGTTCTTGGAATATACATATATATATATATCTATATATATATATCTATATATATATATATATATATATATATATATAGATATAGATATATATATAGATATGTGGATGTGGTCGCCAGGGCCTAACAAGGCCCCCCTCCCCTTTAATTAAAAAACAAACATTTCTGGGGGATGAGGTCACCAGGGCCACGACCTATGGCCAACCCCCCACTGTGCAGGCCGAAGACCATGCACAGTGGGGGGTTGGCTGTATGAGGGGTGTTAACTGCAGCCAGGCCCTGCAACTAACTACCTCCCACACATGGCTCATGATGTCATTTGAGATGACATCAGTGATGTCATAAATGATGTCATAGAACATGTCATGAGTGATGGCATATGTGAGTTTATAAGCAGTGCACGGTGGGGCCACAAGTAGATAGCACTGCTAACTTTAATTGGTGAATTACTGTGTTTTTTATTATTTTAAAACGTTAAATGTTGTCTCTGACAAATTCACCAAATATATATATTTATATGTATGTATACATTCATGTGTCATTGCTCTGCAACCATGCAGTACGGCGGCACCAAGCTTTCAAAGATAATCCATAGCCGTCTTCTTAATGTTATTATTAATTTTTAATTGCATTTTTTAATTTAAAGTTTATTGAGTGCAAACGTAGAATTAAAAACTCCATATGTGTGTGCAAGAAAATACAAAAACGAACGTTTCAATGGCCGACACTTTTCGGTAGGTTTCCTTCTACTGGGCCTAGATATATATTTATGTACACAAACACTTGCATACATATATAATACTTACCCTCGAGGTATACTTACCTATGTTCACTTTCCTTCATTAGCAGCAAAGTTACCTCAGTGGCAAAGTGACCCTGTGACTACAGAATCCTTATTTGCCCTCATCTTAGTATTTAACACCAAAAGTAAAGTCTCCAACTAGAACTAAATTGTAATGTGTCTTAATTTGAGGTACCCTGGCTGGCTAAAGTGTAATGCCTTGCTCCCTTTGATGAGTTTGACTTCCAGAAAAAACTCACAGGGTAGAACTTTAGACTGATGCAACCCGCTTGGCTTATATGATTCCTGGTCTATTGCGGTCTGCATAACCACACCTATGTCATCTTCAACTAATGTTTGTGTTATAACCTGCTGTTAGTTGTAATGCATTCGCTCCATAGATTCTCTGTTCCCTGCTCCTCAGCCAGTGTGTGATGTCATGGAATTTTAATGAGTGCCTGGAGGAGTGTCAGTTAGAGACAGTGGGCTGAGGAGTGAGGATGCTGCTCCTGGTGGGGTATTTTACCATGTAATTTGTAACCTGTAACCTAAGCTATAACTTCTTCAATAAACCTACAGCTTGTTAATGTACATGAACTGGCTACATGACTCCTGCCTACCAAGAGGGTATCTTTTGATTACAACAGTTTTGAAGTGGCACTTTCAGATTTCATGTGGGTTTTGCCTATACAAAAATCATATTACCATCACCATAATAAAATTTCAACAATGTTTTGGTTTAATACAATTTTCTTATTCTTATACATTATTGAAGGAATTTTATTGCTTGGTTTTCTGGCTTTGTTATTGTTTTGGTGCATCCTAAATACTTAACATGGATTTCTCAGGCTTCTTTAGGCCTAAGCTACCAAGTATTAAGACCAGGTTTTCTCATTCAATCTGTGCTTCGACCTATTATTATATTGTATTTCTAAAATGGTCGTGCACCCACTCCCAAATTTATAATCCAAACTTTCATAGGGACCCTTCAAATCTAGTCAAAAGTCAAAATGAGATCAAGGATAAAATGGTAGGAAGGGACCGCTGGTACTTTCAGCTGGGGGTTTTCATTCTCATAGAATGTAAATCACCTTGGTTGTAAAACGAACTGATAGCAAAGATTGTAAAGACTTGTGAATTTAATGGCCCCTTTTGTGTCACAGAAATGTAACCTTGCAGACAAGCATTCACAACATATCATGTCTGTAAGACAAAGCTGTGCTTATTATGATTCTTCAGCTGGACATTTTTCTGGGAGATTATTCTAACTTCTTTTGCAGTCATATACACCACGAGTTGAATGCCCTTTAAAGGCTTTCCAAGTCTGTCCTTCAATAAAAGCATTTGGGTGAATTGTTTTCTCCTATTCGCTTAAAAATATGCCACCCATCAGAACACACTGTCATTGGCAGTGTGAGGCAGTAAGTACTGCTTGCTGTTTCTAACGTGGTACTGCTTTTTGCCTCCTGGGTGGTGCTGTTTTCTGTCCGAATATATGCCCTGGGACTTTAATGGATGCAGCACATCTACTATCATTTTCTTAAATAGCCCCGGTTGTTTTTTGGGCTGCTCTTTAAAAACTAATTCCGGTTTAGAATGGACATGGTTGGGGGATCTGCTGTCTCTACAGTCCATCATACCTGTGATTGTAGCCTAATACCTTCTAACTCTATTTAGAGGATCCATGAGGCTAAGTTACAATCACAGTATACTTAATTAAGCAGAAAGTAAATGGCAGGTCATTTAAATTTAGATCACAGAGTTGTAATAGGGTATGCAAAAACATATCTGTGTAAAACTCCTCAAACAATTATACGAAATGTAGTGTTTAAACTACACCTCTGATCCAGCGCGATATTAGCAAACAGCATTCATACACCAGATACTCACTTGGGCCCATACATTCATACTACGCTAATACTTACGCTGGGGTTTATCAGTTGTTACTCTCTATCAAATCCCTGCTAACAATTACCTTCTGATTGAAGAGTAATGACTTACCAATGAATCCTTTGCTAATTGGGAAGTTTAAAATGAGTGACATTCATTATAGTACATAATCCTGAAATAACCACTGAGTCAGGAAGTTCTTAAATGTTTATCTAAAGATTTAGCAGAGTAAATTACAGAAAACACATGGTACTTAATCGAAATACCCAAGATGAAGCATAGAATAATTATTGCTAAAAATGACGGTGTTTAAAGAAAAGGAGAGAATAGAGACAGCAGCGCAACTAAAGGTTGCATTATATTTACCTAAGTGCGAGAACCAAACCCCTTAGCCAAGGAGTTGAAAGAATAGGACCCAGGAAGGATGAAGAGCAAAGACTTCCTCCAGGATCAGGACAGGACCGGTGACCTCTCTACAACGACGCCTGCGTCGTTCCCCTCTCTGATACTCGGCTACTCCTCGATTCTCCCGTGCCTTCCTTCTAATGGACTCCGCCGCCCCCTCCTCAGGACCTATTCTGGACAGGGATTCGGTCTGCAATCGGTCAGCTTAGCGGTCTGGAGCTCTTCTTGTGCGTTCTGTGGTCTCTGCTAGAAGCTCTGACTAATTAACTAATGCTATATTCTATTATACCCTTCTACGCCCATGTACCTCCCCTTAATGTTACTAAAATATGGGGCCACTACTTCTGATTGGACAGGGACATGGGGTGGATTCTCGCACCATATCGATTTGGCCTAAATTGTAAAGCCTATTGTCTTTACATTCCCACCCCTTCAAATTAATACATTCGCTTTATTTCCCACCCAGAAAACCAAGCAATAAAATTCCTTCAATAATGTATAAGAATAAGAAAATTGTATTAAACATGACAAATGTAAACCAATTTTCATAGACAATGTGTCAATATGCAACAGGAAAGGCAAGAGTACAGCATCTTCGGCCATCGGGTCGCGGCCTTGGACGACGTCCAGATTGACTTCATTTGGCAGGCACACAGGACACATGCGCAGAACCATTTGCCTCTCGAGTTTCAGGTCACCAACCCAGGCCCAAATTTACGAACTAATAAAAGTGCAAGAAGAAAATATTAAAATCACAAAATAAAATGTTTCACTGTATGCCCACTTTTTCTATTCTATTCCCATTTAATTATATATTCTAACCCGCGTTAGTAGCGTTAGGAAACGACAATTTAGTAATGACATGAGAGCAAGCTGAAGCATGTGAAAACATCAAGCAGCCATTTTAATACACACTGCGCAGAAGCAGAAATTTCCCACCAAGCAAAGAAAGACGTCACACCATGTGATATGGTTGCGACATGCGCATTGAGTTTTCCCGCGCATAGCGGCCATTTTGGATTTACAGACAAGCGTTATTCATTAGAAAACACATAGGCAAGCTTCCTTCCCTTTCATGTCGTGAATGCAAAGGTTAGTATTAACAATACAAGTTTTAATAAATTAATACTGTGAGGAGGATTGAATACAAGCAAGTTTCATTTATGACACCTTGCTCCATCAATCCCCTCTCTGATGGCGTTTCTGAGCCATCAAAACACTACCCTCAATCAGATGCCAACTTCTAGCAAATTACTTCATTCTCATCTTTACACTTTCTATTTTTACAATCTCCTTTTAATTTCTTGTATAATTCACTTCTCCATTCTTCAAGTTCGATTTCATCTACCTTTCGTTTCTTTCCTCTTCCTGTCACCTTATATGTTCCATTCTTTTTACAGCATTTGCACCATATTGGTATTGCCAAAATTATTATTACTATCCCTGCTAAGGGTACTAATATTTGACCTATAAGTCCTTTTCCTACATTAGCAAACCAGGTTCCAATTGACGAGATACTATTTGTCAATCTTTCCCATACACTATCAACTTCCAGTGGTTTAAGTTCTTTCTCAAGTTTAGTTATATTCTGTATATACGTTCCAATTTCTGCACTCTTATCAGGAATATAAGTGCAACAATGTTTCGTCTTCAATAATTTACAGACTCCGCCCTCTTTTGCCAATATAATATCAAGAGCAAGTCGATTTTGCATCACCATAGATAATCGCAACCATTTCTGCATTAATCATTAGGAAACCTCCTGCAGTATCCGTTGATAAACGATCAACCACTGTAGACAATTTACATATTTTCCTTGAGTTCAGAATTATTCCCACTGAAGGTATCAATGCACCAAATATATCACCAACAATTTCTGAAAAACTAGCTCTTTTACTACGTATTAATTCACTATTGTTTTCATTGCTCCCAGTGTTTCTTTTTACGTGGTATATCTTTGGAAATACTATTCCAAAATAACAACTTCCATACCACCGTGCAGGAAGCCTAAAGTAAGCCTTACTCCCACACACATAATAGATTCCAGGAAAAACTGAATCTGTTCCTCCTTTGAGTCCCCAACCTCCGAGAATTAAAAAATTGTGTTCGCATTCACTGGTACCGATGAAAACATTGTTATAATCAGTTTTTAACCTATGAAGACAAATTTTCCCTGTCTTTACGAAATCCAGAGCCATAGCAGCTTGAGCCTTGCCAGGTGTGTAACTCCCTTCTTTCTCAGCCCAAGGTGGTAAATGAGCCTTATGCTCAGAAGCTTTCTTTTGGAAATCTTGTCTTCTATCTTCTACTAAATTTAAAAATACCTTTTCTTCTTCAAGTAAAGAACATGTTAGATTGTGTCTATGTGCATGTGTTATGTCTATTGATTTCATTGTTAAGAAAAATTCTCCCATAAACTGTGCGTCTTGACTACTAAGCACTGGGTTCATACTCTTGCGAATCGGAACCTCAGAAAATATCACATCTAAGTTTGAATAATAATACTGAAGTTTCCCTGTTCTATAAAATAAACCTGACAAAACACTACATGATATGCCATATGTCAGTGGTAAATGGTGATATGTTAGACCCTCTGCTACTGATTCGGGTAACTTCATACAGACGTAACAATTACTAACTTCCATGGTATCTACATATTGAAATAATAACTTTGTGAAAACATTCAAACTAGTGTCGTTATCAGCTATTTCATGATGAATTTCTGCCTCATCTTCTGCCATTAGTTCTACTCTATTGCCCTTCATGTTTGCTGTCCTCCCTTTAGTTTCATTATTAATCTTTTTATCTATTATCATAAGGTAAGGAACTGCTACAATCAGGACTAACCATACTATAAGCACCATCACTAGACTACATATGCATATTGCACAGCATTTTCTACAACATTTCTGTTTTGGTCTCCTAGCAACTCTATCGTCAGGCATTTTTCGACAAGGAAGATTGCTCTTCTTCTTTTCTTTAGCTTATTCTTTTGCTTGACTCTGAGCTTTCAAAATCTTCAAGAAAGATATAAGTCCAGTCAGGACCCTTGAATTTGTTATTCACAAGTTTCAGTCTTTTACTTTTTCTTTTCTCTGACTTTTTCTCTTGATCAGTTTGACTTGTTACTTCAGGTACTTGATCTGGATCTTCACTTCTGGTTGTTATGTGGTACTTTACTCTTTTAATAACACTCGGCCAATGATCTCCTTTTCTTGTTTTCTTTGTTGGCACTGTTTCTTTGTTTTCGTCTTCAGAGATCTTGTTAATTTCACTGCTTAGTACTGCTTCGTTTTCTTTGATTACTTTTTCTTCTGTTTGCTCTTTTTCAGGTCTGATTGGTTTCTCTGTAACAGCTCCGCTGTGAGTTTCCAATAACTGACCTTGTTCTTTATTTATTTCTTCAAGTTCATGTTTTTCAAGGTTTTCTTCTTCTGTGCACTCTTCTTGATCTAACTTGTTCTGATCAGGGCTTATTGCACTGTGAACTTCTGCAGCCTGACCGGATTCTTCTAGACCTGTCTGTCCCTGTTCAAAGTCTATTAGATCTTCACTGTTTTGAGTCCAGTTTCCTTTCCCTATCTGACCTTGTTCAGGATTTCTTAATGTCTTTTCTTCTTGTTCCTGAACTGCTTCTTCTTCACCTATCTGATCTTCTTCAATTTCTTCCAATTTCGCTTGACTTCTTGTTCTGTTGTATACTTCAGGAACTTCTACCACTGGTATCCAATCCTGACTTGTGCTCAGTTGTTCTTCTTCAGCTTCTCTGGAATCTCGAATTTGAGATCCTACAGCTGGGCAACCTTCAGCCTCTTCAGTGATTGGCGTTGTCTGAGGATTCTCTTCCTCGGGATCTGGTACTCTCTTGGTGTGACTTACATGAATCCAATTAGGAAATCCGGCACACTTCACTGCTGTATTCGTTGTCAGTATGACTTGACACGGTCTGCCCCATCTAGGTGATAGACACGTTTCTCTGGTGTGATTCTTCACTACCACCCAGTCACCAGGATTCAGATCATGTTCTTGTTCAGGCTGCCTGGAAACTGCGTCTTCTCCCACCTGATGAGAGACAGAACGCACTAGGTCAGCCAATCCTTTGCAATAGTCCAGAACCATATCATCAGATATATTCACCAGTTTGTTTGTGGGAACATGTGTTTGTCTCATTGCTCTTCCCATCATTATTTCGTGGGGGCTCAATCCTGTGTTTCTGTCAGGTATACATCTGAGTCCCATTAGAACACGTGGCAAGGCATCTGGCCATACTAATGATGTGGATGCACACATTTTTCCCAATCTTGACTTTATAGTGCCATTCAATTGTTCAACCACTCCAGAAGCTTCTGGACGATATGCACAGTGCAGTTTCTGTTGGATTTGGAATGCTTCACAGATTAGTTTGATCACTTCGCTGTAAAATGTTTTCCTCTATCTGATTCCAAAGTTACTGGGAAACCAAATCTAGGAATGAGCTCTTGTAGCAACAGTTTCGTAACTGTAATGCTGTCATTTCTCCTAGTAGGGTAAGCCTCCACCCACTTTGAAAACAGGCACACTATGACTAGTACATATTTCAGCCCTCTACATGGTGGTAACTGTATGAAATCAAACTGAAGTCTCATAAATGGACCCTCTGCCTTTCCAATTTTCCCAAATCCAATTACTGTCTTCCTCCCCGGATGATGCATCTGGCAAGTTAGACATCTCTGGCAAAGACTCTCTGCAACAGCCCTGAATTTGGGATTGTACCAATTTTGTCTGAACAGCCTAATCATTGCATCTCTTCCTATGTGTGTGTCTCCATGATGCATTCTAGCCATTTGTGAGAGTAAACAGTCTGGCATGACTGGTCTGCCATCAGCACTGATCCACACTTCATCATCTCCCCTTTGGGAACAACCCACTTTGATCCACAAATTCTTCTCTCTTTCATCAACCTCATCTTGCAATTTCTTGACGTCATTCCAAGTTTCAGGTGGCATATACAGCATAAGTTGGCAGCTGATTCCCATTCTTTCCACCCTCTTATTGACTGACATTCTGGTTTTGGCACAATGTTGAGCCACCAGATCTGCATATCTGTTGCCGACTACCACCCAGTCATCTCCTGACTGGTGTGCGGCACATTTCACCACAGCCAATTCTTTTGGTGATTGTTTTGCTTCTAGCAATTCCCTTACAAATTGTCCATTTTTAATGGGGATCCTGAAGAAGTCATGAAATCCCTCTGCATCCATAGTTGGCCAAAATCATGCACAACCCCGTAACCATATTTGCTATCTGTAAATATGGTTACTCTCTGATTCCTCCCAATTTTGCATGCTTTTATCAACGCAATCAATTCAGCTACTTGTGCAGATTTGACTCCTGGTAAATAAGATGCTTCAACTATTCCAGTTAATTCACATACCGCATAGGCAGCAGTTAGTTTACCGTCTTCATGTCTTTGACATGAACCATCAACAAATAGCTCCCTGTCTGGCTTTTTAAGAGGCTGTTCCTCTATATCTGGGCGTGGTTTTGTGCATAATTCTGTAATTTGTATACAATCATGTTCATCGTCTTCATCATCTTTAATTCTCTCATGATATGGGTCTGGTAGTAAGGTTGCTGGATTTATTATAGTACACCTTACCATATTCACATTTTCAGCACCCATTATTATTCTTTCATATTTAGTCAGCCGACTAGGAGTAAGATGCTGAGTTCGGGTTCTTGTCAACAGAATGACAACTGCATGTGGAACATACACTTTTACAGGGTGTCCCATCACAATTGACTCACTTTGTTCAATGCTCAAACAAGTAGCCGCCACTGCTTTTAGGTATCCTGGCAACGCGGCTGCTACTGGGTCTAATGTAGCAGAGAAATATGCTATAGGACATCTTTCTAATCCATGTCTCTGAGTTAAGACAGAAAGTGCACAATTTTCTCTCTCATGACAGAACAATGCAAATTCTCTTTTATAATCAGGCATGCCTAAGGCAGGTGCTGAACATAGGGCATTTCTTAATTTTACAAAGGCTTCTACACTGTCATCCTCCCACTCCACAGGATCCTTTGCTTTCTTTTTTGTCATGTTAATTAAAGGCTTAGCTAACATGGAAAATCCTGGTATCCATTGCCTACAGTAACCTACTATTCCTAGGAACATTCTCACTTGTCTTTGGGTTACAGGCATTTGCATTTTCTTTATTAAAGTTACCCTTTCAGCTGTTACTCTTCTTTTTCCTCTCTCAATTTGATGTCCCAGATACTTAACAGCTGTTGTACAGAATTGCAATTTTTCAGGTGAGACTTTATGTCCTTCTTCTGCCAAAAGATTTAATAATGCTATGGAATCAACAACACAGTCCTCTCTGGTGTTTGATGCCACCAATAAGTCGTCGATATATTGGACTAAGACTGAGCTTCCTGGCATCACTAGTTTTTCAAGGCACTTTTTCAGTATCTGGTTGAAAATAGAAGGACTTTCTGTATACCCCTGAGGAACACGATTCCACACATAGACCTTGTTCTCAAATTTAAATGAGACAAGATACTGGCTGTCTGGATGCAATGGTATTGAAAAGAACGCCTGACACAAATCAATTACTGTGAACCACCCTGCACTCCAAGGGATCTGGTATAGAATTACTGCAGGATTTGGCACTATGGGACAATATGGTTCCACAATCTTATTTATTTTTCTCAGGTCCTGAACAATCCTATATTTTCCACTAGGTTTTTTTTAACCCCATTATAGGTGAATTACATGGGCTACTCATTACTTCTTTTAGGATATTCTGTTCTACCATTCGATTTATTTCTTCAATGACTCCTGCTTTTACTTCTGCACTCATTTTGTACTGTCTGGTATTTGGGAAAATTGCACCTTCTTTTACAGTAATTTTAACTGGATCTATTTTAGCCATAAGTCCTACTTCCTTTCCGGTGAAATCCCATACTATGGGGTTTACTGTACCTTTTAATTCTTCTGGCAACTCATCTTTTGTTATTAACGAAAACATCTCATCCACTTCTGTACCTTGTTTTGCAATCATAATTTTATATACAGGATCTTCATCTGGTGTCTGAACTGCCACACCATCCGGTGTGCAGAAAATTGTACAATTCATCTTGCACAACAAATCCCTACCTAATAAGTTTACTGGACTAGAATCACACACTACAAATTGATGCATTTCTCTGAAATTTCCGATTTTAACTTCCATTGGTTTGGTAAGAGGTGTTCTAATTCTTTGATTAGCTACCCCTACTACTTGGATATCTTCACCAGAGAGAGGAAGGTCTGGAATGTCTGCTGTTCTCACAGTAGACCGGGTAGCACCAGTGTCCAAAAGGAAAGTAATATTATTACCTTTCACATTCCCTTCAACATATGGACCTGACTGATCTACCTGTAAGGATGCGCCAAGTATGCACTCCTTCTTCCCTCTCCTAGGCACCGTCATGGACTGAATTGACAGAAATCGTCCTGCAAAAGAAATTGTGATGTCATATAATCATTCTTACCACTTCCTCCTTGATATCCGATGTCTGTACCATGCTTTGCTCTGCTTATATTACCCTGAATAGGTGCAGGTGGCAACTGACTCTGAGGATTTGCACCCTGCTGTGAGTCATTCTGCGTCTGTGGATTTAAATTTTGTTTGGGCCATTATTATTCCGGATCTTTTTACATTCATCCTTCCAATGCCCCAATTTTCCGCATCCATGACAAGGAAATTTCTTTTTAGCTTCTTCTCTACTCATTCGTCCTCTAAATTTTCCACCATTCCCAGTATCATCATTCGTTCCAGAATCTTTTCCTTGATTTTCACTCGGATTTTCCAAATTAATTCCCTGTTTCTCAGCCATTTTCACCTGTGCCCACATCACTTTTTCCTGCAATTTCTTGTGTCTATCCTCAATATCGTCTCCACAATATTTTGCATCCTTCAAAATCTCGTCAATGGGCTTTCCCTGCCAACACAGCATGTGTTGTTTAATCATCTGACAAATTTCTGGCTTTAAACCATAATCAAACCGATACACAAACTGACTCATGTTCTTGTCTCCAATGTCCTCAAATCCACTATACTGTTTAAATACCTGCAATAGTCGCTCATAGTAGGAATGTACTGATTCATTACCTTCTTGGGTAGTTCGATCTATTTTTACCCAATCTGTTTCTTTCGGTGGTATTTTCCCTTTCAGGTAAGTTATCACCTGCTGATACTTTTTCATCACATCATTTGACGGGGCACCTGTCTTCGGATCTCTAGGATATTCATCACTTGGCCAATCCACTGTGATTTTGCAATCTGTCCACAAATCGGCAGGTACCACTATGTCAAACAAACCATCCAAATCCTTCAACAATACCTTTGACACCTTCACAAACCTGTCAACCTGCTTGTACCATTCAATTGGTTTTTCTCTCAACTTTGGAAAATCATTCGTAAATGACAAAATATCCTGTCTGCTCCATGGGACATGTACATATCCTCCTCCCGCAACTTCTCGCATGGGATGCATTTGGTCTGCTTTCCCTGTCTCCTTCATCACATATTCAGATGCTGTTCTACTTGTTCGTGCTTCTTCCTTTTTCTTGGCCCACCTAGTTCTCCATTTATCTAGGTCTCCCCATTTTTGCAAAACTAACATTAATTCTCTTATTTGTAATCTTCTTCCAGAGGCATTCATATTTTCTAAATCTTTGTCTGAAAATTCTGCTCTATAGGGTTTCTGTAATACTTTTGATCTCCCTATTTCTATTCCCATCTGTAGTGCTAAATTGGATAATTTTTCATGGAATAACCTTACATTTCTGGTGATACTCCTGCACAGGAACAATAATTCTTCTTCATCATAGGTATTTAAGCGTTCTAGTCCTACATTTCCTGCTATTATTTCTTCTAATTCGACTTTCAATTTATGAATGTCCATTATTTTCGGAGGTGTGCACTGTTTAACTGACCCTTGCACCCATCTTTCTAGATCTTCAGGTGTTACTATGGTAGCACTTTTTGCTCCCGATGAAGTTATTAAACTTACATCTTTTGAACATCCAGGTACATCTTTTCTGGGAGTGCTATTTACAGTACCTCGAATAGGCAAGTCCATGAGTGATATTGTGGATTCACAGTCACTAAATTGATCCTCAATTATAACTGGAGCTTCAGGTTTGGGATTACTCACAGGAGTAGGGGCAAGTATCGGTGGAGGACAGCTTCCCTGAGTACCATATAATGGAACTACTGGACCAATCGTTACAGGTATGGTCAACGAATCAGGATGTACTTTTATCTGGGTTATTTTCTGTATTAATTCTGTTCTGGTCTTTTCTAGGGCTTCTTTCTCTTTATCATGAAGTATTCTACTCGGGGTGAATTCATGCATTACCTGTGGCACTAATGGAGTTTTTGGTGGTGCACTTGGGGTGCATCCACTTGTCCCTTCCTGATATGGTGGGGGGTTTCTTAACATTTCCTCCATAAATTCGTCTTCAGAATCCTCATTTCTCATTAAATGTTTTGTCTTTTCTGTGCACTTACTTCCTAATTTCTCTTCTGCTGTAATCATTGCCCTTCTCCATTGTTTCATCTGACCGTTCCTAGACTCATGTAGGTATCTGGGAAAAAATCCTGGATAACCCCTATTACTCCTAGATCGGTCCCGCTCAAATGCCTCGGTTTCCCATTCTTCTAGAGCTTCGCACTGGGTTAATCTAGGTCTGGGTTCTAAGTCATTCATTCTCAATCTCAAGTTTTGAAGAATTCTTCCATTGAAGGTACCATTCTCGGGAAATGCTAATATTCCATCATTTTTGGTATATTCTATCCAATTCTCCATCCATACACAAGTATGATAACCTCTCTCCATCATCATGAATGAAGCGGGCGTTTTAGCTGGTGGAATAATAATTCCTTCTCTAGTTTTAATTGGTTTGTCCTTTTTAAAATAATTCTTAATCTTTTGTAAAAATGACATTTTTCTCCTTTCTCCGTACATCTTGGGTAAGTACCGATGTATAAAATTATATTCTGCAAAGCCTAAATATCTCCTATCCTGACGAACTCCTGTTAAAGTCGGATCGCGTTTTAACATGCAATCCTTATCCATTAAGAATTTCGCTTCTATAATTTTGACCAATCAAATGTCTGCTATCTTCTATTTCCGAGCCAATCCTTGCGCGGCCTTTTGGTGACGTTTGTTTGTCAACCCCTCCTTTACAATCTGCTCTTTTCTGTCCTTGCTGGTTTAACCAATCCCAGCGCGGCACCGGTGACGTCAGTACTGCTCCTGACCCCTCCTTTACAAGAGTCTCTCCACACCCGTTGTTTCAACCAATCCCAGCGCGGCGTTTTGTGACGTCAGCTCCCTCTCCAGCAACTGACCCTCCCTTTACAAAAATTTACGCAAACTTATTTTCTCTATAAATCTTAATTAAATTTCAGTAACAACATAAAACATTCGCTATCGTGCCAGTTTCTCTAAACTAGAAAAGATAGTTTCTCCCATACTTAGTAAAACCTTTCTGTTTACTAGAACATACACTACGAGTAAAACTCTTCCGTTTACTCTTCACACAAGCTCCAGAGGTACCTGTTACTTCTTCAATGTTACCCTTTCTAGGTGATATAACATCAAATTTTCACCAGCGTACTCTTTTGCTATTACTCACACGCATAGAGTCCCTAACGAGTACTGAAAGTCCTGCTTAACTTTTCAGTACTATATCTGCCTGGCAGATAACCTCACTGCAGTATGGCTTCCACTTACCATCCGCTATTCTTTTTACCCCGGGAATTCTGGACAACATAAAACAAACTTCGAATATACGTATGTTAGTTCATAAAAATACAAATAAAAATTCTCATTACCCAATTAACAAAGAGTAACCATCCTCTGATTACCAGAAAACTGATCCAGCGCGATATTAGCAAACAGCATTCATACACCAGATACTCACTTGGGCCCATACATTCATACTACGCTAATACTTACGCTGGGGTTTATCAGTTGTTACTCTCTATCAAATCCCTGCTACCAATTACCTTCTGATTGAAGAGTAATGACTTACCAATGAATCCTTTGCTAATTGGGAAGTTTAAAATGAGTGACATTCATTATAGTACATAATCCTGAAATAACCACTGAGTCAGGAAGTTTTTAAATGTTTATCTAAAGATTTAGCAGAGTAAATTACAGAAAACACATGGTACTTAATAGAAATACCCAAGATGAAGCATAGAATAATTATTGCTAAAAATGACGGTGTTTAAAGAAAAGGAGAGAATAGAGACAGCAGCGCAACTAAAGGTTGCATTATATTTACCTAAGTGCGAGAACCAAACCCCTTAGCCAAGGAGTTGAAAGAATAGGACCCAGGAAGGATGAAGAGCAAAGACTTCCTCCAGGATCAGGACAGGACCGGTGACCTCTCTACAACGACGCCTGCGTCGTTCCCCTCTCTGATACTCGGCTACTCCTCGATTCTCCCGTGCCTTCCTTCTAATGGACTCCGCCGCCCCCTCCTCAGGACCTATTCTGGACAGGGATTCGGTCTGCAATCGGTCAGCTTAGCGGTCTGGAGCTCTTCTTGTGCGTTCTGTGGTCTCTGCTAGAAGCTCTGACTAATTAACTAATGCTATATTCTATTATACCCTTCTACGCCCATGTACCTCCCCTTAATGTTACTAAAATATGGGGCCACTATTTCTGATTGGACAGGGACAGGGGGTGGATTCTCGCACCATATCGATTTGGCCTAAATTGTAAAGCCTATTGTCTTTACATTTCCACCCCTTCAAATTAATACATTCGCTTTATTTCCCACCCGTCTCATGACAAATGTAAACCAATTTTCATAGACAATGTGTCAATATGCAACAGGAAAGGCAAGAGTACAGCATCTTCGGCCATCGGGTCGCGGCCTTGGACGACGTCCAGATTGACTTCATTTGGCAGGCACACAGGACACATGCGCAGAACCATTTGCCTCTCGAGTTTCAGGTCACCAACCCAGGCCCAAGTTTACGAACTAATAAAAGTGCAAGAAGAAAATATTAAAATCACAAAATAAAATGTTTCACTCTATGCCCACTTTTTCTATTCTATTCCCATTTAATTATATATTCTAACCCGCGTTAGTAGTGTTAGGAAACGACAATTTAGTAATGACATGAGAGCAAGCTGAAGCATGTGAAAACATCAAGCAGCCATTTTAATACACACTGCGCAGAAGCAGAAATTTCCCACCAAGCAAAGAATGACGTCACACCATGTGATATGGTTGCGACATGCGCATTGAGTTTTCCAGCGCATAGCGGCCATTTTGGATTTACAGACAAGCGTTATTCATTAGAAAACACATAGGCAAGCTTCCTTCCCTTTCGTGTCGTGAATGCAAAGGTTAGTATTAACAATACAAGTTTTAATAAATTAATACTGTGAGGAGGATTGAATACAAGCAAGTTTCATTTATGAAACCTTGCTCCATCACCTCAAAAAAATGAAGACAATACACTGTCCTCCCTTAAATGTAGATACCCTACCCCCAAAAATAGAGTGATACCACAGCTCTCAAACTCCTCTGCACTTAATAATAACAGAAATATGCTTCTAAATTGTGTATGACCACCTCAAACCAACTTGAATGAAAGCTGTGCTCATCCGACTGGTGTGCTGGTTCTCCTCTTGGAGTTTGCGACCACTCTTGAGATTCACCCAAATGCCCTGTAGATGTAATGCAATTTTACTTGGTCTCCACACTGTCAGGGGTGGGTCCTCCATTTATTTGAGCGGAGTAGCGTCGCCCCACAAGCCCCAGAGCTGAAAAATAAAATGGTAATAAGTTTATTTATTACCATTTTATTTTTCCGCAACCCATCTTGAACTAAGTGTCAGGACGGGGCGGGACCAGTGCTGCCACGTGGCAGCAGCAGGGAGCTGTGGGCTTTAATATTTGCATGTCTCTTTGGCCGGCCGTCTTGGGACAGCCAGCCAAACATGGACATTTTAAAGTTCTATAACCTAGCTGTCTTTGGCAGCTAGGTTAGAGAAAGAGCAAGCCTTCAGTCCTCTTAGGAGCACTGGGAGAGGCCGCTCTATCCAATCCTGGTGCTGCTCTCATGCTGTGAGAGCAGCGCCAGGATAGGGTGGTGCAGCTTCCTGCGTCCGGAGCTTCCAGATGACACCCAAGGGAGGAGGACATCACGCTGCAAGTTAGGTAAGTCTATTTTATTTTAATTTTATTTTTTTGTGCCCCCCGCCTCACCACCTTCGATACAAGCCAGCCGCCACTGCACCCTGTGATGGACATCGATGATTGGAAGAATGAATGATCTCTTTCACATTTTTGTGATAGAATAAACATTTGGTCGTGCTTTCTGTTCAATCCTCAAGGCTGCTGGAATTTACGGATTTTATATTTAACACAATAAACACATAAACTATAGTTTCCTGAGTAGTGTCATTAATAAACAAAATGATGACTCCTGTTATTGATATCCTCCATTGAACAAGTGTGCTTTGTTGACTCTATAGAAGTCCATGATACCTTGCAGAATAAAGAGACCAAGAAATATTCGCTTCTCTGCAGAAAAGCAGCCAGCACGCCGACTGTCCCCAGTGAGGAAAAGTTTAAATATATAACTGAAACCTTGTGACAGTCTGCATTTCACAATCCATGCATGAGAGCTTTAGCAGGTTATATTTTCTTTCTTCCTTATTAGACTTAATTAGCTGTAGGTCACAGCTGCCAATTAAGCTGTCAGTTTAATAGAGAGCCAAAGCTTGAACGATCAAATACCACCATGATCTTCATTACATTTAGTCTGTAATGCCTTAATTTTCTTAAATGCCATGTCACAGTTTATGGTCAACATTACACTTATCATTTGCAGATTGATTTCATAGTGAAATATGAGCCAGTAGTTCAACCATCCTAATGTCCACTTCAATAGGAATTAGTTATTTCGCTTTGAAGAAACAATGTTTGCAATATGTTGTATCAAAGGCAACAAGGCAATTGTGCCTTCCTCTCATAAGAAGTGCTGAGCAGGAGGGAGAGATAAAAGCTTGCAAGTATCTTATTAACGTTCTTCTGAATTATTCAAATGGATATCTGCAATTACGGATTAGTTTCCAGTAATCTTCATTACTCGGAGTCCTACTCTTCCTTGTCTTAGTCTTAACACATTAAATTAATCATTCCAAAGATAGATATGTGGCATGCATATCTTTTTAGTTATTTTTTCTTTCAGCTCATCCCTCCAACTGAGGTCCTAACCTATGAAAAGAGATCACAGAGTAGTGAAGATAAATAATAAGTAATCTAGGCATTACTCTCTCATCCCTCTTCTTTTCAGATAGCCTTATATGAGATGACGTTGTAGCAAGTAAGTAAAAGGCAAACAGAAAATCCACAATGAGACACGTGCAACACATGTGACAAAGGTTCAATGCAGGAAACAAGACCAGCACTGGCCTTGCAGAACCACGAATTCAGGGAACAGCTGAAGCAGAAGTATCAGCCGTCCTGAGAACAGCAGCCCCAAATGAAGCAGCATTCATGCGCAAATGGAAATGAGAAGTAAAGTAAATCCGAGAAGACCATGTAGCATCCCTGAACATATAACATAAAACCCCCATTAGAATAAGGCTATGAGGCAGCCATTGCTCAAGTGGACCTGTTCTGCACAACCAAAGAAAGGTGAACATCAGCACTTTCGCAGGCCAACCCTGCTCCTTAGACAGCTTGGCGCCAAGAAGCTTGACCGCTGCTGGACACCAAGACTCAGGCTGGGAGACCGCGTACCTAGCCTTAAAATTTGTACCGGAGGCTGCGACGCCCAGGAAAGGTGCCGGAGTGTTGTTTGGTCGCCCACGCCCTGCAGAGAAGTTACTGCAAGTTGAAGGGAACAACTGGTTTTGTGCTGGACTTCACCTGGACTTCAAGATACAACAACCCCTGAGGCCAAAGCCACCTCTATGTGTTCATGGACCAAGGGGTGACCACAGGAAGATCCTCAACACCAGCTCAGCATCCTCAGCATCCATGAGCATCTTCAGCATCCTGTATCCCTTGAATTAGGACCACTTCATCAATTGCTATGGCAGTTCACCCATAGAGACCCTGAAACTAGACTGGAGACTACTTTAACTGCGAGGTATCTGTTCAACTGGACCTTATTGGTCCTTGTGACTGGCTCCCTTACTACGTTGATCCCCAAAACAATGCCCTTATAGCCGTTTACAACTTACTTGTCATGGCTAACCCTAAACTGCAAGTTGCAGAAGATTACGATGATTTATTGCACTAAGTGAAAAGCTGTGATTTATTGTTCCTTTAAAAATTCATATCGCCATAACCCTATGGTGGATTTTTGGTGTTGAGGTGTCATTTAAAGATAAAAAAACTGCCTATTTTTATAAATTGGTGTCAGGCTTTTATTGTGTTGCAGTGTCTTCTTATTCAATAGTTTTTGTACTTTTAATGATTTATACTTGTTCCTTTGATAAAACCTGACTGCTTTGAGCCACGCCTACCCAGGACTGAGCTTAGGTTTTACAAGCAAACCTGACTGGACCTGATACAGAACTGTGACTTTATTACACGTTGCTGTCGCAAAATCACATCATATAATAAACCACTTTCCTCACAGAGAGCATGAAAACAGAGTTAGAGAAGGAGATTGGTCCCTGCATTTAAATTAATTGACCTGTTGATCCTTCCATGTTGAATATGGTTTGCCCAATTGGTTGCCTGTACTGATCAACAGAGTTTTCCATGAATCTGGGCACAAAAGAATCACATTGTTATACCCACAACTCTCAGCTTCCTCCAATTGAAGGACATTACAGACTCATAGAATCAGTAGATTCTGAGCTGATGATGCATTCATCGTGGCCTAAAAAACAAGAATCCCCTTTGTGCTGTATGTTACTTGATCAACCTGTAATCAACCAGAGTGCACTGAATCGGAAATTTACCAAAGGGTAGCTTACCCTAGAAAAGCATACATGATTCTGTTTCCTCTATACTTTGTTTTTAAAAAACATTTATTTTTTATAAAAATTATATTTTAATACATTCACAATATTGTTTTTTTCATATTAGTACATGATTGAAAAGAAATTCATATCGATTAAAAAAATATATTTTACACAATACCCTAATTTGATAACATATCAACGCAATCAAATTTTGTTTCTCAACTATCATCTACGATCTCTCAATGTGCAAATCTTCTGTTATAACCCAAAAATTAATTTTGATACACATACCACAAATAACAGATAAGTTAAATCATAATATCAGTTCACATAAAAAGACATACATTTTTTTCTTATTCATCTAAATATCAACCACATCAAAAACTCTAAAACTTTTTTTTAAGTCTTAATGTACTCATTGCAATAAAACTGGTGTCAACGCGGCGTTTCGGCGGATTATCAGATCAAATCCCCGCCTTCTTCAGGACCAATTCAAATAAAAGGTTTTCTTCGAGCGTATTTAAAAACAGTAGTTAATCTGGGAAACAGAAGCAGATAAAACACCTAATTAGATACATGTAATGATTTCAAATAATATTCTGTTCAGCGCACACTATTGACTTAGTGGGTTGATTCCCAAAATATAAATTGTCGGCAATATCTATCTTTATTGTTATATTTATTCTAGAGGTACCAAATTTGGAGAATCCTCTGAATGTGTGCATCTTGCACAATAGATAGTATCCTCCGGCACAGTATCCAAACTAAGGTAGTGGTCACTACCCCCATAAATTAACTCTGAGAATTTTTGATATTCTACTTGTCTTGTAGTTGTAGATGTGTTCCGAGGTTTGGATAAAATCCTATTAGAAGAATCTCAACCTGTAAATTATATAGGGCTATTTTTATTATAAACCTTTGCTTCACAAGGTGCCCACATATACTAATGATCCCCTCTACCTATAAGCAACTTACTTAATACAAGCTGCTATGGGATCGAGGATGAACATGAAACTTTTGCTTCCATCTATTGTTCCTATGTGTGTCACCTGTTGAAAACACAGTATAATCACTATACCGATACAACCATCATTTGATTACCTAATTAAAGTGTGATACCGGGCGTTTTCTTACTTACCCCTCACGTCTTTCATGAGATTTAATCATTCATGGGTAATGAGTAGTCATATTTTGCACTTTAGAACACTCATCCAATTTTCAATAAACAGATGTCCCCTGGTCTTCTATAATCCAGGATTTCCTAAAGAGGCTATTTTACAAATTATTTATTAACAGTCATTCTACAGATTAAATTAAAATTAC
The DNA here is from genome assembly GCA_963921515.1 of Calotriton arnoldi. Lineage (NCBI taxonomy): Eukaryota > Metazoa > Chordata > Amphibia > Caudata > Salamandridae > Calotriton > Calotriton arnoldi. The sequence continues at coordinate 593,783 of CAWUFW010010009.1, forward strand.
TATTTTTATGGACACATCTATGATATAGATTGTCCCATAATAGTAATACTGTTCACGTAATGCGTTACTGCAAGTTTATACTATATCCAGTTACTAACAATTTCTACCCATCTTCCACACATACCATATATGTAATCTTGTAATCACTTTTGGTTACATGACGATGATTTTGTTTGATCTTGATTTTATCCGCTGGAAATTATTTCCTAGGTCTATGCTCAAAGTAACCGCACCCATTCATTCAGTTATAATTATCGATTCCTATAAGTCTCTATTTAAAACATTGTAGGAACCAACTTTCTATATCTTTAGTTATTGCGGAATGGTTTAATGGTGGTCAAAGCGCTATGTATTTAACCACCCATTTAATGACCTAGTACCTTCTTTAAAACATAAAGCTACCAGTAACCCCATGATCTTTGAATTCTTGTTCCCCATTCCCTTACTTGGACGTTTTCGGGCATTCTTACCTCCACGTCAGAGCGCTCGTCCAGAATTTTTCTATTACAGAGTCGCTTACGGGAAGCGTTTAAATTTGTTTCCGGAATGGAATACGTAAGAGCACGTACTCGGCAGTTATACGGGGGCGATGATGGAATCAGGCTAAAACCCGTAACTCATTTCTATTCTCGGACACATCCTCCATATCCGTGTCCTGTATCTATCTTATCCTATCACATGTCTATAAATACTGCTATTCATTTATATACTAACTCCGCATTTGGGAAATGTCACTCAATTCAAATATTCAAAAGACTAGTTTATATATACCCATGTTAGCGTCTGTTGCCGAAGTGGGGGCCATCTTTCAATATAACATTAATCATTATGGCGGCATTCTTTCAATGTGATAGGGTAATATTGGGCTATTAATTCCAACGTTCATATATCTATTACTTAAAAATTTACCTATATAGGTTCCACACATCGTCTTATTACTTTCTATCCCACCTAATAATGTATTCTTTTAGAAGTGATTAGTAATGGGAGGGAGCATAGGGTAGATGTTATAAAAGTATTATTTTCACATGTCCTATTTGTATATTTTATGCTCTCTCCTTTGTTTGATTACCTATTTTTCAAAAGGGGATTTTAACCTATTATTCTCTCCGAACTCATCTCCATTGTAAAGACCATAATTGTATGTGCTGAATTTGGACAGAAAGAACTGTTCATTCATTGTGGCACCACAGTCCCTGCTGCTTGCATCCATATTCAAGACCACAGTCAGTCTGCAGAGAGTGAGGTGCTTACTCTTTAGCCACTATTTAATGGGGAACTTCAAAAGAGGAGGAACTGGTGTGATCAAGTATGGATTTCAGAAAGGCAGAGCACGTCAAAAAAGATGTTTTCAGTCGATTCCAGGTAATCACAACAAAAATACATGTAAATATGCCCCAATGAGATTGTAACAAATGCCAAACTGGATGCACACAAACTGAAGGAGAAGCTTCAGTCGAGACATCAGGTTTACAGCCTTGAAGGGAGAAAAATACAACTTACAGTGCACCATCTGCTGCTATGTCAATCAGTGCCCCATTTAACTCACCCACTGACAAGGAATCAGGGTGTCCTTCTTCTGATTCAGAATCCAACTAAAGTTTTAAAAGGTAGCATATAGATCCGTGGTACTCATAGTACTGCCCGCGGGCTGCCAACGGCCCAGCAGGCCTTCCTTGGCGCCCGCAGACCTTGCAGGTAATGTACCCATGGCCCCCCAGAGAGAGAGAGAGAGTGGAGAGAGTGTGGAGAGAGAGTGTGGAGAGAGAGTGGAGAGAGAGAGAGAGTGGAGAGAGAGTGGAGAGAGTAGAGAGAGAGAGACTGACTGAGAGACTGAGATACTGACTGACTGAGAGACTGACTGACTGAGAGATTGACTAATTGAGAGAGAGACTGACTGACTGAGAGACTGACTGAGAGAGAGAGAGAGAGAGAGAGACTGACAGAGAGAGAGACTGACTGACAGACAGACTGACTGACTGACTGAGAGAGAGACTGACTGACACAGAGAGAGAGAGAGAGAGAGAGAGTGACTGACTGAGGGAGAAGAGAGAGACTGACTGACTGAGAGAGTGAGACTGACAGAGAGAGAGAGAGAGACCGACAGAGAGACTGACTTAGTGAGAGAGACTGACTGAGAGAGACTGACTGACACAGAGAGAGACTGACTGAGAGAGAGAGACTGACTGAGAGAGAGAGAGAGAGAGAGAGAGAGAGAGAGAGAGAGAGACGGACTGAGAGAGAGAGAGACAGAGAGACTGACTGAGAGAGAGACTGACAGAGAGAGAGAGACTGACTGACAGAAAGAGAGAGACTGACTGAGAGAGAGAGACTGACGGAGACTGACTGAGAGAGAGACTGACGGAGAGAGAGACTGACTGACTGAGAGAGTCACTGACTGACTGAGAAAGACTGACTGACTGAGAGAGACTGACTGACAGAGAGAGAGACTGACAGAGAGAGAGAGACTGACAGAGAGAGACTGACTGAGAGAGAGATTGACTGCCAGAGAGAGACTGACTGACTGAGAGAGAGAGACTGACTGAGAGAGAGAGAGACTGACTTACAGAGAGAGAGACTGACTGAGAGAGAGAGACTGACAGAGAGAGACTGACTGACTCAGAGAGAGAGAGACTGACTGACTGAGGGAGAGACTGACTGAGAGAGAGAGAGAGAGACGGACTGAGAGAGAGAGACAGAGAGAGAGAGTGACAGATAGAAAGACTGACTGAGAGAGAGAGACTGACTGCCTGACTGAGGGAGAGAGAGACTGACTGACTGTGAGAGAGAGACTGACTGACTGAGAGAGAGAGAGACGGACTAAGAGAGAGATAGAGAGAGAGAGAGACTGACAGAGAGAGAGACTGACTGACTGAGAGAGACTGACTGAGAGAGAGAGAGACTGACTGACAGAGAGAGAGAGAGAGAGACTGACTGAGAGAGAGACTGACTGAGAGAGAGACTGACTGACTGAGAGAGAGAGACTGACTGAGAGAGAGAGAGACTGACTGAGAGAGACTGACTGAGAGAGAGACTGACTAAGAGAGGGACTGACAGAGAGAGACTGACAGAGAGAGACTGACTGAGAAAGAGACTGACTGAGAAAGAGACTGACTGAGAGAGAAAGAGACTGACTGAGAGAGAGAGAGAGAGAGAGACTGACTGAGAGAGAGACTGACTGACTGAGAGAGACTGACTGACTGAGAGAGAGACTGACTGAGAGACTGACTGACCAAGAGAGACTGACTGACTGACAGAGAGAGACTGACAGAGAGAGAGAGACTGACAGAGAGAGAGACTGACTGACTGAGAGAGAGACTGACTGACTGAGAGAGACTGACTGACAGAAAGACTGACTGATAGAGAGACTGACTGACTGACTGACAGAGACTGACTGACAGAGAGAGACTGACTGACAGAGAGAGAGACTGAGAGAGAGAGACTGACTGAGAGAGAGAGACTGACTGACAGAGAGAGAGACTGTGATGGAATTGGGGTCAAAGTGTGCATGAAGCTATGCAATGCCTCTTAAGATTGCTATTGTCTGCTAATAAAAATGTATTATCAAAATGTGCTCTTTGTAGTTACATCTGCTTTAGAAATACAGCATTAACGCATTGTCTAATGTTTTGAAACGGGTTTGATTTTTTTTACTCTAGCCCGCCCCCCACTGACCCCACCCCTAACGGTGCGGCCCTCAGCCACAAACCACATTATAATTTTGATTAAGAGCGCTGCATCGCCAAATGCAATGCAGTGCACGCAACGAAATTCGTTTTATTTATTTAAATGTTTACTTACCTGTATTCGGCCGTAATCCGTGGTTTACTACCTCCCACCCTGCCCCTCACCCACCCCACATCACCGCCCGGCTGGCACTCCTACCACGGACCGCTACTGTTCTTATGTAGGCCAAAAGGTAAGGTTTACTAAGTGCAAATTGTAGTGTTCAGTGGGGAAAAGATGTCAGATAGCTCCATGTCAACACTGGAGGCTTACAGCATAAGGGCAACTTCAGTTTGGCGTCCTTCAAAGCTTCTCTCACCAGCTTTCTCATCATCTGAACAAACAGCCACTAATCAATGAAAAGGAGTTTTAGTGTTAAAGCTCACTGATAAGAGCCACACTTTCAGGCTGTCATCCAGTATTGCATGCAGCAACAACAGACCTAGTCTTAAGAACAGCCAACCTAACCCCGCCAGAAGCCACATTACAGGTGAGTTGTAGTTGTGCTTCCATTAATTGAAAAAGAGTATGCAATCCTCCCAATCCTCCTTAGCAACCCAAGCAGTCTAAAAGTCCCACACCAGGATTTAATTGAATTGAATTGATTCCCTAGACCAGGGACTGCACTGTGTAGGAACCTTAAGTCTTGGAATGCAAGGGAAATATAGCAGGGAGTAAACACCCTTTAGTCATGCTTCTATTTTTTGTGTCTACAGGATCCACAATAAAAGCATCCTCTAAGACCACATTAGCTTGCCCTGTCACATTAGGCAGCACTTAACTGGTTTTGAATTAGTCAGGAATTCCTTCATCAAAATCCAGGAGAAGATATAGGGCCTTATTTAGAGTTTGACAAATAAGACAGATACCCATCCGCCTTATTACAAGTGAATAACATCCTAGTGCAATTGTAATAAGATGAACGGGATATCTGTTACTTTTGTGATGGAGTACCCAATTGCAAAACTCTAAATTAAACCAGTAGTTTCTGCAAGTAACAGAACCACATTTGTCTGATATTCTGCCCATTGCATGAGCTTCAGGGAGCTGATTTTTGGAAAGAAATTCAGGCCAAGCACACTAACTGATTTGTCCGTGCTAATCTAGCAGTGGACAAGAAGCAGTAGGTGTTGAAGGATGCAGAACCTCCTGAGGTCCCCTATTGTCTAGGCTATGGGTCAGCCATAACTACCCCCGTATATATTTTCCAGAGATGTTCCATTGAACACTCACATCCAATTTGTCATCCCCAGGAATGGCTCCCTCATCCCCAACAAGCCTTGGAGGTTACAGGGACAGAAGGGGTGGCAGACACCTATCAAGAGTGGCCACACAGTGGAATAATTCAGGCATTTGTGATGATCTGCAATCATGAAAACCAGAAGTTCCCATGATTCTTTCAAGGGTGATGGAAACCTATAGCAAAGTATCCCCAACAGAAAGAGCAGCTCAGGCATTAAGGGAAAGAACAAGAGGAAATAAGGGAGAATCCCTGTGATGATTCTGTGAATGCTTCTTGTTCGGGCAATGCTTCTCCTTACCTTTCAGTAAAACAGCCAACCTTGAAGGATACTTCGGAGACGTGATGAGACTTTGAGGAGCACTTCCTCCTTCTATTACATTGGTTTTATGAAACAAAACAGGAAACAGAAGAAGAAAACACAAAACAGTGACATGCATAAACTCACTTTCCATCCACATTAGCAAAGGAAATGTACACCTGTGATGCCAAACATTGCACTGCTACACACACAGCATTGGCTCATAATGCAGAACGGTAAGTGAATCACAGAAGAAGTGAGGGTGCATGCCAAATGATCTTCTCCTGAATCTGAAGTCAGAATTCCAAATGTTTACATGTTCAGTAAGCAAATGTGAAAGAATGCTGCCCTAAGAGGAGAGCGCATGGATAAAATGCATGCCCCAGTCAAGCATATTGACATATGCCAGGCCTATTAGAGCCAGCAGCCAATGACCCAAATCACAGTAACCTACCCGAGCATCCACAATGCAGAGGCAGTGGTTTGATAGATGGCATGAAATGACAAAAATACATCCTGGGGAGGAAACAAAAGCAACAGCATGAGAAGTGACCTTACCTATACAGGTTTGTTAGAAAGACCCTGAAAAGGGTCCGGAATAAGTACGGTGTGCTTATCATTTTAAATTCCTCTTATAAGTTAGACTACCATTTAGAGAGAAGTGCTGAACTACACTGCACTGTTGTAAGGGTACAGCTACCCACTCTTCTGTACTCTTCTGTACTCCAAATGGTGGAAGAAATTGGGCCTGATGTAAAGCCTGGCGGTAACTGAAAATCCTCCAGTTTTGAGAGGAACCACTAAATACTGACTAGAACACATTGGCTGCACTTTCTCAACCATACGGTTCTTATGATGTTTAAGATTCTGGTTGTGAGTTCCCCTCTATATGTAGCATTTTCTCTAGAAACGGGAAGATGTCTTCTTGCCACTAAACTCTAAATCAGACCTGTATGCCCATATTTATCAATATTTCACACAACACAACACAGCAAGCCACCTTGCTGCGCTGCGTAAAAGGGAGAGGGCAGGAATGCGCCGTATTTAACATTATATGGTGAATTCCTGCTCTCTGCCTGCACTGGTTCACACACTGCTGCCTATCACCAACACAGTGGGTGCCTGCATTGTTTTTGTGCAGGAAGGGGCACAAAAGTAATCCTCAGAGGCATTTTCCTATTTCTAGGTGTGCTGCAGAATGCAGCACTCTCAAAACGGGGATACAATGCCTCAGTGGCGAGGCAATTCTGATGCATTCCCAGGTCTACCAGTGTTGGTAGATCTGGGAATGTTTAAGAATATGTGGGTGGATGCATGGGAAACACACGCTCCACCCATGGCAAACCTCGCTGCCGCAGAGAAGCGCAAGGCAGCAATTTGCGTTGCCTTGTGTTACTCTAGATTTATCAAGTCATGCAGGGCCATGCAAGCTGGCCTTCCATGGCTTGATAAGTCTCAATTAGGTTTTGCGTCATCCTTGTTTTCCCTTGCGTGGTGCAAGGGCCACACAAAACCTTGATAAATATTGTCCGTAGTCTCTTATCCACTTTACTCTTCCAGCCCTCTCTTATGCTCATTATCTTCCAGCCCTACCCAGCAGTACCATGCAGTATCTTTATTCCCAATAACCTGACCATTGGTAAGTTCTCCTCCACCATGTCTCCAGCTCTTATTTCCATGTGCTATATGAAGAAAATGAGTCTGCCCAACTAACCCCATAGATCCTGGACTTCAATAAGGATTAATAAGAAAAAAATAGAATATGGATAGATTGAAACCTTTGGTATTCCTCAACAATGAAACTATCATTTTTTATTGTCCATGTGAACACATCATGATTTCATGTTTGACAGAGCCATACAGCAAAGTTACAATACATTGGCAGGAACCACCTCGATAGCAATTGCTTTCAATGCTTGAAATGTCCGTGGGACTGATGGGCATTTCAAGTTTTGGTTGTCAGGACGGCCGCCAAGGCGACAGGGAAATTTGTTCTGCTATCCTAGTGGAGGACGGCCCAACTGACAAATTATAATAAGGCCCAAACTGTTAACATTTGTTTTACTCCTTCCAATGTGGCTCCAGCCACTGCCCACATCTATTCGGCTGGTGCTTTTTATCAGGTGAGTCAAACCCAAAGGAAATTGTAGATGGACCAGGTTAAAATACAGTTTTATTTCACAGGGGATCTGACATTGGGTGCTGACCAGGGCCGGCTCTGGCTTTTATTCCATGGCCCAGATACACAGATTGAGCAAAGAAAAATAATTCCATGAAAAGGTACCTCTTCTGACCTACCTCAAAGACCCAAAGGTCATATAGTGGCCTAGCTTGAATTATAATCCTTGTCCTGCTGCAAAAGCACAAAAAGGTACTTTATCATTGCTTTGTATTGATCTATATATTTTCACATAACTCTACAGACATTACCATGACATGATGGAGGACTGAATATGCTACAGTCATAGTGACACAGCTGACGAACCCAACTACTTAACCCTAAATCTTTTTAAGATGATGACTTCATCTCTCTTAATGTATGTAGTGCAAAAAAGGTTGTCGTATTGTATTACTGGTTTATATAATTCAAAAGCCAAATAAAAATATTTGAACAACTATGACATGATTATCCCAACCTACATTCCTTGTAACACTTAAGGTTAATTCTTCTCCTTATTATTCTGGCCTTTTATACATATTTAGGTGTCGCATCAGATCATTGTTTTTTTTAACTAAAATAATAATACTAATATACATACATACAAGGGTTTTTGTTCATCAGTCTTCATCCATTTGTCTGTTGTATTCTAATTACCACTTTGCTTACACCCATCACAGCATCCAGCATGGGACAAATGGTCTGTTCATGCCAGCCTGTGTGTGGGCGCACAGTCTGAACATCTGCCATGAAAATAGTCCCCTTTAGTGCCAGAGCTGGGGAACAATATGTGCTTCATTTTTGTTAATTTGTTTTATTGTCAGCATTTGTTTTCCTTTTTACATTTGCAAGGGCCTGAACATTTTCCAGACATTGCTACTGGGCAATTGCTGCTGCTTGCAAAGCCTGGCTAATGAGGGGTGATACCCCGAAACCGGTCCCAAGATGCTTGTTTCTGGTCCAGTGTGGACCTGGCCTGGCAGTTCGGGCTGGACTGTTCCCATGGGGAGCAGAGTCAGAACTGATTTGCATATGGCTGGATCCAAACTGGAATGGAATGGTGAGCAAAAAAACGATGGATTTAGGCCCAGATCTCTTTACTGGGGTGAATGTTTGAAATCGTTCAGCATTCTATCCATCAATTGTCTTTCTGCATTTGTCATCCCGAGTGGGACAGGTATGCCCAGACATGGGTCCCGTGCTCACCATGACACTGGAGTCGAGATAGCCTGGCTGATATGGGGTGATATGCAAAACACACAAGATGATGGACGGAATGCTGCACATTGGCAAACATTCACCCCCAGTCACAGATCTGGGTTTAATCCATCGTTATTTTGCTTCACCACGCCACCCCAGTTCAGACATAGCCATATGCAAATCAGTCTTGACCCTGTGCCTCATGGGAACAGTCCAGACTGAACTGCCAAGCCATGTCTACCCTGGACCGGAATCGAGCATCCTAGGACCGGTTTCAGGCTATCAGCCTTCATCAGCCAGGATAGCTTGACTCCAGTGGCGTAGTGAGCACCGGACCCACGTCTGGGCATACCCTTCCCACTTAGGGCGAAATGCAACACACAAGATGATGGACGGAATGCTGCACATTGGCAAACATTCACCCCCAGACGTGGGTCCCTTGCTCACTTTGCCACTAGATTCAAGATAGCCTGGCTGATGATGGCTGTAAGCCAGAAACCGGTCCCAGGATGCTTGTTTCCGGTCCAGGGAAGACATGGCTTGGCAGTTCGGGCTGGACTGTTCCCATGAGGCACAGGGTCAGACTGATTTGCATATGGACATGTCTGAACTGGGGTGGCGGAGTGAGCTAAAGAATGATGATGGATTAAACCCAGATCAGTTGACTGGGGGTGAGTGCTTGCAATGTTCAACACTCCGTCCATCATCCCCTTTAGTTTTGCTGTGTTCGCCCTAAGTTGGCAGGGTATGCCCAGACGTGGGTCCCTTGCTCACTTTGCCACTAGATTCAAGATAGCCTGGCTGATGACGGCTGTAAGCCAGAAACCGGTCCCAGGATGCTTGTTTCCGGTCCAGGGAAGACATGGCTTGGCAGTTCGGGCTGGACTGTTCCCATGAGGCACAGGGTCAGACTGATTTGCATATGGCCATGTCTGAACTGGGGTGGCGGAGTGAGCTAAAGAATGATGATGGATTAAACCCAGATCAGTTGACTGGGGGTGAGTGCTTGCAATGTTCAACACTCCGTCCATCATCCCCTTTGGTTTTGCTGTGTTCGCCCTAAATTGGCAGGGTATGCCCAGACGTGGGTCCCTTGCTCACTTTGCCACTAGATTCAAGATAGCCTGGCTGATGACGGCTGTAAGCCAGAAACCGGTCCCAGGATGCTTGTTTCCGGTCCAGGGAAGACATGGCTTGGCAGTTCGGGCTGGACTGTTCCCATGAGGCACAGGGTCAGACTGATTTGCATATGGCCATGTCTGAACTGGGGTGGCGGAGTGAGCTAAAGAATGATGATGGATTAAACCCAGATCAGTTGACTGGGGGTGAGTGCTTGCAATGTTCAACACTCCGTCCATCATCCCCTTTGGTTTTGCTGTGTTCGCCCTAAGTTTGCAGGGTATGCCCAGACGTGGGTCCCTTGCTCACTTTGCCACTAGATTCAAGATAGCCTGGCTGATGACGGCTGTAAGCCAGAAACCGGTCCCAGGATGCTTGTTTCCGGTCCAGGGAAGACATGGCTTGGCAGTTCGGGCTGGACTGTTCCCATGAGGCACAGGGTCAGACTGATTTGCATATGGCCATGCCTGAACTGGGGTGGCGGAGTGAGCTAAAGAATGATGATGGATTAAACCCAGATCAGTTGACTGGGGGTGAGTGCTTGCAATGTTCAACACTCCGTCCATCATCCCCTTTGGTTTTGCTGTGATATGGGGTGATACCCTGAAACCGGTCCCACGATGCTTGGTTCTGGCCCAGGAAGGACCTAACATGGCAGTCTGGGCTGGAATGTTCCTATGGGGAAAAGGGTCAAGAATTATTTGCATATGACTGGGTCCAAACTGGAGTGGCATGGAGAGCTAAAAGAATGATGGATGTAGACCTGGGGGTCCTGGGGGGGAATGTTTGGCAGTGTTCAGCATTCCATCCATCAATTGTTTTTTTTGCATTTGTCAGTCCAATGCTCATCATGCCACTGGAGTCAAGCTAGCCTGACTGATGAGGGGGTGATACCTCAAATACTGGTCCCAGGATACTTGTTTCCAGTCCAGGGAGGGTCTGGCCTCGCAGTTTGGGCTGGACTGTTCCCATGGGAAGCAGGGTCAAAACTGATTTGCATATGGCTGGGTCCAAACTGGAATGGCATGGTGAGCAAAAAAAATGGGATTTATGCCCAGATCTCTGTACTGGGGTGAGTGTTTGACATTGTTCAGCATTCCATCCATCAATTGTTCTTTTTGCATTTGTCACCCCGAGTGGGACAGGTATGCCCAGATATGGGTCCTGTGCTCATCATGCCACTCGGGTAAACTAGGCTGGCTGATGAGGGGTGATACCCCAAAACTGGTCCCAGGATGCTTGTTTCCACTAGAGGGAGGACCTGGACTGGCAGTTCGGGTTTGACTGTTCCCTTGGGGAGCAGGGTCAAATTTGATTTGCATATGGCTGGGTCCAAACTGGAATGGCATGGTGAGTAAAAAAACAATGGATTTAGGGCTAGATCTCTGTACTGGTGGTGAAAGTTTGACATTGTTCGGCATTCCGTCCATCAATTTGCATTTGTCATTCCGAATGTGGGATGGGTATGCCCAGAGGTGGGTCCCGTGCTCACCATGTCACTGGAGTCAAGATAGCCTGGCTGATGAGGGGTGATGCCCCAAGACTGGTCCCAGGATGCTTTTTTCCAGTAGAGGGAGGACCTGGACTGGCAGTTTGGGTTGGACTGTCCCCATGGGGAGCAAGGTCAAAACTGATTTGCACATGGCTGGGTCCAAACTAGAATGGCATGGTGAGCAAAAAAACAATGGATTTAGGGCCAGATCTCTGTACTGGGGGTGAATGTTTGACATTGTTCGTCATTACGTCCATCAATTGTTCTTTTTCCATTTGTCATTCCGAATGTGGGATGGGTATGCCCAGAGGTGGGTTCCCGTGCTCACCATGTCACTGTAGTCAAGCTAGCATGGCTGATGAGGGGTGACACCCCAAAGCTGGTCCCAGGATGTTTGTTTCCAGTACAGTAAGGACCTGGCCTCGCAGTTCGGGCTGAACTGTTCCCATGGGGAGCAGGGTCAAAACTAATTTGCATATGGGTGGGTCCAAACTGGAATGGCATGGTGAGCAAAAAAACAATTGATTTAGACACAGATCTTTGTACTGGGGGTGAATGTTTGACATTGATCAGCATTCTGTCCATCAATTGTTCTTTTTGCATTTGTATGACATGTATACCCAGATGTAGGTCCCGTGCTCACCATCCCACTGGAGTGAAGCTAGCCTGGCTGATATGGGGTGATACCCTGAAACCGATCCCTGAATGCTTGTTTCTGTCAAGTGAGGGCCTGGCCTGGCAGTTCGGGCTGGACTGTTCCCATGAGGAGCAGGGTCAAAACTGATTTGTATGTGGCTGGGTCCAAACTGGAATGGCATGGTGAGCAAAAAAAGATGAATTTAGGCCCAGATATTAGTGCTGGGGGTGAATGTTTGACATTGTTCAACATTCCGTCCATCAATTGTTCTTTTTTCATTTGTCACCCCGAGTGGGACGGGAATGCCCAGACGTGGATCCTGTGCTCACCATGCCACTGGAGTCAATCTAGCCTGGCTGATGAGGGGTGATACCACGAAACCAGTCCCAGGATGCTTGTTTCCGGTCCAAGGAGGACCTGGCCTGGCAGTTCGGGCTGGACTGTTCCCATGGGGAAGAAGGTCACAGCTGATTTAGATATGGGTGGGTCCAAACTGGAATGCCATGGTGAGCAAAAAATTGATGGATTTATGCTAGGATCTCTGTACTGGGGGTGAATGTTTGACATTGTTCAGCATTCCGTCTATCTATTGTTCTTTTTGCATCTGCATCTCATTGGGCACTGCTGTCAGCCATCTTGGAATGAGCTTCATCATTCTTTGATAATGATAAAGAATATCATACAAAATTCCACAGTAGTATATGTTATACTTTAATCAAAAACCTATCCAAGATGGCCACCTTGTGTGTGCTGGAATGTGCATATATGTAGGAGGAATCTTTAATTCCGTCAGTTGATTCAGAGGAATTTGGTAATTTCATGTTAGTCTTGTAATGCAAAATTACTGATAAATTCTGCCGCTCTGCCGGCAAAATTAATCTGCAGTGGTTGGTTTCTAAACAGGGCTGGAAGAGGGAGCAGTCCCTCTATGTTTAGAAACCATTTCAGATTAAAGCTTCATCTCCAGTGGTTTTTAAACTTAGAGGGACTGTTCCCTCTTCCAGCCCTGTTTAGACACCACTGCACAGCAGTGCATACCCCTCAGCACCCTTACATACTCTGCAGTGATTACTGCAGAGTATGTAAGGGCGCTGAGGGGTATGCACTGCAGAGTAATATGCAGTGGTTTCTAAAGTTTAGAAACCACTGCATACCACTTGGTGGTGGCGTTCTTACACACTTTGAAGTGATTAAAAGTTTAAATCACTGCAGAGTTGCAGGGCGCCAAGTGGTATTTAGCTGCACTACTTTCTTAGTGCAAGATGCATCCGCAACCATTTTTGGGCGTGAGGGTGCATTTTGTTTTAAGAAAATAGTGTCAAAAGCCCACTTCGTACCGTTGCTGAATTCCACAGAATTTCACTGAATTTTAATGTAATACCGCAGAATTCCGCTGAATCAAACTCTGCCAATTCCACCCACCCCTATGTATCTGTGGATGCACAAGCTGCCATCTTTGAGGGTTTTGTTACAATTTATGACAAAAAAAACTCAAATATGGCTGCCCAGGCTTTCTTATCCAAAAGTGGCCATCTTTGTATGTCTTTTGTTAATTTTATTATTCTTTTCCATTTTAACATGGATGACGTATTGCTTCTAAATGTGTTGGCCATTGTGGAACGATAAAGGATAAGTCAAAACATCCAAGATGGGCGTTTTTTTGTGAACATGCATAGATGTCCAACTTTGCATGATTGTTGGTATACTTCACCATTGGTCTACTAAAGAAAACAAGCATTGGCAAAACCAATAGCTTGGTGTCCTAATGTAATCGGATCAACCAACAGGTTTGGCCAATGCTTATTACCCTTGCTACAATTTATTGATTTTTTTACTAATAAAATGCATATTCCTTCAAATACTTTTGCCTGGTCCTTTCTAATTTCAGCCCCACCAGCTTCTGTTATGGAGTTAACCTTTCTTCGTTTGTGCCATGATGGTTCTCCAATAAAGTTCAAAGCTATGCTATATATGCACACCTCTGGATATGGTTATCCTAAGGGTGTTAAACTATAACGCCCTGTTCTAAGACTTGTGATGTTGTCACTGTCTTACAATAGGTGTTTTACAACCTGTGGTTTAGCAAACACTATTGGTAATTAAGGGAAGTGTTTTTAAATGCTTTATGTTTTCCACTTTTCCTAGTGATATGTCCCTTCTGTAACATGCCATAGTAAACTCTCAGCTCTAATTCATGTTTACCACCAGCAATATTCATAAGAACATCTATGTACCGGGAGAGGTTGAAAGCAAAATCCGTAACAGAAATGTAGTGCAGTAGCATCTCTCGGTACTAGACAACTGGTATTCCTCCACTGCTGTGACTATATGACCGAAATACAACCAGGGAGCAACCCACTCTTCCTAGGAACCAAGGCAATTACGAAGTATCAATATGTAGTGTGCTTCCTTGGACTCATTTAGACACACTAATAAGTTATGGAGACTTGCTAAGTGCTACATAAATCCCTCATTCAAATGAATGAGCTACGTAGAGTATGCTGAAAAGGACATGTATTACAGGCAACAGAATATTCAATAAACAAAAAAACTGTTTGGTAATGAGTGCTCCAAGCAAAGGTGCAGTGCAAGTGAACAGTGAAAAACTGGTGGGTCCACAGGAAAAAATATATGCATTTATTTAACCCTGACATTCAGTCAACTCAAGGACATATTATCTGCATTTGATGTGTGTCCAAATAAAAACCGTTGACATTTCTATCCACAATATAATTTAGAACGGGTCTTCCTCAGGATAAAAGAACAGGCAGCAACCTATGGCAAAGAACAACAATAGAGCCAATAAGTCCATTTTAGAACAATTGTTTATATATTGAAATTACACACAAATAATAAGAGCATGGAGATAAAAGCTCACCTGTATGTGTCCATTAGAAATATCAGACTTTTCTTGGGATCATTCATCGGTTTGCCCCATTGTCAATGGGAAGCATTTCTACTAGTCCTAAAAATGTGGCAAGAGATATATGTATCAGGGGTCACGTCACATTAATCCATGCAACAGTCTATGGTCACTGCTGTTACACATGCTTGACTGTAGAGGAAAATTCGGTCTTATCTCTGCCTACAGATTGGCCATGCTCATGGTCGAATCTATGAATAGAATGCATTTGTAGAAACAAGATTTAAGAGAAGTTTCATCAAAGCATGACATAGAAAGAAATCAATATTTGGGAGCAAATCATTATTTGATAATTGGCTAATACCTTTCTGGATGGGGCAGAAAAAAATAAGGAAAACCACACACAGTCCAAATCCCCTGTCAGGTAAAAATGTATTGATGGATGGCAAAAAGGGTGTCAACCAAGCAGTGGTAAAACTGACCTAGTGAAGTACCACTATTCCCCTCCACTAATTCATTATTGACTGTGCAAAAGGTAATAAAAACACTTATTAAGTGTTAGAAAAAACATTTGCGGTCAAATTGTGACATTTGGTGCTAGAGGGAAAAACTCATTTGCTGCTCAGTCTATTTCCTCTATGACACAGAAGGGGCCAAGCGCGAATGTGCATGTCTTACTTAAATACCTCATAAATGGGAGTACGAGCCAGCACAGTCACTCTATAATGTAGCATCATTCACACGTCAGTGTCCTCAACTCCTGGTTTGTCTGAGGAGGCGACAATTACCACAGTGTTATTTACCACTCAGTTGGTTACCATTATATTAAAACGGTGTTAATCCTTAGCACTAGTAGCTGCTACATTACAACTGACAACGTTTTATTGGATAAAAGTTTAAAACTGAAATTAAAACCACATCTGGGTTAGGTAGATGGATAAACACATCTATATGGTAGATATTGCAGTATGAGTACAACTTCTGCAGAAACGGGGCAGGCTGGGTCTGGTGGCTCAATGGATGAATGCATCCTCTCCAGGGATCTCTGTTTGACCTCATGGTCACAAGTTTGAATCCCTCTGTGTTCACTCAGCCTTTCATCCTTCTGAGGTCGAGAAAATGAACATCACTGAGTTGGGTAACATCTGTTAATTGTGTGCTAAGACACCATTCAGGGTGAATGTGCACTGTACAAATTCACCTTATATTAAGTCATGACATGAGAGCCGAATATCTTACAGAGGCCACAACATGATGTCCGAGAAGTAGCTTGCAGCAGAGTGAGAGTGTGCAGCACTGGCATGTGTCTGAATTAGCTGTTTCAATGCAGCTATTGAAAATGCTTTCGCCACATTATTTACAATCTATAATTGTGGCACTTTAACATAATTAATTTCCTTTTCAAATAGCTATAAAAAAATATTTTTTGATAAATGAATTACAGTTTTACGCTACATTATAAGAGAACATTACTGTGCTAAAGGAAACATGGTTGAGGTATGTATATCACTTTCTTTCTTGCATATGAACATATACGGTTCTTTTTTTTGTTGCTAAAATGCATCTATTTTGAATGGAACCAAATATGGTTACTCTATGTAAAATGTTGGACTTTAACTTTTCACACTCGCCGATATCTATCTCACAAAGGAATATTCTTCAAACATTAAAACCTACTGAAACATCAAATCCGAGATTGGATGGAACAGCTAGATTCTTTTTTGTTTCTATAGCAACAATTAATTAGGTCCTGCTTACCAAACTTTAGCTTGCTTTACTATGCAATGTAATATTTTCTTTGCTTTTGGAAGGTGAAACATACCGATTGCAAGCCTTACATTTGATATTTAATATTTTCCTTCAATGTTATATTGAAATGCTTCAATTCTAAAACTAAAGAATTTAACATAACCCTTAGCACTAAATAAAGATATTTGTTTATAACGGTGGCACAGAAATATATGCTGTACTTGCACGAAGATTGCTTTGGCACTTTATTCGCACAAAATTGCAAGGTTCCTATTTTTGCCTGTTTATCGCTGTCTGCCTCGCTAGCCGGTTGCACACACACCAATGTGTCCTTTGGGGCTTGAACACAGCGCGTTGGGGGGTCCTGCGGCCCTGTGTGTTTTGTAGCTGCCTTCCAACAGTAGTCTGGCAAACCTTCCCACAGCCGAGGTTTTAGGGATGATGTATCTCGCTCTTGCCTAAACAGATGGACCATGTCACCTTTCAGTGTTGGCGGCAGCACACCACACTAGACTGCGGGAACACTAATCTTCTTTAATAGTTTCAGCAGGCAGACACAGGCCGCCTTTGTATAGAGGAAATGTTCTGACCAGAGAGCTTTCCAGGAAAAATATCCTACAGCAGCCCGCCTGTCTGTGGCTTCATCTATTTCTGGACACGCAGGATAACATTAAAAGATCCCAAGCAAGAACCATAAACACGTTATTAGCCCAGAATTTACAATTATTAAAATAAGATTATATACCCATTTTTTTTAAAACAAGATGCAACCTATCTTTTCCACATCTCATAAAAATTACAAGGATTTTTTTCTTACTTGCCATTGACCTAACAAAAGTGTCATGTTTATTTTTTCAAGTCTTCTTTCATTTCTCTCTGTTTTTTTTCTCTGAAGCTACGCTCTACTCAGCGGCGGCCTGTGTGGTGAATCTATATAACTAAAAATAACATACGACCAAACGATGCGGAAAAAGATGGGACATGACAGGAGCAGTTAAGAATGCAATTAATTGCTATGTTTTGAGCCATGAAAGAAGGGAAAATAGATTTCCATTTATTGATAGAAGATGTGCAGCATCCGTCAATGTCCTAGGTCGTATAGTGTGGCCGAAAGCTGCACCGCCCAGGAGACAGGAAGTGTGGCGCGTGAGAGGCAGCACGTTGTACCGCCTTGGAGACTGCAGCGAGAGTGTGTGGGCGCCATCTTTTTAAGTGAACGGGAAGAAGATCCATTTGCTCTTCTTAAGCATATGCCACATAGAGGCCACAAATAAAGGCTGCAACTCATTATCCCGATAAAGTCAAGAGATATATTGAGCCCTGAAAGGACAGACTATCCGTCAATACGGTGGGAATATCAAATGCAACAATTTACCTCAAGCCTTTTATTAAAAGGCAGACTCGGATAGCCCTTAAACCCATATGTTTCTGACATATCGGGTCGCAAAAGTAGTTAAAATAATGTCCTGATAAATGTCGACCTGAGTAATCACAATAAGCACAGGTATATCTGACAGACATGACATTTCCTGCATGCTTGGCTGCAAGGCTACGTTTCTCTTGCACATGACATTCACCGTCCTTTACAATCTTTGATACCAGTTCGTTTTACAACCAAGGAGATTTGTATTCTATGAGGGTTAAAGTCCCCACCTGAAAGTGTCAGCTCTCCCCTCCTACCATTTTGTCCTTGATCTCATTTTGACTAGGTTTGAAGGGTCTTGTTGTGTAGTGACCTGGGACCCAGGCACTACCCGAACCACGCTCCGTCGTATGGAGGTGAGGCCTGCAGAAGTGAAGACACGGAGCCAGGTGTGTTGCACACAATGGTCGCTGCGTACACGCGTCTCCTGACGTCATGTGCGCGGTGACCGCTTTATTAAGCCAATCACCACGTGACCGGGACCATACCATACGGCCCGGTCACCACAGGGGAGCAACATCAAGACTCCCCCACAAGGGTGTATATTTGGGGGCACCGTAACAGTCGCTGCTGTTACGTCACAGCTGCGACACAACATTCCTCCCAAAAACAAAACTTACTCCAACACTAGTTCGTGAAACTTTACAAAAACACACCACCCCCGCCAAATACACAATATAAACGTCCAAAAGGAACAGTCTTACATGAAATAGTCTCTCAGCTTCTTGTTCGGTTCAGGGTTGCGTCGGAGATGATACTGGGAACTTCCTCGCCCACTGGATTCAACTCCAACCTCTTCACTCGACGTGCAGGGTGAGGAGTCTCTGGAGATTTCGGGCATGTCCTCATGTCCGGTTGCCCCAGTGTCAGTGTTCATTGACAAATTTGGATCCATCTCCAGCGTTGGTGACAGGGTAATTGCCGCTCCTCCCTCGGCCATGGGGACGACTGGAGTGTTGACAGGGGACTGACTCCGATGGGCCTCCGAGTCATCTGCGGTGACTTCCGTGAGATGATATTTTTTAAAATGGGAGACGTTCCGCGTGACACTCTCTCCGCCCCTCCGGGCCATCACTCTCGTACCTTGTATTCTGATAACGGTCCAGGGGCGCCGTTCATACGGGAGATGGAACTTGCCTTTGGTCATGCGGTTCTTTAACAGCACTTTATCTCCGCGTTGCAGATGAGCATGTTGGGCCCCTCGGCGCTGACTGACCTGCTCATGCACCTTACGGCTCTGCGCCTCTATCTTGCACTCATCAGGGTTTTCCGGGCACCATTGGGGATGGTGTGGAATGGAGTCTGTGACGACTCGGCCCATCGCCAGATGTCCCGGAGCCAAGCCCGTCGTGGTATGCGGAGTTTGTCGATAATTCCGCAGGAATGTGAACAGAGCCAGCTCCATGGATTGGTGATGTTCGTGGGCTATGCGGATTACCTTGTTTAAGGTCCGCATAAATCGCTCCACCTCCCCATTTGCTTGCGGCCAGCGGGGTGTAATCCTCCGATGCTGGACGCCAAGTGATGCTAGATAGGTGGCCAGCTCCTGGCTTTGAAAAGGCGGCCCATAATCGGTTTTGAGCTCTTGAAATATACCATGCGTCGCCATCACTTTTTCTAATTTTGGGATTATTTCCGCGGCGCTTAGTGTGTTTACAATCTCAATCTCTGGATACTTGGAGTAGTCATCGATGGCTACAAATGTATGTCTCCCATCCGGCAGACTTCCAAAATCGAGACTGACACTTATCCACGGCCGAGGGGGCCTTGGCTCAGTAATCACAGGCGCTGGTTTGGGGCTTCCTCCGGTTACCTGACACCACTGGCACTCTCGAACAGCAGCCTCCACGAGCTCGTCCATTAGAGGAAACCAGACTTTGGTTCTCAGCCGCGACTTGGTTTTAACCATCCCCTGATGGCCGCTATGTGCCAGCTGGATGACCCTGGCAGTCAGTGAGGAGGGCACTACTAACCGGTGACCTCGCATCAGACATCCTGTGGTATCTTCCGTCAGTTCTTCACGGACATGATACAGACTCTCCAGTACCCTGCGGGCTTCTTCGGTAAGTATTTTCCACTCTTCTCAAGCTTTGTGCCAGTTGCCGCTCTTCACCGCCCTTTTGACTCTTTGTAGGCACTCATCTTTGTCAGTTTCACTCTTCAGGTCTTCCATGGAGAGAGGGATGGGACATGACCTCTCTGTGATGCATCTGACATATTCCTCAGTGTCAGCAGCATCTTCTTCCTCTTGGGCCGTGGCACTCCTGGGGTGTCGTGACAAGTAATCCGCGGGATTCCGGCTCCCCGGCTGGTATTCAATTCGACAGTTATAGTTCTGCAGTTGTAGCATCCATTTCTCTATCCTCGGCGGGGGTTTTGAAGAGGTGCCTGAGAATAGAGGCAGAAGGGGTTTGTGGTCAGTGGCTACTACGAACGGCTTGCCGTAGACATACAGATGAAAATGGCGACACCCCCAATGGATCGCAATAGCCTCTTTTTCAATTTGCGAGTACCGCTGCTCGGTGTCAGTGTGCGAGCGGCTGGCAAAAGCCACCGGGGCCCAGTCCTCTTCAACCGTGCGGCGTTGCATGAGCACGGCACCCAGTCCCTTTGGGCCCGCGTCAACTGCCACTAGCGTGAGCTTCTGTGGGTCAAAGAATTCCAGAGTGGTGGCAGCGGATAGGGCGTCTTTAATGTCCTGGAACGCCTTGGCTTGTGTTTCCCCCCACGCCCACGGGACAGAGTCCTTGGTGAGATCCCTCAGGGGCTGGGTGAGGGTTGTGAGGTCTCTGATGAATCGCCCGCAGTAGTTTACCATGCCAAGAAAGCTACGGACTTCCGTGACGTTAACTGGGGCAGGTGCATTCTTGATATCCCTGACCTTGTCTGGATCAGGGTTTACCCCTTCAGCCAAGAAGGTGTAGCCAAAAAACTGCAACTTGTTCTTGAGAAATTCACACTTTTCTCTGTGCAGGGTTAGTCCGGCATCTTTGATCCGTTGGAGGACTTGCACCAGGCGGGCGTGATGTTCCGGGATAGACTTGGCGTGTACCATGATATCATCACTCACGTTGATGACTCCAGGAATATCCATAATCAACTCGTGGATTACATTCTGGAATACTTCTGCGGCGCTAGATATTCCGAAGCTCAGACGGGTGTATCTGCGCAGTCCGGTGTGAGTGGAGAATGTTGTAATATTCCTGGACGCCTGATCGAGGACTAGTTGGTGGTATCCTGACCGCAGGTCGAGCTTCGAGAACCAGCAGGCCCCTGCCATTTCTCCCATCAAGTCATCAATAGTCGGGGTGATGTGCCGCTCCCGTTTGATGGCTGCATTCGGCAATCTCATGTCGACACATATTCTTACAGCGCCGGGCTGTTTCGGTTTTCGGGTGACGACAATCGGGGACACCCAAGGTGTCGGACCAGACACCTTCTCAATTATTCCCGCTTGCTCCAGTTTGAGCAGCTCCTGCTCCACCAACGGGCGTAGATGGAAGGCCACGCGTCGGTGTCGCAATGCTACGGGTTGCACTGTGTGGTCAATATGAAGGTGTACTTCCTTCCCTCTAAACTTTCCGATGCCCTCGAAAACCGATGCAAACTCCGTGAGTATGTGCTGGACCGATTCTTGATGGATCCCGAATGCAAATGACACGATGCCTAGATCCTCGGCGGCCCGACATCCCAGAAGCATGCCTTGCCCCTCCTTGGTGACGTATATCATGGTGGTGATTGACCTGTCTTCGTGGGTCAACGTGGTCTTAAACTTGCCTTTCATTTCCAGCGGCTTATCCTGCCCATAAGCAAAGACGGTGATTTTGGTGGGCTGAAGATTGGGTGCTGGGTGCAGGGACTTGTAGAGAGCGGCTGCCATTAGGTTTATGGTAGCCCCAGTGTCCACAACGGCCGTGATTTCTTGTGTGTCTACTTGAATCCGGCATTGGGGAAGACGCCTGCTCCTGTTTGATGCGACTCCGATCATGTGCACTTTGTGTACCGACTTTTCTTCCGCTTCATCGTCGTCCATGTCGCTGGACTCATCACCTCGCTCGGGTATTGTATTAACTGCCTGCTTGGGCTTTCGGTATTGTTTGGAACGGCATACCTTTTCAAAGTGATTGAGTCGGCCGCAGCCAGTGCATTTCTTGCCCTTTGCTGGACAATCATCTGCTTTGTGAGGTGGGCCACCACAGTACCCACAGTATCGCCGAGTTCCTTGTGGCCCACTGGTGAATTACTTGTTTCTTCGACGGTCTGTCGGTTTCGTCGTGACTGCGTTTACCGGTTCCGCTTTTACGGGGGATTGCAGTGCCGCCTCCATTTGCGCTGCCCTGGCTTTGGAGAGCTCTTTCGTACGTCCAAGGGTTAGAATATCCGGTAGTGGCTTGCCTGATTCTTCTAAGATCCGCTCGCGGAGCTTCGCCGATGCACATCCTTGGATAATTTGCCCCCTTATCTCTTCTGTCTCATCTCTGAACCCACACGTGGATGCCAGGAGCTTGAGTCTGGCATGGAATGTGTCTAATGATTCGTCGGGTAGTTGTCTAGCTTGACGAAAGATGAAGCGTTCGTAATCCTGGTTGGCCAGGGGTTCGAAATGGCCTGTGAGCGCATTAATAAGGGTAATGTGCGTCTTGGGCGTCGCCTCCACGAGGGTCTTTGTGATGCGGTAGATGTCCTTCCCTCCTAAATGAAGAAGCATAGCCCTCTTCTGGTCTTTGTGGACCTTCGTGGCCTCGAAGAATATTGTGAGGCGTTCCACCCACTCCTTCCATCTGGAAGCCTGGGCAGTTGGAGATCCCTCTACCACAAACGGTTCAATAGGCGGGATGGTCGACATAGTGAGCCACCACAGGGCAATATGCTGGGGCCACGCAGTATTTTACACTGACCTCCTCCCTTGGATGAACTTGTGACGGGGGCCGATGCCACCACTGTCGAATTAACCCCTCTTCCGGTGCGCAGGTGGATGTTCCACGTGTCCCTGCTGCTGGACCACCTCCACCGCTCCTGAGTATTCGGGCCTGGTCACCCAGAGCAGACTGATTGGGACAGTAGGCAGTGGGATGAAGCCTACCGTTGTCTGTGCAGTCTGGGAGCCCTCTTCTCCAGCACAGCTCAACACTGCAGGGTCTCCAGGGGCCTCGCTGCATGAAAACGGGCTGCAGCGTGGTCTCTCCGGCGTACTTCTCCACACGGGACCACTGCGCATGCACGCGGCCCGCGGAGGCGTCAGGATACGGGGCTCAGCGTCACTGTTGGCAGGGACCAGCACCAGAGTATGCTGGGCACAGCGCGCGTGGGATAGCGCTCGCCTGATGAGCTCAAACGCTCCTGACCTGCTCCGTACGGTCTCACAGCGGCAGGTTCCGTAGGGTCTCACAGCGGCAGGCACCGGCTGGGACCGTCAGGGGCACGAGCACCGCGGTGCAGTCAGCACCCTCGCGCGGCCGCCCCAGCACAGAAACACGGCGGGAGCACGCCCGCCCTCGTCGCCAGTGTTGTGTAGTGACCTGGGACCCAGGCACTACCCGAACCACGCTCCGTCGTATGGAGGTGAGGCCTGCAGAAGTGAAGACAAGGAGCCAGGTGTGTTGCACACAATGGTCGCCGCGTACACGCGTCTCCTGACGTCATGTGCGCGGTGACCGCTTTATTAAGCCAATCACCACGTGACCGGGACCATACCATACGGCCCGGTCACCACAGGGGAGCAACAGCAAGACTCCCCCACAAGGATGTATATTTGGGGGCACCGTAACAGTCGCTGCTGTTACGTCACGGCTGCGACACAACAGGTCTCTTTGGGATTTTAGATTATTCGTTTGGAAAAGGTTATCCGACCAACTTAATCAAACGATAGGTCGAAGCAGACATTCAATGAGGTAACTTGGACTTGATTCCTGGTAGCTGCTGCTGAAATCATCCCGAGAAATCCATGTTAGGTATGAAGCAACACCAAAGAAAAATTAAAACCAGATAATCAAACAAAAAAATTCCGGATCTAACTTGTTACAAAGAAGATGATTTTAATAAACCAAGTAAAACGGAAATGGTTGGAATAGGATTAAGGGAACCGAAGACATGATTTTTTTTAAGTCAATGAACAATCACCAAGAAATCGGACGCCCCTCCTCAATTTATTTGCTGAGGATGACCAGGATCTAGGTGTGATTTGACTTCAACCGCAAAAGAGCAGGAGTCAAGTAAGCCTGCTGGGTCACACCGGTCAAAAGTTTGATGTTGTGACATAGGGGCCACATGTACAAATGTTTTGCGAGTAGCAAATCAGTCGCAAACTTATTTGCGACTGAAAAAGTGGTCTTTCGGTATGTGTGAACGCCATTGGGTATCCACAAATAGCGATGAGACCAATTTGCAAATCATTTTTTTTTGCGACTGGTTTTTGTGACTCACAAATATAGAATCGCTATTTGTGAGTTGCAAACCGTATGTTCAAGGGTGTCGCAATTTGCGACTGGTCTCAAAAACGCCCGTTTGCACATGCAATTTAGCACTGATTCCATTCAGGTGGTAAGTAGCTTCAAACTATAATAGTTGCCCCAGAATGTATCAGGGTTTTCCACAATGGTTGCACTTTATGTGATTGCGATGAGGAGGCGACTCCTGGCTGCCCAGCAGAGGAGGAGGAGGCAGAGACAGGAGAGGATCTACAGAACCAGGCTCTCCATATTCCAACAGACAGAGGAGGAAATATATGAGAAATACAGGCTGAGTACATGGATGTCATTTAGGGGTCACAAGGGGTCGCAGTTGCGACCCCTAGCTTGCCCCTTGCTACACCTGGCACTGCCTTTGCGGCCCCTGGCCTCAGAGGTGGCAAAATCAATACCAAGAACACAAGGGTGTCTCGCATTATCAGAGTCAGGCTCTAACCTTGTTTTCTGCTACTTTTTATTACATTAATAGTGAATAATAGTTTATTATTCACTATTAGTGTAATAAAAAGTGGAGCAGCAAGATCTGGACCTTCACTGACATCTTAGGTAAGAAAAATAAAATGACTTTAAATGTATGTTATGTACATGCATGTGGGTGAGAGTGAGTTTGTGTGAGAGAGTGTGTATATGTGTGCACATGTATGTTTGCATGTGAGATCATGGGTGGGTGTGCGCCAAAATTAATGAGTAAGTTTAAGTCAGTCAGAGTAAGAGTGAGTGAGAGAGTGCGAATGAGTGATCCAGGGTGCGAGTGCAAGACACTAGGTGAAAATAAATGAGTGCAACTGAGTGCTAATGAGAGAATGAGTATGAGTAAGTGAATGGAAGTGAGCCTGTGTTGTTATGCTTGCAAATACACTGTTGGACCTGGCGTGCTTCTTGGCGTATAGAAGCACCCTTGGCAAAATGTTGGCACTGGCATACTGGAGACAATACTTGCATATGGGATACCCTTAGCAAAATGCTAGTGCTGGCACACTGTAGGTAGATTTTGGCACAGGGCATCCATGAATGAATGCCAGCACTGGCCTACTGGAGGAAGTCCTTGGCCTAGGTAGTGCCTGTGGCAAATTGCTGGTGATGCCACATTGGAGGAAATTCTAGACATATGGGAAGACAACTGTGGCAATGTCATGGGGCCATTCATGACAAAATGTGGTCCACGACATATTAGACATAACCTTTGACATAAGGGACATCCATAGTGCAAGAGAAGCAGTATTAGGACAATTTTGGCACTGGCATATTGTATGTAATGTTTGGGCAAAAGGGTCCATCGTAGCAAAATGCTGGTCCTAGCAACTGAGGTATTTTGTTTACATAAAGGGGCACTCATAGCACATTTTAAAAACATAATTGGGTGAACTCATGGGGACTGTCAGCTTTCATTAGCTAGGCACGCCATAAAAGGACTTGAATATTAAGTGAATGTTTTTTCAGAGCCTATGGCTGTTTAGAAAATTCATGTGAAAATTGTGCATTAAAATGCACTATTAAAGCTATTTTTTTCAAACTTTTCTCAGGGGAGAGAAACCCCCACCCTTCTGTTCTGTCCTAGAAGAATATAGAATATTAATTGTGCAATTATTGTGTAACTTCAGCAAAGTTAAGTATTGTGATGTCATCAGGATTGGGGTCATGTGGCATCACATCTTGGGAAGATTTAGGGTCAAAGGTCATATGATGTCACTTCCTGTTACATCATTAAGGTCAAAGGGTATATGTCACTTCGCAACCCCTGGGATTTTGGTGAAACGACGTCCATGGCTGAGTATCGCAGTGCTCTTAGAGTTGATAGAAATGCTTAAACCACATCTAGAAAGCAGTACCCTGTGCAGCTGCTCCATCCCCATGCATGTGCAAGTGCTATCCTCACTGCACTTTTTGGCCTGGGGTGGCTACCAGGGTGTGTTTGCTGTCGCTGGTGAGGTGTCCCAAAGTGCCTTGTCACGTTTCTTTAGAAGGTTCCTAGATGCCACATTACCAACTACATATACCATCCCAGGAATGTGGAGGAAATACACAACACCAAACTGAACTTTTACAGGATAGCAAACTTCACCCGTGTATTGGGGTGTGAAGAGGGGACACATCTTCCCATTTGTCCCCATGCACATCTCGAAAATCTGTTCAGCAATAGGAAAAGTACCAATTCCCCCAAGATCTAGGTGGTATGCGATGCCCATAATGTCATCACAGACATAGTGGCAAAATACCCAGGGAGCACCCAGGACGCATACATCTTCAGACATAGTGGAGTATAACAATACCTGGAAGGTGGAGGTTTTGATGATGGATATTTACTAGGTGATGTGTAGCCGTAACATTAAGGAAATATATGTGTCTGTCTATAATCAGGTCCTGCCATGCTCACACATACACATTGAGACCATGGATTCTGACCCCATACCTAGCCCATGCAGACCATAAGGAATGGCTTTAGAACATTGTCCATCAATGCACCAGAGCTGTCATTGAAAGGACCTTCGTCATATTCAAATCAAGATTCCGGTGCTTTCACAAAAGTGGAGGTGCACTCCAGTATGCTCCGGAACTAGCCTGCAAAATAGTGACAACCTGTGCCGTCTTACACAACATAGCGACCAGTTGTGGGCTACACCTCAATGTGGATGACATGGATTCAGAAGATGAAGAGCCAGAGGCTCCTCTACAACAGCATGGAGATGGTAGCTTAGCAGTGGAGGGAGATGCCGACAGGATCACATAGCAACATATTACTTTGCAATGTAAGTTAAGAGTAACACTGTACTCGTTTAAATGATGTACGCATAGTCAAAATTGCAAACTGAAACAACCTTTAATTTCAGGTTACTTTCTGTCATTCAAATAATGAGGTATATGAGTACCAAGTGGCAAGTAAACAACAACAGAATGTTGGTTACATCACCAGACACATTATAGACATGTGCAGATGCCAAACCTGGTACATGTGTCCATCAGACTCTTTTATTGCTACGTCCACTGTGCCCTGTCCCTGCTTGGTCCACAACAGGGTTGCGGCTACTGCTGAGGCGGATGGCACAGGAATCAATGGCCAATATACTGCTCACACTTGATATCTCCTCACTGTACTCAGGGGTATCTCCAGTGCCTCTTGCTACCTGAGTTGTCTGTAGCAGCTCAACAGCTGGCGTTATCCACCCTAGGCCCCTGGCCACATCACCACTGAAATGTCCAAACTCCACCTGAAGTGTGACACTCGTCTGGACAGGCATGTAGTGGAAGTGGCCAAATGACATATGGATCGACTTAGCTGGTCCATTCTTGCAGCAGCACTGCGCTCACAACGCCTCTGATGGGCATGGTCCACCACCATTTCTTGGCATACGTCCTGTATGGCAGTGGTGAGGCTCACTACGTTGTTACTCATGTGGCCAAATGTGTCCCAATACTGTTGAAGCCCACAGTAATGCTCTGCAGCATGTGATGCATGTTCTTATTAATGATCCACAACTGCTTGTTTTGCAGTTGTTGATTCCGGAGCAGGGATGACTCTAGGCCAAGAAACAACTGAGCGCTGCCATCATCCTTACCAGCATCACGTGCCTCACAGCGCCTTTTGCGCCCACGCCCTGTAACACGGTGGTGTTGGCTCACACTTAGCTGTGTAATGGGACTTTGTGGCAGAGGGACATCATCATCCTCCGTTGCTGCAGCCTCTGCTGACCCTGACACAGTGCAACTTTGGGGTGGGGTGGTGCTACCTTTACTGTCTATGGGGATCAGTTCCTCTCCTGCTATGTTGGCTTCATCCTCTCCCTCCACACTGGTGTCCTCACTGTGTACCTGTGGGAGATCTGTGTGACAAATATGATACATTTTATTCACATATATGATGTGTAGAGCAATAAATGTGCATATGACTCCTAAGCTGACCTTTGGACTACATCACCCAAAATGTACTATACTGGAAAGAAACTTGCTATTTGGAGTACAGCTGTCTGATGCTTGCTGCTGAACTATGTGGGTGTGGGCATGAAGTTGTGGTCTGAGATGTGTGGAAAGGTAATATGTAACACTTATTTTTGACGGTACTGGTGCTGAACCCCTGGAAAGCATACCCAGTCCCTGGGTAGATGTGGAGAGCAGGTCACACCACAATCCTCTGCAGAGGCAAGTCTAAAATGTATTTATTTCTGCTGAATTTTCACTAGTTCCAGTTAGTCCAGTTAGAGAGGGAGGACATGGGTAGCCAGTATTTATAACATACTCTAGTGGTTGGTGACAACGTCTCACCACACCCAAAAAATCATTTCTGCAGCCCAGCCTGCCTACTTTTTTTTTTATTAGTTCCTGCTTGCTTTCATGCAATCTATGATACTATTCCCTGGTCTAGGGCCTTACTAGATGGCAGGATGTCTGCTCCTCTATTTCTCTTACACTCTAAACTTAACCCAGATTCTCGACTCTGGAAATCAGACCCCACTGCTGCTAACGTTCCCTTGAAACAAACTTCCCCAAAAAAGGAAATGGACACAACATGCCTAGGAGGGTTCCTAGTTCAAAATGCTTCCTCATACTAAACCATATTTAGAGTAAACATGTGAGAACTTCCAGTCCCAACTTGGTGACCAATGATTACTCCTCCTAGCCTTAATGCTCCTAGAGGAAACTCTGTTGTCTCTGAGCAGGAAAGATTTATTAGAACCTCAGCAAAGCCTTAATAGCTGCCAAGAGGGAAGCCCGGCCATACTGAATTAATTACGTTTAAAGCTTCCAGGCAGCACAAAGTAGGTTTTTTGCTAAGTTCCACTATTTAGCCAAAATCTACCTTCAATTTAACTACTGTTTTGCTAAGTAATGAAAATGTACTTTTCCTTACCTGTGTGTTAAAAGTTGAATTTTAATCACACATAGCCCTTCACTATAGAAGTTCTACAGCAGCGTATACAGTGGAACTAGCACTTTGTAGCTAGTCACTGTGGGGACATAAAATTCTTAATGTCCTGCTTTTATACATGAAGTGCCCAGGCTTGCGGGCAAAAAGACATATTTAGGAGTGACTTAGCTAATGTATATATGAAGATTTTTCTACATGCCAAAACAGTCTCTTTTGACATGCCGTTGCAGTGTTTAAAGCTGCAGACATCCAAGCTACAATGGTAGGTTTGAAGGTAGTCTTTTAAACTCCCACATGTGGGTAATGTAAATGTTCAATGTAACGTACATGTGATATTTCAGTTTTATGGTACTGGTGGATATCCTCTGCCAACGTAAATAAAATTTTAATAACTCAATTACATTTAGCTACATTTACATCATATTTAGGTGGTCAGAGCATATGCACTTGAAGACTGAATAGCAGTCTCACAGAGCCCAAAGTCAGAATGTCACCAAATTTAGTCTGAAAAAAAGGCAGAAAATCTGGAACTATTAGGTAGAAAGACAAATTTCCTACAGTCCCTAATAAGGGACTCTTCCTAGCTATAGTGGACTCCCTGCAACTCACTACACTGCCTCCAACCTCATCTACAGGCCTTCCAGACATTAGCATTTGCAGACTTCCTTACCACCCCATCCATCCGGAATGCCCACAAATCTCCCCTTAGTGACTTCTAGCTCTGAGTCAGCATGAAAAACAAGCGATATCTTCTTCAACCTCATAGACACATTCAATATGTTACAACATGTCACTCAGCGAACACACTCCAAAGGCCAAATCTTAGACCATGTCTTCTCAACGTCACTAAACATAAAACACAAATCTCCCATACAACTTGTCTAGGCCAATAACCTTGCCATCTTTATCACTGTGCTGGTAGCCAACCAAAAGCACAGACTTCAACCCAGAAGTGAACAACAACCCCTGAGATCCTTGAAAGAATTATCCATCAACATCCCAAAGGTCAGACTTCTCCTTTCCTGTCATCGCTATATCCAACAGTAACATGCTTTTAAATGACTTCAGCACATTTCTGGAAAACGATGTGATCACCTATGCTCCAATTAAAATACGTACGTGGAAGTCAAACACTCCAGCATCCTGCTACTCCAGATACCTCACCAATAATATACACTCCATCCGCAGACATGAAAGGGAAAGAAAGGAGAAAAAGTACTGCCAATGACTTCACTCTACTGACATTCTGCCACTCAAAACAAAGACAACTCATTGCATCTTTTACCAGTACTGTCAATGAAGCTGCCAACAAAAGCAGAACCTTTTTAAAGACAATCAAGCACTGCATCAACACCCTGCTAGACCCTCCAATTCCACACTTCACAGACAAGTGCCATTCAATCAACCTCTTCTTCAGAGAAAAGTACTAAAGATTGAATGTCAAAACAACATCAAGCCTGCCTCTCCTCTAACCCCTCAGCACTACATCCCACCGTCATATTTACTTTGATCGCTATTTTGATGAAACAAATGCAAAAATCAACTTTCACTTTATAATTTTAGTGTCATTGCATATGTATTTCTCTTTATGACACAATTGCTGTTGTGGGTTTGCCACACCATAAATTCAAACATTACTAAGCAATAGATTAATTTGGAAATTATATTCTATTTTCTACATAATACCCAATTCCCATGGGTATACAGTAATTCCCCTGTGATTTATTTTGTTTGATATAAACTGTTGCTGGGACAGCAAGGGAACTGTTGCTTTGTTTGTTCATGCACAACCATTTCCTAAGGGATCCTTGTTAATCTACTGACCTATTATGGCAGCAAGGGATATATTTGTTCCACAACCAGTCAGTCAGTGCCCCTCCTTTTCAGGCCCTGATACTCCATTAGAAAATAATACATCCAACTCTAATCTATATTTTTTTGAAAGAAAGAAAAATAAGCTTGTTATACATACAGAAACCCATGCAAAATTGATGACCTAACACCTAAAAGCAAATATTATACCGTTAGATTTACAAGTAAAAAGCAAATAAAAAATTGTATTGAAAGCCCTCAATGCGAGTTAGATTTCAGTGGTTTAGCAACAACTTGTTCTTACTGCTGGATGATGTTAGGCAAAGAGACTCCAATAAAGTATTAAAGGCAGAATGAGTGGAATTTGAAAAAAGGTTACTGGAAAGCACATTTATCAACAATGGTAAAACAATACTAGAAAAGGTAGATAGAACTTTCAAAACAAATATTGTGAACTGTAAAGCTGACACATTAAAAAAGGAAATGTATTATTGTCTCACATACATATTCTTTCTGTACTTTCTGCCTTACTTTCAACAGCAACCTGCTCAGCAGGGACAATCTTGATACAGAAGCAAAAAGAAAAGACTTCCCCAGACACTTCACTGAATAAGACTAGCACTAGTACATCCATTCCACCACTACTACAGCAACAGAACCTTACCTTTCCGCCTCAGGTCCCAGCCCTTATTTTTTTAAGGCAGGTGTCACCAAAGAGGGCGTGTTCAAGGCAGGCTACACATTTAGAAAAATTACAACTTTGGGAAGAGACAGGCAAAAAACAGCAGGATTGGGTGTGTTTGCAGGAATTTTAAGTGAAATGACTGGAAAGGGCCAGTGGCAGGTAAATAGGAGCCCATTTCAGAAGAATTCATGGGGTCCTTTAAATATATCTAGCCCATATTCCTTTGATAGTTATGTGCTAAGAAAATATCAATACATAGATGCAGCATAACATTACAACAAATAAATAATGTAAAAGACAGGATAAAGCTCGGGTGGGGAACTAAGTATAATGTGAATGCATCCAATCTGCCTGTAGCTAAAGCTGAACTCTCCTAGGGGCATATCACCAACAAACTGCGATAAACATCGCAGAGCGCACTTAGCGCGAATTTGTTTAACGCCGGCTATCGCCGGATTTGATCGCCGAGATAACGCGTTATCATCAACGCTTATCTCCACGGCGATGGAAAATCCGGCGATAGCGGCAAAATGAGGGAACATCGCTGGAAATCCAGCGATACAACTACAGCGCTAAGGGAATCCTTGGTGATAGGGAGATGTGGATTTAGGCTTAGAATCCACCTCCCTTTATAAATATAGCTAAGTCTGAAATTTTGCAGGCGTTAGCTGATGGCGATAACCGCGGTTAGCGCGGCTTTTTATATCGCTATGGGTGATCTGGGTCAGCTTGCTGATACAGAGTAGTGCAGTTAGCGATATTTCCCATGCTGTTTAGAGAGGAAACGCCTTCTTTGCATCTCATTAGAGATGCGATGCGAGGCGTTAGAGGAACGGCGGCTGACACAAGGAAACACGCGCTGATGCCTATTAGCGGGTCCTTGCTAATAGTGAGGTAATTCAATCGCCGCTTTTCGGCCGAAAACGGCCGTTAAAGCGGCGTTGTTGGCCTCGATAATATGCCCCCTAGTTCTCTACATCTTTGAGAAGGAAAGCAAAGGCCCCTGTTAAACAAAAACACACTTCTAGAACACATTCGGAAGCCAAAACGTCTAGCTTGGGTTTAATGCAAAAATAGTAAGCAGCACAGCAAATAATCAGAAGATAATTGTCATTTCAACTGAACAGAATGCTTCCTTAAAAATTGCCCGTTGGAGAAAGTAATGCTAAAATACAATGCATTTATGACAGCTTCTATAGGTTGTCTCCCAGTACAATTGTGTGGAATCTAAGCATGTGACAGAAACTTTACTTTATGCCAAAAAGTCTCTGATGTGCAAGTGGCAGGATATTCTCCTGGAGGAAGCGCACATCCCCCTTGAGGAAATGATAACATTCATGAATACAATACTGAGCTCGTTATTCTAAATCCGCTTCTAGTTGCCAACACTGAGAACAAGGTTATGCTTTGTAGAAATGTGCAAATGTACTACTCTGAATCAAATGGCTTCTGGGCCAACTACATCCATGAACCTTAAGAAGCATAATTTAGGGTCAATTCAGGTCAATAAGAAATGACATCCATTAGAAAATATATAAAATATATTGCTACACACAGTGATATGTGGATTTACATATATAAAAACACATTAACATTGAAGTTCATAAGAATATATGCTTATGTTTTCAGTAGGGGCGGGTCCACCGCTAAGGCGGAGGAGTGTCGCCCCACTGCTTTCAGAACAGTGCAGAGGAAAAATAAAATGATAATAATGGGACGTTATTATCATTTTATTTTTCCTGTTCCTAGGTGCAGGGACAGCGGGGCTGGCCAGAGCAGGGGCCTGGGGGCAGAGTGTTCGGCACACTTTTAGTGGGCATGACTCTTTGGCTGGCCGTCTTGGCCTGGCCAAACAGTCCTGCGCACTTTGCATCTTCCTCACCAGGCTGCATTACACAGCCTGGTGAGGAACATGTCCAGGCTCCCAGTCCCTGTCTGAGCGCTCAGACCACTCACAACACTGCATTGCAGCGTTGTGATTGGCTTAGGGGAACCAATCACAAGGCTGCATTGCAGTGTTGTGATTGGCGGGGAGCCCGGGTGCTTCCTGCTGCGATGGAGGAGAGGCAGCAGAGAGGCAGCGGCTGGCGACACAAGGAGGAGGTAAGATTTCTTTTATTTATTTTTATTTTTTATTTTCTACCCACCTCCCCCACCCCCGCCACCATTCCATACTGGCCGCCACTGCAAACCACCCTTTTTCTGAGACGAAAATTACCTACGTAGTTCGGAAGAAAAGAGCCTCACCACTTCCTTCTTTATATCTTCATTGTTACTTTCCTCATCATCTTTATAAACAGCAATCTTAAAAGTATTGGCAGTGGTTTTATTTTTTTACAAAAGCATAGGATGATGCATATTATTCATTTTATTGAAATATATAAAACAACCACAAGCAAAACAATTGCAATAATTAAGTCAAATATTTTCATCCCCCAGTGTCCAAAGATGCCCCCAGCCATGCTGAGATGCTCTTGGGAGATAGATCTGTCTCACTCTGTAGCTCCTGTAGCTTCCTGGCACTCTCCCTAATGTTATCTATCTGCTTGTGTATGCTAAGGGAAGTGTTAGGAAAATTGGTGCAACATTCAGTACCTAAAATATTGCACCCCCCTTAGTTTGCTAAAAGGTAATTTATTGCTGTTCTATGTTGAATTCGCATTTTGACATGGGCATCTAGTTGCTCTGTCACTTATTCTAAAGCTATTGCAGCAGAATTAGTAACGTTTTCTAAGATCTCTGCATTTCCCCATATTTCACCATATTCCTGTACATGAGAATTAAGGCAGAAAAACATGTGGCAATATTTGAAGAAGCCCTCCTACCCCTCTTACATTCTAAAGGATGATCATCAAAGTTTGTTTCTTATAACAGGAACAATGTATCCTGGAAAGCAACTCCCTGTCCAAACTTAAAGCTACACAGGGTCAGCTTGTGACCCTCAAATGAAATAGGCATGACCTCCCTGCTGGTGGCACTTATGTAGCAACAGCCCATGGAGATGGCAGTACTCAAAAGGAGGTAATTTGAAAGGAATTTTCTCTAGTGTTCAATCACATTTACTATGTCTAACAGAAACGCAAGAGATATGTGCTTCTCAGTGCTAGCAAATACATCCTTGCTCAATCTTCACAAGAAGAGTTACACCTGGAATGTTCCAGTTCATAGGATTGTTAACATTTTCAACATCTGGGTAGGAAGTAGAGCAGCAGCGGTCGGTGGTGGGAGTGCCACCGGTTGCTGACGTGGGGCGGGGGACGGGCAGGGTGGGGGTAGTAAGCTACGGATTACGGGCGATTACAGGTAAGTACACATATAAATAAATAAAACGAATTTCGTTTCTCGCGCTGCATCACATTTGTCGATGCAGCGCGAGAAACGAAATTTGTTTTATTTATTTATATGTGTACTTACCTGTAATAGCCCGTAATCCGTAGTTACTACCCCCACCCTGCCCCTCCCCGCCCCACGTCAGCGCTCGCGGCACTCCCACCACTGACCGCTACTGAAGTAGAGGAGGTGTTGGAACAGTCTGGCAATCAGTGCCTGTAGCAGAAAAGATGAAGGAATGGGTAATTATTACTGCTGGGTACTCCAGTCAAAGAAATGCTATCCCCCACATCAATAGGCATGTGCAAGCAAATCCAGAAACAAGAAGAATTAATTGTCTATCTGTACTTTTACAACATCAACATGTAGTAGTTACTCTTATAAACAATGTTCTGTTCCCTCAAGTCCCCATTCTGCAGCAAGAATTGATCCACCAGCAACCAGACGCTCCGGGCAGAGCAAAGATAGCTCACTAGACTCACGGAGGGATTCAGTATGCAGAACAAGGAGTCTGCTTAATTCAGACTGAAATGGTAATGATGAGTGGTTGCAGGGGCAACATCATGTGTTGGTGGTGAAGCAGACAAAGAAAGTGGACATGAAGAACTTGGCCCACCAGCAGATAATGGGCTCACAGGAGGAGCAGATGTGGCAGGGAATCTGAGGCTAGGCACAGGTCTAGAAGCAGAAGCAAGAGCACTGTCAGCTATGGGAGGAGCAGCTCTCTTGCAGTGAGTGGATCCAAGTCACAGCAACAAAACGTTTGACAGCTGTGTTTGTGATGAACAGGATCTAATAGGTCAACACCAGCGAGACTGCAGTGTGATCTTCCTCTTGTGTACACATATGTACCCCCAGTAATCGGGCTGCAGGGAGTGGCATACTTCAATTGGGCGCTCAGGTGCCTGGACCTGAGAACAGAAACTGTAAAGACATTGTATAAGCTTTCTGCAATACAGCAAAACTTCATTATGATTCAATTGCAAATCCAACTTAGCAGCTGAGATTGGGGAATCAAGGGCAGCATCTTGGGTTGGTGCATGACTATTTCATATAGGTTCAATTTGGTCTTCTGGGAGGGAATTGCTCTCAGGGAGCAGAGCGCTTGTGGCAGAGCAACAGCCCATTTTAGTCTAGTTTCTGAGCATAGCTTAGCTATAGGGGTATAATTGCTCCTCCCTATCTTGCATGCTGACTCAGGGTGATATGTACAATGGAAGTACTAGTCCATTCCTAAAGCCTTGCAACCTGCCTGTACTGCTGATGACACAAGTGTGTCCCACGGTCACTTGCGATCCAGTACGGTACTCCAAAGTATGGGAATGCATTTCTGAGTAAACATTTAGCTTCTGTAATGGTATCTGAATGGGCACAGGATATGCTTCCTCCCATCCTGAAAACATACACATGATGACCAAAACAAATGAGTAGTTAGCACACTTCAGTGTCTGGATAAAGTCCATCTGAAGATGCACATAAGGGCCCTGAGTGGTAGGATGAGCTGCAGGATGATCTTGAAACCATTTTCCATATTGTGCATTAGACAAATGGCACAGGACTGGCAATAATTTTAGGTTATGGAGGAAAAGGTGAGTGCATAAAAGTGGTTTGTTATGGCACGTTTCATGCTGTGCCTACCAACATGGGCAACTCTGTGATAAAATACAACATGGCAAGGTTGGAGAGTAGAAATTTCGGTGCACCCACATGCCCAATGCTGTTACTCCACACTCCCTCAGTGTCTCTTTTACATTTCTGCTTGATCCAGAGTTGTTTTTCTACTTTTGGGGGCTTGCTCCTAAAATTGAGACTAATCCTTTAGCGCTGTTACATCAAATAAGTCAAATTTTCATAACACGCATGGCAACATCAGCAGTTTTAGACAAAGCAACATTTTTAGTGGCTCAATCAGCTAGTGTGCTACCCCTTGAAACATCATCATGGGGATGTTGGTGTACAACATTCTTTACCACCACCACCTTCTTAGGCATTGTCATGTGGTTATGTAGGCCTCGGACAGGGAACACCGCCATTTTACATGTTCACGTTTAAAGTTGACATCTTTCTTAAACATTGACTCGACACACATTTGCATGCGTACACGTACAGGATAATATTCTCTGAAATGGATTTGCTCACCTTTAGACTTCTTCATAGGCATATTATCGGGGCCTTGAACATTCAGTCCCAGGCTTAAGATCACTGCGCAAGCACGAGCGGGAGGGACTCACATGAGATTGTTATGAAGGGTCCAATGGTCGGGAATGTATTCAATGTGTATGTCTATTTGCCATTCCTGAATGCTAACTTTGAAGTGCACACTTGTGGCAAGTTTTATTCAAAATGAATAAATAAAGTTAATTAAAAAAAAGAAACATATGACAATTAAATGCAAAGTCTTATACTGGGGAAAAAAAAGATCACTGCGCAAAATGTTGATGTTTGTTGTCAGCGACAACCCTGCAAGGGTAGAATCAATAATGATGACCTGACTGGGGCTCCAGTATGGAAAAATGGGTGACATTTATTATATAAACAACACCAATCCTTTGTTTAGACAGAGGAGTATTTTGCTGTCACTGTCGAGGTCGCCCCATACTGGAATTCGAGCCCAGCTGAATCCTGTTTACCTTCCTGAGGAGGACGATGGCCTGCTCTGCACAAGAATGGTCTCCAAAATTAAACATACCCACAGGTAACTGAGGAGTTAGATCACCCTAGGGTATTATGGCGGATTCGTAACCCCTAAACTCATGGTTAGGAAGCGCTAAGTAGGAGTATAGATATGATTATATGTGTATGCTTGTAAACAATGCAACAGCACAATGGTTGAATAGTTTATCTTCTTTACCATTCTAGTAATGTTGATTACTCTGTTCTGTTTCCTTCTATTAATCATTGCAGCACACGCATTTTACACAAGAATCTTATTGCTTCAATAAATGTTTGAAATGCCAATTCAAATGTTTCTTGTGTCTCCCTTTGGGCATGCATGAGTTACTACCGAAAGGGGCAGATCTGGTTCTACGATTTCCTTGGAGTGTCAGAGTTCTCATGTTCTGAGGTTGCACATACCATCTGGCACCTTGTAAGGTTAGTGGTCCAGAAGGTGCACTGTGAGCTAGCCAGGGCTAAGGCCAACATATCCTGGTGGTGTGCATGAACTGAGTCTCGCACAGTTTTGAGGTTTATATTGTCCAAACGAACAGTCTTACTGATAAAGTATGAACTGTATGACAGCACCTGTAAGGCATTCAAAATATTTTATGTCATGCATCACTCAAAACACACAATTTGAGTCTGTGTACATGGTCAAAATCTTTTCTTTGACTAAAATGCAGGCTCTAGCATAAGCTTGGCAACCTGAGTGGATCTCACATTTGCAAGTGGCAACTTTCCAAAGGCTGGTATGTAGCACATACAGCATCACCAGCAACCAGGACACCATCATCATTTCCCAGAAATGATCCATCAACACATCAACATAATATGTTAACTCACAGTTAAGAATAGGCACATCAGTTAAGTCCTCACAAGGTTTGGTTACATGCTGTGTAATAGGAATATAAACATGGGACTTCTCATCCTCACTAGTGAGCATTAAAGAAGCAGGAAGATATATATGAGCCTCCTTGCATCGCTCCTGCACCACGCAATGTGGTGGAAAAGTGACGCAACTTAAAAATGAGATTTATAAGTCACGCAAGGCCACCTTGCGGGGGTCCTGAGTGGCTTCATAAATCTCGAGTAATTCAACACAGCACTAATCACAGTGTTGCATTACTCTGCGCCAGGTGCAAGGTTGCCGTATTGACTTAAATACGGTTCATTTCTTCCCTTTCACTGTCACTCAGTGCAGCACCGCAGAAAGATGACTTGCTGCGCTGCACTGCGTGACCTGTCCATTAGTATGTCCTGCAGGGTTTAGGCCTAGACACTGGATCCAGGTAATGTGAGAAGTGGAAAAAGGCAAAATTTCATTCCTTGACAATTAGATTGTAAAGAGGTGCTTGATTTTTGTAGTGAGGAGGAGTTTGACTGCCGAATAAAGCACAGCAATACTTAAAGAAGAAATCAGCACAAGATTTTCAGATGCTTCAACAGGATTTGTGGCAGCCGCTAGAGACCTTAAACATGGTATGAGTCCAGACACTTCTGGGTTCGGAAATGACGAGTAATAAATAAGCTATGAGCTTTTGCTGATCCCCGTGTCTCTAAACCATCTATCCAAATGGCAATACAAAGTAAAATGTTTGCCATAATGAGGGAGCCCTCACAAAGGGGCAAAAGCCAATGCCAGTTTAATTTTTGCAAATGCATTTTCAGCTTCGCTAGACCACTGTAAGTGTAAAGGGGTGTCCTTTCTGACATAATCTTGCAAAGGCTTCACCATCTTGGTATAGGCCATGATCCATTGTCTACAATACCTATCCATGTCCGCAAAGGTTTGTACCTGGGAGGCAGTCACAGGGCATGGCAACTTGCAAATGGCTTCAACTCATTCAGAGGATAAGTGGTGCTTGCCAGCAGAGAATACATGACCAAGGTATTGCATTCATGGAAGGTAGAACTCTAAGTTGTCCTTTGAAGCCTGAAGCCCTTTATTAACCAATTCAATGAGGACATGGAAGGAGTTCTTCTTGCAATGCTCTAGAGTAACCAATGCAGGAAGCAGATCATCAACATATTGAAATAAAGTAGAAGCCAGGGGGAAAACCAATGTATCCAGATCTTTTTTTCAGGATCTAGGAAAAGATTGAAGGGGACTCCATAAATCCTTGAGGAAATTGGGTATCCTAAAGTTGCAACACTTGGAATGTGAACTAGAATAGGTACTGAGTCTCCTCATGCATGGGAATGGAGAAGAAAGTGAAACAAAGGTTACCATGGTACACTATTGGGCATTTATAGGGATGCAAGAAAGGATTGTGGTAGGGTTGGATACTACAAGGAAACTTGGGTTGATCACATTATTAATGGCCCTAAGGTCCTTTACAAACCTGTACATGTTGGCTTTCTCTGCCTTGTGTATCAGGAGAATTGAGGTATTTAATCCCCCAACTTAAAACGCGCCACGGGGCGCATTTGCACAGTGGTGAAGGGAGGGGGCGGGGCCTAATGTGACATGTGTGCAAACATGTCCTGTGGCGTGTTTTAAGTTGGGGGATTAAGTCCCCTTGAATCCTGAGGGTCCCTGGGGCCAACTAGCCCACCAGGTACCTCCAGTAAGCACCCATGAGCTGCGTTGCAGAGAGGTGTAAAAAGGGGCATGGCCTCGGAACACCTCTCTGCAACGCAGCTCTGTGCCGCTTCCTGGAGGTACCTGGTGGGCTAGTTGGCCCCCAGGGACCCTCAGGATTCAGGGGGACTTAATCCCCCAACTTACAACGTGCTATGGGGCACATTTGCACAGTGGTGCAGGGAGGGGACGGGACCTGATATAAGAAGTTAGCAATCCTGCTGTGTGGGACTTACTGGTGGTAATAAAAGGGATAGTTGGCCCCCAAGGTTGACGTTGGAGGGCTAACTACTCCTCCTGTTACCTCCAGTAAATACCACACAATGGGATTGCTAAGAGGTGTTTCGGAGGCCACGCTCACCTTTCTCCACCACTCTGGAAATGCGACTGGTATGTTATAGTTAGAAATTAGCATTTAAAAAACCTTTGAAATTCACTGAAAAACCATAGGTTTCAGGGACGTTATAGTTAGAAATTAGCATTTAAAAAACCATTGAAATTCACTGAAAAAACCATAGGTTTCAGGCACGTTATAGTTAGAAATTAGCATTTAAAAAACTTAGAAATTCACTGAAAAAACCATAGGTTTCAGGGACGTTATAGTTAGTTGGACATTTCTCTCGTACAAAACCATGGAAATTGCCCCATTATAGTTAGTTCAGCTAACTATTACTCGCGCACCCGCAATGCACTTCTGATGACGTCACATAATACATCATTCATGACATGGTCAGTGACATCACTGATGACATCACTGATGACATCTTAAATGACATCACTGATGACATCATCCAGTGACTGTGTGTTTCTCTAAAGTTTAAATATGTTTTATATATATATGCCAAGGTGTATTGAAGAATGAGTGGGTGTATAAGTATGTGGATGGAGGATTTTGTAGGTGCGTGACTGATTGTATAAGTGAGTGACTAAACGTGTCTTACTGAATGCATGGGTCAGTGACTAAACTGTGTGAATGTCTGTATCAGTCTGTCTGTTGTTGTGTAAGCTGCTGCATGGGTTGGTCAGTAGCTACATGAGTGTCTATATGGGCTATTGATTGGTTGCCTGAGTATTTGTATGGGTGCCTGAGTGTGTGTGTGGGTGGGTGGGAGGTGTGTGACTCTGTGCATAGATGTGTGAGTGGTTGATTCACTGGGTGTATGGGTTCAAGAGTGCATGTGCAAA
The DNA here is from genome assembly GCA_963921515.1 of Calotriton arnoldi. Lineage (NCBI taxonomy): Eukaryota > Metazoa > Chordata > Amphibia > Caudata > Salamandridae > Calotriton > Calotriton arnoldi. The sequence goes on from CAWUFW010010009.1 coordinate 635,270, forward strand.
CAGCTGTATGGGTGGGTGAGTGTGTGTATGGGTGTGTTGGTGAGAGAATGGATGTCTCAGAGGTACATGTCCAAGTAACTACATATGTAAAAGGCAGTGTATGTGAGAGTTGGAGTATATAAATGACTATACGTGAGAGTCAGTGATTGTGAGAGTGGCTGTATGGATGAGTGTGTACTTGTATCAGTGATTGTACAAGAGAGTAAGTATGCATGTGTTTCTGTTTGAATAAGTGATGTGGTGTGTGTATAACTGTATAGGTCAGTAAATGGAAGTGTGATTGATTCTTTGCATGACTGACTAGCTGTGTGAGTAACTCCATGGATGAGTGGTGGTGTGTAAGTGTCTGTATAGGTGTATGAGTGCTTATGATAGTGTTGTATTGATGAGTGACTGCATGTATGAGTGACTTTATGGGTGAATGAGTGGATGTGTGTGTAGACCTAGGAATCAGTGAGTGCGTATGTAGTAACTGGTATTGGTGTGTCGATGGTTTCGAAAATGGTAGTCTGTATTTTACAGTGGGTGTATCAAATGTTATATTAGAGTGTGAGGAGGTGCATCAGATATTCACGTGGATGATGTCATCAGTGATGTCATCAGTGATGTCATTTGAGATGTCATCAGTGATGTCACTGACCATGTCATGAATGATGTAATATGTGACGTCATCAGAAGTGCATTGCGGGTGCGCGAGTTATAGTTAGCTGAACTAACTATAATGGGGCAATTTCTATGGTTTTGTACGAGAGAAATGTCCAACTAACTATAACGTCCCTGAAACCTATGGTTTTTCAGTGAAAAAAAAAATATATATATATATATCCAAAACCTATATGTTATCTAATTTAAATATTCAAATTATTAGAAAAATATTTTTAATTATTACTGTGAATGATATATATGGAAAGGTCAGATATGGAATGAGGAAGGGAGAGTAACGTCAGACTCATTCGCGCAGGAGAGGCCGAAATAAAAAGGACAACAAGCCGTGGGAAACCAAGGGAAAGGGAGGCATCAACTAAAGATGGAGACAGGAGAGAGGAACGAGAATGCCACGAAGGAGGAAAGGAGAGGACTGGAACAGCATGAGAGCCAAGTACCCAGGAAGAAGGAGAATCCAGGGCCAGAATTTAGCACAATGCGGAAGAGGAGCCCGATGCTGGACACCTGGAGGGAGAAGAAGATGCTAAGAATGATGCAGAGGGGAAGAACACTTGGACGGATGAGTGGTGCATGCCAACAGTGGTTGCAGAGAAGCCTGCCACAACTCAGGAGTGTTGTGGCTACCCAGGCAAGTGATTGTGAACCCAGTGGAGGGAGAAATTGCTGGGTTTTTCCCTTTTCCTTTCTCTCTTCTCTGCCTTCCTTTTCACTTCGTGGAGATTTTTGGTTTTTGGTCACACTGATGTGCTGGATTGTATACTTTCACCACCCTCAGGAACTGAGACCATGGAGGGTATGCATGTGTCATTAAAGACTGGCTAAGGAGGGGGCACACTCTGATATAGTAAGAGTGAATGCTCTCAAGATAATTAGTACTTCCTGTTCGTAAGATGAACAATCTCCTCCCTGTGAAAATAACCAAAGCACTTTCAAATGCATGTACACTGTATGGTAAGGGGGTTAAGAAGAGAAACCTAAAGGCCACGGGGACTACAATATATGAAATAGGCAGAAATATCTTTGTGTTCCAACTGTGTGGAGCTGTATACTTACCAGGGTGTTTTGATTTTTCTTTGAGGAGCATTGGTGGCAACACCTTGGCATACCTGAAAAGAAAGAAGGAGAAGAAAGGCATTACGAATAATCTCAAACTGTGGATTACACCCTGACAAGCGACACTAGAGTGCTGGCAAGGACACTGGATTTAGTTTTTGCTCTTTGTTAAAAAGGTTTGGGAGCACTATCTACAGAGCAATATAACCAAAGCCACTATTTGCAAAATGGCAAGCCTCCATAAACTTATTTCCGACCATCCCTCCACATAGTCGAATTGCAAAAAGTATAGTTTTGAAAACAAAAACCTCCTGAAGTTGAGATAGTACGCTTGTATGAAGACCTAGATAAGGAGAATTAATGAGTTTCATCACCAAGGCAGTGTCTGACAAAATACAGCCAAACGGAGGGAGGCAATTCAGAATTCTTCTCAAAGCATTAGTTGAAAGAAGCAGCTTGAGTTCAAGCAAGAGATGTATCTGGAAGTGGCCATTTATCCGGCCACCGGCCAAATAATACATAATCTCTTCTATTTACCCAGTGGTGAGAAAATTAGTATCTGCTATGTGCTATTTGGCCAGCATCCAGTCAAATGTCTCAAACCATGTATCCAGCCATCGGTTAAATAGTAGAGTTAATGTACTACTTGACGGCTGACAGGATAATTAGTTTGAAGAAGGTCTTTATTTAGCTGGACCTCATGACCACGGCCTGGAGTAGCACGTGTAGCAGAAGAACCAGGGTCTGGGGTGGCAGGCCTAGGGTGAGGAGGATCATGAGGACCGGGCCAACCAGAGCAAGGAAGAACAAGAGGACTGAACCTTGAATGCTAGTAGGACCAGGAGCTGGGGTACCAGGGCTCAGATGAACAAGGTGAGAAGGTCAGAATGACTAGCACAAGGGGGCCAGGCCAACAGGACCAGGAAGGGTAAGAGGAAGAGAGTTGCCTGGAAGGACCAGGATGTCCAGGAGGACCAAGACCAAGAAGACTAGTCATAAAAAGATCTGAACAAGGAGGAGTAAGTCCAGTGGGCACAAAATCAGAGTGTGGGACAAGGGCTGTGAAGACAATAAATTGGAAGATCAGGGCTAAGCATACCAGGACCGAAGAGATCAGGGCTAGGCATACCAGACCCGAAGTGAGGACTACTAGGAGAACAGGACCTAGAGTATCAGAAGTAGAGGTCTGCAATCATAGCTTCAAGGACAAGAGCTAAGAGCACCAGGGCAAGGGGAACCAGTGAGGTCACGACCAAGGGGACCGGGAATATTAAGGACAGACGCCCACAAGGATCAAGATCTGGCATATTGTGACAAGGATAAGCAGGGCAATGAGGAAAAGGAGACTAGAACAGGAGTGATTAGGCCCAGGATGACAGGAGCCAGGACATGTTCCAGGAGTACCTATCCTAGCTAAGGCCAGGATGCCAGGAGGAGAAACAGTATAACTAGAGCAAAGATAATCAGCGGTAAGAGGACAACTTTGCTCTGAACCAGGACAACAACAAGAAGGAGGACTTGTAGGGCCAGCAATATCATGACCAATCAGCAAAAATAGTCAGTAACTAATAAAGGTGGTCAAAGGGCTGCAGAAATTAGCAAAGCGGAGCTCAAGATCACAGTAAGGCTCTGTTGAGGAGAACGAGGGGAAGCTGCAGATATATGGGCCTACAGACTCTTAGTAGAAAAGGATCAAACTGCCAGCTGTGCTGGCACTAAGACCAGCTGTGGTAGCTTTAGCACCAGATGAGTAGTCTGCAAAACTCTGAGATCAATGAAGTGGCGGCAGTATGTATGCACAAGACATGTTCGGAAGGCCAGCGAAGAGGCTCTAATTGACAAGAGTGGCTGAGTAGTCTGCAAACCTCTTGGCTGCAAGAAGAATTTGATGACAAATGGTGAGGTTTTAAGGATGCATAAAGGGTTGGAAGGGCTATGAGGACATCAGTGATTATGCAAAAGTGGCCTGAGGCTCACATATTTGCTTATATGGCCAACAGAAAAAAATCAAAAAGCCAAACAGGAAAATCTGAAAACAATAGTGAGACTGTGAGAGTCATAATAGGGGTTCTTTGACCATCATGGGGCAACAAATGGGTTTTGTGGTATGTGAGGGTTCGGAAAGGGATGAACAGACCTTTAACAGTCAGCAGGGCTAGTGTCACAAGGAACAGTGGGGAATCGAAGCTGGCAAAAATGAGTATTTGAGGGGTGGCAGGGCAATATGAAGGCTGGTAGGGTGCTGGGCAGTGGCGGCTCGCCGAGGGAGTGGTGCGAGGTGGTGGGGCGGGGGAGGGGCAGGGTGGGGGGGTAGTGGACTCGGACTTATGACGGACAGAACTCCCTCTGAGTTCTGTCCGTCGTATGTCCGTGTTCACTACCTCCCCACCCTGCCCCTCCCCCACCCCGCCCACCGCCCCGCACCACTCCCTCGGCGAGCCGGCACTGGTACTGGGTGGATTTATTTGACACGTTTGTTTATTGGCATTTCCAAAATTACAACAATGCAGTACAGTATAAGCTCTGAGTCAGCTTCCTGGAATTACAGCTATTACTAATACAGATCAAAATAAATACTGAATCAGTTTTTTACAATTATATGCCTACACTGTATCAGCTGACTCAAACAAACACCTACTAGAGAAGGGGTTATGCTCTCTTGTTCAGGAGCACTAAATGCCATAAGATAATATTAATATATGTTTTAAATATAAACAAAAAAATATAAACAATAACTGTGTCCATGCTTGTCCAAGGCTTATTGCAGAATGACAGAACAACATAATTTGCTGTGTAGCCGGGGGAGTTGTGGGGGGCAGGGTTTGGCAATCTATTCTATCTACAGCAGCACCAGGATCCACACGCCACCTACCAGGACTTCACCACACAGTCTACCATTCCTCAGTGTCAACTGTACCCCAATCCCCAGGGGACTCCCATTCATCAACCACTTACCTCCAGAGAAGAGCAATATGTCTGCGATGAACGCCCCTGGCTTCCTCCGTCTGAGAGGCCCTTTCCTCAGTCTTTGCCCAGCAACTAACATCAGACACCCATGTCTCCACAATAAGTCCCCGGGGTGATTTCCAGGCCATGGCCACACGTTGCTTGGCCAAAGCCAGGGCCAAGTCCACAAATCTGTTCCCCACCTTCTTAGGGCCTCGCCTTCAGAAGAGACCAAGTAAACAAATAGCAGGTGCATTAGTGAGTAATCTAGAGAGAGTATTATTAAGACTCAAAATTACCTCCCCCCAGAGCCTTGCAAGTTCAGGACAACCCCAAGGCATGTGTCCAAATTCTGCGCCTAGCGCTGCGCAGTGAGGGCAACCTCTTGGCCCCCTGCCATAAATTGTCTGGATACTATGAGGAGTGATATGCGTCCTATGGGTGTAATTAAATTGAATGTATTTAAGACGTGTGTTGCGATAAACCTTCTGTGGATGTGCAAGTACCCTCCCCCATTCAGCATCTGTCATGTCCCTTCCCAAATCAGCAGACTAACGAGCCCGGAGAGCGCCCAAAGGTTTCATCCCCAGCCAGTTTAGGGCGTTATAGAACCACAAGACCAAATGAGATCCCACTCCCAGGGTCAGAAGTAACTGAAAGACCACATGTGTTGGAGGTTTCTCTACTGCATCCCCCACAAACCAACCCTACTTCCGTCCAGGGGTCCATAGGGTGCTGGATGGATGTCTTAGTGCCTAGATCAGCAAAAGGGATCAAGGGCTAGCCTAGGGCTCCTAAGGATGGTCAAAAAAGACAGTTTCAGAGAATCAGCGGAGAGGCTAAGAGGGCAAGAAGAGGTGGCTCCAAAATTTAATAATGGTGTAGTTGTCTGAAAACTGATGTAGGGCTATGAGTGCTGACAAAAAGAAGGTTCCTGAAGGTTTGAGAACCAGCCTAAATGTTGTGGTGCTGATAGAGAGGGCTAGATGAACTGTTATATAAGTTGAAGTGCAATTAGCATTCGCAAAGTATAGCATGTGGGTTCTTGGAGGTGTAGCTGGCAACAATGAACTGAGTATTTGCAGAAACATCTGATAATCGCTGAGCGCCAGCAGAGTGTGGTAAAATCTAGAAGAGGTAGAGAGATGTATCAGATGAACTTTTAGAATTGGCAAAGAGGAGTCTGAGGGCCAATGTGGACTCACAAGGAGATACTGAAATCTAGTCACACTGGTGCAGGGCTGTAGACCATCAAGGGGATTCCTGGAGCCAGTGGCATTAGACTACACATTCTGAGGCCCATTCGCCGCCCCGCTCCCGCCTCCCAGCTGCTCCTCCCTCCCACCTCCCTTTATATGGCGGCCGCTGCGCGGTGAAGAGAGCGACCCTTGACCCTGTCTACAGGCAGGTCGCTCCCCCTCACCGCACAGCTCCACCAGTGGGACGGTGTGTCCCTGCTACTTCACCGCCGCTGCCGTAGGTTCGAGGCTCCTCTGCCTCGGTAGGCAGGTACTGCTGATTTCTTGTTTTCGTGCATTCCTGTGTTACTGTTCTTTTTTTGCCTGCTGCTCTGTGTATTGTCCCCCTCGTTTTCCCCCCTGTGCCCCTTGTTTTTGCCTTCTGTAACCCTTGCCTCACCCGTTCTCCCGCCGCTGCGTCCCCTGCGGCCCCGCCCCCTGCTCGCCCATTCGCCGCCCCGTTCCCGCCTCCCAGCTGCTCCTCCCTCCCACCTCCCTTTATATGGCGGCCGCTGCGCGGCCGCGCCTAAGGCAAGCCCGTCTGCGCCTGGACCGCGCCGAGCGCCAGACCCCCTGGCCCCCGCGAACACCATGACACCCGACGCCGCTACGATGCCAACACCCTCCACGCACTCACCACCGGACGACCACACACCTGCTTCCTGGCCGCCCCGAAGCACACCAAAGGACCCTTCTCCTGCCAGAGCTGCAGCTTCACCAGCCTCTGAGCCGCCAAACCGCCCAACGTGACAGGACGCAACCACCTCAGATGCATACTACTGAACACCCGCTCCGCACGCAAACACGCCGTCGAACTCTGGGACCTGCTCGACACATCCTCCCCGGACGTCGCCTTCCTGACAGAGACCTGGATGAACGCCTCCTCGGCACCCGACATCGCCATAGCCATCCCGGACGGCTACAAGATCACCCGCAGGGACCGCACCAACGGAGTAGGAGGTGGAATCGCCATCATCCACAAGAACACCCTCAGGGTCTCGACCAGCACCGACGACACCCTCAGCACCGCCGAACACCTGCACTTCCAGATCCACACCGATCCCAACACCACCCTCAGAGGAACTCTTGTCTACAGACCCCCCGGACCCCGGCCTCAGTTCAGCGACTCCATCGCCGACTTCGTCAGCATGCACGCCCTTGCCTCCACAGACTACATCCTCCTTGGAGACCTGAACTTCCACCTCGAGAACAACAACGACACCAACTCCACCACCCTGATTGACAACCTCGCCAACCTCGGACTCAGACAGCTCATCACAATGCCCACCCACGCCGCGGCCACACGCTTGATCCCATCTTCTCCGCAAGCCCCCACGTCACCTTCAGCCACACCACCGAACTCCACTGGACCGACCATCGCTGCATCCACTTCAACTTCCGGAAACCCACCACGCACCACCGCACCCAACAGATCCCCCGCCGCAGCTGGAGCAAAATCACCGAAGACCAGCTAAACACCACCCTCGCCCTAAGCCCACCCACCGACCCCACCGATGCCGACACCGCCGCCCACAACCTCAGACGCTGCATCGACAACTGCGCCAACACTCTCGCCCCGATCAAGAAACCCTCCAACAGACACACAAACAAGAAAGCCAGCTGGTTCACCGCAGACCTCCAGGCCTCCAAGCAAACCTGCCGTACACTAGAGAAGAAATGGCACCGCGAACAGACACCAGACAGCTACGCAGCCCACAAGAACGCCATCCGCAGACACCATCACCTCATCAGATCCGCCAAAAGGGCCTCCTTCAAGGACCGACTCGACAACAATGCACGCAACAGCAAAGAGCTCTTCAACATCGTGAAGGAACTCTCCAACCCCAGCTCCAACACCAACGACATCCCACCATCACAAGACCTGTGCGACTTCCTCGCCACCTTCTTCCATCGCAAGATCGCAGACATCCACGACAGCTTCAACAACCTGACCACCCCAACAACAACCGACACCTCAGACCCCGCGGCCACCACCCACATCGTTCCCCTACTCACCTGGACCAACATCAACGACGACGACACCATCAAAATCATGAACACCATCCACTCCGGCTCTCCATCAGACCCATGCCCACACCACATCTTCAACAAAGCTAGCGCCACCATCGCACCCCATCTCCGCAAGGCCATCAACATCTCCTTCGAGACCGCGACCTACCCAGAGAGCTGGAAGCACACAAAGATCAACGCCTTACTGAAGAAACCCAAGGCGGATCCAAGGGACCTCAAGAACTTCCAGCCCATCTCCCTGCTCCCGTTCCCGGCGAAGGTCATCGAGAAGACCGTCAACAAATAGCTGACCCGCTACCTCGAGGAGAACAACATCCTGGACCCGTCCCAGTCCGGGTTCCGCAGCAACCACAGTACCGAAACTGCCCTCATCGCCGCCACCGATGACATCAGGACCCTGCTGGACAATGGCGAAACCGCGGCCCTCATCCTCCTGGACCTATCAGCCGCCTTCGACACTGTCTGCCACCGCACCCTACGCACACGCCTCCACAACGCAGGAATCCGAGACAAGGCTCTGGAATGGACCACCTCCTTCCTCTCCGGAAGAACCCAGAGCGTCCGCCTCCCCCCTTTCCGTTCCGAAGCCTCCGAGATCATATGCGGCGTACCCCAAGGATCATCCCTCAGCCCGACACTGTTCAACGTCTACATGGCACCGCTCGCCCACATCGCCCGACTGCACGACCTCAACATCATCTCCTGCCGACGACACCCAGCTGATCCTCTCCCTCACCAAGGACCCCCTCACCACCAAAACCAAACTCCAGGAAGGAATGAAAGGCGTCGCCGAGTGGATGAAGAACAGCCGTCTGAAGCTGAACTCGGACAAGACAGAGGTCCTCATCCTCGGCTCCACCCCCTCAGCCTGGGACGACTCCTGGTGGCCGTCCGCACTGGGAGCAGCACCAACACCCACCGACCACGCACGCAACCTGGGGTTTATCCTCGACTCAAACTCTCCATGACCAAGCAAGTCAACGCCGTCTTGTCCTCCTGCTTCAACACCCTCCGCATGCTCCGCAAGATCTACAGGTGGATCCCCACCGAAACAAGAAGAACGGTCACCCAGGCCCTCGTCAGCAGCAGGCTGGACTACGGAAACGCCCTCTACGCAGGAGCCTCAGCCAAACTCCTGAAACGTCTACAACGCATACAGAACGCCTCTGCTCGCCTGATCCTCGACATCCTGCGCCACAGCCACATCACACCACACCTGAGAGACCTGCACTGGCTTCCCGTCAACAAGAGGATCACCTTCAAGCTCCTCACCCACGCACACAAGGCACTCCACAACCCCGGACCGGCATACCTCAACAGACGACTCACCTTCTACACTCCGAACCGACAGCTCCGCTCCGCCGACCTCGCCCTCGCCACCGTCCCCCGCATCCGAAGAGCGACCACCGGAGGCAGATCGTTCTCCCACCTCGCCGCCAAGACCTGGAACACCCTCCCCATCCTCCTACGGCAGACCCAGGACCTACTTACCTTCAGGAGGCTTCTCAAGACCTGGCTATTCGAGCAGTAGCAGCACCCCATCACCCCACCCCAGCGCCTTGAGACCCTCACGGTGAGTAGTGTGCTTTACAAATGTACTGATTGGTTGATTGAGGGTAAATGAACGTGGTGAAGGAGATGATGAGAGCACTGAATGTTGATAGAGGGGCTGTGAGCTCCATACGTGAGAGGTGCTCTGGACACTGAGGGTCATCATAGGAGAACAAACTCTCTTAGTGGCAGGGGAAAGGGGATAAAGCCAGACAGATCGATAGTCTGAGGGCCAGTGGTGGTTCTGGAAGAGGATATCCAGTGTGATTTGTGGAGTCTCATAATTGCTAGAGGTTTTTGTCCGAGACTCACTTAGGTGATATAAGACCTGATGGATTTTGCTAACCAAAAAACAAAAAGAGTTGCATCTTACCTATATATTTTTTTAGTCAGCGTAATCTCTCACCATCTCAAAAAGCTCACTAGGAGTCATAAGGGAGCCAAGAAACAAGAACATCCATAAATACAAACAACATTTCTTTACATGACTTAGAAGCAGTACGCATGCACAGATTTATTTAGGTCTTACTTATGTAGTTTTTATTTATACTGGTTTTATCTGTATTTTTTAGGATTCATTTCCAAAGAAAAATTTAGTATACTAATAAGGTGTGGTACAAAGAAATATACATCACACTTCTAAGTAGAAAATCAAATAATACAATCTCCTATTTAACAAAACCAAAATACTGTTGTACAAGTAACCAAAAATAAGTCTCTGACCTTACAAGCCTCACATACTCTCATTCATACCTCATTCATTCGCCAACTAAAACAAAGACAATAGGTATAACTACATCAGAACCACAAGTCTTGTCTCATGTCAGTGAGGAACTATAGAAAAACAAATTTGGCTCTTTCGTTGGGTAAACACAGATTGTAACTTTTCTTTAAATGCTCTATAATTAAATTTGATCTAATAGACATATTAGAACATTAAGAGCAATGGCTAGATAGGTTGGTCCTCTCGTCTTGTCTTCTGGAACTGCGCCGACGCATGTTTCGGTGATGACCCACTATCCTGTTCTCACCTTCCTCAGGGCGCTAAAAACATGTATGTGTTAGAGGGTCAAAGTACCAGGGGTGCATCAAAGTCTGTGAGCACAGATGAACACAAGAGTTTCTGCTGAGGGGACAACAGTGTGACCTCATCAACAGGAGAGAATGAGATACTCTTGAATGGAATAATCCGTATTTTTCCTTATACAACCACGTACCACCAATCTTGAGAAGTAGCTTAGATGGCATTGATAGCTGCCTGGGTGACCAAAGGTTTGTTGAATGAATGAAGATAGCTCAAACAAGGGTCTGCCTGCGTTGGATTCCTCAAGATAGAGATGCGTTAAGATTCTGACAGAGTTAAACCATTAGGAATAAGTCGATTAATGTGTGCAGAGAACTGTCGATCGTATCTACATCTTTCGAACTTCAAGACTAACCAGCAGAAGAGGGTGGTGGTGAGACAATGTCGGAAGTTGGTGAGAGGTTTATGGGCAATCTGAAGGAAAGTGGAGCTAACAGAAAGGATATGATGGTCTCTGAGGCATGACAGAAGAGATCTGAGGGCAGACCCGAGGAAGTGTTGCACTGCTGCCAGCATCCCGCCCAATGTCAGCACCCAAGGCTATATAGGGTAGGTGGGAAACATGATTCCCACAGAACTAGAAGGTCCATGAGAGTGCTGACGGACCACCACAATCTCAATCAAAACTTATCATCAGGCAGCCAGCCTGCTGATGTTGTCTCTATGTTACTTTTCCTCTCCATGGGTGCTCTCTATCAGGAGATGTCATCGATGACTCCATACTTCCAGTAATTTCTCTCTCCCAGAAATCCTTGTGAGGATTCCCGAAGAATAATATTTTACCCAGTTCAAGATGCTGTCACAGTATTGAAGTCTATAACCTTTTTCCCCAATCAATTATGGACTCTTAGATATTCCCTGCTACTTTGGCCTATAAAAGAAGGAAATTGGTTAATTCCTTCCATCGCAACCTGTCGTCTTGTTCCATCGCTCCTTATTGAATGACAATTCTCTCCTGGTTTTGCCAGTTCTCATTCTATCCTTCTTCCTTCTGAGTTATCTTACTCTTCCACTCCTCTCCTGGTTCCTCCTTAGAATTTTTAAAAGGATCTCTTCTTCTCCAGCGGTATCGCTGGCCTTGAATCCTGGTCAGCATTTGTCAGTATTCCAGACTAGGACTTCATGGTCCTCTGGGAGGTTTTATGCCTTCTGGCTTTGTCTTCCACTTGGGCTCCAGGAAGTGCTACCGAGTGTCAGCAGCAATGTGGGAGAGGTTGCCCCTACCTCTGGTAGACTAAGAAGGAGAAAAGCTGGGCCATTGGACCAGGCCGCAGCCCATTTATCATAGCGTAGGCAGTATGGTTTGAGGTCCAGAATGGGAGATTGAAGAGCCAACAGACAGTGTTATGGGGCTAAGAATGCACCCCATTTCTTGTCAATAAGCAGTTTTGGGACTTCGTGAAAGCAGGCATCGAAGAGGTTGTGATGAAGTTGTGAAAATGGGCTGGGTGTGCATGGGGGCTGTTTGAATGGGTATGGACTTGACTTTGCAGAGTCACTGAATTGGGCTGTTTAATAAAGAAATTTAGACAGTGTTGGGACATGAATGTCCCCTGCATAGTATACAAGCATGTACCTCTGCCCTGAATGCCCGATTGCATGTGAAACTAGTATCCTGACATTTTTATTTTCCCTGCAACCACACTATTCTAGCTTGCACACAGAGGCCTTAGCCTGTCAGTGGAAAAGCAAGGTCCAGAACCTGTTTGATGACCTGGAGTGGGGCACCAACTATACCCTCATAACAGACATGGCACTACTGTCTATATCCCGGCTTGATTACAAGAAGTGGTGGTCTCACAGTACCATGTTGTGTAAATTGTTAGTCTTGACCAGACTTGTTTTGTGTGTCAAAGGAGAGTGTGGTCTACTGACCTCACTTGAATAAAGTTCAGCTTTTGTCTGACTCCCAGACCCTTACGCTGACATTCCACGTGCATGTCAAGTGCATGAATGGGCACTAAAGGAGTAGTAGATGTGTAGTAATATGCCTAGATATGTGGTGAGAGTCTGAGTGCTAGCATTGTGAATGGCCCTGTGTTTAGCATGACACAAGATGTAGTGTGGATACAGATTCCCTTGCCAGTGGATGTGAAATGGCTGCATTCCTGTGACTGGAGGTTGAAGGCCCAGTCACTGAAGTGAAGAAGGATGGAGGCAGAGCTGCCCTTAGAAATTAAATAGAGTTCTTGTTAGCTAAGGGCTGCAGATTAGCCCTTCCTGAGCACTAAGGAGTGGGTCAGCGATTTCTGTTATTAAAGGTGAGGGGGTTTCTAAGCAGGGCCTGCCTTTTTGTCTGTCCTTGAATACTGCTTCAGAAATGCTTATGACAGACAGATTAATAAATTTCACACTTTATTGTGACCTTTTTTTGGATACTTGGAGCCAGTCCCATTGCTTTCTGCTGTGAGAGCCATCATCTTGCATAAATGCTGTGTTTGAGCTACAGTAAGAAAATGTTCAAGTTCTTCATGACCAAGAAAGTGAGTAGAATGCTGTGTGATGAGGGCTGATGTTTACATGAGAGCCAGTCTCCCAGAGGTGAGGGGACATCACCTTAAATCTGCAGTTCTTGCACGAGGAGCTGATGGTCTGCCTAGTACCTAGTAGCCTGCCTGGAAGGAGAGTGCCTAGCTTTGCAGGAGGAGAAACTGGCAAAGAGAAGCTTAGCATTTTCTCAGAATGAGGAACACTCAGAGATAATTAACTCCCAGAGGCAGCAAAGTCAGGAGTCAACCCATGTCACGAAGGGCCCCCTTGAGTGGTCCCCATAGCGAACTGCACCAAGGTATCTGAGTAAAAAGCAGCCTCATTTCATCCAACATCCCTGCTGTGTGCTGTAGCGGTATGCAGACAGACTATCGAGTTGGAATTGTCGACTTACACAAATATCGAGTTGGAAATATGACACGGAAATATCGGCAGCAAGAATATCGTGGTCAAGAATATCGACTTTAAGGTAAGAAATATCGTCTTTAAAAATATCGAAGTCATTAATATTGTTTGCAAAAATATAGTTGTTTAAAATATCGAATTTTTAATTAGTGTTATGCATTTTAGTATGTATTTTAAATGTATGTGATCTATTTTTTTCGTATAAGTATTGTTTTTGTTTTTAAATATATGTGTTACATTTTTAGTAGTTATTAATTTTATTTTAATTAAATTTAGCGTTTTTTAGTTCCGTAGCGGGTTGTGGGTTTATAGGGAAATAGGGTGGTAAGTAATAATTATAATAAATTAATGATTATTTTTTATTTAGTAATATATATTTAATTGAGATTTTATAGTGTTAATTGTGGGAAGTAATTTATTATTAATTAATTATTAATTGGTTGTTAATTAATATTAATTAGTTAATTGGCATTTAATTATGGTAATCGTGTTATTTTTTTAGGAGCGGGTTGTGGGGTTTATGGGGTAAAGGGTGGGAAGTAATTTAACTATCATAAATTAAGGATTTTTTAAAATGTATTAATATTTATTTAATTTAGATGTTATAGTGCTAATTGTAGGAAGTAATTTATTATTAAGTAATTATTAATTGGTTGTTAATTATTATTAATTAATTAATTCATTAATTGGTAATTAATTATGGCAATTGTGTAATTAATTTTCGATGTGAGTTGTGAGGTTTATAGTGGTAACAGGTGGGAAGTAATTTATTTTAATTAATTATTAAGTAGTTGTTAATTGATATTACTTTATTATTTTAAAATTAATTATGAAAATTGTGTAATGATTTTTAGGTGTGGGTTGCGGGGTTTATAGGGGTAGAGGGTGGAAAGTAATTTATGTTTAATTAATTAATAATTAGTTGATCATTAATATTAATTCATCAATTGATAATTAATTAGGGTAATTGTTTATTTTTTTTTGTGTGTGAGTTTTGGTTTTATAGGGGTAACATTTGGGGAGTAAATTAATTTTGATCTGTTTCAAATTGTTTTTTAATTAATAATATATCTTTAATTGATAGTTAATCATGTTAATTAAGGAGGTACATATTTTTAAAATTTAGATGTGTGTTGTGAATTGTGCGGGGTTATAGGGTTGGAAATAAAAAAAGATTGCATTTATGTAATACTTAATGTTTTTGTTTATAAATAATTTCTAATTAAAAATAGTTATTTGTTTGTAAATTATTTTTAAATTTGTTTAATACAATATTTCTAGGTATTTATCATATCTATTTAACATTATAATATGTTTCTATTTTTTATATTTTTTAAATATTTTTTTATATTTTTCATTTTTTTTTTAATATTTTGTGTTGGTTATATTTTGTTTGTTCCTCACTGGAGTGGGAATATCAATTTTTACCCCTCCGCTATCCAGCACTTTCCCTATTGTTGCACTAACTGGAGTGGGAATAGTATTTTTTACTCCTCCACTATCCAACACTTTCCCAGGTGTTGCACTAACTGGAGTGGGAATAGTCATTTTTATTCCACCGCTATACAGCAGTTTCCCTACTGTTGCACTAACTGAAGTGGGAATAGTAATTTTTACCCCTCCGCTATCCAACACTTTCCCTACTGTTGTACTCACTGAAGTGGAAAATTTAAGTTTAAAGACTTTTAAATAGTTTAATGTTTTAATTTATGATATAATGTTTTTTTATTAGATTTTATGTTATTGGTATCCGTATAGCGCAAACTACTCACCCTTACGGGTCTCAAGGCGCTGGGGGCCGTTGTGGAAATTAAGTGAGCTATTGCCCAGAGTACATGGTGCTGAGCTGAGCTGCCGCCGGAGCCAGGGATCGAACCATGAGCCCTGTGCTCCGAAGTCAGCTGCCCTGGCCGCTGCACCACACCTCTCCACTGGTGTGTGTATATATATATATATATTTATTTGTACATTTTCATATATACAATTATAAAATAAATTAAAATTAATAGTTTAATAATTGTTTTAAAGTAAATATATATATATATATATATTACATTTTATGTACGTATGTTTAAATTTTTTAAATTACATTTATTTGTTATATTTGTTAAAATGTGTATTAAATCTACTTAATTTTTTTAAAGTTAATTTTATTATTTAATATATTTAATATTATTTTTTATACATATATTAAAATCGATATTTTGTACAACTATATTTTTACATCGTTATTTTTTTCTTGATATTTTTGTACTTACCATTATAAATATAGGATGTCGATATTTTTGACATCGATATTTATAACTCGATATTTGTGTATGGGGATATTTTGGGGGCCGATATTCTATCAGTGAACCTGCTGTAGCACTTCCACTGCTCAATGTTTCGGCTGCCATTCAAGAAAAGTTGTTGTCACCAATGCAGAGGCCCTGATCTGGATTGGAATGGGGGGCACAACTGCTGAATACAAACAACCACTGGAGATCTGTGCTTCAGTCTAAAGCTGATGAGACCAAGCACCTGTCTGTGTCTAGCTTGGAAGGCAGCAACAGATGAAGTTGAGTGACATTCGTGTAGGCCTGTCACCCTGATCTCTATTCAGCAGCTCATGTACTGAGAGAAGCTGCCACAATGGTCCTGCATCACTGAGGCCACTGATAGAGTAGTGAGTCTAAAGAATGCATTCGCCAATGTCGCAAGAGCAGCATCTTCGTCAAGCTGGTAAAACGTGGCCTAGCTGTCAAAAACTAAACATGCAGAGCCAAATCTTCTGTTAAGAACCATAGACTTTCCCTGTGTGAACTGTGGCATGAACTGTGGAACTGATCTACGTATTGGCTAGTGGGGACATCCAGAGCAAACTGCACCAGCGCCTAATCATTACCTGTGCCAATAATTCATACAATGAACTGCAGACATCTGAAGAAACCCTCGAGCTGGAGGAGATGACTGTAGGGGGTAGCACTTCACTGAGATTCATCAATGAGATTACAACCCAGTAGCTGCTGTGAGATTAAAGTACTTTCTTTTTACTAAGATAACCAATGGGCTAGACAACATGTTATTGAGTCTGTTCGTTGCCTGTGGAGTTTTGGGCTCTTATCTTCTGACAGTTTTCTCCCAGAAACAGGGCTGATGTATAATGTTCATCAAATTTAACTAAGGGGTTGCAATTAAATATGAATAGGTTTTCTTTATATTCCTATTCAGGTCTACATTTGTAAACTGTGTATGTGCAATCTGTTTGGGATTATAGTATAAATATTCACAATAAAAGATAAATATTATAAAAATCTCTTGGTTTCTTCTTTTGTAGAATATCTATTTGAGAAGTGGTGCTTATGTAGTTGGACACATGCACACCAAATCAATTATTTTGATATCCTCAAAGTTGTCCCCCAAGAATTCAAGTTGAATATGCTGCACATATAGGCTAATGCTTGCAGAGTAGTCATTATATGGTCAACATCTTTTTAGAAAGTGTTTTCATTGTTTTATTACCTACTATTGCCTGCCATAATAAGGAAAAAGTAATTCAGGAGTGGGGGAGCAACTGAGTTAGTCACTGTGAGAAACACACTAGCAAAATAATTGGTTTAGGACAAGGTTACTCTGTTACAAACACATTCTTTGTATGTCTATATTGTCCCCGAGCCATGGGGAGGATACTATTGATCAGATAGTTTCACTTTCTGCTATTGAGGGTCTCTGTTTAATGGTTACATAAAATAATCTGGCCTAATGTTGCTGAAGCTCCAGGTATTATTGGAGGGATAACACTTGCTGTTACCACACAGAGGGTCGAACGTAGGTCAGATTAGAGGATGAAAGTGCATATCCATATGTTTGATTCTCTAACACTTTTGTGCCACACTCCAGGCATAAGGACTTGCTGATAAAAAAATAGCTGAAAGTTTTTAATGTTGTTATGCATCTGGCTCAAACTTTCTATGAAATTTGTGATTTCACAATTATCTTTACAACATAAGGCCTTGGTACTTGGAAAGCCCTTAATGCCATAGCTATTTCTTCTTTAACAGAGGGGGTCTGAAAAGAAACATAACCATGGCCTATTTCTCTTATACACCTAGATGGTGCCCCTAACTCATAAACCTGCATGTGCAAATACTTGACATAATCATTGCACATCAATCTTGTCACAGTATTTTCATTCAAAGTTCCTACGATATGAAATGAAATTTGTACTTGTAATGAAATGAAATTTGTACTTGTAAAGCGCACTTATACCCCCAAAGAGGTGTCCTGGCGCTGTACGCATACCACTGTGGAACCCTTCCTGGCTTTTCCCTGTGAAATGTTCACTCCTGGGCACCCCCAGGGTGAAGCCAGGCATCCCAGCGCTGTTGGGGCCGTTGTGGAGATTAAGCAAGCTATTGCCCAGAGTTGCAGAGTGGGACCCATGATTAGAATAGGCACCGAGGCAAGAATTATCAGGTCCGAGGAAATTGAGCCCAAGCCCCGCCGAGGCGGGAATTGAACCCTGGTCAGATCTCTGCATCAGGGTCTGCCGCTCTAACCATTGAGCCACACTTCTCCACTAGCCACACTTCTCCACAATATAGTGTACTCTTTCAAATCTAAGTGATGTCAATATTAGTAATCAATATTCCAAGCACCTAAGGAGGAAGAGTGAGCCAGTGAATTCAAATTCACGACCTACAGTTCATATATATCTCAGCAGCATGCGTTTATATTACTGAGCCATTCTCAATACAGCTGAAATGATTGATAGAGTGCTGCAGTCCGGTCAGGATGTTGGCACTGGGGAAAAAATGCTGAATGTTTAGCAATTTAATAATCTGGAAACCGGAAATGTGATACTGGGCAAAAATATGTTCAGCTGACTGATCCGCCCAATTATAAGTCAATTGATACGAAAGACAAAGTACACCTTGCTTAGATACTGAAGTTTTACATATTAATAGATATCTGATGTTCATCTAGTCCACACTAAGGGGCTTATTTACAAGGAGCTTGCACCACCAAAGTGTCAAAATATTTGGCGTATTGGCGGCACTGTCTATACTCCATATTTACAAGGTGACGTATCTTGGAGGATGCTTCACTTTTTTGGAGTCCAGCGTCAAAATGAACTTGCGTTTGAACCGCCTGCACCATGCCAGTTTTAATAAATGCACGGTAGGCATTCCATCATCATTTCCACCATAAAACAGATGCATGGATATGTAGGAGTTTTTACAAACTTGCTTGAGTCGCGCAGAGGCCCAATAGCATCAAAATTTCTGCGCCTGTGAAACCCATGCATAGGAAATGACGCTTTGACATTGATATACAAAGAGAAGCCAGAGAGAACAGTGTGGCAAGCATAACTATACCATGGAAGTGCTCATTTTGCAGCTGGGAGTCGTAAGGAAATGACCACCACCACCCCAACCACTCACCCCTCACCACCACAAAGGCAGCATAGGAGAAGGGAGCACGTTTATCACCAGCAAACTACCCTAATTGATTTCAGGGAGGATGAGGTCATCACTTACTACCAGCTCAGGAGGGAGTCCATCGTCCAACTGTTATACCAGATAGTGCCAAGGCTCCAGGCACCAACTCACAGGGCCACCAACATCCCTCCCCAGGTGGAGCTCCTGGCTGTCCTACACATTTTGGCATCAGGATCATTCCAGATCACAACAGGCAAAGTGGCAGGAATCTCTCAGCCATCTTTCTTGGCTTTTCTGCCCACTGTCCTGGACATCATCATCCGCCTAATGCCACAGTACCTCCTCTTCCCCAACACACAACAACTGCACCTGGAGATCAAGCAAGGTTTCTTTGCCATTGCTGGTTTCCCACATGTGTTGGGTGACATAGACTGCACACATATGCAACTGGTTCCCCCTGCAGCGACATCCCATCTCTACACGAACTGGAAGCACACCTATTCCATCAAGGCCATTGTCGACCATTGGGGGATGTTCACCAATGTGCTGGCCAAATACCCAGGGAGCATGCATGGCACACACATCTTCAGGCACTCCATCATAAATGAACACTTCCAGAATGGCCAATATGAGAATGGCCTACTTGTAGGTAAGCCCAAAAAAAAGTACCTAACAGACCCACTAACATAATACCCATCTCTGTGTCTGTTGGAGCAGATCAACCCATAAGTATGAGGGGTGTGCCACATACATGCACCATGCATCCGGCCACATGTATCAAGCAAACCCACAACTCATACATGTCAACACACCTAAAGTCCTTAACATAGAAAACTATCCAACCTGGACAAGGCACCACAGTGTACTCAGAACACCAGTCTCAACATGGATCTCCCACAGCTATGAGAATAAATATAAGGCATACACTTCCACAATTCCTTACAACTTCTACTCCTACACCTACATGTAAATGAAAAATGTATTGTGGCTACTCAAGTAGTAGACAGCTCCACATGACAACATCAGTCTGTACCACATGAGCATGGTGTGCAAGATCATACTTGTCTGTGCCGTCTTGCACAATATATGTGTGTGGCGAATGTCCCGAGGGATAGGAACCAGCAACAGCAGGATCCAATGGAGGAGGAGGAGGATGGTGGAGACATCCAAAACTCAGTGGCTGGCAATAGGTGACATACATACATCGTGCAACAGATCTTCAGCTGAATCGCATGTACAGTGATGGAGCTATAACTACCATATCATGAATGTTTAATGGGCAAATATATTTATGAATCTAATCTTTGTGTTCATGTCACAGTCCCAGTAAACATCTACACACTCACATTTCGTCAACTAGAAGTAGCCCTCAAAAGTTTTCAATCATGTCATCGCAAATGTTGACCAACATGGGCCCATGCCGTACATCTATCAAGTGAACATATACAGAAATGCTATGTGAAACTGTTTACTGCACCATGAACGCAAGGAGTCACATATATGCATACTGTTAACATACAGCTGTGACACATCCCAAGTCTTCAAGCATGTCTACAAAAAATTATTGAGTAGGAAAAATGATCCCTGGTATTGTTTACCTGCATTGCAACAATCTATACACTGTACCACATACAAGGGGCTAGTTGCATCAATTAAAACAAACGCATTGCCCATTTGACTAGCAAGGCGTCAGTCAAAACCAACGCTTTAGTCGGAAAGGTGCCGCTTGAGTAGGAAAGGTGACGCTCAAATAGGAAATGTGACCCTTTAGGAAATGAAACGCTTTAGTAGTAAAGGTGATGCTTCAGTCTGATAGGTGACGCTTTAGTCGGAAAGGTGATGCTCAAGTAGGAAAGGTGACCCTTTAGGAAACTAAACCCTTTAGTAGTAAAGATGATGCTTGAGTAGGAAATGGGCCTTTTCAGTAGGAAAAGTGACGCTTTAAGGAAACATGCCGTTTTAGTAGGCAAAGTGATGCTGTAGTAAGAAACGTGACTTTTTAGTAGGAAAAGTGACCTCTACTAGGAAACGTGCCGCTGTAGTAGGAACAGTGATGCTCTAGTAGGAAACATGCCTTTTTAGTAGGAAAAGTGACACTTTAATAGGAAAAGTAGTAGGAAAATGTGACATATCCATGCAGGAAATGATGCAATGGCTCAGCCATGCTGCAAACCAGAAAGTGTGAAGTTCCATTCACTTTCACTGACAGTCTTTTTGTCTGTGCTGGCTGGTGGATGTGTCTGGTGTGTGTACTTGTGATTTGGTGTGCTATTTGGTCTTGTTGGTGTCTCTGATGTCCCTGTTATGTAAGTTTACTGTCATTTGTATATTGCAATTGTATTTGGTTAGGTTTTGTCTTCTGTATTGTTGGGTGTTTGTCCATTTAGGGGCTAGTAGTTTTAGGGATGGGGGAAGGGATAGTATTTGTTGATTTTAGGGTGGCTAATGTGGGTAGGGAGATGTGGGGCAGGGCCAGATCGAAGAATCTGTCAGATGAGGAGTTTGGAGGCCTGCTGTGGCTGCTACTGTGGTACCTGCCACACATGATTGTCTGTGGAGGTAGGGTGAGCTAAGGCTACCCTACACATGAGAGACGGGAGCGGTGGGAGAAGATATGGTACCAAATGAGTGGGATCTTCAAAGTCCAGGGGACAATACACCAACTGAAGTACGGATGGCCAATGTTGTCAGCCGGGAGGCAGATCTCCTTGATCACCTGGGGAATGAAGTTGGTGGGGCTATCAGTAAACCCCTATATGCCATGAGCTTGTAGGTGTGTGGCTTTTGCACATATCTTCAAAATGTTTTTCGTCAGGAAGGCCCAGATGTGTATATGGGTTAGCATGATACGGACTAACTCAGTTTAATGAACAGAACATGCTACAGGGGCCTGTTCACAGGTGCATCACAATAGCAAAAACATACCATGCAGTGCAGGGGAGGCCCATAGGTGCAGTGGGAACTATCCGGCACTGTGCAGGGAGTATTGTCACCCAGACTGCTAGATCATTACTGTTCAACATTCCCAGAACAATGAACCATCTTTTTGTCTTGTAGCTGGACCAAACCCATACACTTGTGGCGAGGTGGTGAACTTCAAAGATCCCAATGCAATCAATGAGAATCAACTGATTTTTCCTGTGCTCTGTACAGATTGTGTGTTTTCCCATCGATTGACTGCAGTGGGATGTATAAGGAGTATCATCAGTCAGCGAAAATAAGCTTTACCTTACATGTAGAATCACAACAGAAGTAGGAAAAAGTTGCATGTGCAAATGTCAGGCCAAATTGCTATGTGAAATTAATCCCAATGTATGCAGGCCCACATAATGGATGGCTCCGAATCTGCTGTGCGAATGTTGTGAAAGCTATGGTGTGTTCTCATGGCACATGTACCATCACCTGCCCCAAAACCAAATGATGATCATTAGTTCAAATATCTCTCTCACACATAATATGGACTTAAAGTGACAACATGTTACCCAGAATATGTGACAGAAATGTTGCATGGGATAGGCTGTGATTTTCCTGATACAGTCTGTTTTCCCCAGCTCAAATTTGTGCAGAACACAGGTGTGGTTGGAGTGTAACACATAGCCCAGACAATACTACCAACTGTCAACAGCACATCTAAGGTTGGCATGTGCACAGTGAACAGCTTTTCAAATTTATTTGACCTCCTATTGTGTGTTCACATCAAACCATGCACATGCCTGCAGAATACATTCTTCCACCCTACCAAAATTGGTATAGTTTAAATGTTTGAAGGCATGTCAGACATTAATGCCACTCAAACAGCAAATTGTTGTGGGATCCATTCATGTATCTGTCATTCAGCGTCTAGACAGAGATTGGACTCCAATGGACTTGGGTGAGCAGGCTTGGCATCCCAAATCATGATTCATTACTAGTGTAAATGCTGCATGTGTATTTGTGATGTGACATAGTTAAAATGTATTATTCATGCAAACAAAACCAGTGGGCAAGTTACATTTCCCCATTTGTTGCAGTGAGTGTGTCAGTCCATTGTCCAGACCAATGACTTTCTTAGGTTCACCCCTTAGCCCACATTTATCATGATATGTGGGAACTGTCATCTAGGATCATATTGGTGAAATATAAGTTGGGGTGACAGAGGGTCAATTGACAAAATGGCATGGTAGTATAAACGATGTTGTTACAAAACTCGATGTGCACATTGATTTGGAGGTATGAACTTCAATCTGCCTTTCTGATGCACATTGATAGTGTATGGTCAATTTTGTGTGGCTGGTCCACACACGCTTTGATGATTCCTACCTCAGTGCATACTGAATAGGTATGAGTCAATGTGGGACATGTCACGAGTCCACACATGCCTATGCTGTTGAATGCCTGACTCATGCCCTCATATACCCAAAGCCCTATAATAGACAAGTTCCCATACCTTTGCAGAGTTTTGTGAGGAATAAGGCCAATGTGTTAAGTACCACTTGCATGTATGCACTGTGTTTTCAGCACACTGGCCATTTCACTGTCCACCAACTGCTGCGGTTACCCATACTGTATCCCCAGGATTCATCACCATTAAACATTTTTGGTCAATTACCTGCAAAATACAGCACAATATACTCAAATATATAAGATCTATAGCATGCATGCACACACTCATCACATGGATTAACAATGAGTTGATGTGCATCTAGTTAACAATCTGTGCAGAAATGTATGTACAGACTATTGGGTATGTAAAGGACCACATGCTCTTGGTTGATTTTCATTACGTGATCCAGGTTAAAGTGTTTCAGGTATGTCCATTTGTCATGCTTGAAGAAGTGTCCGACAGATCTGTTGAATTGGAGATAGCTATCTACACTCTGTCTATGTTTCAACTACCTGGTACAGAGTCGATCTATGCTGCTATTGGTGTGGCCTTGTGTACATGCCATACCAGTGAAGCATTGCTGTGGCACAATACGTGTACTTGCTACCAATCACTCATTTGACATAGGTGGTTGGACATATATTTAAACCTCTTGCATGTTGCATGACAATCCCCAGGGAGTACCTAGATGGACCATGAGTACCATTCCATGTGTACACCACATCATTGTTCAGAATCTGTCCTAATATGGACATGGGTATATGATCATGATGCCAGGCACTGCCTTTTCCTGTACCTACAAGGCCAAAACCTAAGTACTTTAGCATTGTAATTTTAGGGAAGTACATGCTTCTCATGACGGTTGGTCATGATTTGTTCCATAGATGTACTTTTTGGCAGGACATGGCACTTGTACTGCTAATAGTAATTCATGTATGCAATTGATGACAAATTGGACAACTTCAGCAAGGTCTGATACATCTGTCCTTCCACTCCAACAGATAACATGACCCCTGATCAGGAAAAATCCTATTGGATCCACTTGGAGAGGTACCGATACCTACGACATGTTGCCAAGACCTATAGGCTCATGGGGAGATGGTATGTAAAATCAAGGGCAGCAGGGACCTGTAAGTCGCCACCTCAGGGACAGAAAGCCCTGAATAGGACCAGAACCAGGCCACAAGTGAACGATTCCTATGGAGGTGATCCGGAGGCAGTTCCGGGACCCTCCACAGCCCCACCAGCAGCAGCACCATAGGCAGTCAGCAGTACATCAGCTCAGTCAACTGAATTTGAGAGGCAGTTGCTGAAGGCAAACACAGAGACACTTTTGAAGCTGGCAGGCCTCCAACTGCAGGTGTTGACACTAATGCAAATGGTTTGCACCTTGCAACAAACTGTGGACCGAACAGAACAGCTAATTTAGGCCCTCCCTTCAACTTTCTGGCCCTCCCCTGTTCATATTGCGTGTTTTTAATGTTCAGACTTTTAGCATAGGTTAGGCTAGGTTTTAACAAGTTAAGTTTGTTTTAGTGTTTTTATAGCTTTCAATATTTATCTATTTTTTGGTGGGGATATGGGTGGGTAAGTTGTTTCGTTGGTGGACGGTTAATGTTTAGTATGTGTTATAACAAAAATACAAAACAAACTTTCAAAGAAATACCAAAAAATATATATTTGTTTAGTTTTAATGTTTAGGTAGTTTGTGTTTAGGTGTAGTTTATGTTTGTCTCATGTGCAAATGTGTTAAGGGGGTGGAGGTTGATGTTTAATCTGTCTGTTGTGGTATATGTGTAGAATAGGATAAGTTAAGGTTAGGTAGATAAGGTTAGTTTTAAGTTAGGATAGTGTAGGTAAGTTAGCATAGGTTAGTTTAGATAGGAATAGTTAGTGTAGGTTATAGATGTTTAGATTTTAGGACATTTATGGTGTGTTAAATAAATATTCTTTTGCACTTTCCCAACTGCTTACTTATTAACTGAGTGGCAGTTGTCACATCTGCTTAATTTGGGTTACGTACATGCTGTAGGATTTCCTGTCAGTGTTTGAATACATGTGTTACTATGTGGAGCACCTAAGGAGTAGATCATGTAAAGTTTGCAATTAAATCATTTAAGGAATCTTCAAACATGATTGTGCACTGTAAGTAGCAATCTTGCTGTGAATGAACACACAGCCCAAAAAAGGTATCAACCTATTGTTAACTGTGTACATGATGCTACATGTTTTGTATGGATGATTGAGTCAAACCATTGTGACTAGGTTACAAGGTTATTCACAAGCCTCGGTTAACTGGGAAAGGAGGAGGGGTGGGAGGGATGTACAAGGAAACATGGAATTTTGCCCCTTTTACGGTGGACGAAGTGGAGGGTATTGAAATGCTAGGTTTTTCCCTTAGGGAAGCTAAAGGACATCTAGTCTCCGGCATAGTCTGCTATAGACCGCCTGGAGGAAAAAGCCCTCAGTGTCAAGCACTAATTGATACTCTTTTTAACATTTCCGTCACCCACTCCAAACTACTTATCTAAGGGGACTTTAATCTATGGAACAATGGGACCCTAGATTCAGCCTTGAGAGACTTACTACAAGCCTGTAAGACCTTAAATCTGCAGCAATTAGTGCAGCAACCCACGCACCAGGGAGGTAATATGTTAGACCTAATATTTGCCAATCTTAATGAGGTAGAAATCACAGAAATATTGCCTCTAGACTGGACTGACCACTTCTTAATTCAGTTCCAGTTAATACTTCACACAGCAAATAACGGGAGTAACAAAACTGCCCAGTCTGGCTCCTGTCGTTATGGCAGGGAATGGAACAAACTGCTTGAAAATACTCTATTCTTTGTAGGCAGATAAATCTCTCTCTGGACAAATGGGCCCCCATGAAAAAGATTAAGAGCAGGGACAAACCATCAGCCCCGTGGTATAGTGAAGAGTTAAGAAGACTGAGGAAACAGTGTAAACAGGCTGAGAGAAAGTGGAGAAGGGGGTATGCAGAACAGGACAAAATCATTATGAAAAAGGCACTGAGTGTCTATAAAGCAGCTATTGCTAAAGCTAAAGTGGCATACTATGCTAAAACTAGTCTACAAGCACCCAACAGCACGAAGGCGTTATTTAATGTAGTAAGTATCCTCTCCAAACCGGAGTGCGTAAAAGGCACAGTTGTGGCCACACAAGAGTTATGCAACAAGCTAGCAATGCATTTCGAAGAGAAGATCAATAAAATCATTGGCAGTCTCAAGAGTAGTAAAGACGTTGAAATGACCCATGGACACGACCCACCTGGCCTAAGCACAAAGGAGCTGCAAGAAAGTAGAGTAGTTAATGGAGCTCAGGTCATCATGGATCAATTGCCGATCCCGACGGAGGAAGGCTTTAACAAACTTGCACTGAGTGTGTCCTCTGGGTCACCTCTTGACCCTCTTCCGCACAGGATATGGAGAGAATTTAACCAAGAGCTCTACCCCCAACTCCAACTGATATGTGGTTTCTTTAAGCAGTGGTATAGTCCCTGAGTGTTGGAAGCAGGCTATTGTAACACCTCTTTTGAAAAAGGCCACTCTCGACCCCATGTGTCTGTCCAACTATAGACCTATCTCCTTGCTGCCTTACCCGGTAAAGATCTTGGAGTGGCTGGTCAGTCAAACTCTATCCCTATTTTTGGAGGAAAACCATCTGTTAGACGACTGGCAATTCGGTTTCCGTCCGGCTCACGGAACTGTAACAGCTCTAGTGACAGTCCTTGACGGACTCAGAATGCGGGCTGACAATGGACTCCAATAATATTAGTATTGCTGGACATGTCAGCCGCATTCGACACGGTCAATCACACCATGTTGCTGGAAAGGCTAACCGATGTTGGTATCAGGTGTACAGCACTGGAATGGTTTACCTCTCTGGTAGACAGCAAGCAGTGTCTATGCCACCTTTTTCCTCCAGTTACAGTCCCATCTCGAATGGGGTCCCTCAAGGCTCAGCAATAAGTTCCATCTTATTCAACATCTACTTGCGACCACTAATCGATATTATTAGATCCTATGGACTAGAACTTGTGAACTATGCAGATGACACTCAGCTTGTTTTCTCGTTGGAAGGGAATCAAGCGGTGTCACTGGACAGATTTCATGAGTGCATGCTGAAAACTGCTGAGTGGCTTAGGAAAAATTCCTTACAATTTAACGGGGAAAAAACAGAGATATTACACTGTGCTGCTAGTAAGCCTCCACGTCCGCTCTCAGCTGACTTCTGGCCTATTCCCACCGATAAACCTTTGACGCCATCCTGTAGGAAGGTGGAATCTGACTATATGGTTGCCCCCACTTTTTTTATGGTGTTTTGCTGGTTTATGACTTAGTTGGACTGGGACCCTGCTATTCAGGGCCCCAGTCTATCTGCTCTCTCTCTAAATGACATGGAGTGCACTCTAGGTGCACTAGTGATTGGATACTGTGGTGCCTTATGAGTCCCTAGTATATGGTACCTTAGGTGCCAAGGGCATAGGTAGCTTCACAGGCCTCCCAGGGGCTGCAGCATATGTTATGCCACCCCTGGGAAGCAGTCTAAATCTGACACCACAGGCCTGCTACTGCAGCCTGGGTGAGGTGGTGCTAGCACCCCTCACTGAGATATAGGTTTCCTATATCTCTCCTGCACACACATATAAACCTATCAGTCACCCCTAAGGCAGGCCCTATCAATCCTGAGGGCAGGGTGCTTGGCTTCTATGTGAGGGGGTGCCTCTGCATGAGCAGGGCCCCTCTGCAGTTCTCAGAGTCCATTCTCTGGTGCTGTTTGTGGATGCGGTTAAACCATATACTCTTAAGTGCATTATATCCTCGCGGTAAATGCTAACTTTGGAATGGCTGCATCAAAACATGTCGTGTTTGGTGTCAAACATCTTGGAATACTACCCCCCGCCAATCTTGGCGGCGGGGGTAGCATTCCACCCTTCTAGAGGGATAAGACATGTACCTGCTGTGGAAACGCGGTAGAATCCTAAAGAGCCCTGGCATCACAAAATGGATGCCACCAGTCACAGACACTGGGCTGCCCTCCTGCTGATGACCGAAACTCGCAGTGGAGGAAGCCCAACAATAGGCATCCTGTCACAGGGAGGTGTAACCACCTTCCAGACAGGGTTTAGTGTATTGGGGCTGGGTGGGTGCACTCTTAGAGTGCTTTGAAGTCCTGCACTGGGGGAGCAGAAGGCTCCTCTGTGCATATGCCAGTTCAAACCAGCTCAGGGGCTACCTGCCCCTGCTCTGGCACGAAACTGGACAAAGGGAAGTGGGTGTAGCCACCCCTCCCTTGACCCTCCCATAGGTGGGGTCATAGAGCTAGTCCATCCCCTCTTTTAGTTTAAGAGGGGGAACCTTGCCATTGCAAAGCAGATAACCCCTGGACGACGCTCTACAGAAGAATCCTGGCCCTTCGACGTTCCACTACCTTTGGAAGACAGAAGAATCTCCCTTGGAGTCAAGGAGTGACTCCCTGCTTGGCAGGCACCAAAAACGACAACGACGGTCGCAAACTACGCCGCTCCCGCCGGAGTCCGAAGTCCCTGCAGCCCAAGAAGTGGATTTCCTGACCTCTCCCAGGCCATCGTGAGTCCCCAGCGAAGCTGAGGCAAGTGGACCCCGAGTAACGAGGAACTGCGACCCTGGGTACCGTGCACTATTGTCGAGTGCAACCCCTTCACAACGTTCTACGAACTTGTGCTTTGGACCACGTGTGGTCCCGACCTCCAGCAGGAATCCCTCCGAAGATCAGAGGCCTACACCGTCCCGAGTGACCGTGGGCCCCTGCTGAGTGATTCCGCCCGAGGTGTCTTCGCGATCCCTTGCCCGCTGGCTTGTGGGTCCCCAGAAGACTTCTTAAAGAAACCGAAGGGCTCCCTGGTTGCTCCAGGCCTGCCCTGACTTACCCTCGCTGGGTGAGTTCCACAGACCTTGCTGGTCTGCGCCATCGACTTTTCTTCATCTCCCCGAGACTTGCGGCTGCCAAGGCTTGTTGGCTCCGATCGAGTTGCCGACACCGCAGTCAGCTGCAGACGTCGAGGGACACACCGAATCCAGCTCCTGGTCGTCGTCGACGCCTCCTGGACCACGTGGCTGAAGAGTCAAGGCACCTGCAACCGACCTGAAGCGACCGACGACGGTGGGCATCCATCTTCCTTGCCCCGGGTCACTGCCAAGTGACTTTGAACACTGTCCCCTCTGCTTTCAGGTCATCCTTCTTCAGAATCCAGGCTTGGATTCCACCGGACACTTCTTCAGCTCCCGCAAGCAGCAAGTCTTCTTTGTTCGCCATTGAAAACGACGCCGCGACCCGACACCAAAGGACACCTGTGCACCCGGCTTCCCTGGGTGAGGTAACTCCAGCACTACGGTGCTCCTGTGGGTGTGGGCCCTAGAACTACTTACCCTGTAAGTGACTTGCTTGTAGGTTCTCCCGAAGTATCCTAAAACTCTTTATTTCCAACCGCGACTTGCCCCATTGAAGTTAACGGCGATTCGCGCCTGTGTATCCACACTGCACGCGTCCCCCGTGGGTCCTTTACTTACCTGCCTTGGGTGGTTTTGTGAGGCCCCAGCACTTCTGAAGGCCCTAGGCCTTGTCTCCCTGCAAGTCGTTGTTTCTAAGTCTCTTACTTAGTATATGGTCTGGTACGCCCCTAGGGCCCCAGCCATATTTTGTGCTTAACTTATTGTGAAACGTTGATTTGTGCATATGTTTGTCTTCTAATCTCATAAAGAGATTAGTAGAGAGTTATTTAGAAATAAATACATATATATTTGATATATATACCTGTGTGGTGTCTTTTCATTTGGTGATTCAAGAGATTATATGGTAAAACAAGCTGCTTTACATTCCTCCGAGACTTAGCCTGAAGGCTGCTCTCCACAGCTACCACTAGGATAGCTTTCTTTAAAAGGTTGTCTTAAACCTATCTACCATAAGAGTCGATTTGCCCTGGTGCAAGGTGTCCACTTTAATTAGTGAACAGCATATACCAGGCCAACTTCTCACATTGGTGGGCAGCGTGTGGGATTCCAGCTTGCCATTGTTTTACCAGAAAATCTCTATTTGAATTACTAACTGAAAACCATTATAGGTACTCAAGGTACATATAAAGTCAAGCTTAGTATCAATAAGTTCTACTGAACTTAGAGCTGTGTGCCAAGGGATAGCACACCCTTTCCACAGCTCAAGCTAGGATCAGTAGGCCACAAACTAGTGTAGGTAGTACAACACTGCACAACACTAGAATGTCCTTAAAAGGTGGACCCAGTGGATCCACTCAGCCTCAGTATAAGGACATGGCTTTCTCTGACTTGAGAGCCATGTGTGTCGACAGACACCTGAGACTAGGACAGAGTCCCTCAACCCTGCACCTGATAGATCTGCTAACAGCAGATGACCTTAGATTGGCTCTAGGAGCTAAAGGGTTTGAATCAGTGGGTGGGTCAGTCATAGTATCTGGGTCAGATGATGAAAATCAGAATGACCAAGACTCTGTGATTGAAGGGCCAGGCTTCAAGGAGCCTGAACAGGACAGAGGAGTTCTCCCTAAGAGAACTGGCAGAGTGGATGAGAGGCACAGATCCCCTTCCAGGGAATCTGAGCACTCTTATCACTCTGGCAGAGAATTTGTCCAAGAGAGGAGCTCATACTTTAACTTAAGAGAGACCTCCTCTGAGAGAAGGTGCAAACTGCTCCAGTATGAGGAAGCCAAAGTGGCCCTCAGAACCAAGCAGTTGGCACTGGATAGAGAAGCCCTGGAGATCCAGAGAGCTTCCAGAAGGGAGGGTTTAGAACCCCCTGGTGGCAGCAACAGTGTCCCTAGAGGCAGAGAATATGTCCCTGACCATAGGAACCTGAGCAAGGTTGTTCCTCCCTACCAGAGTGGGGATGATATCCACAAATGGATAACTGCTATGGAGAGGGCCTGTAGAGTACAGCAGGTCCCCCAAAAGCAGTGGGCAGCAATCTTGTGGCTCTCCTTTTCAGATAAAGGTAGAGACAAGCTCCTCACTGTTAGAGAAGAGGATGCTGATAATTATGAGGTCCTGAAGAGTGCACTGATAGATGGGTTTGGCTTAACCACTGAAGAGTACAGGTTGAAGTTCAGAGATACCCAGAAGGCACAGACTCAGGACTGGACAGACTTTGTAGATTGTGCATCCAAGGCTCTGGAGGGTTGGCTGGTTGGCAGTAGGGTTACTGATTTCAAAGGATTTTATAATCTAATGATGAGAGAACAGATCCTTAATAATTGTCAAAACCAGCTTTTACACCAGTACCTGGTGGACTCTGATCTGACCTCTCCCCAAGAATTGGGAAAGAAGGCAGACAAATGGGTCAGAACCAGAGTAAGGCCTAAGAATCAGGGTGGTGACCACAAGAAAGATTCTACCAAGTCCCAAGAGAAAGGTGGGGATAAATCCAAGGATAAGTCCACTACAGGGCCCCAAAATTCCTCTTCTGGGGGTGGGTCCCAAACTCCTTCCTCTCCTGAAAAGAAACCCTATTGCCATGTCTGTAAAAAGCCTGGGCACTGGAAATCTGATCCCAGTTGTCCCAGGAATGGCAATAAAGAAAATGTTCCTCCAACAACTACTACCACCCCTCCTGGTACTACCAGTAGTAATCCTCCAGTTGGGAGTAGTGCACCCAAAAAGTTAGGTGCTTTTGCAAGAGGAACAGAGGTGGGCCCTAGTTTAGACAGGACCCCTCAACAGACTCCTCAGATTCTGATGGTGGTGTAGGATATGCCACCTTTACCATGGGTCCCATAGCATTGGGCAGGTACAGACTGGAGCCAATGATTAATGGTCAGAAAGCTGTGGCATTTAGGGACACAGGGGCTAGTGTCACCATGGTGGCAGGGAAACTAGTCCCCCTCACCAGCTTTTACCTGAGTTTAAATACCAGGTGACCAACATTGATGGTGTCAGAACAGATCACCCCATGGCCATAGTCAATCTCAGCTGGGAGGGGGTCACAGGCCCAAAAGAGTGGCAGTGTCCCCAACCCTACCTGTAGATTGCCTGATGGGCAATGATTTGGAAATTTCAGCCTGGGCTGAAGTTGAACACCAAACCCATCTTAGGATGTTGGGCGTCCCTGCAAGAGTTAGTGGGGCTGTGATGGCCACAGCCCCAGCCCAAGAATTTGGAGAGATGGAGCCTGAAAGAATGGCCCACTCTCCCCGAAAGAGAGCACAAGGGTTGAAGAAAAGTCTTCTTCCCCCAGACAGTAGGTAAGGGTCAGCCTCCTCAGGGAACTGACCCTACCCCTAGTGAAGGAACTGCCACAGAGGTAGTCAGGCCTGGCCTGGCCACACCCCTGATGGCAGAGGACCCTTCCAAGGTGGTACCCAGTCTGGAGCAGGTAACCTGCCCTCTCTACCCTGCCTCAGTCAGCCCAGGGCTGCAGAGGTCAGGGAGGTCAGTGGACCCCCCGGGCCCCCTGTCCAGAGGAAGCCCCCATCAGCAGATTAGGGGCACCCAGTCTAGTAGCCCTAGCCAGGTGAAAATTCCTCTACACACTGAGGGATCCCCCATACCTTTATGTAGGGACCTCCCCAGAAGGACTCTGGTAGGCAAGGGCAAACCTGGGACCAGAAGGTTCCAAACCTGCCATGTCCCTCCAGTGTTCCATCCAAAGGGACCCAACCCCCAGCTGTAGGCAGCCAAAGGTTGACCCTTAGAGCAAAGTGCAACTCAGTCATGGAAAGACAGGCATACATGGTGACCAGTGATCTGAGGAAGCTGAGGCCAACATTCCTAGGGCCTCACTTCCCTACTCAGACACCTCACCGGCCTTGTACTTTACCTAAGCACACCAGAGGTAGTGATTCCCCATGGTGGAGACCCTCTCATACCCTTAGGGCGAGGGATTGCTTAGTGGACCATAACATAGGGGGCAACCATGCTAGTGCAGGTGCTTCCTTATATGGCCACTTAGTCAATATAGGCTCAACTGGTCAAGGTTAGCCTTATCTCCTTTCGTTTGGGGGGTTATGTAGGAAGGTGGAATCTGACTATATGGTTGCCCCCACTTTTTTATGGTGTTTTGCTGGTTTATGACTTAGTTGGACTGGGACCCTGCTATTCAGGGCCCCAGTCTATCTGCTCTCTCTCTAAATGACATGGAGTGCACTCTAGGTGCACTAGTGATTGGATACTGTGGTGCCTTATGAGTCCCTAGTATATGGTACCTTAGGTGCCAAGGGCATAGGTACTTCACAGGCCTCCCAGGGGCTGCAGCATATGTTATGCCACCCCTGGGAAGCAGTCTAAATCTGACACCACAGGCCTGCTACTGCAGCCTGGGTGAGGTGGTGCTAGCACTCCTCACTGAGATATAGGTTTCCTATATCTCTCCTGCACACACATATAAACCTATCAGTCACCCCTAAGGCAGGCCCTATCAATCCTGAGGGCAGGGTGCTTGGCTTCTATGTGAGGGGGTGCCTCTGCATGAGCAGGGCCCCTCTGCAGTTCTCAGAGTCCATTCTCTGGTGCTGTTTGTGGATGCGGTTAAACCATATACTCTTAAGTGCATTATATCCTCGCGGTAAATGCTAACTTTGGAATGGCTGCATCAAAACATGTCGTGTTTGGTGTCAAACATCTTGGAATACTACCCCCCGCCAATCTTGGCGGCGGGGTAGCATTCCACCCTTCTAGAGGGATAAGACATGTACCTGCTGTGGAAACGCGGTAGAATCCTAAAGAGCCCTGGCATCACAAAATGGATGCCACCAGTCACAGACACTGGGCTGCCCTCCTGCTGATGACCGAAACTCGCAGTGGAGGAAGCCCAACAATAGGCATCCTGTCACAGGGAGGTGTAACCACCTTCCAGACAGGGTTTAGTGTATTGGGGCTGGGTGGGTGCACTCTTAGAGTGCTTTGAAGTCCTGCACTGGGGAGCAGAAGGCTCCTCTGTGCATATGCCAGTTCAAACCAGCTCAGGGGCTACCTGCCCCTGCTCTGGCACGAAACTGGACAAAGGGAAGTGGGTGTAGCCACCCCTCCCTTGACCCTCCCATAGGTGGGGTCATAGAGCTAGTCCATCCCCTCTTTTAGTTTAAGAGGGGAACCTTGCCATTGCAAAGCAGATAACCCCTGGACGACGCTCTACAGAAGAATCCTGGCCCTTCGACGTTCCACTACCTTTGGAAGACAGAAGAATCTCCCTTGGAGTCAAGGAGTGACTCCCTGCTTGGCAGGCACCAAAACGACAACGACGGTCGCAAACTACGCCGCTCCCGCCGGAGTCCGAAGTCCCTGCAGCCCAAGAAGTGGATTTCCTGACCTCTCCCAGGCCATCGTGAGTCCCCAGCGAAGCTGAGGCAAGTGGACCCCCGAGTAACGAGGAACCGCGACCCCTGGGTACCGTGCACTATTGTCGAGTGCAACCCCTTCACAACGTTCTACGAACTTGTGCTTTGGACCACGTGTGGTCCCGACCTCCAGCAGGAATCCCTCCGAAGATCAGAGGCCTACACCGTCCCGAGTGACCGTGGGCCCCTGTTGAGTGATTCCGCCCGAGGTGTCTTCGCGATCCCTTGCCCGCTGGCTTGTGGGTCCCCAGAAGACTTCTTAAAGAAACCGAAGGGCTCCCTGGTTGCTCCAGGCCTGCCCTGACTTACCCTCGCTGGGTGAGTTCCACAGACCTTGCTGGTCTGCGCCATCGACTTTTCTTCATCTCCCCGAGACTCTGCGGCTGCCAAGGCTTGTTGGCTCCGATCGAGTTGCCGACACCGCAGTCAGCTGCAGACGCCGAGGGACACACCGAATCCAGCTCCTGGTCGTCGTCGACGCCTCCTGGACCACGTGGCTGAAGAGTCAAGGCACCTGCAACCGACCTGAAGCGACCGACGACGGTGGGCATCCATCTTCCTTGCCCCGGGTCACTGCCAAGTGACTTTGAACACTGTCCCCTCTGCTTTCAGGTCATCCTTCTTCAGAATCCAGGCTTGGATTCCACCGGACACTTCTTCAGCTCCCGCAAGCAGCAAGTCTTCTTTGTTCGCCATTGAAAACGACGCCGCGACCCGACACCAAAGGACACCTGTGCACCCGGCTTCCCTGGGTGAGGTAACTCCAGCACTACGGTGCTCCTGTGGGTGTGGGCCCTAGAACTACTTACCCTGTAAGTGACTTGCTTGTAGGTTCTCCCGAAGTATCCTAAAACTCTTTATTTCCAACCGCGACTTGCCCCATTGAAGTTAACGGCGATTCGCGCCTGTGTATCCACACTGCACGCGTCCCCCGTGGGTCCTTTACTTACCTGCCTTGGGTGGTTTTGTGAGGCCCCAGCACTTCTGAAGGCCCTAGGCCTTGTCTCCCTGCAAGTCGTTGTTTCTAAGTCTCTTACTTAGTATATGGTCTGGTACGCCCCTAGGGCCCCAGCCATATTTTGTGCTTAACTTATTGTGAAACGTTGATTTGTGCATATGTTTGTCTTCTAATCTCATAAAGAGATTAGTAGAGAGTTATTTAGAAATAAATACATATATATTTGATATATATACCTGTGTGGTGTCTTTTCATTTGGTGATTCAAGAGATTATATGGTAAAACAAGCTGCTTTACATTCCTCCGAGACTTAGCCTGAAGGCTGCTCTCCACAGCTACCACTAGGATAGCTTTCTTTAAAAGGTTGTCTTAAACCTATCTACCATAAGAGTCGATTTGCCCTGGTGCAAGGTGTCCACTTTAATTAGTGAACAGCATATACCAGGCCAACTTCTCACACATCCCAATCGGTACGTAATTTGGGGATGATGTTTGATAACACACTACAGCTGGAATCTCAAGTGAACAAGTTAGCTGGCTTGTGCTTCTCGCTGCTCAGAGCCCTTCGGAAAATTCTAACGCTTCTACCGATTCCAGTAAGGGCACAGGTGGTGAGAAGTACTATTCTGAGCAGACTAGATTACTGTAATGCCCTGATGCTTGGGGCCCCTATTACTTTGATAAGGAAACTACAGAGAGTTCAAACTTTGGCTGCGAAGCTAGCCTTAAATAGACATCGCAAGTTCTCTGCCTCTTTAGCTTTGAGGGATCTTCACTGGTTTCCAATTCTGCGGAGAGTACAGTTTAAGTCACTGTGCCTGGTCTTTAGGGCAACACATGGAATGGGACCAAGGCCATTGCAGAGCAAGTTCACATGGTATACTCCATCTAGAAATCTTCGCTCTGCTTCAACAAATCTGGTGTGTATCCCTAAAGTTAGAAGAACCCGGATGGGAGGTCGAGCCTTCAGCTCCGCAGCCTCGCGGCTGTGGAATGAACTACCGATCGACCTCAGACAGACTGAGAATCTGCTACTTTTCAGGAAAAAATTGAAAACCTGGTTGTTCCCCAGGGATTAGGCCAGCAATAGATCGTATTTCTCTCTTCCAGTAATGATCAGGCATAGATTTGAGCAGTGCTGGTAATTGCAGCGCCAGGATACCCGTAGGGTGACAGTGCGCTATACAAGTACTACCTACAATACAATACAATACAATACTAATCTAGGATGTGTTTGATGCCACACTAATGGCAGCCACTTACACACTGTCCCTAGCAACATTTTGTTGTCACATCATTGTTTGCTGACTAGCATGAATGGAGGTATCCCCCACCTTGGCAGAAATGGCATTCAGTCTTACTATTGACTGATTGCTAATTGTAGCAATTCATGCATGTGACCTTGGGTAACTGATTGCTAGTTTAGATGCACTTAGGGATCACATAAATTATTTTGCATGAACTGTGCAGAATTTCCCCTGGGTCGATGGAACACAATTTCCTTTAGATGTTAGGTAGTGTCTTTAGGGTCAGCACATACACCATGATCCACTTAGTCCAATCATGACAAGAAATACAACACGCTGGTTCCGGTAAGTGGTTTTCTTGGTACGTGGAGCAAGGAGCATGTGGCAGTCCTTGGAGCAACAACCCCAACATAGTTTTTGAGCCCTTGGATGTCCAGACAGAGACCATGGGGTATATATGCCATGGGACATGTGGAGTAGAGGAGTGTTCCAATGAGGAGGAGGAGCAAATTGCCATTAGGGAAGATAGGCCATATAAACAGTCCACAAATGGGTGAAATCAACAGGTGGGAAAGCAAAAGGAGGACAGTACCAGTTGTGATGTACACTGGCATGGCCATAAGCACAGGTCAACAGGGAAACTGGCTATGTGGCACAGAGAAATGCTACCCATCAGTTTTTCAGTGGAAAGAGGGAAAGTCCACATCTTCGTCCTCTGATATGTGTGCTGCCTCTTGTGAGGGGGGTGTTGTCAGTCTCGGTGGTGACAGAGGCATATACACATCAGGGCCTGAAGATGTGGACCCCCTGTCCCCAGCAGCATTTCTCTGCACCAACAAGTAAGGCAGCACAGCACTAAGAAGGGCCTGCTGGTTTTCCAGCACAGCGACAATGTTGCGGTGTAAGGCACCCATCATTGCTATTTAGGAGTCCTGCTTCTGCTCCATGGACTCCATGATGTTGTGGATCACCCCCAACTGGTTGGCGACCTTGCTGGTGCCACTTCGGA
This sequence comes from Calotriton arnoldi, assembly GCA_963921515.1. Classification (NCBI taxonomy): domain Eukaryota; kingdom Metazoa; phylum Chordata; class Amphibia; order Caudata; family Salamandridae; genus Calotriton; species Calotriton arnoldi. Next base: position 673,092 of record CAWUFW010010009.1, read on the forward strand.
AGGGCAGTTGTCTGTGCCTCTGCCTCATGACACCAGCGATGTCAGCCAGGGACTGTTCCAAACCATGGAGTGGAAGGTAGGTGCCTCTTATGGCCTTCGAGGTGTCCTTATTGGGACTGAGGCACCTATGGACTCCCTCTAGGGTGCCTGCCATTGTCTCCATCCCCACCTGCACCGCATTTACCAGCTCCCGCTGGACTCCTGCCCCACGATGTTGGAATTCGACTTGGGTGTCCTGGGAGTCCAGGGCTGGGGGTGGGCTGGCTGTTAGTGTTTGGTGGGTGATAGGCGGATCCTTTGGAGACTGTGCGATGCTGTCGGCCCTTCTTGCGACCGGAGATGGTGTACAAATGGGGTACAGGATTTCCTGGAGAGTGTCTTGGTAGAGTGTTGGTGGGCTGTCATTGTTAGCAGGATCCTCATCCAGGAGAGGCAGCGGGTCAGGAGTAGTTGGTATATCCTCTGCAATTAAATAGATATATGTGATTGTTAATCTAAGTTAGATGGTGATATGAGTAATCTGGTTGACATTCAGACTTCCTACCAATTCCCTGTCAGGTCAACATTGATGCTTAGGACATCTGTTCCTCATAGGTTTAGAGGGCATGTTTCAGTGTAGTTGCTTTCAGATGGCAGAATCTCTGCATTGTTCATACGACCACTGTGTGACAGGGCTACCTGTTGTGTCATGACACATGTTGCAACTCAGTTACACAGGTCTCTGGGCCTGCCATTCCTGCACATGTGATATGAGGTATAGTCCACCTCTGTCTTGGTGATTAGCTTTCTTTTTCATGATGCCTATACTGATTGTGTTTTGACATATTGACACCACTACTGTGCATATTGCACCTAGTCCACAGGGTGCCTGCATTCCATGTGACCAGTTCTCAGCCCACAGCTCTTGTGAAGGTGATGTGGGTTTGCTCATGAATTAGTTATGATCCTCCAGTCTGCCTTTCACACAGTACAGCATGACACTCTGCCTTGTTATGCTGTCTTGCTCGCACATTGTGCTTTCATATGGCCATGGGTTCGGTTTTTCACACATATCCTGCACTCCTCTACCCAGCTTCCAACCGTGTTACACTGCAGGAATGTGTGAGGGCATGTACTTACCATGAGTTTCCTATTTGTGTATACTCATGTTATTTCATAGCACACACAGTTGGCTCCATATTTGTGGACAGTGGGCACTGTGTAGCAACTCTGAGGGGATGGGCCCAGTCAAACTAGGTAAATTGCTAACACTGACATTCAACCCATTTCATCATTGACAGAGTAGGTCATCTGCAGAGTTTCACACACCTTTTTATTCAGGACCCCGCACTTGTTTGTGTATATGCCTCCTCTGCCAAACCTGATTTTGGCCCAGGCACTCAACTTACTGTCACGCACAGATGGAACCCAGATGATACATTGACTCTCATGTGCTTACAACACCAACAATATGCGTGACCATATCCAATGGACTGACATGGCTAGCTGTTTTTGAGGAATATGGGATGAGCTGTAGCCCACATGGTAGTAGTGCTGGGCTTTGTTAAATGTACCTAGCCAGGTTTGCCACACAACTGGGCCCATCCACCTCAGCCTCCAACCATCCCTGACTCCTGCCCTCTGTGGTGGCAGACTAGTTCATCCCATACCTTGAGAGATCCCTGTTTCACATCCTCCGACTTTGACATATGTGGCATGGTGAGACATTTTGCCTTCTGACTCCCTCCTGCCATGTGCTACATCTTTACCCAGGGCCACATCATATGTAGGATGTAGTTCCACAATGGTCTCTTGTCTGCCATCTCTTCCCAGCTGCGACACAAGTGTGACACTGTCAGACACAGCAGTGCATGTGTCTTGGGCAGGCTACCGTGCAGTACACATATCCCTTATCTCCTCCTTGCTATGCTATGTCTCCCCATTTAAACACAGTGGCAGTTCAACATGCTCAGGCAGCACCTACAATGCACTGCACTACCAGGGGCCCACCAGGCCCATACACCATCTTCTATTTCAACACACATGGTCCTCTGGTGTGCATCACTTGCATTCACCCCACACCCAGTTTGATTGTGTTAATGACAGGAGTTTGGCAGGTCCCTACCATGGGAAACGACACCTGTGTGCTCTCACTCCTCACGTCGGGACAAGCTGTTTGCAATGTAGTTTCACGCAATTTACTATACACGTGACTCTTGGCATGTTCCTATGTGTTAATAATTCACATGCCCCACAACTAACCCCCTCTCAGGTGTGCAGTTTCTCCTCTGACAAGCCCATTCCATTCCATTTCTTTAGAGTCCATATTTGTGTGCATGGGTTCAACTTAGACACAATGGTTTCATGGTACAAGGTGGCCTGCTTTGTAACAGTCAGGTTGGGCAGGGTTAATATGTCCTTGCATGATGTGTTGTTCCATTCCATGTTTTTTGCTTTGTATTGTGGGGTTTGTAGTTCTGGTGACTCATGTTATACATTCCACTACAAGTGCCAGTATACAAAGGTTAACCTGGACTGGTCCTGCACTTCACACATGGAAAGGATAAACATGAGGGAGCTGGAATGAGCTGTGACACATGTAACTGGGCAGTGTGACTTACACTTATGTGATGTTTAATGGTACATGAGCCAGATTCCTGACCTTTGCCCTGCACACAGCACAGTGAAACGCTGGTACCTAGCTTGCTATGCTGCACAACACTGCCTTTTTGCCCACATTGCCCCATGTAGCGACTTACCCTGTAGGTCTTGTTGTTCCTCATTGGTTGCACTGTCTTGTCCTGGAACTCCTGCCACCAACTCCTCAAGGATGACAGCTACCACCCACCCCTCTAAGGCATCCACCTTCTCCTGTGCTGCTGGGCTTCCAGATCCGGGCTGCATGGCTGCCCTAAGGTTGTTGACTAGTTTCTCCTTCGTCCTGCGCTTATAGTCATGCCAGCGTTTTTTGCAGTCGGTGACTGTCCTCTTGGCTTGTCCTACACTGTTCTTTTTGGCCACTATGGACTGCCAAATGGCCTCTTTCTTTCCTAATGGCAATTTTGAAGTGGCAAATAGCTGATGTTGGAGCCCTGTCACCTCAGTGATCGAGATGTAATTCTCATACTCACTGAAGTTGCACTTCCTCTTTCTCTTCCCTTGGAAGTCTGTCTGGACATCCTAGCTGGTGCTGGGGTTGTTGGGGTTGTTGTCCTGGTTACTGCTGTGTCCCCCGCGTTCCATGGCTGCCTTCTGTGAAGTGTGCCAATGTTTTCTTTTTTCGAAAGTGTTATTTTTTAAATGTTAATTGAGACTTGATGCACTGAAAAGTGACATAAGGGTGGTTAGTATCTCGTTGCATGCTGCTAACCAGCCTTACGTCGTTTTGCTCCCAATGTGTCAGTTTCCGCTACAACATCAAGCCCGCAGCAGCAGATTTTTTTTATGTTGCCTGATCATTGCGCAATGGTGTGCCTTACCGTAAATATGACGCATCCATGGCGTTTAAAAATGACGTCGCGAATTGCAAGTCATTTTGACGCATTGCTGACGCAATGCAGCGATGCATCACTTCATGTAAATGAGGTCCTAAGTTCTAAAAGTAGATAAGTCTAACTTCAAATGACATATGCCACACATACATCAAAAAAATAGCCAACATTCACACAAGGTTAGGTTTGTCTTCTATAGGCTCTTGGTGAGGACAAGAGGTCAGTTAAGCATATTTTGATATGTATAATCAAAGAGATGTACTTTCTGTTTCACATCACTCTAGCTGAAAAAAATCACCAAGAAGATTTCACCCATGCACTAGATTTCAGAGCATGAAACTGTTAGGAAGTCATGGAAAATCCCACCTGCTAGTTCACTGCGGCAGAATGGAGCACAATGCCACTTGAGCATTTGTTCCCTAGCTCTACAGAAATACCAGGCCTGTATTAGATATTAGTTCCGTAAACTTTAGAAAGATATCAAGGGGAATTTCAGTGATTTAGGGAATTTGAATCAGAAGCATAACTCAGCTTTAACTATTGTTTTGTTTCAGTAAAATTAATCTTTGTTTAAGAGATTTGGCTTCAAAAAAGTATTAACGTCATTTTCTTCATTTGTGATAACATACTTTTCAAAATCAGCGATTTCTTACCTGGATGATGATAAATGTACATTTCTAATTTTTGTAAGCTTCAACCAAAATGTAACTGTAGCTGCTAGTTGGAAAAGGGACCAACATGTTAGCTCAATTTTATTATTTTACTCTATTTGAGTATCTTAGTGAGTGCTGGTGTTTGTGATCTTGGATTTGTGATGGACACCCACTGCCTTGCTGACCCTTATTCGCCATCAGAGTCTTCAATTCTTTGAGACTACTCCTGAGTATGTACCTGAGTGAGTAGTGCTATTTGTGTTTGTGATTCTTTGTTGGACGACCAACAGCTGGCAGAACCATTCCTTCTTACAGAGACTGATGATTTTCCATACAGTAGGCCTCAGTGTGTATCTCACTGAGCACAAGTGTTTGTGTTCTTGGACATGAGTTAGACAAACATTATTCTCACTGCTTCTTTCCCTCCTTTGTTGTCCTCAAATCTCTGTGATTTGTTCAGTTCCTCACTGTACTTTTGCTGCTGTTGGAGCAACCCCCCAAATGCCTGATTTTGTCACTGAGTGCCGAGATGGGTGAGTGGGTTGTGTGCGTAAACTCAAACCTGAGTTGAACACCTTTCACCTCACTCTACATTTGCTGCCATTGGAGTGCTCCCCCAAATCCCTGATTGTGTCTCTGAGTGCTGAGATGGAATCCTTCAGAATTTTTGTAGTGTTCAACTCCTCAGCCTCCTCATCAAGCTAATCAATTTGTGTGAGAACATTCAAAATGTGATTGACAGGAGTGACTCAAATATATAAAAATGGGTTAACCCTTTATATCACACATATTTCAAACGCTATTGGATGGATTTACACCAAATCAAAAACCATGCTTTTGGAGTAAAGTTCTAGATTCATGAATGTTTGGTGTAAAGTTCAATGGTTTTTGCTGTATCTTTTGGCAAAATGTCCTGTGGGAGCTAAAACGGGAAACAATACACTTTTTCAGCCCCCTTTATTATTTTCTGTGGACAGATCTTCACTAAACTTGCCATGCTGAAATTTAGCTTACTGAGTTGACGAACTGACAAATTTCTTGCAAATCCGTCTTGCCAAAGATTATAAGCAAATGCCTTCTCAATGGAGAGTGCAGATGAACCATAGCTACATAGTGGCGACTATATATATATATATTCACTGAAAAAACCATAGGTTTCAGACACGTTATACTTAGGAATTAGCATTTAAAAAACCTTTGAAATTCACTGAAAAAACCATAGGTTTCAGGCACGTTATAGTTAGAAATTAGCATTTAAAAAACCTTAGAAATTCACTGAAAAAACCATAGGTTTTAGGGACAGTTATAGTTAGTTGGACATTGCACTCGTACAAAACCCGTGAAATTCCCCCGTTATAGTTAGTTCAGGTAACTATAACTCGCGCCCCACAATGCACTGCTGATGACGTCACATATTACATCACTCATGACATGGTCAGTGACATCACTGATGACATCACTGATGACATCTCAAATGACATCACTGATGACATCATCCAGTGACTGTGTGTTTCTGTAAAGTTTAAATATGTTTAATATATATAGGGAAAGGCGTATTGAAGAATGAGTGGGTGTATAAGTGTCTGAAAGGATGATTTAGTAGGTGCGTGACTAACTCTATAAGTGAGTGATTAAACGTATCTTACTGAATGCATGGGTTAGTGACTAAACTGGGTGAATGTCTGTATCCGTCTGTCTGTTGCTGTGTAAGTGGCTGCATGGGTTTGTGAATAGCTACATGAGTGTCTATATAAGTTATTGATTGGTTGTCTGAGTATCTGTATGTGTGCCTGAGTGTTTGTGTGGGTGCGGTGTGTGCGACTCTGTGCATAGATGTGTGAGTGGGTGATTCACTGGGTGGATGGTTTCAAGAGTGCATCTGTGATAGACTGTATGGGTGGGTAAGTGTGTGTAAGAGTGTGTTAGTGAGTGAATGTATGTCCCAGTGGTACATGTGTGAGTAACTACATATGTGAAAGGCAGTATATATGTGTGTTGGAGTATATAAATAGCTATAAGCGAGAGTGTGTGATTGTGAGAGTGACTGTATGGATGAGTGTGTGCTTGTATCAGAGATTGTATAAGAGCGTAAGAATGTGCTAGTATTTGTATGAGTAAGTGAGCTGGTGTGTGTATAACTGTATAGGTGAGTAAATGGGTGTGTGCTTAATTTTTTGCATGACTGACTAGGTGTGTGAGTACCTCTATGGATGAGTGGCAGTGTGTGAGTGTTTATATAGGTGTATGAGTGCATATAATAGTCCTGTACTGAGTGACTATAAGTATGAGTGATTGTACGGGTGAGTGAGTAGATGTGTGTGTGTAGACCTAAGAATCAGTGAGTGTGTATATAGTAATTGGTGTTGGAGTGTCTATGGTTTTGACAATGGCAGTCTGTAATTTATAGTGGGTGTATCAAAAGTTATATTAGGGTGTGAGAAGATGCATCAAATTATCTTATGGATGATGTCATCAGTGATGCCATCAGTGATGTCATTTGAGATGTCATCAGTGATGTCATCAGTGATGTCACTGACCATGTCATGAGTGATGTAATATGTGACGTCATCAGCAGTGCATTGCGGGGCGCGAGTTATAGTTACCTGAACTAACTATAATGGGGGAATTTCACGGGTTTTGTACGAGTGCAATGTCCAACTAACTATAACTGTCCCTAAAACCTATGGTTTTTTCAGTGAATTTCTAAGGTTTTTTAAATGCTAATTTCTAACTATAACGTGCCTGAAACCTATGGTTTTTTCAGTGAATTTCAAAGGTTTTTAAATGCTAATTCCTAACTATAACGTGTCTGAAACCTATGGTTTTTTCAGTGAATTTCAAAGGTTTTTTAAATGCTAATTCCTAACTATAACGTGTCTGAAACCTATGGTTTTTTCAGTGAATTTCAAAGGTTTTGTAAATGACAATTTTTAAATGTATTAATTGTTATATTTATTTTTTGATACTGATTTACAACATTTTTTAAATTATTTATTTTTAGATATTTTATTTTTTAAATTACATTGTAATTACATTATACATTACAAAATATACTTTCTCAGAATGAAATACTTTAGTTTAAATACTTTGCAAATAGGCAATAGACTTTTAAGTACAGTAGTTACAGTTGTTGCAATGGGCAACACAATTTCAAAAACAATGCAACATTGAGCTCAATGTGAATTTCTAGTTAAATGCAATTAGTTACTTTATGGATTACTTTTCTAACCATAGGACTGGATCCTAGATTCAGTCCTGGGACATCTCCTGTAAACAGTTGAGTAAAAGCGTTTTGGTTACAGTAGTGATTTTTAAGGAATATTATTGTATTTTAAAAGTTGACAGAAACTTTTTCACATAGAATCACCAATGTTATCCTATGGGAGGAAATTCACTTAGCAGGTAAGTAGTGTTATCGTTACTTTTTCTTACTCAGTGGTGGATCCTGGATCCAGCACTGGTGCATCTCCTGTAAACAGTTGAAAGAATGCGTTTAAGTCACACAGGCGATTTATAAGGAATATTTGTAGTTTGTGAAAATCGACACTTTGAAACTTTTCTGCTGAAAACCAGACAATGGATTCCTATGGAAGGAAATTCAAGTTACTGGTAAGTACGGTTAGAATTACTTTTCAGGGTCAGTGCTGGGCTAAAAGATGCAGCACTGGGTTCTCTCCTGATAACAGGTGAGTAAATCGGAATTCGTAGTTCGGCTGATTTTAGAGGAATATTATAAAGTTCCAAAACTCCACACTTAGAAGAATTTCCAAGTGAAACTAGTCAATGTTAGCCTATGGAAGGAAATTCAAGTTACTGGTAAGTACGGTTAGAATTACTTTTCAGGATCGGTACTGGGTGCAAAGATGCAGCACTGAGGTCTCTCCTGATAACAGGTGAGTAAATCGGAATTCGTAGTTCTGCTTATTTTAGAGGAATATTTGTAAGTTTCAAAAATCGACACAGAAACTTTTTCAGCAAAAAGCAGGCAATGATATCCTATGGAAGGAAATTCAAGTTACTGGTAAGTACGGTTAAAATTACTTTTCAGGATCAGTACTGGGTTCAAAGATGCAGCACTGAGGTCTCTCCTGATAACAGGTGAGTAAATCGGAATTCGTAGTTCGGCTGATTTTAGAGGAATATTTGCACAATGGTGAATAAAGGGGGTGGGGCCTGAGGATACATGTCTACAAACACGCCCTCCCCCCACACAGGTCATTTTTAAAAAAATAAAAAAGAAGCCCCGGGGGGTGGCGGTCCCCGGGGCTTGGGGGGCCTTCGAGGCCCCCCAAAATTAAATATAAATCCACCCCCTGCATGCCCCCGGGACTTGGCCCACCCGCGGGCAAAATAGCATCGAAGCGCGTGAGACCGCGCCCTAAGCGCATCCTGCCGATTTTTCTTAAAAAATGATTTTTCTGCCCAGGGGTCCTTGTGGGACCCCTGAGCAGACCTAGGGGTCAGGGTGTTTCTACCCTGCCCCCTTTTTGCGCTTTGCGCACTTGTTTCTGTCCCTCGGTTCTACCGAGGTACAAAATGGCTGCCAACACTTCCTGATTCAGAGTGTTGACAGCCAATTAGCATGCAGCTCGTGATCGGGAGGGTACGCGGACCCTACTCGGCCATAGATATATATGTGATTTTATTTGTGATTTTCTCAGAAACTACTAAACGGATTTACACCATTTAAGCAAAAGGCACGACACTGAACCAAGGGCTACCTCTTTGCCAAATTTGGTGTAATTCCGTTCAGCAGTTCGGGCTGTAGCTGCGACTAAAGGTTCCTATGGAAAAATGAATGGGGAAAACGCGTTTTGGGACCCCCCTTTTTTCTTGGCCCCCGCTTGACGAATCACCCCGAGACTTTCAGGATAGGAGCGGACCGGAGCGCCCCAACAAGTTGGAAACTTTCGCAAAGATTCGTCAACCGGCGCCAACGTTATTTCAAATAGAATGTTGCGGATTTCCTATGGAAAATAGGTCCTAACTAAAACTATCTACTGGCGACCGCCAGTAGATAATATATATATATATATATCACCAGGAGCAAGCAGAAAAGATGACGAGCATCTCTCGGCACCAGCACACACCATTGTTGTGATCAAGGCAGAAGCCGAAATGTGTTAACCTTGTCTGTTTGCCACCTATAATGCTTCACGAGTGCTGTTTTGTCAGTGTATTGGCCTGGAAAAACTTTTTGCGATCCATGATATGTGCATATATATCATGGGTAATTTGTGTAGAGGAGTAAGAGCCTGATGAAATCAGCAAACCCTGTCACCGTGGCCACATATCTCATGAGAACAAATCCAAAATAGGGAAAGAGGCCCTCATGCTGGTCTTTTAGATCTGTCATTTGTGGCAACCTTTGCTGTTTTGCTAGGCTATTGTTTTTTTATTCTTCTAAATCATACGTAACATACATAGAGGGGTTTTGGTCTGTGGGCTTCATCATTTTGTGTCAAACCACAACAGCAGAAGACATGGGAAAAAGGGGTCAGCCCACTTTACGTATTAACTCCCATCACTTTGAGTGACTGCACAAAGCCTGTGCACATTGTTCACATCCCTCTAAATAATCTCATTCTCGGTCCTGGAGGGCCGGATCCATGCCAGATTTTTAAGATAACTAGATTTATCTAAATGGGGATATGCTAAAAATCTGACATGGATCCAGCCTTCCAGTACCGACTTTGGAGAACCCTGCTCTATAGAGACAAAGCCAGTTCAAAGTGTGCTTTTTGTTTTATTTATTTTTTAGTGTACCTTTAAATACTGGCTATTTATTTTGTGTGCTGTTCAGGTGCCTAGTTCAATGGTGATGTATTTTCCATCTCTGCTATGAAGATGGTTTTATAACATTGTAACTGTCTGGTAGCAGTTTGAGTGTCTGATAAGGAGGTAATTTATCCTTGTGCCCTTCAAAAATAATAATGATAAAATGCAAGTAACACCTGATGGGATTGTTGTTTTAAACATTTGTAAAACATCCACATCAGTGAAGGTTTTTTAAATTTTACAATTATTTTGCAAGCAAAAGGCAGTCACATTTAGGCGCTGGTATATTCTTTTTTTTCTCCTTTAATTTTGTGCCCTATGCTTGCAGTAACAAAATAACTGTTCTAGCTTGCCAAGGCCAGAACTATTGGCATTTGCCAAGGCTTGTTAATGTTTGTAGGGGAGGTACTCAAATTCCAGGCGTCATCATGCCTATAGGTCTTGATGTCTGAATTAGCAGAAGCTGGCTGTGAAAAAGCAGCCACTTATTTGTAAATGCCCGTAGGGATGTGAAATGGCCCATACTGGTAACACTGCAGTAGTTGTTTACTGCACTATTTGTTCCATAAAAAGCCTAAAGAAGCTGAAGACATAAATTAATAAATTATATCTAAAATAATTGCCATCTTTTGTGGTTTTCCCACTTTTATTTTTCATGCGCACATCGCAATCATGTTTCAAGTGGAGTGCACATTAAAGTAATTTCATTGCAATAAGTAGCACAATTAAAAGTGCTAAATGCATACATTTAAGTCAGTGTAATAGCAATCATGAAAGATATGGGATCGGGATATGTGCTATTGTTTTGTTTGAAAAAGGTTACATCTTCATTAAGCGTTCTTAGGAGTCAGATATGCATGCAGCATGCACTTTCTTCTGGTAGAATCCACAGACAAATCATATATTCAGCAAAAATCCAAAGAACAAGTGATTCACAAAGTGAGCCATCTCTAGAATATAGATGATGCACCTACAGAAGTACTTGAGGAATTGGAGTCAATCATAACATCATGGAATATACTGGCCCAAGTGGCAGTAATGAGATTCTGGCAAGGAGGAACAGAAAGTCTCCCAATGGTGTAAAAATGAGATTCAGCAAAGTGAATTGAAATGGGCCAAGTGTCAGAAAAAACTTGGAGTCTGTATGTAGGGATATAAAGGTGAGGTTATGTCCACAGAATTTACAAGAAGAGGTCTCAAAGTATGGGCTGAGGGCATTAGGCAAGGATTTGACCCGTGAATATGATTGGCAGTATTTGGGGGGAGGGGGAGGGGAATTGGTGCAATTTATGTTACATTCTTGGCAGAATGAAGCATGGTTTCCGTATATGCATATATTACAAAATCAATGGTTTAGGTGTGAATTGCTAAGAATAAGGACTGGAGTTAACCCCAGTTATACAAATGATAAGACAAAAGGGGAAATGATCCAACCCGGAGGGAATTGTACATGTGAGTTGAGCACAAAATGCGATATTTTGCACATTTTAGTAGATTGCTTAAAAGGGCTGCCCTTGCGGAAATTGATTTTATGTCCAATCTTTAAAAAAATGGAATTGGGGGGGCGTGGCCAACCAGCAGCGAAGATGTCCCCTCTGTGAAGCGGCTCCAGTACCTGACCTAACTCCCATCTCGAATCTCGGGATTAATCCATCCCCTCAGAGTGTTTCAGCGCGGCTGGGTCGATCGTGCTGCCGAGGGGAACTAGAGAAGCCCAGCGGTCCCGAGAACGCAGGCGTCGCGCGATGTGGAGCCCTGGCACCCTGGTCAAAGAGAGGAGGCACCGCACTCTGGTGATTTGAGATGCCGGAGAGGACACCGCCAATGACGGACATCGCTCTCCCCACCTCCCCGCTCTGCCGCCGAAAAAGCTGAAATAGGGGCGGGCGGCGACAGGGGAAAAGCGGGACGAGGGGCCCACTTGAAATCTCTACACTAATAATTGAGGAAACACCCGGACAACTGATAAGGTGGCAGCACGGACCGCGCAACAAGACGGAGCCAGAAGTAGATGGGCAGGCACTGCGGTGAATTTACCTGGCGATATCATACCAGGGATCTGGGTACAAATTAAGACTAGCCCAGGACAAGCTGCAAGTAGCGCCCCAGGGCGAACCTAGCAATAACTGGGCCCAACACAACAACACCAAGAGTGGGCAGAAATACGGAACAAGACAGTGGAAAACCGACAGGCCGCATGGAGTAAGTTGTCACTCCACAGGCTGGTGGCGGTGAATACTCTTTCTCTCCTATAAGCCCCCCTCCCCTCCACCCAGTCAGGACACTTATGCTGAGTCCCCACAACAGACACTGGAAATAGCCATAATGGGGGGCGGCAAAGGCCACAAAGGCGCTCAGCAGTTGAAATTGGATCAGTTTGTGCTCACAGAGGATGGGGGACCGGGTAATAAGACCCGAGAGCAAGCCGTGACAATGGGGCCTACCTCGGCGGAAGGAGAAACCCTAACATTGCAAGATATAATGTGGCAATTCAGGGGGTTAAGACCTCACTTAAAACGAGAATGGACATGGTCACAACGGAAGTGTCGCTAATAAGGGCAGACCTCCATAATGTAAACTCCTGAGTAAAAGAAATTGAGGACACCACTACTTCCCTAGGGCAAGACACGAAGACTCTCCAGAAGCAAGTCCAAGACATATGAGAAATTAATAACAAAACGGAGGCCTGCCTGGAAGACTTAGAAGGAAGAGTGCGGTGCAAAAGTATACGCATACTGGGGGTCCCAGAACACGCAGAGGGACTCTCGGCAGACCTCTTTGTGGAAGACTTGTTGACCAAGGAACTGCAGCCCAGAGGACTCTCCAAATACTTTCGGTTGAAAGGGCCCATAGAAACCCAGGTGGGCCCCCACGACTGGGGGTGGCCCCAAGACCTATCATCGCCAGGATTTTTAATTTTAGGGATAGAGATGTGATTCTACAGTCAGCTCGAAGTGCACCCCCATTACTCTATGAAAATCTGCACATAACCTTTTTTCCAGACTTTACGCTTTACGAGAACTGAGGGGCAAGGGACTCAAATATGCAATGCTTCTTCCCGCCCGATTGCAGGTGGAGGCAGAGGGGAAAATATGTTTTTTTGAGTCACCTGAGGAAGCGTGGGAGTGGCTGGATGGATGGAGAACCATTGGAAACCAAAGGGTCAAGATCCAATGAGAACGACAGCAACCCCGAAGTATGCCACAAGAAGAGGCGAGTCTGTCCCCTGAACACAATCCATAAATGTGAAGCATAAACTGTTTTACCTAAATGTCTAGATACACTAGAGACAAGATATATGGTGGTAAGATGAACCACTAAACAGGCGCAAACATGTGTGGTAAGATGCAGCAGTTGGGGGTCCGGTGGGAGAGATGGGATGTCCTGAAATGAAGGGTAATATGCAGAAACGGGTTGAGGTAGATATGTGGTTGAGATATGGCACCCCAGACTTGGAACTGCTGGGTGATCTGGGCACTCTTGACAGTGCTAACATAAAGGGATGTCAGGTTGAAAGCCAGAAGAAGGTCCACGTTCCTTTCACTATTTTAATGTTGTTGGGGGGGTGATAGGGCTCTGCAGAGTATGGGGGTGAAGAGTTTTGAGTTCGCTGTGCAAGGAGGCGGGGTCGGGGGCAATTTCATTAGGGAAGGCAGGGAACAGGTGGTGGGAGAGGGGGCAGTTGAACGTTTATCACTTTGTATGACGGCAGAGAAATGTGAGAATTTGGGTTGCACAATGTATACATGTCAGCGTAGTTGTAGCCAGACTGGTTGCCAGGTTACCATTGATCACTGTACAGAATGGAAACCCGGGGATTTGCTTCCTCTCCTGGAACGTAAATGGGCTGGGTGACAAAATAAAACATGGTGTATTGCCACAATTTATTAAATGACATTCACCTGGGGTGGTACTCCTCCAAGAAACACACCTAATGGGCAACACTTGTAGGGCTTTAGATAAGAGGGGGTATAAAATGATGGCACATGCAGGATTCACGACAAGCTCCAGAGGGGTGGGTATTCTACTAAAGAGACAACTACCGTTGACTGTACAGCGCTCCTGGGTTGACCCTCTAGGCCGGTATGTGGCACTCTCGGGGACATGGGAATGGGAAACGAAAAACATAGTCTCAGCGTACATACCACCAGCCTTGCATAAGACCACACTACCAGACTTAGGTAAACTCCTATTGGAGCTTCCACCCGGCGAGCGCTTAATGGGGGGAGATTTTAACATGACTATGTGCGATTCACTGGACCGCTTACCCCCAAGAAACATCGCACCTTCCCCGACTCACCTGACAGATTTCTGTACAGCAATGGGAATAATAGACATATGGCTCACTCAAAACCCCACAGCCCAAAACTTCAAATTTCAGGAGCACATGGGAGCCTTTCTCGGATTGACCTTCTGTTCACTTTGGCTCATCGACTGCCGAGATTCAGGGAGGTGCGGCACCTTGCGCGAGGGATATCTGATCATTCCCCCATATGGGCCATATACAGTGTAGACAAACAGGGGCCCAGTAAGGGAATCACACTCAATCCATGGTACTTGAAGGTCCCGCATATTAGGGAGGGCCTGACAAAAGCCACGGACAACTTCTTTCAAGAAAATGAAAGCTCTGTAAACTCCACTCGAACACTCTGGGAAGCCTATAAAACCGCAATTAAGGGTGAAGTATTATTGTTGACTGTTGGGCACAAAAAACAAACTGGGCTAGAAGTCGAACAAATTGAACAAGACATCTTGACGCTAGAGGCCCAGCAAAACGCAAACTCCACACCTGAAGTAAAACATGAACTGGCCCTTAAAAAGTAGGCATACAGGGACCTGACCACACATGCGGCAAGACTTAGCCACCGGGCAGCCCAAAACCGCATATATGAGTCAGGAGATAAGGCAGGGAAAATGATAGTATGGCTTGACAAGAGAGAAAAGTTGAGCAGATGGGTCACCGAAATCTCAAAAGAGGATGGGAACCCCGTTACAAACCCCTAAGAAATAGCGAATGCTTTCGCGAACTATTACGAACAATTATATGCCACAATGGGTACTGCAACTGTGGGCGAAGCACATAATATTCTCAGAGATCTACAGCTCCCCACCCTCACTAGAGAAGATAGGGACCTTATGGAATCAGCTCCAACCGCAGACGAAATTGCCCAGGCGATCCAAAGGATTGCATCGGGTAAAGCCCTGGGGCCTTCAGGAATACCAATAGAGTTATTTTAGTCTACTATGGCGCTGATCACACCCCATTTACTGAAGATGTACGTGGAGAGCTGGGAAGTAGGAGTACTTCCCAGAGACCAAAGACTGGCATCTATCACAGTAATTTACAAAGAGGGCAGACCACCAGAGAACTGCGCCTTGTATCGGCCCATTTCCCTCCTTAACGTTGAAGTCAAAATACTGGCGAAGCTTTTAGCCCTGAGACTGGTTCGAATTATTAATAAATTGATCCATCCGGATCAATCCGGCTTCATGCCAAGCAGGAATACGGCCCTGAGTTTGAGACGTCTCAAAGGGGTACTGGGTCGAGTCCAAACTATCCAAGAAGATGCCGCGATCCTGTCACTCGACGCCCGCATGTCGCTTGACACAGTGGAGTGGCCATATCTTTTCGCAGTATTGGAACGCATGGGATTCGGCCCAAAGTTCTTGTCCTGGATATGCCTATTGTATACCGAACCTCTGGCCTGCCAGGGTAGTAGTGGGAAACAGCGTTTACAACGCTGTCATTACATCGCAAGACTATTACAACGCGGCCGTTACAACGACTGCGTTGTTAGTATGCGATGCATTTACACCGCAAGTCATTACAACGACTTGCTGTAGGGGGCGCTGAGGTATTGGAAATTAATTCCAACACCTTCCCTACTGTTGCGGAAACTGGAGTAGGAATAGTAAATAATACTATTCCTAAGTCCAGCACGCCCCTACAGCAAGTCGTTGTAATGACTTGCGATGTAAATGCATCGCGTACTAATAACGCGTGTCGTTGTAACGACCGCATTGTAAAAGCACGCGATGTAATACATCGCATTGTACTGTACTATATTCGGTAGTAGTAACGAAAAAACCGGGGGATTCGACAGGGTTGCTCCTTCTCACCCTTGTTATTTGCCCTAGTCCTGGAACCCTGGCGACCTGGGTCCATGCAGACCCCTTGGTGCGGCGCCTGCGATGGGCAGAGGAATTAGAAGACAGAATATCCTTGTATGCAGATGATATTCTGCTATACATGGCATCCCCCGCGCCTCCCTGAGTCGGATATGGGATATATTCACATCCTCTGGAAAATACTCAGGATACACCATTAATTGGTCAACATCTATTTTGCTCGGCCTTAAGGGAGAAGCTCTGCGGCAACCTCAAGGTACTGAAGTAAAAGTGACCAGAGATGGCTTCCGATATCTGGTGATTCATGTCACCACTGACCCAGAGGCCTTTACCGACCAAAAAATCCAGGGCCCTTTGATGCGCCTTAAGAAGGATGTCTGCCACTGGAGAACCCTGCCTCTATCCCTACTGGGTAGAGCGGTGCTATTTAAAATGATGGCATTGCCCATATTTTTATATGTATTACAAAATACGCCATTCCCGGTCCTCGGTGTATATTTTCGGGCAATTGAATCTAAATTGAGGACATTGCTGCGGGATGGGAAGGCTCCTCGCATAGCGCTCACAAAACTGACTTGTAACTGGTATGACGGGGGCATAGCACTGCCAGATATTGACAAATACTATCAAGCGGCACAGCTCGCCACGATCAATCAATGGATGCACTGTCCCCCAGGGGACCCAGGATATGCCATGGACCGTGACTTGTTACAACCGCATGGCTACAAATGGGCACTCTACACCCCATACAAACACACAACCCTCACGGGACCCACATCTCTAACGGTCCAAGTATGGCATAGAACCCTCAAAGCACTAGGCCAGGAGGGAAAAATAACACCATTCAAGCCCATGTGGGATTCCAATAAACTGGGCACTCTGAGACTAAAACCTGGGTTTGGTAAATGGGACATGATTGGCATCTCCAAGGTGAGGGATCTCTGGAAGGGGGGAAGAGTGATAACATTTCCTGAATTACAGCGGGAATACGGTCTAGCCAGATCGGAAACGTTTAGATACCTCCACGTCCGACATGCCATAATGACAACTATTCCCAGAGGCGAGGTCCTCCCTGAAGCATCCCCTCTGGAAGCTAGGGTACTCGACGATCACATGACGCACAAAGCCATCTCACTAACATATAAGAAACTGATTAACAATAATCCAGACACATTGCTCCGGCTCCGTCAGAGATGGGAGATGGATATAGGGGCAATAAATGAGGAACATTGGCATGAAGCCCTATTCTCACCCAGAGAAGTAGCGATCAGGTTACGATTTCGCCTAGTACAACTTAAGATCCTACAAAGGGCATATATGTTGTGTAACACACTAGTAAAGATGGAGAGGAGACTTGATTCCGCCTGCTTGCGTCGGTGTGGAGGAGATGGAAACTTCCATCATATACTCTGGGGCTGCCCAGTGATACAGAAATATTGGACTTCAATTTTGTCCTGTATAAATAATGTAATGGGAGGAGATGTTCCCCTCACAAAGAGGAGATGTCTACTGAATGTGTGGGAATCCTCTGACCTGGGTAGGATGAGGCATATATGGGTCACACTGGGAGTTATGGTGGCCAGGAGGAGCATTGTGAGACTGTGGGGAGCGGAGTCACCGCCAAAGCTTAAAGACTGAAAACAAGATATGATCTGGTGTATGATGGCGGAAAAAGTAATCTATAAAGGCCGTGGGTGCCCACGAAAGTGGGGGAAGATCTGGGCAAGTTGGAATGATTACAGAGGTGGCCTCTGTACTGAGCCGGGAGGGAGACCTGCGATGCTTGCCATGGGCGGGAGAGTAGATGGTGGAGAGGGATGCAAATCTGTAATATGCCCAGTTGGTCAACAATGGGAACCGAAATAAGAAAGCTGTATTCATCATGTATATGTGCATTAACCTAATACTGTTGAATGTATTGTGCAACTGCTGTCATAATTCTTTCAATAAAAAAGATATGACAACAAAAAAAATGTGGGATTAGGAATCGAGCGCAAGCTGTAGGACTTCTTACTGACATGTGTTATTTGGATATAGCAAAAGCTATTGGAAGGTTTATGACTGCAGTTAAAAGGGCCCTGTATGAGTAAGCAAGATTAATTTTGTTTTTTGGTAATTTCTAACAATGAGTTATAATGGAGTAAAGAGGTTGGCGTAAATATTACTGGGTATTTTTAAGTTGTGCTGTTTTTATTAGGATTTTAGTAGATGAATTTTAATTGTGTTAAATTGTCTATGGAAATTCGAGAATGTATATTATAATGTGACTATATTTGTAATAGGTGTGTTGTTTAAAGACTGTTGGTCTAAATAAACAACTCCTTGACTTGGCTACTTGAGGATTTATTTCCAGGTGGTTGCGGGTGCTGCATTTGTGTTTTCACACAAAGGCAGGTGAGTATGTGGCGTTGTTTGCCTCCAAGTCATCTTCTCCCTATCTCTCAAATGGAATTCTGCCTCTACAGATGTTGCTTTCAATGGTCTCTGCTTATTCAAGGTGAGTAGTGATGCAAATAAAAGCAAACTTACAAGCAAACCACAGCACCACCCTTGAGTGCAATGTAGCCACGCCGCTTTGAACAAAATTCCCTATTACCACTTTCAAAAGGGTGAATATAAAGTTTCGGTATACATTTGAAATCCCAAAGGACCATACTCAATCTTGAGCACTAAGAAACATGATCTGATGCCGATGTCTACTGTAGGCAAAACATACATGTTGCAGGAGCCAATGAAAAAGACATTGCCCGCCATGCACCAACTCTTTCATACTTATTAGGCAGCGGGCTGTACAGTATTGCATCCAATACTTATTGGTAATGGCATTACTCCTAGTCCTACTCCCTCACCTTCCTTCTTAACCAATGAGGCTCCCTTGCACCCAATAGACTCCTCCCTCTAAATATATAAGTGCCTCCCACCCCCACCTCCTCCTGTATGTAAACAAGCCAACCAGACATTCAATTGTTCCATACTGGGAGGGCGGCAGGGACCTTGAAGGAAGGCAAGGGAGTAGGACTAGGAGTAATGGCATTATCAAAAGTAATGGACCGCATTACCTCCCATCCCTCCCTCACCTTCTTTCTTAACCAATGAGACATAGCAAGTAAACAGAGACGGACAACTGAGTCATGGATATCCAATTTTAATACAGTGCCCAGACCATACACAGAAACACCTCTATTCCTTCATAAAGGACAAAACTCTCTGACCCAACACATTATCTAGATGTTCCAACTCAGCAATCCATCAAGGTTCCCTGCAATTCAGCCACTGTTGCCGCCATACTTTGTGCAGAGCGCCCTGGAACTCCTAGGGGAGAAACCACACCATTTAGTTCATATGCCAGCAAGACCAGGGAATATATCCATCTACTCAAGGTGGCCGTAGATGTCTTCTCCCCTTTCTTTGCAGGACCAAAATTTACAACTAATGTGTCCCCTTTCGGGAAAGACTTCACCACAACCAAGTAACACATTAAGGAATGTCTTACCTCCAAACAATGCAATTTGCTCTCCTCATTCGAAGAAGGTTCTGGGCAAAATTCAGGCAAAATCACTTCCTGACTGACATGAAAATCCGATTTCACCACAGGCACAAATGAAGGGTGTGAGACCAGAGCAATCCTATCCTGAAACACCTTACAAAAAGAATTTTTACAAGATAAAGCCCCCAATATTCCCAGGCGCCTAGTGGAAGTTATGGCAACCAGGAAACAATCATTAAAAGTCAGGAGTTTCAAATCAACCTCATCAAGGGGCTCAAATGGAGGACCAGTCAAGGCCTCCAAGACCAAATGTAAATTCCTCACCGTCCTAGGGAACAAGTTCAACAGCATTGGAAAAACCTAGCCATTAGTCCATCCTCATCTTTCAAATTTCACCAAGAACCACGTAATGCCTGATTTGCCACCCACTGAACCCTCAATGTAGTGACCGACAGACCCATGTACGCCCCATCTTGCAAGATGTGCATAATCAGCAAAAGACTAGCTAAAGTCGGATCCACCTGTTTCCCCGAACAACCAGACCGAAAATGCCTTCCAATGCCTGGCATAAGAATGCAGTGTACATGACCTCCTAGACTCCTGTAAAGTCACTGCCAATTTCTCATGAAACCATAGACCAGCTAAACCTCTTTGCTTAACCTCCATGCCACCAAGTGCAACTTCCTCATGGAGCTCAGAGTTATCGCCGGAAATAACATTGGAGACGGGACAACTGGAAGATCCCATTCCTGACTGCACCTCAACAACTCCAGAAGAGGGAACCAATTTGCACGGGCCATTGCGTAGCAATCAAAATCACATGAGCCCTCTCTTTCCTGACTCGTACCAGAAATGCCCTGATCAACTGAAATGGTGGAAAGGCAGAAATCAGACCCGGAGGGCAACAATAAGTCAACCCGTCCATTCCCCAAGCCTGAGGACTCCTTCCTCAGGAGAAAAACGTCTGCACTTTGGCATTCTATGGAGAAGCAAACAGGTCTAACACTAGAAGGCCCCACCTCAGAACAATCAGATCAAACATAGAGGTGAGCAAAAAGAAATCTTTGGACTATGGAATTTCCCTGCTTAAAAGATCTGCCCGGACATTCTCCTCCCCTGAACGTACAAGGCGCTCAGACCCAGAACCCATCTTGAGCCCAGACGAACATGTCCTGTGCAATGAAGTTTAGGGACTTGGACCTGGTACCTTCCTGTCTGTTGACATAGGACTTGGGCATCAGATGGTCTGTTTGCACCAGTACTATCCTCCTCTTCAGGGCTGCCTGAAAATGATACAGAGCCAGCAGAACAGTCTCCAGTTTAAGACCTCCAAGAGTACCAAAGAGACCAGAACCCCTAGACCTGCTCTGATTCCAGCCATTCCCCCCAACCGGAGAAGCTCGTATCCATCGTCACCACCACCGGAGCTGAGGGAGATGGAGAAATACCCTTTACGAGATGATCCCGTTCCAGTTACCAAAACAGATCCCCCGGATCTGCACTGACATCCAGAGATGGACCAGAAGACCCTGAGTAACTAGCAATCAAAGGGAGATGACTAGCTTGTGCAGGTGAAATTTGGCCCAAGGAACCAGAAATATAGTTGATGATAAGTAACCCTTTGCCCTTAACCACTCCACAGCCTGAGGAGCCTCCTGAGACACCAAGGCCTGCACCTGATCCTGCAAGCTGACCAATCTCCTCTCCGAAAGAGTCACATGGCCCCTGTGAGTTAGAAACCATGCTCCGATTACAACCATGTCCTGAGATGGAACCAAAGACGACTTCTCCCAATTTATCAAAAATCTGTGCCACTGCAGGAAGTGCAAAACCTTGTCAACATAAGCCACTAATTGTGACTCTTTTTGATTGAACCAACAGATCATCTAAATAGGGATGAACGAACACACCACCTGGGTGAAGTATAGCCCTTAGATGAGCCAGAACCTTTGTGAATACCCTCGGAGATGATTTGAGACAAAAGGGAGAACACAAAACTGGAAATGATCGTCTTGTATCACAAACTCGAGAAATCGCAGAGAGGGAACTGTAACGGGTACATAAAGATATGCATCCTCGAGATCTAATGATGTCAAAAAATCTCCTGGCCCTATCAGAGGAATGATTGCCTGAAGTGTCAATATTCGGAAATAAATAGACCGTATCCCAGAGTTGACCCACTTCAGATCCACAACTGGCCAAAATGCCCTCGAGACCTTCTGGACCAAAAACAGGATTGAATAGGCCACTGTGCCCAACTCTGCTCCCGTAACTCTGCAAATGGCCCCTTTTGCCAGTAAGTCTCTGACTCCCCTTAGCAGAGCCAATCTCTTTTCCTCAGTTGCAAGAACAGGCGTCAGCAGGATGCCAGTATCTGAAGTAATGTGCTCAAAGTCGATTACGTAGCCATTTGCTACAATGTCTAGGACTCATTGATCTGAAACATCCTGCTGCCATACAGAAATAAAATGCCGGACCCTGCCTCCCACTGGTAGAGTTCCCTTCTGACTCTGATTATCGGGGTCCCTTCTTTGATGCTCCCTTCCGAGCTTGGAAATTACGCTTGGGTGAAAAGCGTGGCTGGAACCTATGCCTCCTAAAAAAAGAGTGACAGGCCTCCTGTTTTGGGGATGACTTGGAGGACTTATTCCACCCCTCACCAGCCGAATAGCCACCCTTATATAGCAAGGCATGCTTCCTCTCCTTAAAGGCCTTAGAAATCATGCCAGGCAACTATCTGCAAAGAGAGTCTGACCCTCAAAATGAATCTTCATCAAGAAGCCTTCTCCCCAGGATCTGCCTTCCACTGCCTCAGCCACAGCGATCTCCTGGCCGCAACCAAGGCCCCAGTGGACATGGCTGAGGAGCGAATAATGTCTAAAGAAAGGTCTGCAAGCAAACTAGCCTGCTCTTCCGTGGCTTCCAAAAGATCAGAGCACCTTGATCCCTCCTGGACGACCACAGCCAACTTATCAAAATCCTGCACCAGGGATTGGGCAGAATAAGTCAAGAAAAGACTAGCCTTCACCGCCAAATAATTCTCAGCCGCAAAAGCCCTCTTAAGACCAGAGTCCACCTTCCTATCTGTGGCATCAGTTGGAGTACAGTCCTCCGGATTGATGGCAGTCTTACCAATCAAGGTAGCCAGAATAGAGTCAAGCCACAGAGTGCGGCAAAGCGTCATTCCCCTCCAAAAGGTACAACTTTTGCAAAAAAATAGGGACCTGAATCTTATCGACATCTTTCCATTCCCTCATAACTATAACCCTAACACCACCAATACCACCACCACCAATATCACCACCACCAATACCACCACCACCAATACCACCACCACCAATACCACCACCACCACCAATACCACCACCCCCAATACCACCAATACCACCACCACCAATACCAATACCACCGCCAATACCACGAATACTACCACCACGAATACCACCACAAACATTACCACCACCACTAATATCAATACCACCACCACCACTAATACCAACACCACCAATACCACCACCAATACCACCACCACCAAAACCACCACCAATACCACCATCACCAATACCACCACCACCACCAATACCACCACCACCAATACCAATACCACCAGTACCAATACCACCACCACCACCAATACCACCCCCAATACCACCATCACCACCAATACCACCACTAATACCACCACCACCAATCCCACCACCAATACCACCACCACCACCAATACCACCACCACTATCACCACCACTACCACCACCAATACCACCACCACCAATACCACCAATACCACCACCACCAATACCACCAATACCCCCACTGTGAGAAGTTGGCCTGGTATATGCTGTCCACTAATTATAGTGGGCACCTTGCACCAGTCCAAACAACCCCTTATTGGAGATAGGTTAAAGACAACCTTTATTGAAAGCTATCCTAGTGGTAGCTATGGAGAGCAGCCTTCAGGCTAAGTCTTGAAGGAATGTAAAGCAGCTTGTTTTACCAGTCTATAATCTCTTGAGTGACCAAATGAAAGAGGACCACACCAGGTATATATTCAAAATATATGTATTTATTGCTAAACACACCCCTCTAGTCTCTTTATGAGGCTAGAGTTCGAAGTACATAAGTTATAAGTTAGTTATCTACAGTAATAGCACAAATACACGTTTGAGCCCTAGGGGCGTACCAAACCATATACCAATAAAGTGGTATAAGAACCACGACTGAGCTAGACACAGGGCCTAGAGCCTGTAGAAGTGCTTGGACCACAAGGAACCACCCAAGGTAGTGACACAGGGGACCCACGGGGGACGCGTGCAGTGTGAGAACACAGCCGCGAATCGCCGTTGACTTCTATGGGGAAAGTCGCGGTTGGAATTTTAAAGAAAAGGGACACTTAGAGGAGGACTTGGAGCAAACCCTTTTAGAACTAGGCTGTTCTAGTGTCAATACCCACGGGAGCACCGGAGTACTCGAGTTACCTCACCCAGGGGAGCCGGGTGCATAGGTGTCTTTCGGGGTCGGGTTTCGTCGTCGTTTTCAATGGCGATCTGCTGCAAAGTGCTGCTGGCGGCCAAGTCGAAAGTGTTTGGGTGGATCCAAAGGTGGATCGAAGATCTGAAGAACCTGAAAGCAGAGGGGACAGAGTCTGGGTCACTAGCCAGTGACCAGGAAGGCGATGAGCAGATGCCCACCGATGTTGAGTGCTTCAGGTAAGTTGACAGTTGTCTTGACTCTTCAGCCACGAGGTCCAGGAGGTGTCGACAACAACCAGGAGCTGGATTCGAGCTTTCCCACAACGTCTGTCGATTGCAGGGGTGTCGGCGACCAGATTGGACCCAACAAGCCTTGGCAACGGCAAGTCTTGTGGAAATGGAAGAAGGACAATGGTGCAGACCAGCAAGGTCTGTGGGACTCACCCAGCAAGGGTAAGTCAGGGCACACCTGGAGCAACCAGGGAGCCCAAGCAGAAGAAGATTGGCCTTCGGGAGGGCCTACTAGCCAATGGACTAGCGACCGTGAAGGAGCCTCAAGTGGACGCACTTGGAGCTGGCTCACAGGACACTCGTGGAGTGGAGGCCAGTGATCTTTGGTGCAGTCGGTGCTGGAGGCTGGGGCTACTCGGAGCCCAAAGCACAACTTCGTGGGAGACCCATAAGAGGATCCACTTGCAAATGCGATCAGTGTCCAGGGGTCATGGTTCCATGTTACCCACGACAGCTATGGGCCTCAGCTTTGCTGGGGACTCAGGGCAGCCTCGGGAAAGTCTGGAAATTTACCTCTGGTGATGCAAAGACTTCGGCGTCCGGCGGGAGCTTCAGCGATGCAGACCGGACAATTGCTTCTTTGGTGCCTGCCAAGCAGGGGAGTCACTCCTTGACCCCAAGGGAGATTCTTCAGTCCTCTAATCTTGAAGTAGAGCGTCGAAGGTCCAGGATTCTGTGTCAGAGTTTCGTCCAGGTAAATCTAAAGTCCTAAGGACTGGGGTCCCATACTTATACCAAGTTAGGGGGTTGGACATACTCTGGGGACCCACCTATGGGAGGGTCAGGGCAAAGGGGTGGTTACACCCCTTTCCCTTTGTCCAGTTTCGCGCCAGAGCAGGGGCTGGAAGCCCCTGAGCCAGTTTGAACTGGGGTATGCACAGGGACACCAAATGTGCCCCCAGTGCAGGACTTCAAAGCACCAGAGAGTGCTCCCGCCCAGCCCCAATACACACTATCCTGTCTGGGGAGGTGGTTACACCTCCCTGGGACAGGAAACCTATTGTCCAGGCCTCCCCTGCCGGAGTTTCGGTCAGCAGCAGGAGGCCAGACTCGTGTCTGTGGCAGCAGCATCCATTTTGTGATGCCAGGGCTTGGAAAGAAGTTACCGGGCAGGCCGGTGTGTACATGTCTCTCCCTCTAGAAGGGTGGAAGGCTACCCCCGCCGCCAGAACTGGCGGGGGTAGCCCTCCACCAAAACACTCCACAGTACCTCTCCAAGAAACTCATCATTGCGGGCACCAGACGACCCCTGAGAAGCACCAACTCCCTCCTACTTATACCACCACTGCATAAAAAGAAAGCCACACAATCACGCTCCTTCTCTGGGAACGCCCCTATCATCTGGAATGCCCTCCCAAAAAACCTGCGCTGCAACCCCTCCTATTTCAGCTTCAAAAAAGACCTAAAAATCCACCTCCTCAATTATTATTGGGATCCTAACCTGTGACCTCCACTCGATCTCCAATCTCACCATGTTATATTAGTTCAGTAATATCTGTCCATTTCATGAACATCATCGGCCTAATTACTTGATATGTATAGCTTTTGCCCATGCTTTATCTATTTGATTCATTTATCTAACTGTTTGTTTTGTTTACCTACTTGATTTGTATATTTCACATGTTGTTATCATTATCTTTTATCCGCTTACACGCCATGTTTGACCCAATTATCACTAGGGGTCCTAACCTGCGACCTGCAACTGATCCCCAATCACCATGCTACATTTTTGTTCAGTATTATCTGTCCATCCCCCGAACATCATATACCTAGTTACTTGAAGTGTACAGCTCTTGCACCTGTATCTTCTTTTTGTTTTTGTATATTTCACACGTTGTTTCATATATTTGTATGCCATGTTTGCGTTATATTATCCTCTCATGTAAAGCGCTCTGATACCTCTGGGTCAAGCCAGTGCTATATAAAACTTTCAAAATAAATAAAATAAATAAATAAAAATTCCAAGATGTTTGACACCAAACACAACATGTTTCCGTGCAGCCATCCCAAAGTTAGCATTTAACGCGAGGTTATAATGCGCTTAAGAGTATATGGTCAGGCTGCACTACAAACAGCATCAGAGAAGGGTCTCCGAACGCTGCAGAGGGGCCCTGCTCATGCAGGGGCACCCTCTCACATAGGAACCACGCACTCTGCCTCCAGGATTGATAAGGCCTGCCATAGGAGTGACTTATAGGTTTATATGTGTGTATGTATGTAGTGATATAGGTAGCCTATATCACAGTAAGGGGTGCATGCACCACCTTACCCAGGCTGGAGTAGAAAACCTGTGGTGTCATTTTGGATGGCCTTCCAGGGGTGGCACAATACATGCTGCAGCCCCTGGTAGGCCTCTGAGGTACCGATGCCCTGGGTACATAGTATACCATATACTAGGGACTTATAAGGGCACTCCAGATTCCAATCAGAGATGTGCCTAAGGCACATGGAAACCATTTTAGAGAGGAAGCAGCTAGGCTGGGGTTCTGATTAGCAGGGCCCCAGCCAGACTAAAGTCGAAAAACAGTGAAGCATCAGCAAAAAGTGGGGGTACCCATGTGAAGCAGATCCTACTCTCCTACACCCACCACCACCAATACCACCACCACCAATACCACCACCACCGATACCACCACCAATACCACCACCAACACCACCACCACCAATACCTCCACCACCAATACCACCACCACCAATACCACCACCACCACCAATACCACCAATACCACCACCACCAATACCACCACCAATACCAATACCACCACCAATACCAATACCACCACCAATACCACCACCAATACCACTACCACCAATACCACCACCAATACCCCACCACCAATACCACCTCCACTACCAATACCACCACCAATACCACCACCACCAATACCAATACCACCACCAATACCCCCACCACCAATACCAATACCACCACCACCAATACCAATAACACCACCAATACCACCATCAATACTGCCACCACCAATACCACCACCACCAATACCAGTAACACCACCAATTCCAGTAGCACCACCACCAATACCACCACCAATACCAATACCACCACCAATACCACCACTGCCTTCACCAATACCACCACTTGCACCAATAACATCACCACCAATACCACCAATGCCACCACACCACCAATACCACCACCACCACCAATACCAGCACTACCAATACCACCACCACCAATACCACCACCATCAATACCACCACCTCAATGCCTCTTGCTCACTTGTAATAGCAGGGACATTGTACGAGGCCGGAGCTGCAGCCGAGGCCATCCCTCCCTCAGCTTCAGGCCTGCCATAAAGCACAGCCCGCCCTCCACCAGAAGGTGAAGCCAGGGCCCTACTACAGCTGGGGTGTTTTTTATTAGGTCAAAGATAGCAATGACATTACGCAATGCCACACTGCACACTCAAATCACAGAGAGGGCAGGAAATAGCCCCCTCCTGCTCTTCCTCCTGAGCCCGCGACAGTGCAATCACAGAGCAAAAGGTGTTGGAGCGCTTTGTTAGTGTTTATAGCTCGGATCATATGTAACTCTCACTTCACACTTTATGTCTGTGTAATTTACAACACTTACACATCTTCTTCACTGCACTATATATCACTGCTTTGAATCCGTCGCAGGCCGGTCTCTTCCTCTGATATTTACAATCTAACAAGCGGTCGAGAAGGCCCTTTATTGCAATGCAATAGGTCTCGCATTTGTGAGAGTTTAAGCTATTAGTATAGTAAATGACAATGCCTTTTATTTATGTTTTAAAACCCAAAACATAAATAAAAGGCATTGTCATTTACAATGTCAATAGCTCAAACTCGCGTGAATGCGAGACCTATTGCATTGCAAATGCTTGTTATGCACTGGTACCGGGAATTTTCCTAGATGCCTTCTCAAGGATACTTTGTAGGTAGCTTTTCCTAACTTTGTCTGGAATTGTTCATAGCAACACAAATTGACTACATTTGGCTCTCTGACAATATCATGACTCCCCTTCCACCAATAATTCCCTGATGGCAGCCTGTTTCTATCATCACCTCCCAATCAAAACCACATGGTTAGTTCCCATCCTCCAGGAGCCTTAGCCATTGCTTTGGTATCACTGACTGCCTTGTCATACAGGAGAGAATGATCTTATTTTGGAAATAAAAATAAATAACCAATGTTGCTGTGCTTTCCTGTTATGAGAGTTACCAATATGAAAACACAAACGTACCTAGTGGAAACAAAGAAGGAAAAATCTTACATACGCAGTATGAGTCCAATAAATCATCTATTAGACCTTTCACGGTGAGCTCTTACCGTACCATTTCAATTGTAAGTATTGTATTCTGGTACTTGTAGTCTTGTGTCTATAATAGGAGAAGCAAAACGACAAGTACCAAGTTGCAAAGAAAGTGAAAAAGTTACATCTGACAAAAGACGGCTTGAAATATTTGCATTAGAATCCTGCAACTTAATTTGGTTATTTAAATATCGAAGTCACTGAATCTTTTTATGCGACACTGACTTCTGCTTTCTTGACTTTACATTGTTTTTTATAATAATATATAAATCGCTTGTAAATATTTCCGTAAAGCTGGTCAAAGTATGTTTTTCAATGCTATACTTTTATTGGTATAAATGTGTCCATTATTTTTAAACCACAAGTATTGCAATATTGTTTTTACTCTTCCTTGACAAGTTATTCAGAGCATGCCCAAGGGAAGTAAGCAATCAGGGGTTCCATCTAAATCCTTTTTTATTGGAACATTTTGATGTCCCTTGCAATGACCAGCATTCCCAGCTAAGTCACTTTCCATTGTTTCTTTTTGGAAACAATCAGTAACTTTTTAACGAACACACCATTTTAACATTTTGAAGCTGCCAATGGTTCATTATCATGGACATTATCTGCTATACCTGCCATTTTAACTAACATTCTGGTACATTAGGGGACTTTTAGTTTTACTTTTAAAATTACGAGTTTGAGTTTAAATGTCCCTATATGTAAAGTTATACAGGCTACAAAAAAAAGCCAAGTTCAGGACCGGTTGAAGGCATCAAAGGTGACACAACCCCTTGACAGCTATAGCAGTCCAATTCAATTACTCAGTTGGCACTGTCAGCGTTTGCTTGAGTCCATTAACCAGCACTTCTATCCAGGGGAGTAGCTTCGGGGGAGGGGAGGGGTGTTTGGAGTGTTACACCTCCCTAAGAAATGTATTTTCTTAAAATATTTGGGTACAGGTGCTTTCAGTCAGTTATGGTGAGATGTGTTTCCGATTTCACCATGTATTTTTACATACACACAGACAAAAACACACACACGCTCTCCCTTTCTCTGTTTTGAAAGCTTTCGAAAATCTTGGTAAGTTTACAAAATACTTTGTTTTCCCTCACTTAGTACCCCTACCAATCTGCATTTCTCTCCCCTTCCAAGCCCCTTTGGCCCCTCTGATCCACCCTGCCCTCGTACAATGTATTTTAACCTTAAATGTCAGAGTGATTGTCGGAAAATTTGAACCTCCCTCCAATCTTATTGACCAAGCTACGTCCCTGCTTCTATCACTTCTTGAACTGTGGTGTTTCGGCTGTGATGAGACGCCTGTTACTTATCACACTGCAACCTTCCTGTGCTGGGGATGCTGAAGTTCACGGAAGGAAGGAGCCTCCGGCTGTAGAAAAAACATTTTTGCCTCAGCTGAGAGGAAGCCAGAGAGCCTCAGAGGGAAATCTAGGACCAGGAGCTCCTGTCTCTACGTGCTACCAATAGAGAAAGGGAAAAGGTGGAAGGGCAGCAACTGACAGTAAAAGTCACCCCTGTCAGAGCTGTCATGGAGAGGTAGAAATCCTGATAGCTCTGGGAGCTGGTTGAAATGTCTGAGATGTGGATCTGGTCCTGGAATTCATGCTCAGATTGAGGACCTGCCACAGTCTCAGTTAATATTGCCACTTAGCTGCAGTGTGCAATTAATCTCACAGATTTCTTCCAATGACTCTGCCGCCTCATATCTTCATAATTCAAGTCTTGCCTGCACTAAGCAGTACTGCAAGTAATGTTCACCATATGCAACTAAGAGGGAAAGGAGACCTCAAATGTGTGCTCCAATTAGAGCGCAGAGCACTCACAAGAGGCCAGCTAACAGGATCGCTTGATTGTGCTGATCCTCCTGATGAACTGCCTTGAGCAAAGATGTGGGGCACAGTCTCTGATGCAAGCAGGCTTTAAAAGAATGCTTAGCATGTGGTCACTAGTGCTCAGTTCATATGTGTGAATAATTTGGATCTTGTGGTGATGCTGGAAAGTTTACAGCAATGTGTTGGTCTAACACCAGATTCATGGTATACTTGGCAAAGCTGCCCTTCCTCAGGCCACTGCTATTCAGGATGTCATCTGTGCTTTGAGATCTTCAAGTCAGACTCAACAACATCTTCCCAGAAGACTTCTGTTTGCAGGACTTCTGGAAATTCCTTGGACAGCATCACCTCAATGACTTCCTTGCATCTTTCGAAATATTCAACCTCGCCCGGTGCTATCGTTAGAGGCATCAAGTTAGAGATAGCTATGGAGAATTAAATATTACTTGTTTAAATTGTGGGACTACACTTGGGCCCCATTACCCTTCCCTGAAACACCATACTGCGATTCTGTCTCGCCCTCAAAGCTGTGCTGTAACAACTGACTTTTGGGCCTCTGCAGTGTTAAATACAGATCCTGTGTGAACCTTTGTTTCTGATTGGTGTCTCAAGTTGTGGAGCATTAACAACTGGTAAAGGACCGTGGAATAAGGCCAGTCTCATGAGATTTTGTTTGGATCTAGAAGGGTAAATGTACTGTGCCGTAGAAGAGTTGAATGTTAACCATAGTGCATCAGTTACTATAGTAGATTTTGTATATGTCTCATTTCTTTTAGAATGTTATCATTCAGGCCAAATCCATGTAAATGAAAAATCTGTGTGTATTTTATCCTGATGTAAGAGCAGAGAATTACACCAGTTTTGTGATCTGTGTGGTGAAATAAACCTGTCAATCGGGAGACAGTAGAAGGTCCAAGAGAGTCTCCATCTGACAAGACGATCTGTAACAATACCATCCTTTGTGTGCCTTCTCAAATATTCCTGCACACTTTCCACCCTGTTTGCCATCTCTCTTTGCCATCAACACTGAGGGCACTCTTGCATGTCCTCCGCACTGTTAACAGGGAAAGAGACTGGTGGGTTCCATATCGTTCCCGCAACAGTCGGATCTACAGGTTCGTAGTGACTTGAGTCTGAAAAAAATGTCTCTCTCAAAGAAACTTTCTGCTCGAGCCTGTCTTCCACCGGTATCTCAAGTAAGTTTTACATGCCCTCGCCTAGTAAAGTTACACCATATACCGGTTTAAAACCGTTGAGACACCTAAAAAAATTGTATCATTTCACATAGGTGGTGAAAAAAGTTTGCAAATTAAACAAAGGCTTACATAAATGTTAAATGTCGCTGCAAGTCATCCTCATACTCTTTCCCCATCATTTGTCCTCGTTGTAGGTACTTTTCAAGTGTGGCTCACTTGAGTCTGAGTGCCTACTAACATGTTTTATTTTCCAGGGGTTCCTGAACCGTTTGCAGTTAGAGCTCCTTCCCAGTGTCGGAGTTGTCCTTGGGACAAGTGATGAATATGTTAAACAGCAGGCCCTTTAATTAATTCCTTTTGATGTCTCTGCCCCGAACAAAGGCCAACCTTTGCAAACGTTGACTGCGAAGCCTTCACATGAACTTTGTATGAATTCACGATACAGACGCTTGAGCAAAGCTCGTGACACCTGAATTGCTCTTCGTCCTGCATTATAACAATAGCCTACAGCAAATGCATCAACGTTCTTTGTACCTATACTAACCTGACACGATTAGACCGAAAAACACGATAAAAAAAATCCCAGAAAAGACCCTGCTGTGTACCTCAGAAGATGTGGCGCTGTGACCCAATTGTGAACTTGTGGTTTACAGCGCTGCACGCATGCTCACTTCCGCTGCAGCCAGGCAGAAAACCGGCGTTCAAATCCAATAAGTGCTTTAAGATGTGCAAACAGAGGCTGCTGCAGGGAGCCGGCATTAGATGCCACCTGGAGCATATGCCGGAGATTGTCTCCATCACTACAGCAGCTGGGCTGAAATTATAAACAGAGCTGCTTTTCATCATGCTTGTTTTAATGCCTACATTTCTGCTGTCACCGACACCCCAGGAAAAGTACTAACTGCAGAAACTAATGGTGCCCATTACCTGCTATCCATGCTCGCGGCGACGGGGAACAGCATCGCGGCACAACAGTAAGCAAAAAATGATATCCCGAGTGTTTGTGAGCGGCAGCGCGGGATGCTTTAATAACCAACTGCTATTTTATTCTTAAATAACAAACCACGATTTCTACATAAAAGAAAGCAATTTGGCGCGGAGAGCATTCACCCGGCGCCACGACGGGAGAAGAGTTCAGTGGGACGCTCGCCAAACCATTCCCGCACGCCTACGATTCACGCGGAGGACGCACGAGCATCACTGCCGGAGCTCTTATACGTGGAAGTGTCTGTGAATAATTACTCTCCATGTAAAACGTGGAACTTCAGTTCGTTCCAGGCTTGGTGCCGGGGGTCTTTGGTTCACAAACCTGTGCCTAAACTGCTGGCCTAAACAGTGCACATTTCAGGTCATGGTGTGTCATTGTCAGTGCTTTAAATGGGCCGGTACTGTCCTGTGCTCAGTACCTGCACTTCTTTGATTTGAGAGGGAGAGTACTAGCTCTTCTCAGCACTGCTGCTGTACATTTAATAGGGCACTACCGGCACTTCTCAGGAGCAAAGAGGTACTCTAAGTAATGAGTACCTGCACTTCTAGATTTCCATTTAAAACACTGGTCATTGTGACATCCTGCCACCCATGCTGGCTCACCTGGAATGTTTTCCTGCACAGGAGACTCAGATCAGGTCAAGAGGTCATGGTACCGGAATATCCAGTTACCACCGCCACGATATCTTGGTTCTCCTTATTTTTGCTTCAATTTTCTTGCAGAACCATTTCTCTGCAGTCGACATTGTCACATCCAGCCTCTCACAAGTCCTCTGACAAGTGTTGTACATGATTTTGTAAGTTTCTCAAGTGACAGTACTAGATTTAGCTGAATTATATATGCAGTGGTGCAACGAAAAATAATGCCGCCCGCCGCAGAATGTGAAGAGGGGCCCCTCAGCCTCCCGTACCTCACAGTTATTCATTGGCCTTGTGCAAAATGGGGGGCCCACATCAAGGACAGATGGGCCCCTGAAGTGTCACCCCCCCTAGTGTACGCCCCTGGATATAGGTAGACCCAAGGCGGTAGAGTGTTTAGTAAGGATAACGACTGTCCCCTTGACAAGACCTTGACACGACTATTGGTTGGTGTCAGCTTACTAATAGTCACAGTTTGCATGTTTTTTTTTACTTGTACCTCAGTGGGGAGAATGCTACTGACTCTCCCTGTGAGTTTTATTGTACCATTTCAATAGCACTTTCCTACCTCTAGTCGAAGGCTGATACTGCCTTCCACATGGTCGGGTGAATATTTACTCCTCCTCTAGTTCATAGTTTGGAGAGGGTGTTGGTTCAAGTGTCAGTTTTTAGTTTTGAGTGTCGGTTTCGTACATGTGCACCAACGCAGACTTGGTTGTGCAGCAGGGCCGGAGCTAGGCAAGGGTAGTGTGGAGAGCTGCCCAGGGCCTCGCACTCAGCCCACCAGCATGGGGCCCCTCACCAGTTTAACACACCGCCAGCCCTCTTGTACTCCTGCCGATTCAATTGAAAGAAAGGCGTCTCTTTGCAATTGGGCCCATGAGAGGGAGGGGAGGGGGCTCTCCCTGGGCCTCTTAGGGATGGTGTCCCAGTTGCAAGGAGATGCATTTTGCAGGTTTGTCCTGCAATTTGACCTCCTGCCCGGCCGCCCATTCAGAAACACTGCGGGACGCCCATTGTCAGCACGTTAGCGCCCCACAGGTTTAACTTTCAGCCCCCAAGCAATTCTCACACCTTCAGCCCGGAATGGGCTGTAAAAGAGGTGCTTGTAGGTGGCCGAGAGGAGGAGCTGTGGCCCAGGAGAAGTCTCCACAAAGCAGATTCCGGAGTCCTGAAGGTGCCACATATGAAAATTAGAGGGGCCTCGCACATTCCTTTTCGGCCCAGGGCCCCAAAAATCCTAGAACCGGCCCTGTTGTGCAGCATATACATACATCTTACATATGAAGCAGAGAGAGAAAAGAACGTAAGGATAAGAGTGCACACAAAATATACATTCTAGTCAAAGGTTTGCCTAAGTCAATGGGTCCTCATTTTCTGAAAAGCCAAGTCTTTATTTATTTTCTGAATTCTTGATGTTTGTTGCTGGCCTTTATCCATTGTGGCTGTTTATTCCAAAGATGCCTTCTGCACCCAGTAGGAGGTTCCATCTAAGTGTTTCTGTAAAGGGGATTATTAATTCTGTGACTCTTCTTGATCTCAGGTTTCTCCTTTTGTTGCGTAGCCTGATGTACGGATTGTAAGGAGGTTGGTCACATCCCCTGGATCGCCTGCCGCAAGGCCTTTGAAGTATATACTTCTGTCCACTGGCAGCCAGTGTAGATCTTTGAGAGTAGGAAAGATGGAGCTCTGTCTGTTTAGGCTAAGGGCGTGTCTGGCTGCAGCATTCTGGATTCCTTGTAGCGTGCCAATCACGTTTCTGAGTATACAATGTAGTGCGCATTTGTAGAAGTCGGTAAAGTGTTTCATGACTGTGTTGTCAGATTCCTCCTGATTATTTGTGTTGTGCTTGGTTGCATGAGGGTTGGGGTCCCCATAGTTGCACCCCTAGTTTTAAAGGGTGCTCTGCATGGTTTAGTGTAGGCCAGAGCTGCTAAACTCCTTTTCGTAATTGTCTAGTTATATTGCCTGTTTCCCAGTGGCAGCTGCTCCAATTCTGGGGGGGTTGCACAACGCAAACACGGGGGAAGGGGGGTGAGGGGAAAATAATAAAAAATACACTTACCTGCTCCTGCACCTGCCGACTCAGTGATCCTCTCCAGCCGCTGGTCACACTGCACAGGCTCCCAGGGGGCAATCACAGCGCTGCTCTCATGCTGGTAATACCAGCAGGCTGACCTGATACTCACTTAGGCCCAGGGAGCCTGGGGATTTTCCCCAACCCGGCTGTTGCAACACAGCTGGGTTGGAGAAACATGAGTGCACATGTCTGTTTGGACGGCCTACGACGGCCGGCCAAACTGACATGCGCACTTACAAGTGCCTGACGCTCCTCCCAGTAGTGTGACGGTCAGCAGGATGGCCCCGCTCCCGCCCTAACCTCAGCTGGCAGTAATGAAAAATAAAATGATAATAAAGTGGTTTTATTATCGTTTTATTTTTCAGAGGAGCAACGCTCCTCCGCCATAACGGAGGAGCCGCCCCTGCAGTTTCCTTCTCCTACTTCCTTCAGCAACCATTATAAAACCAAGTGCACATTTTGGTTTAAATCACACCCACTTCAGTAAAGCAGACCTCTTCTCAAAGTTCCAGCAGTTCAGCAAGTTGTCTGAGAGGAACAGCACTTGAACAAAGAATGTGGACAAGGGCATGGTCTAACCTGCATCATTGGACAAAGAGATAGTCTTTCTGTGAACCCCCTGCGTCCTATGTCATGAACTGTTAAACATAGCAGAACCCAGTAATAGGCAGGGTCATATCTTGATGGGGGTGTTTGGTGTGTGACACCCCTACATAAATGCATTAGTGGCTTGGTAGTTGGGTTTGAGGGCCCTGAATCGTGTCTGCTATATCTGTGTCAATTTTTCTCGTTGTGTGCCAAGAATAAAAGACAGAACAGTGACCTTTGATGTAAAACTTGGGAGAGAGAGAGATAGAGAGAGAAAGAGACAGAGAGAGAGATATGCATCTGGTGGCAAATTTCAAAATGTGAAAGTAGAGAAGTTGTAATCAATACCGGCTTTCATGCTTGTCCACATTGTGTGATCCTAGGCAAACATTTTATTTCACAGAACCTCCTTTTTCTTGATTATCACAATGAGAGCACTTTTAAATACTTGAGTTCAGGATGTGCACTGTACAAGCATCGCTTATGTTTGATTTAATAGACTATAACGTTCATCAATCTATAATAAGAATCTGGGCAATGTTTAGGGTTTACATGAGACTACTAACTTGCCTCATATTTCACTAATGGCAATTTGCGTTGGGGGAAGCGATTAATGTTTCTCAGTTCATGTCAGTGGCGTAACGAAACTGGAGGGGCCGCTGTGCAAAGTACATGGAGGGGCCCTCCTCCTGACTCAGTCAAGAGCTCTCAGGTCAGGGTACTGGGCAGAGGGGGCCCCGTGGAGCTCAGGGCCCCCCGCTCCACAGGGGCTGTGGTATCCTACGTTACGCTACTGGTTCATGTTTAAAAATTATCACTTTTAATAAATGCCTTTCTATGCAGTGATATAACCTGATGTACTAAAGTGAAACACTTTCACATGTTAAAGAAATACACTTTTTAAAATTTGAAGAGACTGGATCATATTTTCCCATTATATTTGTTGATCGATATACATGCCAAACGTTCTCATGGCTTGGCTCATGCACAGACTGTTAAAGCCAAGGCAGACCCTTGGCACAGCTTTAGCTAAGCTCCTCTACTAATTTGCTGGTGTGCCTTGCCCACCTCTATTTGCAATAAAGGCTTAGTACATGAGCCGTCAATTACTTGATCAAACAATTTGTAAAAGTCGAGGACTGAAAACATGGAGCCCTGCCTACATGCACCAATTTGACAATTCTACCATCAAGTCTTCTCGTAGCAGAGACGAAGAGGAGTGTGCGGACTGAAAATGCATTTAACATAAGTGATCCCAGAGGAGGGACTTTTAGGCCATTGTGTTGTCTTTGACCGTAGTCATGAGATCCTAGGGAGAGCTACCAGGCCCAGGTGGGAAGGGCAGGGCGTAGCTTTAAGGGAGAGTTAGGGTAGCATTCCAACCCATTGTTTTTTGCCCACTGTTCCATGGTAGACAGAGGCTCATCTAATGTAAATCAGTAGAGATCCTGTTCCTCATGGAAACAGTCAACCCTGAACCTCGGTCCTCTCTCCTTTCCACCCTACAGCCCACTGCTTTTGTAATTTGGAAATTTGAGGTTCACACACCCCAAATCTCACTGAGTAAGCTATGTCTCTGGTAGCAGATTGTCAAAAGTCATAGGTGATAAGGTTCCCACTCCAACTTGAGAGAGGCCATTTCTATGATAATTTGTTGCCATGCTACTCGGACTGATCTAAAGGAAATCCACTTTAGTTGATTAGCGCCTTCCAAAAGTTTTGTGACAATTTCAAATTTGAATGGTCAATTAGTTGGAGTCCAATTGCCAAATTGCTGTAGTACTGGATATAAACTCAGCCCTTTGGCTTTACCTTTTCTTCATGTTTTCGTTGGAAGAAATCTTCACATATGTATAGAGGGAGACTAGGACTAGAGGGAGAAGCTTTGACTGTGCACCCTGAAAGGGTAGGGAATATAGACTCACTGCTGCAACTGTAAAAGGAGGTGATAGACTGCATACCATGTCGAAAATGTGCTTCATCTCAGACTAGAGCAAAGTTTATTACTCCACCGCTCTATCCTACAGGTGTTTGGAAGTACTGAGTCTTGCATTATCAGAATGCTGTGACTGCTCCCAACCTCTCACGTAATCCTTCCAGAAAACGATGCTAATGTCAGCGTAAGGGCCCTTGTGCGTTGGCAACATCTATGATCCTTGGCAAGTAACATTGACGCTAGCGTGAGGGCAGACATGCCTCTACACTTGTCTTTTCACCTGAGTTCCTGAGTGAGCAGGATCATAAGAATGCACGCACCTCTGTACCGCCTGCTGCCCTTGTGAACAACCCTGTGGGGTCAACCCTGACTTGTTGGGTCATGTGCCCCTGCTTCTTCCCTTGCCCCTGCGAACTTTCCCCAAGAAGTGATGTCCCCACCTGTGTGCCTTTGACTGCCACTGCAAGATCCTTAAATCCTACTGCTTTGTGACACTCATGTGGCAGTTGGGTCTTGTATTCCTCCGCTTCTGCCACTGTCCCCTTTGCATTGCCAGAATCATGGCCACCAATTCTTTGCTGCAGACTAAGTACCAGAGTAAATGCAGTCTAATCAGTGCCCTGCTCTGCAGAGCAGGCAAAACAATGTTTACTTCCAGGGGCCATTTGCTTTCCACACCACCTCGGAGAACCCTGTAAGATGTGGAACTGTGTGACTGTGGCCGGCAGACTCATCAAACACTGTGCTTCGACTGTAGCTTTAAGCTCTTACAAGCAACTGTACTCTTGTGAACACCCTCAGACCATAGCAGAACACACAATTAATCCCACTGGAATGGGCATTCTTGCTTAATAGCAGTGGTTATGCCTTAAGATTTTTGAAGTTAGTTAGCTATTTTTATATGCATATCTTCATAGTGTAAATCCAATCGTATCCCCTTTTCTAAAAGAACAAAACTTCATAGACTTTATTCTATTGTGAGTAATGCACTAAATATGGCTGTCTACACCTTTACCCAAGAGTAAGGGTTCACTATTTAACCTTACTATCTGCTGAAAGTCAAAGTCTGCAGTAGAACATGGTTACTGTGATTCTTTGGTCAACAGCAAGGATTGCCTAGTTGCCCTAGTTCACAGGTTTCAGAGAAGTTGCCCTGCACAAGGCCAAATGTCAGAGAATAGACAGGAAGTGGAGAGCAGTCGTACAATCGTTTGTTGAGAAGGGAAATTACACTTTGGGCAGAGTTAAGTAGGTCTATGAAATTAGGAGGTGAGAATAAAGCGCCAAACATCGGCTTTCTGGTCTCTTTTTGCTTGATTACACGATGTCCTGTAAAATGTGAGGTATTTAGCGCACCTGCCTGCCACATGGTCAACAGCAATATACCTGGATGTCAGATTTACTCGAAATCATAAATAACTCATGTTACAAGATTTCCCTAAAAAAATGAGCAATGACACCTACCCACCCTCTTGCTCTCAAGATTCAGGGCTATTGCGCGCAGAGCAGTCCTGAACTGGAAAGCACTTTCACTAGACCTGACGTCAGTTCCCTTAAAAGGATCTGTAGAACCTCCTCCTCAAAAAATAAGACATGCAGCATCAACCAAGCTTAGCATCACAGGCTTCAACGGCACCATAAACTCGCCTGCAAGCATTTAAATAAGTTGCAGTCGTGATCATGTTGTTATGGCCCACCGTGAAATATCTCATTCACTGACCTTTTTTCTCTTGCACTTTTCTACTTTATGTATGCCAGAAACCACTCAACTTCAGTATATCTTGTCCAACCAATATACCGTCACACTAACTCACCAGCATTACAAACTGTGGGTTGCCAAACTATACAATTG
Source organism: Calotriton arnoldi (assembly GCA_963921515.1). Taxonomy (NCBI): domain Eukaryota; kingdom Metazoa; phylum Chordata; class Amphibia; order Caudata; family Salamandridae; genus Calotriton; species Calotriton arnoldi. The sequence goes on from CAWUFW010010009.1 coordinate 712,777, forward strand.
CAGTTTAAATTAGCTTTTAAAATCGTCCACCATTTTCTGCATATGTGGTATGAATGTTGAATACAGAAACATCAAGAAAGTTTAGTGGAAAGTATGAAAAGGTGTCTGAAAAGTAGGTCTTTTCGCATGATCTCAGCACCACAATAGCCACTTTGAATAATTAGAGGCACTTTACTCTGAAATCGTGTATTGTAACCACTTGCAGTCACTCTGTTGGTACACAACAGAGAGGCTGCGGTGACACCCTAATCACATCTCAGTCGCGTGACAGTCATTTCAGAGCACAAAGGCCCGACATCACGTGCGTTCCTGGCTATTGACAGGCCAGTGATCTCAGTGTCACATCACACACATTACGCTGTCATACCTTTCTACGCGTGGCGTGCACAAGACGCATTGGAAAGGTAATGTCATCCTGCAGAAAAATCTCCGGACTCCGGAATGGTTTGGAAACATCTGCCTCGTCTGAACAGCCTCATAATCGCGTCCTTCGAGCTGAAGGCGCATTTTCTCTTAAACCTGCATAGAATAAAACATGCATGCTTCTTAATATCCGTGCATTTAAGGTGGCAGAGTGCGTAGGTAAATTGTTCATTAGTAACGTGTTCTCTCTAGTGGGCTTTTGTTAGAGTTTGGAGGAGCACATCTGCCCAAAAGTGCTGAATGTCCCTTCCACCGACTTCAGAGCGCCATTGATAACAATACACTCTGAATACAGAAGATGGGACACCGACCACTGTCTAGCACACATCCTGCATCCGCCAAACTCTACATAAGGATCTATACCCGCTCTCAGAATTTAGAACTGGGCCTTGCAGAAGAACTCTCCTTCAAGGACAAGTTTAAAAAAAACAAAAAAACGTGTATGTTGTGGGAATTTAAGAGAGCCAGATTAAACTTCTATAATGTCTATACTTGCTGTCCTTTACCTTGTTTCACAGGTGTCTGCATTGTGCCATCTATCTATGTTGCAAGCATCATCAGCGTCACCACTATCACACCGCATGGTTTTGCACGATCATTTACACTACTTCGGTCAGGAATCGCTAATAAAGTCCCTTTGTTCTAACCTATGTCTTGTTATACAAATGGGTCATTATACAATCGGTTCTTGGGACATCTTAAACAAGGGTTAGGAGAAACAATTCACTGAAAACTGAATTGGGTAATATCCACCCTGCTAATGAGGTGTGAACTTGGGATACAAACTTGTCCAAATTCACTCAGCAGGGGAACTAGAGAAATGGCTGGTTTCTAGGCCAAAATGCATGAAAGGACTAACCCTCCCGAACCGCGGAGCCATCTGAACGGCCCAGGAACCCCTGTTTTAGGCCTGCAGTAGTTCTTTTCCCCCATACTTGTGGCTACGAATCCAGTAATAATTGGTGATTCAAACTATGATTTGAATTCATGTATCGCAAACAAAGAAATCTCCCAAACTTCCCTGAAAGGGTTATTGATGCAACACCCACTGCTATCCTATCCATTGTAAGTGTAAGGTGTTTAATTAAAATGAAGAGAATTTATTATGACCATTGTTGCATGAACTAAGTGGCATCAGTATTTGCTGGCGTGGGGACAGTTCATTTAGCAATAATTTTCAGAGCCCTAGAACAGGCACATCATTGGTAGGTAACTGAAAAGACTTTAAACAAAGCATGACCTATTGAGCTCAAATCCGTGCAGGAGGGTTACATTTTGCCCCCTTTGTGTCATTCGAATATGTAGAAACACTAACAATAAAGGGTATGGGTTCTTTTTTATTCTTTTTTAAGAGACACAGAAATCTGCCCATCACATTCTGTTGAGACTATCTTGTTATTTCATGTAGATAGAACACAAATCTAGCATATTGAAGGGCCCTTTGTTTATTGCTACATGCACAACGTCAATTATTGACCACACATTTGGTGTGAATCTTCAAGTCAGTGTATCAATACAAAAAATGCTATACAGCATGTAGCATAATAGTTAGGGGGCAATGTAAATCAAGGAACTAAAGGTAATATAGTCTCAACCTACTCTGGCCTGCTGATTTACCTTTACTACCAAAATATCCCCTATGTTCACCTCAAGACTATGGCAGCCCTTCCTGGCAACAGCCCAATTAAATAGTCTGTCTACCATGTCAATGAAGATGAAGAATATCAGTAGTCCTTGTTCTCCCCTTTCATGGATTTAATTTACTATTTGGGGACCCATTACGATGTCGAGTGGAAGGCCATTTGACAGCTCATCACTGGCAGTCCGCCCGACATCTCAGGCATCAGTCCGACCGCCGTATTAAGATACAGGCCAATGCCTGTTGGGGGGAATCCGCTCCGCCTCCGACAGGCTCAAGGAGCCCGTCGGGTGGAGAGCGGATCATAATCCCCAAAATGGGGGCATGGGGATTACGATGCATGTTTCCGACAGCCTTTCTGTGGCAGTCCAACTGCCAAAGAAAGGCTGTCGGAAATGCACTTTGGGGGCCCCTAGCAGGGCCCCTGTCCCCCCGTGGCCTCTGCTATGTGGCCTGGGGTCACCTGTGATCTCCCCCCAAACATCCATGCATCGTGTGGCAGGCATCTCATGGTGCATGCCACATGGTGCATGGATATTTGAAAAGTGAAATTTTCCTATTGTGGCCTGTGCTGCAGCCTGCAGCACAAGCCGCAGTAGGAAATATTCACTTTCCGACTGCCGTGAAGGCGGTCGCATCCTAATTAGGAAAGTGGGACCGCCAACTCCTTGTCAAGTGGTCCCGTTTCCGACACGATGCCGGGTGGATGCTTGAACGACCGGCATCGTAATGAGGCCCTAAGTCTCCATGTGGGAATGCTACATTGTGCTGTAGAAACGTCTGTCCCCCACAAGACATTTAGAAAAAAAATAGAAACGAGGTCCTGCCCACTCTTCCACACAGGGATTTAAAACATATATTATTTAAAAAAAAAGATCCAGCAAATCCTACTCCACAACCTCTAAAAATCATGAATTCTAATCACCTCAATATTCAGGAAATTGTTGGACTCGGTGATTAAGTGTGCCCAAGTGTAATAGTTACTTTTAACCTACTGAATAACACACCTTCATTTTATTGCTCTGTTTTCTCAGCATGCCGAGGTCTCTGAATATAACCCTTATAATTGAGATTAGCAGTCTCAAGAAGATAGAATCATCTAACTTTGAACTGAATATGACTTTTAATTTATAGGTATCCTCCCAGTAGATAGTCCAAAGGAGGGAGGTGCAACCAATTACCGAAATGAAGAAGACCTTTATTCTGGTGGCAACCAGCAACAGTTCTTTGGCTCGCTACCCATAGGATGCTCAGCCTTCATCTCTTGATCCCGAAATTCTTTGATCTCACCAGTTCAGTAAAGGGAAACTTAGTTTGGACATACAGCCAGCAGCCATGTAGGAATTTGTAAAATGCATGCCATGAGGCAAAACAAGGCAGAATACATTTACTATACAATTTAAAATGTCCTTTTTAGGTTCAAGATTGAGCAGAGGCAGTATCTCCTTCATTCGCTTGTGGTTCTTTTATTTCTTCTCTTGATAGACGTTGTAGGAAAACACTGCAGCTCAGCCAACTCTATGGGACATCTCCGAGGCTGTAAAATGCACAGTAAAGTATCACTAAAGAATATAAATTTCCTACTATTTAAGAGACATACTTTCTGCAAAAATAGTTCCTAGACATAACTGTTATATTAAAGTTGCTGTTAATAGAAAACAAAAGATAGAAAAACCACAAGGAAAAGAGAGTTCCTCTTGTTACAGGAGCACCATTGCAAAAGTGTGCACATTAATAGCCCGGCCTTAATTTGGCATTACCACATAACTGTATGTTAATTATGTGATGTCATAATTATCATGAATCCCAGAAGGTCACAAGAGATATAAAAATCACACCAAGTTCAGCGTTGGACTGCAGGAGATTTTTGAGACCTGTGAGGAGACTGGACAGGCTGGATCTGCTCCCACTCGTACCCAAGACAAAGACGTGGACTCAAAGGGTCAGTTGGCTGGCCTCAGGCGTGGCTACCGGGACACAACAAAATGTGAGATGCCTTTTTCCCAAAGTGCCCAGCTGACCTCTAACAATTGGACCTGTGGTAGCATTTGCTGTGGGCCTTACACCCTGAGAGTATCTAAGTGCTACCCTTGAGGTCCTCTGGGTTGTAGAAGTGTACTCCTGTAGTTTGGAAACTTTTGAAAACTTTTCAACAGAGCTTCAGCAGGAACGCTAGAAAAGTATCCGACCAGCAGTTCCACAGCATCAGAATGGGTTTCAGATTCAGCTGGTTCATAGATCCCTGCACCTCCAAAAAACACACCTTAGTCCCACTCTGCGTTGGAACTTCAAAAATTATCAGTGAGAAATTTCCAAAGCTCCAGAGCGCGAATAGGATCAACCTGCTTCAGGTACCGGTTCCACAGGGGCAACTACAGTTTCAGTGTCGACCGGCATTGGAGAATTTTCTTCTCCAAAAATGACAAAGTCCTGTTAGACCTGTCAGCCCTAGGGTGGCATTTCCCCAAACATTTTGCCTTCCTCCTCCATTTATTTGTTGACCTAATTTTTACTGGCCTTAGGACTCTGCACACTTTATCATTGCTAACCAGTGCTGAAGTATATGTGATCACTCCTCTAAATTACTTACAAGTCCCTAGTAAAGTGATACTACATGTGCCTATGGTCTGTAAATTAAATGTTACAAGATGGCCTGCCTACTTATTGTGCCACCCACTTCAGTATCCCTTTAAAGATGTCCTGTGGGTGCAGATTTAAACTGCCAATTCAGCCTGGCAAATAAAACTCTTTGCCGGGCCCAAACGTACCATTTTAATACACATAAGTCACCCTTAGGGTATGTCCTAGACAACCCAGAGGGCAGGGTGCAGTGTATTTAAAAAGTTGGACATGTACTTTTAAGTGTTATATGTCCTGCTAGTGACAAACACTTAAATCACTTTTCACTATTGCAATGCCTGCCTCTCCCACAGGATGACAATGGAGTCTCTTTATTGTATTTAATAAGTTGCAACTTGGTGTCTTTGGAATCGTAATGAAAAATCCTGTCTTATGGTAAAGTCAGATTTTTAATTACAATTTTGAACATGTCACTTTTAGAAAGTTTGAATTTTCCTGCCTTAGACACTTAGTGCCTGCAGCCTGTCCCTGTGTCAAGTGACTGGATGCAGTTGACACCTGTGCATTTCAAAGGGGAACCTCCAGAAACTTCTTCCACTTCAAAGGCAGAACTGGGTATAAATATTGAACCTCAGACACCAACTCTTGAGCACACTTCTGGACCTGTGGATACTGTGCCATGAAGAAGGACTGTTGTGCTGCTGAAAAGACTGCCACTCTGCTGGACCGCTGCTCTGAAGGACTGCTGCTCTCCTGTGCTGACCTGCTGCCTGCTGCCATCTTGCCTGGGTGAGAAGGACTGGACCTGCATCTGTGAACCCAGGACCCCAAAGTGACTCCAAGGGATAGTTGGTTAGCCTCCTGACTAGAACCCAGGGACAGAAGGCTCTAACAACCTTGAACCCAACACCTGACTCTGCCATCTGTAAGTCCTACCCTGCAAAGTCATGCCAGCCAGTCTTGGACCCTTGGAAGTGGGTCAGAGGGTGCTCTGCCAGTCATTCTGTGGATGCAGCAGAACTGGCGCATCTCTTCTGTGGCACATCTCCCACAGAACCCGCGCATTGCCTTCTGAACCGATGCATTGTCTTGGCTGCTAGGGTTCTACTAGCGCAAGGGCTCCATATCAACCTCACAGTTTGCATCGGAACTGCCGCTGTGTGAAGCTTCACCAATGCAGGCCCTCATATTGCAAATCCCTTGTCGAAGACGGGGTCAATGATGACGCAGGTTTTAGCATCGCAGCCTTGCAGATCTTCAGAGCCGATGCATCACCTTGACTGAATTGCACTTCCACGACACTGGACTTCACATCTCAAGCCCTCATTGATGGGATCATCAACAATAACACAGGACCTCTCATCGCAGCTCTCGAGCTCCTCAGAACTGATGCATTGCCTCAGCTGCACGATGCATCCTTGATGCAGCACTTTGCAATGCTCCGCAAGCCAGGATTTAAGGTACTCTCATTCAGCACACCTACCTAGGTTCTTGTAGCCGGCCCACACTGCATCATGGTCAGCCTGAACTTGTGACTTTGTCCCGGTCCAGCCTAACCAGATATCTATAGTTGGTGCTATGCCCTTTTTGGCGCTATTGTCACTAAAATCTTTAAACCTGAATATCACTGATCCTACTAATTGGATTTTTTTTTCTGGTCTTGTTTATTTATGAAAGATTACTCTATTTTTCTAGACTGGTGTAGGATCCTTTTGTGGTGGGTTTTCACTGTGTTACTGTTTGAAGTTTTGCACAAATACTTTACACATTGCCTATGAGTTATGCCTGACTACTCGGTGACAAGCTACCCGAGGGTTGAGCAGAAGTAAGTTTAGGGCTTGCTTGTGACTTCACCCTGACAAGGATTGTGGTTCCTGTTTGAGAACAGCTCTACTCCTCAATCAGTAACCCAATTTCTTACAAGTCCCATTCTGCGTTGCGACTTAGAAGAAATGTCAACATTTTTTTAAGATCAGTGACTTAGTCCCTTCCTTAGACGTAGAAAGTTTTTCATCTTTTGAATTTCCAGAATTTCACTAGGACCAATCCACTTGCTGTGTGCGACCCAAGCTCCATCACGGCAGACCTGACACCTTACCTTGGTCCCGGTCTACAGCTTCCATAGACTGTCATTGCTACTTGGTGCTTTTTGGTGGGTTTTTTCCAGTTAAATCTTTAAAAATTCATATCTCTGGTTCCTCTTACTGGATTTTTGTCATTTTGTCATTCTTCTCTAATTTCATCAATTGGAGTAGGTTTTGTATTATGTTGTATCTTTGACTTTTTGATTGTTTTGGCACTTCTAGCATCACTTTTTGGTGTTTAAAGCTAAGCTAACACAGGCCCCATTACTGGATGTATATAATGGCTAATGACTGCGGTAATGACTGTTATCTTCACTAAGCTGCACTCTCCTAGGCTTGGGTATGAGTTTAGAATTTTGTTGCCAGAATATCATGTTCCATAAATATTGTGTATTATATTGGAATTACAAAAAATATTGCCCAATGGAGTTTAAGATAGAAAGTCTACACCCAAATGGACAATATATTGGTCAGTGATATTTAGGCCGATATATTTGTGTCTGTCTACAATATCCTCCAATACATCCATCATCTTATCTCTATTCTGACTGTACAATGGCAGAAGTTAATCTGTGGCATGTTTCTCTTTTCACCCTAAAGCATTATGAAAATATAATGTGTTTCATGCACCGTTTATATATCACCTTACAATAATCCTAATGGCAATTTGAAGAGGAATATAATGTGATCCTTATGACTAAGGACTATACACCCTTCAGTGTCCACTGGGGGTAATGGACCCCCAACACTATTATGATATTTGCATACATGTGGGAGATTTTTTTTATTAGTAAATAATTTGTGCTTGGCATCATGACATTTTGCATTTCAAACGATCTCACTATACTTTACAGAACTGTATTTCTAGGGCATGACCAAACTAGGCCCAAACTAAGACTGACTCCATCTTGTATATCAGTGCGTCCATGTTTTAATGTATTCTCCCATCGCCGGACGCAAAAAGTGCAGTAATGAAATGCTGTGTTGACACAGTGTTCTCGAAGATCTACGAAGGAAGCTTTCCTTCCAATTGTAACAGATAATGTTCAAGTTCATTCCTGTCTGTGGCTCAGTAGTGCTATTTATTTTATGAGTATGCCATTGTTTGTGTGCAACTAGGTTGTTACTGTCACATCCATTGACATTAGGTCAAATAGGGGTTTCATTATTATTATTTCTGTTGCTGCATATTGCTGAACTATTATGGGTTGAACTGTGAAACATTTAGTTGAATTTGTGCTGACTATGTGATTTCCATTGTGTATTTTATTATAAAAAGAGCCGTTCCAAGGGGCTTAAAAGAAGTCCTATTCACGTCAGCCTGTCTCTTTCTTAGGACTTACAATATTGAGCCTTGCGCTAATTTCCGATATTGATTGACTATTGTCTCCTGTTATGGATTTTTAGCTTTTAATAAACCTTCATGGTTTCTAACTTTTACTCATCTTAAGACGGCTTAGTTAATTGATTATGCTGTCTATTTTTTAGTCTAATCTGGCTTGTCTGTTATGATAAGAGCAGGACCAAAACTGATTTGCATGTTGCTGGTGAAGTATTGCTTCCACCACGTTTTTGTTTATTTCTGGATGCAAACATGTGGAAATCAGTCTTGGTTCTGTTCCAATAGGAGCAGTCCAGCCTGAAATGTTGGGCCACATCTCCTCTGAGTACAAATAGGAATAGTAAAAACAATGGACTGGAAAGCGGCCTCAAGTGACCATCAGTATTGAGATTAATTCAAGCTTTCCTTGAATCACTGTGCTGTTTATTGCAGGAAGCAATTGTTTGGAAATAAGTCTAGATTCTGCCTCAATAGGAACAGTCCAACCTGAACTACTGGCAAATGTCTTCTCTGAGTGCAAATAGTAACAGGAAAAACAATGGACTGGATTGTAGCCTCGAACGATCATCAGTGGCAGAGATTAATTCAAGGATTCCTTCTGTCACTTTGTTTTTTGTTGCAGTAGATGCTCTAAGTGCAACGGATATGGCCAGACGTGGGTCTGTGCTCACTGTGCCACAGGCATCAATCTATGCCTCACTGGCCTGAGTAGGTAAAAACCAGTCTGGGATAGCTCATCTTCCTGCATGAAGGGGCCCTGGCGTGCAATTTTTACCTGACTGTTCCTATTGGCACAGGACCAAGACTGATATGCACGTGCCTGGTCTCTGTCTAGAATTGCATCCTGGGTGAAAAACAATGGACTGAAATGCAGTCCAAGTGATCAGCATTGGCTGTGATTAATTCAAGTATTCCTTTCATGACTTTGTTTAGTTGGAGGATGCAACCATGTGCAACTACGTCTCGACTCTCCAATAGGAACAGTCCAGCCCGAACTGCCAAGCCAAATCCTCTTGTTTTGCCAAAGGATCCAAGCAGTACCTAACTCATGAGGTTCAACAAGCCTGAAACCAGGGTTACTTACATTTTTGTTCTGACAGGATGTGGTGCGGTAGTCTGTCTGTCTGTCCTGTTGCCACTAGAGTATGTCTAAGACTGGTTTGCTCTTTTCTGAAGAAAAAGAGAAAATTCCTGCTGTTGTGGGACTCTGCTTGGGTTCCTAAAGATTGCAACATTTCTAACTGCCACGAAAGTGTCCCACGTCACCCTTTTACAACAGCGTGAACTAGCTACTGTACTGGGAGAGCGTCAAATTGTGTCACAGCAGGGTAATTCTCCCAGATGTCTTAAAGGAAAAGTGGAAAGCGTCTTTTCATAAAAGTGTGCTCTTCAAACCTTAACTCAAAACCTGCCCTTAAGAGCATCTTTTATTATCACCCTGAAAGTAAATTGGTCAGAGAAGGGAGTCTTGCGAGTCTAGAAAAGATCAACAGCTGAATAGGTTAGGTAAAGAACAACCACTCACTCGTCTCCAGGCTCCATGTAAAATCCATTTAAAGATAGTGCAGGGCAGATGTTTAGTCTTGGATGTTTGTAGGAGGGCCCAGAATGTTATATTTGGCATATCTCAACAACTACAAGATGCCTTTGAATTCCATTTTCAGACTTGCAGGTTGCAGGAATCAAATGCACAAGCCATGAAAATATGAACTAAGTATCTGGTATTTTTTTTTTTTAGAGTTTTATATAGCGAACTAGACCCGAAGATATTGGGTATCAGAGCGCTTTACATAGCACCAGTTTCGTTACATGAGGACACATTCATTTTTGTGAGGCACGGAGAGATTAAGTGATTTGCCCAGAATCACAGGATGTTGAGCGTAGTTGCTGAGACTCGAAACTGGTTCCCCAGCTTCGAGGTCGACCGCTCTAGCCGTAAGGCTACATCCTCTCCCCAAGTATTATGCCTGAGATAATAAGGTCTTATGGCCCATCACACTTGTCCCAATTATCCCGATCTGAAAATGAGCACATAACTATACACTTAAGGTGCTGAAAAGGGTGGCATGTACTATTACAACTAGTGGTCTAGGTATTAATTATTGACACCTTCCTTCCTCTTTAAGTGCCACAAGCCTCCTGTTAACAGTAACCCCGATGATAGAATGGAATAATCGACAGGATAAGAGCACACATACCAAATTCCTGGACAGCAGGCATAAGACAACAACAGAAAAAATTAGAAATCTACTTGAGCAAACAGTCATGTAGGAGCTGCATCAAATGTCCCTGAAACAATCTCCCTTCGGCTAACTTTAACAACCCTCACACACCAAAGGCCGGATTTATCAAGGGCTAGCATTGCCTGGGCGTAATGCAAGGCGACACAAAGGCAATGTAGGCCCTTCACTGAGATTTACAACTGCATGCAGAACAACCTTGCATGGCTCTGTGTGGCATAGTAAATCTGGAGTAACGCAAGGCAGTGCCAGTCGCTGCCTTGCATTACTCTGCCCTGGAAAGGCGTTCCGTGGGTGGAGTGTGGTTGTTCATATGCTTCTACCAATGGTTTTTGACACATTCCCAGACTTACTAACACTAGGAAACCTTGGAGTGCGTAAGATACCCCCTACGTCGGACGCTTTTATGTCTCTTCCAGTGCTTATGTTTTAATGTACTTCGCCTCTCTTGCCATTCTGTAGCTGTGCCCTATTATGTAATGTGTACGTTTAAAGGCCTAGGCACCTTACTGGGAGGCTGGAGGCCTGTGATTTTCTCTAATCTGCCGTACTGGACCCTCGACTCTTTAATTATTTATTTAGCCCCCACGATCGGGCATTATTCCCCGCTAAATATATACGGCTGAGGAATCTCCTACCGGCAGCGTTTGCCATTTTTTGTCCTTTTGGTAATCCCCATGATATCCTTGGGAATACTTAGACTCTGTAGGATGCCAAATCTCACGCTCTGACACTTACCTCTAGATTTTGTGCTATTTTTCTGCGACTAGTGGTCACTTCTTTACATCCCTGTTGTAGTCATTTGTCTCCTTTTAATTTCCAGCATCCAGTATTACCTTATTGGATCCACCCATTTCGCTTTTATCTAAAACCGCTTCGTGCGGAGTGGCTGTCTTCGTGAGGATTCTTTTGCACTTTTTAACCTCCTGGTAAGCTGTGATCCTCTGTTTCCACCTTATGCTACGATGCAAGATGAGTAGTCTATTCTTATGCTGTTTTTGGCCGCTAACAGTTGTCTGCTCCATTCCTCCTTTTCTCCATGTTTCTCTAGAGATAAACCTACCCTGCTGGTCTTACCTCTGGAGCCTTTGTGCATCTTTTATTTCTACAGATTATTTATCTGTTTATGACTTGGGCCTCCATCCTGGCATCTTAATCCAGGTACAGTTCTCTGTAGTGCCTTCTCAGCTTTTTCTAGCTATCTTCTTTGTCAATTGCGTCTATTGCTCTCTCTTTTTTACTCTCAATTTTCCAACTTATACATCACTACCGGGTGTTGTCCTATTTGATATGTTTATTCTAAATATTTCTGTGACTGTTACACCTACTGAACCACGAGGGTCTTTTGGTGATTATCTTTCTTTCTTGCCAGTGGTTCACTGGCTCTCACATATTCGTCTTAACAAACTCTTTTTATCACATACTCTTTTTCTATTCTATATTGTTGTATTTTTTATCCAGTGTGCACTTTCCCTGGTTTAATAGAAATTATCTGGATCTCATTATTTTGCAGTCCCTCTGACGGGTACCTTTATTCTACCTGTGATTTCATACAGGGATGTATCATGTATTTGCACCCTGGTCTATCTGTTTAGCCTATTATATATGACCATGTCTTATACTGCATTTGTTTTCATAGGCACTCCTTATGTCCTTTGCTTGCACACAAATTGTTGCCCTGAAGAAGGTGTGACCCTAACAAGGGTCGGACACCGAAACGCGCGTCGGCGCTGGAGCCCCTGTGCTTCCTTTGCTTGCATCTTCCCCTAGGAGAAGAAACCGTAATATGGACTGTATCAGTGCTATATACTGATAATCAACCAAGCCTGGAACTTCTACATTATACGACATTGTCTGATGCCTCTATATGATGATAATTCTGTTTTATATCACAAGACCGTGTTTGACACTATTTAATATATTGTTCTTTTGATGGAATGCTTGAGATTGTCTGAGTCTGTGTTTGCCTGTCTGTTTGAAAGGTTGTGTTTGTGCAGCTTAGGATGTTTGGAATAGTTTGTGAATATCCTTTGTCCTTTATGTTTTTTCTACTATGGCGATAAAATAATATAAATAAATATGATGTCCCTAATTCTTTAGTCTGTTGTACTATTAATGTGAAAGGTACCCTACTTAGGACTGTTTTTCATATATCAGTGACGTATTGCACTATAAAAAGAAGTAGTTAGGCAGAGTGTTTTCTTTGATTGTCTCTTGGTTCCTATGCTACTACCAATGGTTTTTGACACATTCCCAGACTTACTAACACTAGGAAACCTTGGAGTGCGTCCAAATGGTACTCCTTCCCAGGGGAGGTGTAACGAGGAGAAATATGTTTATTCCTACTTGTTATTTCCTCTTTTTGCGTGTGTTGCAATCTGCAGCACACTTAGAAAGAGGAAATAACCTCAGAGGATTGTTTCTGTGCAGGAAGGTGTCCCTTCCTGCACAAAATAATCCTGGCTGTAACACTGACACCCTTGTACCATGGTGCAAAGGGGTCTGTGTTGGCACTTGACAGCCACAAGTGCGCTAGCACGAGCGAGAAAGAGCAGGAATGTGCCATATCTTAGTAGTTATGGCGCATTCCTGTCCTCTCCATTTGCAGCAACACAACAAGTTGTCTTGCTGCGCTGTACCAAATATTAGTAAATCTGCCCCCCCCCCCAGTATATAGGGAAAGCTGGCATCCTGCCAAGTTGTCAGGTTCCGAGTCCATGAACGTGCTGAATGATACCTCTGCTGCCCCCGAGTCTGTGCGCTGACAGCAAAACAGAACTGCCTGTAATAGGAATGCGGAGAAAAAACAGGAATGAGAAAGAGAGAGAGATGTAAACACCAGACTGGACTCAAAAATTCTCTCAGTGGGCAGGACCGCACAAACAGTTGTTGATTGAGCTCGCAGAGATGACACATCTGTATGAAAGGGAGGGATTGGTAAGTAGAATGCAATAGCAGGTGTGGTTCTAACAAGCATGAGCCAAACTGAAAACCAGCTGACCGTCCTAGGATGCTGCTGACAACACACCGGTGCAACTGTATGGAGTAAATTAGGAGAAACAGGGCACAGTATGACAGAACAATGGACTAATAAGAGGAAAGTGATTGGGTATATTGTGGGAACTGAACAGGAGGAACACAACAAAGTTTAGGGAATGAAGCATGAGTACAAACTAAGCAAAGAGCCAATGCAACTAAAGACTCATTGCTAGGCAAGCTGCACGAGTCCCCATAGGTTTTCTATAGGGTTCTGGGACCAATGGTCTGGTACTGATCACAAACCCCGAAGTGAGTAGTGAAGGGGTCGGCAGTTAGTTGTCTATAGTTCCGAATCTTTTTGAGTTTTCACTGACCTGTCTTACATCTCCTCCAGCCCCACACAGCAGATTGAGTGGTGTTTTTGTCCCAAGTCTTAATCATTACACTTTTCCACACTTACTCCCTCTGTCAGGTGTCCCTTCTAACATTAATTAATTAATGGAAATTCAAATAATATACCTAGGCCCATATTACATAAAGTATTCAGAGGCACAATGAGTGTGTGCAACCACTTTATGTGCTCTGGGCCACTTTGCTACTGCAGTTGTTTGCACAGCTCTTTCTGTATTACAGGCTGCGCCAGCGCTACATGTGCACTGGTGCAATCTCAAGGGGGTGTTGCATGGGAGTGTGACCCCATTCAAATGATGAATTTGCATTTGTGCCTATGCTGCATTAGAGACTCTACACAGAGCCAAAGGAGCTGTTAAGGGGCACACTGATTGTGTGACACATTGAGGTGGCCAGGGTGACTAGGTAAATAGTGATAAAGGGTCCCAGGGACCCCCTCCAGTTGTCCACGTGCATGTGAGGGCAGTCTCTGAATGAACCCATATGCAAGTTGAATTCTGTCCCCATTAAATTGCAGGCCACGTTCCTGCCTGAACTGTGAAAGGCAGACTGGCTGCCTCAAACAGCTGGTCCACATTTCAGTAATTTTCTTCCTTCAGAGTAGCTCACAACTGTGCTGGGGCAACACATTAACTGGAATAGGATGCACTGTCCCAGTCCGTGCTGACACACCCATTTAAAGGTGTGCTGTGGAACAAACGAAGACTGTGCATCATTTATCAAATGCAGGTCCTGATTTCCTACCACCCCTACTTACTTCCCCATGCATTCTTTCGCTCATTCCCATAAAAATAGAAAAATAATCCTTGGGATCCTGTCATTCTTCCCCACCTCGATCTGGGAGTCCCTCAACCTCTCCTGCTCTGTCAGGATAAGAACTAGGCTCTGTGCTTAGGCCATGCGCGGCCGGTACAGGTAACAGTGGTGGGTGGTAGGGAGGGGTGGGGGCAGGGCAGGACTGGGGGAGTTTACATATGACGGGATAGGGAAAATAAAGTAAATAAATAAAACCACTTACCTTGCGCTCGCTGCATCGCCGAGTCAAGCACAAGGTAAGTGGTTATATTTATTTATTTATTTTCCCTATCCTGTTGTATGTCGATGTCCCCCCACCGCCCAACTCCGCCCCTGCCCCGCCCCACCGCTCCACCGCTCTTTCCTGTACCGGCCGCGCCTGGCTTAGGTGCAGCTCTGCAAGACAGAGCCACTGCCGAGCATGGTAGATACTCAGGGGAATATTTACAAGAGAATGGCGGAGCGGTGGGTTAAGCTAAAATTGCTGACGCCGCACTCTGCCATTCTGAAAACTATGGGATGCGCCGAATTCACAAGAATGAAGCGCACCCCTGCCTTTCCAATAGCGCTGGTGCTAAATTTAGCAGCCTAGTGCCAACACAGGTATCCTTGCACCATAGTGCAAGGGTACCTGCGTTGCGGGGAATGATTGTTCATGTACAGGAAGGTGTCCCTTCTTGCACATAAACAATCAGTAATGGCGATTTGTAACTTCAAGGGATGCTGCTTTATGCAGCACACATAGAAGTTGCAACTCATCATTTTTTAATGATTGTTTATGTGTAGGAAGGGACAATTTCCTGCACATGTACAATCACTAGTGGCGATTTGCTGTTTCTATGCAGCAAACATAAAAACAGCAAAAGCGAGGAGAAATTAATAATTTCTCCTTGTTTCGCCAGGTTAAGACCAAGTTTTCCCTGGTCTTATTTTTGACGCTGCCTCCCATTTACGCCACCCTTGTAAATTGGGGGCAGCATCAAATCAATGGGTGTTGCGGCGGAACGCCCACCACAGCACCCATTGCACGCCCCTTTCATACTAAGTGCTGCGTGAAAGGGGGCCTTATTCACAAGGCGGTGTTAACACCGCCTTGTAGCGGTGTTAACACCGCCTTGTAAATAAGGCATAGGGCTCATAAAAAATGATGTTCCTGTGGCGATAAGCCCTTGTAACAGTGGCGTAACACAGGCCCCCACAGCCCCTGCAGTGCGAGGGGGGCCCCTCAGCACAGAACTCTGGCCGGAGAGCAGTGGCGTAGCTAGGGGGGGGCGATGGGGGCGGAGCACCCCAGGCGGCACGAGTTTTGGGGCGGCAGCCGGTCCCCCATCCCCCGCTCTTACCTGCGGCCGTTGCGGCCGCAAGAATCGGCTGCTACCAACCCCCCTCCCCCCGCTCTTCTATCATTTTGCCGAGGGCGGCAAACGCAGGGGCCGCCACTGGCAGCCTAAGGCCTAGCTACGCCCCTGCCGGAGAGCTCCCGGTTTAGTCCTGAGGGGCCCCTCCCCGTACCTTGCAGGGGGTCCCCTCAAGTTTCCTTACGCCAGTGCCTTGTAAATATGCCCCTGAATACTTTCAGGTGATGTATACAGATATGAAGGTGGAAGGGCAGCTGCCCACTGTGGACATCAAAGCAACCATCATTCCAGCGAGAACCAGGAGTACCAGGACGGGTGGACCAATGGAGCAGTCAGCGGAGTAAGCTCCGCGATTTCACTAGTTCGTCACATCCGTCGGGACCCAGGGGAGTCTGTCTTCTACTGCTTCCCAGCACTGTGATGTCATAGCAGTGAAAAGAAAGCTGCTTTCGCACATCTATTGCATGAAACCAGCAAGCTGTCGGGAACAGATTGCACCTTTCTTTTTTAGTGTTTCTCACGGAAGCCATATACAATCTATGCATTTTGCGTTAAGCTCATTTATATATACAGCCTGTTGTAAAGTAAACGGTCGGCCCAAGGCAAACATGCCCACACTTTCTGTCTTTATAATGAAGCCCAAGTAGACTTAATCATCTTTAAGAACGTAAAGGTTAAGAGATCAGACTGCATCTAAAATGTTTGGCGATAAATATTCTCTTTATTTTCACAACCAGTATCCAAATTATTGAACTGTAACAATAATACCAAGTGTGAAAATGACGGTGTGCAGATATGAAGGCGGATAGAGAGCCATTCGCCGGAGAAGAGACGTTTTTTTTGCAAGAACATTGTTGATAGACGTAAATTGTGGTGAAAAAGGAGGGGTCTTTTGTTCTACATCTATTCCAGGTATCAAAGCAGATAACCAGAAAATTACTTTCCTGTATCTAGCAGACATTCTATTATTCCTTCAATCGTGTGGAAGTTACACTAATAGGCACATAGCGCAGTTTTAAAGACTCTCATTTCTTTGACTTTCCATTTTTCTTTTGTGGTGCGCAACTAAAATATATGGCTCAGATAATATGGTCCGAACTACTTTTCTCTTACCCGCAATCTGAAACTGGAGCCATAAAAGCTTCAAGAACAAATTACTCCTTTTATGTCCGCTTTTATTTGTCTATAGCTCTAGCAGCAAAAGGTCTATAAAACAGTTTCACTTTGCAACTTGCTTTATTAAATTCAGAATATAATACTGGCAATGGGAAACTGTTTCCACATAAAAAATATACGTCTCACTGTAAACGCCATAACAGAACGAAAGATCTTTACATTACTACTGAGCTGTGCACTCCGGTATTCATCGCAGTACATGTTCAAAATCTCTAATAAACACAACGATAAAGAAAGCCGTGGACTGGTCATGAAAGATGACATTGGACGGGGTGGGGGCAGCAAGCATCAAACATACAACCTTGCTTGCACGCTCCACCTTTTTTTTCTAATCCCAGTTAGGCCATTTGAAGAGAAAAATATCTTTCCCCTCTCATATATGCTATCAAGAAATGCGTTCACCCCCATTGATCTGGTGCAGGTCTGTAGACTGGCGGGAAGGCTGTGCTGGTGACCCACAACTGCCCCCTATTGCTTTTCTGCCAGAGGAACAAGAAAATAAACAGTGTAGGGTTCCACTGAAGATGTCTAGCAGAAATCATGTACGCACATTTTAAAACACATTACATCAAATAAAATAGTACCATGAATGCGAAATACAAGCATTGCCAAAGCCACTAGGTCTCAAAAAGCAGACTTTGCCCTCAGTGCCTAGCAAAGAACGGAACTACTTTGTTTGCAGATGTGTCCCTTGTGAAATGCGGAATGCTGTCGATCACAGTGAAGTTAGCCAATGGCTGAAGGGGCTCACCCACTACCTCGTGCAGTATGCTGTAGGGGGAGCAACAAAAATGTGAAAGACATAGGGGCCGATTCCGATCTCGGCCG
Source organism: Calotriton arnoldi (assembly GCA_963921515.1). Classification (NCBI taxonomy): domain Eukaryota; kingdom Metazoa; phylum Chordata; class Amphibia; order Caudata; family Salamandridae; genus Calotriton; species Calotriton arnoldi. The sequence continues at coordinate 730,632 of CAWUFW010010009.1, forward strand.
GTAGCGCACCGAATCGGATTCGGCTTAACCGGATCCGATTCGGAGCCCTCTTTTCCGACCGATTCGAACGTGCGTCCGGCCGAGCGAGTACAATGCGAGCGCACGCGAAATCGCCGACCGACTCGTTCACGGGTCCGAACCGCACCGACCGACTCGCTCGGACTCGACTCGCACCGCGCAATGGAGACGTTCTCCGGCCGGGCAAGTACAATGCGCGCCTTGAGCAGTCCGACTGACCCGCACCGTCCGGCTCGAAACAGCTGTCGGAGCCGGACTTTGGGGGAGCGTGTCGGACCCCCCTGTACGCGTAGCCAAGCGAGTCGCACACAGGGGGGACACATGGGTCCCCCCTACCTGTGCGTGTGCGGCACGAACCGCATCGACGCGAACCCGCTGTAGGGGGCGCCCTCGTTCGCCTCGCACCCATTGAGTCAATGGGAGCCCGCGTACGCGTTGTACGACCGGCTCCCATTGACTTCAATGGGAGTCCGACCGAATCGAGTCCGATAGCATGCGTGCGCATCGTACTCGTTCGGTCGGACTGCTAGAGTCCGATTCGGTCGGAAATCTCTCCGGGTCCGGCTCGGTCGGGGAGATTTCCGGCCTGAATCGGAATCGGCCCCATAGTAACAGTCCAATGCTTGGGAACATCAGACCTTTAAAAAGATGGCAGGAAAGTAGTTTGGGGACAGATTTACAGCACAGTACAACAGAACACAAAATGTCAAGGACTTTTTGGCGTGTCCATATTTGATTTTTGAGATCCATGGCATCAGGAGTGTTGGTAAGAAGTTTAGCTCCTGAAAGACGCTTTAGAGTTCATGTAGGTCAATGGTGTTAGGTCATGGGATAAAGTATTAAAATAAAGTGATATCAGGAAGCTATATGACTGAAACGTTGATAGGAGTACATAGAGGCTTGGAATTATTTAAAAACAATTATGTGATTGTACATGGACAGAATAGTCACAGGTGTACAGAGAGATAACTTGAAAGTGATAGAGGGGACATTGTCCATAGATGGCTACTGGGAAAGCTGGAAAAGACCTGAATGCAGTCAATGGAAAACACAGATATCAGTCATCAAACAAAATATAGATTTACACCAGGAATGAAGCATATTTAAAATCCCAAATTGACAAAGCAAACTCCTGCTCTAAGAAGCCATTTAAAATAGAGGACTACATCTCCAACCAACCTCTTTATTTAATCCCCCCCACTATCTAAGGGCCCAATTATGATGGCGTATGGAAAAGCCCTCCGACCGCCATGGTATTGGGAAAAATCCCCCCGCATGAGCCGCGGCATTTCCGTCGGCCAAATTACGACGCAATGTACGCCAAATCATACCGCGGCGGATGGATGTCACAAAAGACCGTTCACCACGGTCGGAAAAACTGCAAATCCGACCGCGGCAGACGGGGAAAGCTGTTCAACGGCTTTAAAAAAGGCCGCACCTGCCGCGGCATGACCGCACAGCGAATTACGATGATAATGTGGAGCTGGCGGACTGAGCACTGCATCCGCCCGCCGCGCACGCACATAGGCCAAATGATTGGCGGATGGAACCAACTTCACAACTATGCCCGAAGTGTGCCTGTACTCCCTGCCGCCCTCAATCACAACACACATGCCACAATGATACACCCCAACTTGCTCCTGGTAAGGAAAGCCATGCGCAGCATGGAAGAGACAACTGGAGGTCATCACTCATGTGGACACTCCCACATACCACAGTATAAAACCAACCCCTTCCTGGACCAGCATCCTTTGCACACCACAAGCCGAGACAGAGAGACAGGACACCATTGACTCACACTGCACAACATCACACACACCTATCTCCACACAACACCACTTTCACCCACACACCTCACACACTTCACATATCTCCACCACTACCTTGCACCCTGCACCCCTTATTCATTTGCACCATGCCCCCCAAGACAATGCCCAAGTCCACCGACTCAGAGTTGAAAGTGATGGTAGACGAGACAATCAGGGTAGAACCACATTTGTCTGGGCACCTGGTCCAACACACCCTACTTGCGCGCAAGAATCAGATGTGGGCAAGGATCCACAGCAAAGTCAATGCCGTAGGGACCACCCTACGAACTGTGCATGACATCAGGAAGCGGTGGGGCGACCTCAAGGGCCGGGTCAAGCATCGGGCACAGAGGAACCAGGCGTAGTCCCAGAGAACTGGTGGCGGCCCTCCCATTCCACCACTAACCGACAACGAATGGGAGGAGAAGGTGCCTGCCATAATGCATCCAGAGAGTCTCACAGGAATCGAGGGGGGAGTGGAGGCTGGTAAGTACGAACAAATGTCTCCCATCACACTGCAATGTACTGTGTTGCACAACAAGTGAGCCTCAATCTCCTGCCCACATCAAACTCATGTGGAGGCATGCTATCAATATGAATGGATCACAAGGTGAGCATTTCCTCACCCAGCTTCACCTCACAGGTAGGTAGTCAGCTCATGCACCCTGGCCTCCCTCCCAAACAGCATGGCCCACCCTCCCCACCCCACACCCATGTGTCAGCTAACTCCGTTGACAGTGCCTCCTAACAGGTAGGTAGTCATCTCACTGGGGAGGGGGTCGTTGAGCCCTGTCAGCAAAGCCACAAGGCCCTCCGTCTTCCCTCACAGACAGTATGGAGCCAAATGACCCCCACATCCCGCACCTGGTAGGCAACTCTGGAAACCCCCATAAGTTGTAGGCAGTGCACATACAGCCAATACCTTCGAGAGGCCACATGATTCACAATGTCGGTGATGAAGTCACATGTAACTGCAAAGCAAAATACAAGAACGCGATCAAAAAAAGCCTATATGCAAGTCCCATTGCCTCAAAGCAGAAGGACTCGGGTCAACACAACACATGCATGGAAACCCTGTAAAACCTCACAAACCACAGGAGGCAAGTACAAAAAGCATAACACAAATCATGAAGTTGCGGCATAGTAGGCAGATAATCATTGAGAAGACACAAATGTCCAAGCATAAACTGAATCTGATGAGCAACAAGTTGGTACCAGAGGACATGTCCTTGGAAATACAATATCTGTACATATGATTTTGTTGCTACAGCCATGACACATAGCCAACGAGCAATGTATGTACCTCTACATCACGTTCGACTGCTGACAAACTGTGATGAATGCAAAGTAATGCCAAGCTAAAAACTAAGCAAAACCAAAGGGGATGATGGACGGAGTGTTGAACATTGCAAGCACTCACCCCCAGTCAACTGATCTGGGTTTAATCCATCATCATTCTTTAGCTCACTCCGCCACCCCAGTTCAGACATGGCCATATGCAAATCAGTCTGACCCTGTGCCTCATGGGAACAGTCCAGCCCAAACTGTCAAGCCATGTCTTCCCTGGACCGGAAACAAGCATCCTGGGACCGGTTTCTGGCTTACAGCTGTCATCAGCCAGGCTATCTTGAATCCAGTGGCAAAGTGAGCAAGGGACCCACGTCTGGGCATACCCTGCCAACTTAGGGCGAACATAGCAAAACCAAAGGGGATGATGGACGGAGTGTTGAACATTGCAAGCACTCACCCCCAGTCAACTGATCTGGGTTTAATCCATCATCATTCTTTAGCTCACTCCGCCACCCCAGTTCAGACATGGCCATATGCAAATCAGTCTGACCCTGTGCCTCATGGGAACAGTCCAGCCCAAACTGCCAAGCCATGTCTTCCCTGGACCGGAAACAAGCATCCTGGGACCGGT